>OX465289.1:184346269-184996269 GCA_949987695.1 Merzomyia westermanni
AATTGTCGCTGCTTTTATTAGCTCACGTTTTTTGGTAGACTTGAAGTTGTCAAGCTGCGATTTTATTGCTGTCATGCGAGAGTTGTAGTTTTTTTACATTTGTTTTTTTTTTTAATTAAAATTCTTGTTTGTACTTGAAAAATACTATAAAATAAACTTGTTGGTAAATCAGATGAAAAAGTTCATCTTAAGTCGTACAAAGCGAATTTTCTGCAAATTTCAAAATTATCACACAACATTTCTTCATAGTTAGTAGTTTATGACATGAAATAATCATTTAAAAAAAATTCTCATTCTTACTATTGCAAAGTAGCATTTCATAAAAGTCGTGCGACGAACAAAGACGATGTGTTAATAAAGTGCAATAAAGTCACTTAGGCCATTGAACTCATCTCAACAGTGGAACACCTGTTTATTGTGACTAATAATTGTGTTAAATCGTAGCTGTTTTATTATTATTATTGAATTTTTATTTTGTTGTATGTGTACGGAAAAACGTCTTTCAGTTTCTTGAGCTATAAATGGCTTGCCGACTCATTCAATTGTCTTCTTTATCTGTTGGTTAAAATTTAAATTCATATTTTTCGTATACTACACCTTTTTCAGTTTATATTCAGAAAGTTACAATTAATATTAAGAAAACTACAATTCATATTCAGAAAAGTTCAATTCATTTTCTTTTGCAACTTTCTGAATAAGAATTGTAACTTTCTAAATATGAACTTTCTGAATATAAACGGAAAAAGGTGTAGTATAATAACAACAGAGCATCATACAGTTGTATAAAGTATGAAAAAATTGTATAAAATTACAAGTGACATCCTAAATTTTAAGCTAAACGTCTAGTAATACAATGCTTAAAGTTCCATTTAATTCCATTCAGCAGTTTTTGAGTGATGCGCGACCAAACACACAGACAGACAGACATACACAAATTCTAAAAATTGTTGATTTGGCTTCTATTGGCTTAGTAATGGTCCCTTCTATCGATCTTTCTTAAATATCTGCAATGTACAGACATCGACCTTTTACAGTTTTATTACATATAGATAGTATATAAACTTATTATTAACCGTTAATCGAAAATAGAATTGCCTGTGTTTTGCAAATTTTTAATCTGTCCACGTCCAAATTTCTCGTTTTCGCTTCCTTACACACATCATCTTCCTCTACTTTTTCGCATCAATCTTCCTTCACCAATGCTATAGCCTCTTCAACGTACTCTTCCTCTTTATATTCTCTCTTTTTACTTTAACTGTTCCTAACACCATCCTGCTTCTTCATATATTGGATTTCTATACAAAATTTTAAAAAGCTGGAGCTAAATATAGCCTTATGGCTTTGTCCTATGAATATAGTCATTCATACCTTCTTTCCTAATAAATTAATTGAAATTGATTATAGGCCACATATGATGAATTTCATATCAAGCCCTATAAAAGAGACACGTTTTTAACTCAACCCTCTCAGATTTTGATGAAATTTTCATAGTTACATTTTACCTGCGCAAACACAACCTCATTTTAAGAAATTGCACTTTCGAAAAATTGTGGGCGTGGCAAGGCCACAAAATATTAATATTATTAGATTACTACTGAATGGCTCAGCCGATTTCAAAGCTCTTTGTAAGAAAGGTATTTAAATTAGCTTTCGAAAATATACACTGTAAAAATTTTTTGTTACACTGAAATTTTTTTTTGCTAAAAATAAAATTTTTAACTGAAAAAACACTTCAAAGGTCAAGTGTTAAAAAAAAAAATCGGAAAGGTCTATTTAACATACATATACTCGTATAACATATCTAAAAACTAAAATTAATTTTTTTTCTTTTTTGTTTTTAAATTTTTCAAACATACATTTACTTAAAAAATTTAAAAAAAAACAATTTTAGTTATTACATACAGGGTGGCTGATGAATTTTGCTACATTAAGAAACTCAAATAATTTTTTTTTCAGTGTATGGAATTCATTTTTCTTTTATTCATGTTAAAGCTCATTAAATTTTATTAAATATAGCCTAATTAGTTTTAAAAATAATGGAATTTAAATGCCCCCCCTGCTCGTCGATGCATGTGCGGCATCTTACCAAAAAGTTGTTCATTACTGCTTGGAGAGTTGAGACAGGAATAGCCGCATTTGTTTCTCGAATGGATTGCCTTAGTTCATTCAAATTTGTTGGTTTTGCTTTGAAGACTTCCTGTTTGCAATAACCCCACAAGAAAAAGTCAGGTGCAGTAAGGTCAGGCGACCTGGGTGGCCAACGGAATGTGGAGTTTCTGGATATCAGCTTATTGGGAAATTTTCGTCGCAATTCTGTTATAACAGGTTGGGCTATATGAAGAGCTGCACCATCTTGCTGAAACCACACAGAGTTGAAAGAAATTCTCATTCGGCGTAATTCTGGATAGAAAAACTCTCTCAACATGCTCAAGTAACGGTCTCCAGTAACCGTAACGGTGTGACCGTTTTCTTCGAAGAAGTAGGGCCCGACAATGCAGCGTGATGAAACTGCACACCACACTGTGACACGAAGTGGATGCAATTCCGTCTCATGGAGTATCTGTGGGTTGGAAGCACTCCATATTCGACAATTTTGTTTGTTTATGTTGCCGTTTAAATCGAAATGGGCCTCGTCAGACAGTTCAACATGTTTCCATCCTCTTCCACCATTTGAAGCATCTTCTGGCAAAATTCCAAGCGAATCGGCAAGTCTGCAGCGTTCAGTTTGTTGGCCATTTGAATTTTATATGGGAATAAGTCCAAATCTTTGTGCATAATTGACTGTAATGACTGTCTGCTTACACCCATTTGAGCAGATAAGTTTCTTGTCGAAACACGTGGATTGGTTTGTATGGCAGCAGCTACAGCAGCGATTGTTTCCTCCGTTCGAACTGAAGGGTTTCGATGGTAAGGTCTTCTGTTGACTGTCCCATGCTCGGCAAAATTGTTTACAAGTCTTATTATGGTCCATCTGCTCGGAGGATTGCCGTGCGCCTATACTCTCTTTGAACCGAAACTACGGACTCCAGTGCGTGATAGCGGCGGACAATCCAAATTCTTGTTTCAGTGTCCCAGTTATCCATTTTTGTTAAATGAAAAAGTCAATCTGCAAAATAAAAAAAAAATTAACCAGATCCATTAAATAGAAAAATAGTTATTTAATTTTTTTTTGGCAGCGGCTTTCATTAGCCACCCTGTATGTTATGCCCTTTGAAATGTTTTCTCTGTTAAAAATTTCATTTTTATCAAAAAAAAATGTCAGTGTAACATAAAATTTTTACAGTGTATATTTTCGAAAGCTATTTTAAATACCTTTCTTACTCTCTCTCTATCTCTATGGCGCGATATACAACAGGTATATCATCATAAACCTCCTAAGAGATTTTTGCGCCAAGCTTCTCTTCCAATTTGTGGTGTGCCGATTTGAATTTTCCCTTCAAATTGGTGGGACCTACAGTTTTTTGCCGACTCCGAACGGCATCTACAAAGGAGACGAATTTTTGCTGAGAAGCCTGTCATGGCAGAAATACACTCGGAGAGTTTGCCAAACCACTGCCGAGGGGCGACAATGCGTATTGGTTTTGATATGAAATTCATCATGTGTATATATAAAACCCATTAATCCGAAGCAAATAAATTCGGAGTTCTTACCGGCTAAATTTTATATTGCATGTAGTTCAATTTTCCAAAACTATAGATAGAATTTTTTGTATTTAGTAACTACATGCACCTATTTTTAAAAATTTTTAAAGTTTATTTGATGACTAAATACGCTCACAAAGAGGGAAAGTACTATGCTGAACTCGCCTTCATCGTCAAGCTCGACCAATTACCAATCTCTGGCGGATTCTTGCGAAATATATAGGTTTTATTAATGTTTTCTTTACAAAAAGGATTCATTAAAATCCCTTCTCTTGTGCTTCGGAACCCATGCCGATAGGAAAATCCTTTTAGTTAACGCCCTACCTCAGCTTAAAATGTTTTGAATTTATGTTGAGATAGGGGATTCTCGAAAACCATTGTGAGATAGTGCGTTCTTCAACCAAATTTTTATATATGGCGTTTTTCAATCGTTCGCTGAGTTAGGCTAATCTTCTACGCAGCCGTCGGCTCTGACTTGAGTTGTTGAGTAGTTTTTGGTCAGTCGCCTGCTTGGCTATCTCAGAATGTTGTTCAATCCAAAGTCGCGCAGCAGTTGTATATTTGACAGCCCTTCGGTTAAGAGTTTCCTTGACTAAATGTTATTTTTGTTTCTAGGCTAGCCCGATCTAACTATTATTTAATGCAAGTGCAAATATTTAATTATTTTTCTACCCGACGTTTTGCTAAAACTTGTTAAGCTTCTTCAGGTTCGCCCCCCCTAATCCAACTAAAATAAGAAATTAAGACTGCTGTGTCGCTTGCGAAGTGTCACGCTCTTTTCGTGTACGGCGCGTTTACAAGGTAAAGAATTCTGTATTCTTATTGCTCAATTTGATTTTCAAGAATAGATATCCAACACTTTTGACCTCAATAAATGTTTAAACAACACAAAATCATGTATTGCATTGATAAATTAAATCCATATGTGCATTTGAATTGCTATTGAGCTTTCAAAAGAATTCAAACAATCAAGCTAACCATAACGAGTCAATTGCATCCAAAGCTACGCGCATGCGCCCTTTGTACGAAAAATTGATGACAGTGCATTGTGTGTAAATTTGACAAACAAATTGACCGCATTCTAAACAGCCAAAATGCATTTTGATCTACATTCGAAAAATAGCATTAAGTTCTAAGAACACAAAACTACTTTACATACAGTTGTGTTCAATATAATAGCAGTGAAATTAAATTGGATATAAATTCGAAATAAAAAAAAGTTGTGTTTTTAATAATTTTCATTAAAAATAAAGCGAGTTCCATAAAAGAAAGCACATAAAAGAAATTTCAAAGTTTGCACAAAGTTCAGGAAAGTTAATTAAACTTTTAAAAATTTACATCAAAATTTCAAAAATTGTTTGGAAAATTTTTAGAAAATTTTTGAGTACGCAGTTTTATAGCTCATTCAATTTTAACACAAATATGTGCAAGTTAGAAGTACCTCAAAATTTTCCACTGAATTTTGAGAATTTTTTTGTCAAGGATGTTGGGTATTTTTTTCGTTACAAAATTAGTTTTTCTTCATGCGTTGTATGGAAGAAATCACTCAACACTCTTGACGATAAAAATTCTGTAAATTCAGGCAAATTTTTTAGCGTGTTTCCACTAAAATTGATTCGTCTACAAAACTGCGTACTCAAAAAATTTATAGAAATTCTGCCCAAAAAGTTTAAGATTTTTATGGCCATTTTTCAAAGTTTAATTAACTTTCATAAACTTTGTGTAAACTTTGAAATTTCTTTTTATGTGGCTTCAGTTATGGAACTTTCTATATTTTAAATGAAAATTAATAAAATACAGCTTCTTCTTATTTCGTCGAGCGATAATAATTCTAATTTCACTACTATTATATTGACCACAGCTGTAGTTGCTTATATGTTTTACTTTTGAGTGCATAAAAATGCGCTATGCCCAATTTAGGAAATATAAAAGAAAATTTCAACATAATCAAGCAATAAGGTTTAGAACAATTTTGATTTATACGCCACAGGCATTCGTGGAAGTTTCAATAGCCTACAGTCTCAAGTATATATACATACATAAAAATACGTAATAGGTAACCGTTGCACATTACGCATAACTGTAAAATTTCAATTTATATAACATAACGCACTTGACACCCAAACGAATATTTAATGTGAAAAATAATAAATTTCAATGAACGCCTGCAGTGTTGCATGAGGTGTGTCGAGTTGCTTATCTCTGCTTGAAGTTACTCGCTGAGGGTATTTCAAACTATTGTTATCGCATAAGAGAAAGGTCAAAGAAATTATGCATTTTTTTATCTAAACTGCAGCACATACAGCAACATACAATACAACTAACCGTTTTTCTTTTGAAAAGTCAAGTTGCGGTATTTCTTTTTTTAGCTGTTTTATAACTTACTCAAACTTTTTATGACAACTCGACTACCTGGAACCTATCACATGCAGCGCTTATAAATATTATTTATTGTCCACTTTAATTATGCATGATTTTGTAATATTTTCAATGACTTTTTGTAGGTAATAGCAGAACATATTTGTAAACATACATACAGCGGTGGACATAAATGTACATACAGTCGTTTTCTGCGATTTTCACACAATTTTTGAAAGTAAAAAAAATTTTTTTAACAAAGCCTGTATGAAAATATGTCTCAAGTTCTAATACAGGAACTGTAAATTTTGTTTTAGCAATGTACGCAAAATTCGCGAAAATTCAAAGAAATTTTATTAAAATTTTTAATTTTTTTCGCCGAATTTTTAGAGTTTTTTTGAGTATGCAGTTTTGTAGTTCATTAAATTTTAATGTGTTAATCCTGAGTTCGTGACACATTTCGCTGGATTTTGGCAATTTTTTTTCCGACGAGCTGAGGTGTTTTCTTTCATACACAAGAAATTGCTTTCATAAACTTGTCTGGAGTAAAATACAGAAGTCCCCCTAGAAAAGAAATTGCCAAAAATCAGCAAAATGTGTCATGAAATTTAAGGTTAACACATTAAAATTTATTGAACTGAAAAACTGCATGCTCCAAAAAATTTAAAAAGCGCGGTGAACAAAAATTTAAAATTTTAATAAAAGTTGTTTGAATTTTCACGGATTTTGATTGCAATTTTAAAACTAAATTTACAGTGTTTTTATTAGACCTTGACACATGTTTTTATATAGGCTTTGTTAAAATAATTTTTTTTTAATTCCAAAAATTGTGAAAATCGCAGAAAATGACTGTATGTACTTTTATGTCCGCCACTGTAGATGAATACATGTATGCATTAATATCATTCATTCACAACATAGGAAATTCGAGCTTATAAAAGCTTGTAAGTAAGAAGGAAGAAGAAGCAAATACTACAACTCTCTTCGAACGAAAAATAGTTGTAAAATGTCACTTTGAGTTTGACACGAGCACTTTGAGTTTGCTGCGCTTACGAATTTAAGCTTTAGTTTATTAATAGCCTTGTCGCATTCTTATTATTATTTGATCAGCTTGCTCCAATAACAATTTGCGGAAATATCAGATTACTGCTTAGCTTCATAATTACGTGTAACTTAAGCTGAAAAGGTATTTTTATACATAAAGTACTACAACCAAGAAAATAGAGAAATAAAAAAATAATAAAAATAAAAAATTAAAATTAAAATTAATTTAAAAAATAAATAATTAGGTTAAACTGACAGATCGAGAAACTTCTCAGGTAAAAAATAATAATGTAGGAAATCTATATTTAACCTAGGCCTTGACTAGTTTTCGCCTACAATAGACAACTTTTCCTAGGGTCTGCTGAAGATCTGTCAGAGAAAACGTATGTTTCCCAATCTACGGGCAATTTATCGTATATTTTGCAAGGGGTTTACCTAGCTTTTCTCAGGTTATGAATTGATTAGAAAATCTAGCAGGGCGCTGTAAGGAGCCTGCTTAGTTTTTCCCTGTTTGCGCCTGCTTAGTTTTCCTATCCAGGGTCTGCCTAATTTTTTCTCGATTATTCAATTTTCGTGCCTTTAATTCAAGTTTTTCAATTGCTGTAATGATTTGAATGATTTTAGTAGCTCGATGCTACCTCAGAGGCAAAGATTTTTTTTTTTTTTATTGTCATTGCCTTGGAAAAGTTGTGATCTAGATGGACATTACTACCCAGGTCCTGTCTTAAAAAGCATTACCAAACTGGCTAGCGCCTACTATGCTTTCCTTGGCAGTCCCATGTTTTTAAAAGAGAAAGTCTAGCCAGCCCATGGGCAAAGAGTTATCACACTTTCTACCCAGGATGTTATGCATGTTGCATAAGCTTATCTCTCAACCATCGTTTACTATCCCAAATACACATTTTGATTGCATTTTCGTGAATTGATCAAGTGTGTTGAGGGTAAAAGTCTGTAGCAGGCATTAAAACAAAAATCCCTGTTTAGGAGTGTATTATGTAAAATGCGACGTAACGCAACGAGTCGTTCTTTCTCGTGTGACACAAATATCGTATAAAAAGCGAGCGTGAGTCTGCACTTCAGCGGCTTTTAGTAAGTTGCAGAGATTTACAAAATTAGCCCTTTAGACTATCTGTATACTCATTATTTAAAATTTTTTTTTTAAGTTGTTACCAAACACTATTTCCAACTTGTAAAGCCACTGGTATCTATTTGTTTCTTATAATAACAAGTTCGTCTTCATTTACAGAAAGGTTTGTGGACTCATGTTGTCCCCTCTTGTGAAAAATCTCATAGAACTCCTTCTATGTAGGCCATGATAGGGGCTTAGTGCTTTCGCTTTTATTCATATTAATTATGCGTTCTCTTTTGTTAAATTGTTAAATTTGATTAGTAATTAGTAATGAATTAATAAGACGGTTTTGTTAATTGGTAATGATTATTTTAATTGTTTTTCAAGAAAAGGCAATTATTAATTGATTATAATTAGAAAGAATCAAACAAAAATCAAAACTCATCAAACAATTTTTATTACTTTAGATAATTTTTTTTTTTTTTTGGTTATTTTTATTATTATTTTAGACATTTTTTTACAACAATACTGATAAACCAAAAATAATAAAAAGTAATAAAAAAAGTAATCAAAACAACTTTTTTGGATTATTTTTTTTTAATTAATTGGAAAATAATCATTAAAAATGGAAAGTAATGGTAATCAATCATTAAATTGATTCTCAAGAAAATAATTAATCAAACCGGTAATCATTAAAACTAGTAATCATTATTTAACAGGTCTGTAGGAAACGCAAGAACAACCGCTCTCCAAATTTGGTTTCAGAGCACCCTATCTACAATTTTTTTCAAAAGCTCCCTGTATTAGCTGAAAATGAATTGAAATTACGTTGAAATAAAGTATTTTTGAAACTGATTCTGGTATTGGACGTTCTTCAAAACAACTCTAAGATGGAGCTATATTAAAATATTCGAAGATAGGCTGTTTTTTAACTGTCTGTCGAGATTGAGTAAGCTTCTACATAGACATCGATATGGTCCGATGTGGGTCATATTTGTCTTCGAGAACTTGTTTTTAAATAAAACATGTTTCAAAACAAAATTATTTAAAAGTACCTGCTAGTGTAAAGCCCATTTTTATAACAAAGTGAATATTCGTCCATAACTTCTAGTTAAATATTTTTTTTTTCAACTTTTATTACTCAATTATTTGCAAAGCAAATCCATAAAAATAGAAACAGTAGCGGAAATAATGCAATATAACTGACGAAGATTACAAAAATAACTTCCCAACGAAACATTTGTCATTAGTGAGCGGGAAGTTTTAGTGGAATAAAAAGTCCCAGATGATTACGGACAGTCTTAATAAAGATAAAACGCAGTCGTGAAAAAATTAAGATTTTGTTATTTATTTTTGTTGTTGCTTTTGTTAATTTTTATAGATGCTTCTTTTGTTGATGTTGTTGCTTTATTGACTAACACAAGCAGGAAATGTTCCTAAGTTGACAGTCATTTCCAAGTGCCGGTTGGACTGTCATTCTGCCCTACCAAGTTCTGCAACCTTTTGAGTGATGGCTGCGGAGTTTAGTTGGAACAGTTATTTGTTGAATGACGCTTGGATATTTCACCGTTATTAAAGTGAAGAAGCAAAGAGTAAGAATAAACAAAGTAGCAAATCAGGTTTATTGTAGTCTTTTAAGAGTTTGAGCAAAGTTTATGACCCTTTTCTGCAATATGTAAATACTTAATTTAACTATTTAACTTTTTAGCAGCTTCAGTTCCGGAATGACGAAATTGTTTTTAAATTTTTTTATTTTTTTTGTGTGTTTTTTTTTAATTTTTTTTTTTTTTTTTTTTTGCAATCCGTTACTTCTGCCTTTGCAGAGTTCAATGGAAATATTAAGCAGAGAAAAAAGGACTTCAGCTGTCAAAGGGAAGTTGCACGCGTATGTGTGAAGAAAGAATTTGTTTACATCTTTGTTGCCAGCATCTTTCAACAAGTCAAGTTTACATAGAAAGCCAAAAATCCCTATAAAAACGCTCAAGCCTTAATATTTATGCATATTTATTTTTGCTCATATTAAAACTCAATCGGATTTTAAGTGAAATATTTTTTAGCTTCTCGGAGTGGGCAAGCAAAAGCGTTAACTATTTTTATATGCATGTACAGCTGTGTTCAATATAATAGTAGCGAAATTAAAATGGATATCGTTCTAAGAAATAAGGAGAAGCTGTGATTTTACTCATTTTTATTTAAATTATAACGAATTCCAGAAGAGAAACCTTTTAAAAAGAAATTTCAAAGATTACACACAATTCAGGAAAGTTAGTTAAACTTTAAAAATGAACATCAAAATCTTCAAATTTTTTGGCAAAATTTCTAGACCATTTTTGAGTACGCAGTTTTGTATACCAACCAATTTTAATACAACCTTGTGCAAGTTAGAACTCGATAAAAAATTACCATGAATTCTTTATCTTTCATACAACGCATGAGAAAAATTAATTTTGTATGGAAAAAAATACCCAACATCCTGGACAAAAAAAATCTAAAAATTCAGGGGAAATTTTTTAATACTTCTAACGTGCACATTATTATGCTAAAATTGAATGAGCTAGAAAACTGCGTACACAAAAACTTTCTAAAGATTCTGCACAAAAATATGGAAATTTTAATGTAAATTTTTGAAAGTTTAATGAACTTTCCTGAACTTTGTGTAAGCTTTGAAATATCTTTTTATGTGGTTTCTGTTATGGAATTCGCTATATTTTAATTGAATGAAAATTATTCAAAAAAACACCTTCTTTTTCCTTCGTCAAACGATATCCAATTTAATTTGACTACTATTATATTGAACACAACTGTATATGTATATATTATTATGATCACAAGAAATAAGGGCTTAAGTTTACTTATGCAAACTAGATATTTTTAACTTTGCTTCACACTGCATTCAAGATCCACAATTTTAACTTTATCTTCCTAAGTATACCCAGCTGCAAGCAGATTTACTGGAAAGACAATTTGACGTGCCTCGAACAAAAAAAAATATACCTATCACGAATTAAGCTATTGTTACTTGTAACCACAAACATTAATATTGCCTATATTTCGAAATACCTCAAAATGTTTGTTGCCTTTAATGGCTTAGCAGGGTTTAGCACTTTATTTAGATTAAAAACAAAAGCGTGCAAATACCAAAGCCGCACTAAGCAGGTAAAAATGTCACAATGCTAGCACAAAAGTAAAAACATTAACAAAAACAGAAAACAGAAAACAAAAAAGAACCGAGCAATATTATTTTAACAATTACCCGATCAGCACATTTGTTTTTACATTTAAATATAACATTAAAAGTCTGTACAAACGTAACACGTTCAGTGGCAGCGACTATGTGGCGCTGCGTGGCGCGGCTTGTTGATATCACTAGGCTTAACACTTTAAGTGCCAAGCAAGCAAATAAATACAACAAAAGGTTCATTGTCCTTTTTATTATAGAGATATTCAGAGGAATGGTTAATATGCATAGAATATATATATATTATGTGTATATATCAAGATACATTTATTAATAATATATATACTATTGTATATATACATACTAGGTATGTGCAAAACATATCGATGGATCCAATAGCACAAAGTTCCTTTGGTCAACATCATTCATACGTTTCACACGAATTATAGTACTACACCTTTTCCAGATGTACTTTAGAACTCATGAAATGTACTTCAAAATAGTCAGATATAGTTCAGAAATTGTAAAATGTATTTCAGAATAGTAAATTGTACTTTAGATATCGAAAAATGTATTTCAGAATAGTAAATTGTATTTCAGAAATTATAAAATGTTTTTCAGAATAGTAAATTGTACTTTAGAAATCGAAAAATGTATTTTCGAATAGTAAATTGTACTTCAGAAATTGTAAAATGTATTTCAGAATAGTAAACTGTACTTTAAAAATTGTAAAATGTATTTCAGAATAGTAAATTGTACTTTAGAAATTGTAAAATGTATTTCAGAATAGTAAACTGTACTTTAAAAATTGTAAAATGTATTTCAGAATAGTAAATTGTACTTCAGAAATTGTAAAATGTATTTCAGAATAGTAAACTGTACTTTAAAAATTGTAAAATGTATTTCAGAATAGTAAATTGTACTTTAGAAATCGAAAAATGTATTTCCGAATAGTAAATTGTACTTCAAAATTTTTAAAATGTATTTCAGAATAGTAAATTGTACTTCAGAAATTATAAAATGTATTTCAGAATAGTAAATTGTACTTTAGAAATCGAAAAATGGATTTCAGAATAGTAAATTGTACTTCAGAAACTGTAAAATGTATTTCGGAATAGTCAGTTGCCGTAAAATAATTTTCAGAAAAAATAATGTAGTAAAGAAACGATAAATTGTACTTCAGAATAATCAATTATAGTTCATAATTTATAGTTTCTAAAGTAAAACTGTTTATTCTGATGTACATTTTACAGCTTTTTAAGTACATTTATTTATTCTAAAAAATATTTTACTGCTTCTAAAGTGCAACTGACTATTCTGAAATACATTTTACGATTTCTGAAGTACACTTGGAAAAGGTGTATCAAAACATAAGTATTCGCTACCATAGGATTGAATATTTTGACAACCATCTTCAATATTTTTATGATAACTCACAAAAGTTGTTAGGCCTCTTAAAATTATTCGAATAGCTCGAATATTCGAATCTTCGATTGTCGATTTTTTTTTTTGCTACTGAAAATCTAATGTTACCGTTCGGATATTTGCTGAGCTACTATTATTCGAATATTCAATAAATTTTCAACTCGGATGTTGCCAAAACTCCACTGCATCCGTGCTCACTCATCATCATTAAATCTTCAATATTTGTTGACTAAAAAATAAGTAAATATATTATGTTACAGAAATTGTTTTTGTTTTCTATTAAAAAAAGTGTACCCTGCTAGCATTCGAATAATTGAACAGAAAGGAATATTCGATCACCATCGAGTACTCGACGAAGCACGATTATTCGAATATTGGTAATCGAATTTTACTATTCGAATATTGCCTTAATCGAATAGTTCGAGTATTCGAATATCAAGAGCTTTTAAAATTTCATTGTTAATATTAGAAACTCAAATTGTTTTGACAATGGTAATAATAAAAATATTGATATTGATTTTCGTTATTACTCAACTTCTTCTCAAACTACATCCCGCTGTTTAACAACGTTTTATAATTTTTTTGTTTGTTTGTTTAAGTTTAAAGACGCTTAAATGCTTTTTATTGAATTTGTATTTAACTCAAAGACATTTTCTATTGAATCCATAGCACAGGTACATTTTTATGGAGGTGCGCAGACATGTTTGCATCGAAAGGTGTTTAAGAGTTCATAACTTTTCATAAGCAATTCGAGGTCCTCTTTTATATTTCAAATGAAGTAAATAGTAAAAAGCGTTTAATAGTTTGCCCTTTCGCCTATTTTCTACCTTTATTATTGCTAAGCGCTCTCAACATTTTTACGATCTTGTCATGGAAACTTTTACGATCGCTATTACAACACACCGCACACCACACGCTATTATGTTGCTCCTTTATGAGCGTCACGGTGGGTGCAAACACAAGCCGTGGGAGTGTATATTGTTTGTTTTGAAAGAAAAAAGTCATTATCCTGAATCTATTTGTTATATTTCACAAATTTTATTGGGCCATATTTTATTGCAGTGAATAATTTTGACAACTAATAACTAGATGTGTGTATTTGTGGTATATATGCATTATAACCGATTCTATGTTGTCTGATTCCATGATATGGCTAACAGTTTTTGAAGTACCATTTGACCTTATCATAGTTAAGAAAACTTCATAAATATATAGTATTATAGGCTCTTTCACTAATTTGCGAAAAGACTTTAAGGATTTGGTATTTAAACGAATACATATGCTGATTCAAGTTCGCTTTCGATACCACCACAAGTTCTAGTGGCAATAAATGTGAAATCTGTTCTTGATACCAATTCTCCATAAGAAGTAGAGATATTGAATCGAATACGCCCAGAAGTACTATATTGCTGATTCTTCATACTTATTCCAATATGTAAGAATAATTTGACTCATAAAAGAGTCTAACCATCTGATCACAGAAATTTGACTTATAAATTCCTGTTCCGAACATTCAATTCTAACCAACTAAAGAGATGTAAGCATTTTTTACAATACTTTAATTAGTTTTCTAAACAATGAAAGTCTTCTTAAACCTCTGTTTTAGTTGTGAAACTATGTGTAAATAGTTATTTCATTTATTATTTGTGTTTCATTATTTGTTTTTTGAATTCCACAAGCGCCAGTATGTACAGCTGTGTTCAATATAATAGTAGTAAAATTAAATAGGATATCATTCGACGAAATAAAAAAAAGCTATGTTTTTAATAATTTTCATTTAAAATATAGGGAATTCTGTAACAATATACATAGAAAGAAATTTAAAAGTTTACACAAAGTTCAGGAAAGTTAATTAAACTCTAAAAAATGGCCATCCAAATCTGCAAAATTTTTTGTCAGATTTTCTAAAAAATTTTTGAGTATGCAGTTTTGTAGCGCAATCAATTTAAGTATAACAAAGTGCAAGTTATAAATGGTTCAAAAATTTCTCTGAATTTTCAGAATTTTTTTCGTCGAGACTGTTGAGTGATTTCTTCAATAGAACGTCTGAACAAAATTTAATTTTGCATGAACGAAAACTTTTAACAGCCTGTACAAAAAATAAATCTAGAAATTCGGGGAAATTTTTGAGCGAGTACGGACTTGCATCTCATTATACTAAAATCGATTGGCCTACAAAATTGTTTACTCAAAAATGATCTAGAAATTCTGCAAAAAAATTTGCAATTTTGTTGGCTATTTTTTAAAGTTTAATTAACTTTCCTTATTTTTGTGTAAACTTTGAAATTTCTCCTTATGTCGATTCTGTTACAGAATTCGCCATATTTTAAATGAAAATTATTAAAAACGCAGCTATTTCTTATTTCGTCGAGCGATATCCAATTTACTTCCACTACTATTATATTGAACACAACTGTATGTATGAGAGATTCTTATCTGAGCCGCTTTATACGAAGGTAAAGTAAAATCTTATTGTGAGGGACATTGAATTGGTAGGCAATATTTCCATTTTACCTGTTGAAGGCATACAGAAACAAATAACAAAATACATATGTTTGGTTATTTTAAAACTCTTAAAACTTAGGTAAACCTACCTCCTGCAGCGCACATTGTTGATTTTAAAATTTAGTGCTATTTGATAGTTGCATCGCTATTACTTTGAGATAGGAAATAGTGCCTAATGTTCGGCAACACTGAATGATGAAAATCTTACCTGTTTATAAAAGTAAGAAAATTGGTAAGTAAGTAATGAAAATTATGAGAGAAAATGTAATGTGGATTAGGGTGGGTTGAAAAAAAAATTATATTCATACCTTTCATGAACATGAAATGATATAATAACTTTGGGCCGATGTTTCTTATGAGTATACCGAAGTGATTAGGAATTGAGCTTCAGTTTTTGACACATCTGGCTAAAATTTCCTATGAGGCCGCCATTTTGAAATATATTAATCATTTGTCGGAGCCAACAAGATCGGACCAATATAACAGATCAAAAAGTTAGAATCGTGGTTCGTAGGCATTAAAAATATGAAGCCTTCGACACAGCCCACGACAGAGCTCTCAATACCTATTTTACAATTCTTTTTTGTTTAAACCCATTAAAAAAGAACACCCATAAGTATTCGAATGTGATTTTTTTTTTCAATCATCTTCCATTCTTCCTTGAATTACAAAAATAATACGAAAATTATTTGGCCAGGTTTTGACCTTGCATTGGTTTTTCAGACGATACCCTACATATTCTAGAACACCTTGAAAAACCATTGTTCCGTTGAAACTTCCCCAACTTCTAACTTTGCATTGGTTTTCCAGACGATACTTTACATATTCTAGAACACCTTGAAAACCCATTGTTCCGTTGAAACTTCCCCAACTTCTAACTTTGCATTGGTTTTCCAGACGATACCCTACATATTCTAGAACACCTTGAAAAACCATTGTTCCGTTGAAACTTCCCCAACTTCTAACTTTGCATTGGTTTTCCAGACGATACCCTACATATTCTAGGACACCTTGAAAAACCATTGTTCCTTTGAAACTTCCCCAACTTCTAACTTTGCATTGGTTTTCCAGACGATACCCTACATATTCTAGGACACCTTGAAAACCCATTGTTCCTTTGAAACTTCCCCAACTTCTAACTTTGCATTGGTTTTCCAGACGATACTTTACATATTCTAGAACACCTTGAAAACCCATTGTTCCGTTGAAACTTCCCCAACTTCTAACTTTGCATTGGTTTTCCAGACGATACCCTACATATTCTAGAACACCTTGAAAAACCATTGTTCCATTGAAACTTCCCCAACTTCTAACTTTGCATTGGTTTCCCAGACGATACCCTACATATTCTAGGACACCTTGAAAAACCATTGTTCCGTTGAAACTTCCCCAACTTCTAACTTTGCATTGGTTTTCCACACGATACCCTACATATTCTAGAACACCTTGAAAACCCATTGTTCCGTTGAAACTTCCCCAACTTCTAACTTTGCATTGGTTTTCCAGACGATACCCTACATATTCTAGAACACCTTGAAAAACCATTGTTCCGTTGAAACTTCCCCAACTTCTAACTTTGCATTGGTTTTCCAGACGATACCCTACATATTCTAGAACACCTTGAAAAACCATTGTTCCGTTGAAACTTCCCCAACTTCTAACTTTGCATTGGTTTTCCAGACGATACCCTACATATTCTAGAACACCTTGAAAAACCATTGTTCCGTTAAAACTTCCCCATTTGATAGTTTCAACTATCTAAATTGAAGAGTAAAGAATTTAAAACTAAAAGAAAATTTTTTTTTTAAGAATTAAATAAAATTTGTTTCAACCTACCCGTAACACTAAACAATTAGATGTTTTCTCATAAACATCCTTGAAGAAACAGACATCCAATAATTTTTTAATCAAAGAGGAAAAATCTATTTTTTAAGTATCCTGTGCTCATACATTTTGTATCCTCTACGAGTACTTTTTCACTTTTTATCTATGTCAGCATGTCATAGCATTTTAACTATACTTGATTTATTTCCTTCTTTTAATAGGTTTTTGCTATTTACTTGTTTGAGTTTCAGAAATACTCAGAACTACTTGCTATGTGATAATAATGCGACAGCGCTAAATACTCTGTCGGCACTTTGAGCACGCAAAGGTCACACACAAAATATGAGAGGTAACTACTTATCTCTAGTGCTAGGCCGCATGAATGTGGAAGATCCACCCAAGAACAGGTACACTTGCATGCTTCATTCTTTTCAGGATCTCATAACCATACCGACGATTTGTTTGTCAGTGACCTGAGTTAACCTGCGCTCACGACCCAACTTAATAGCCCACAAAGACTCATACACATAAAAAGTCGAAGCGAAATACAACCAAACTTATTGCTATCCGCTCAATGTTTCATGCTGTCAATATCTTTTTGTTGTTGTGATTTCCTTGTTTGTTTGCCCAATTTTCTTCAACGATGTGTTTGTTTATTTCGCTTCTTCTTAATTTGCCCACCCAGCGCGTGTTTCGTTTGCGTCGGCGTTTGCCTGCGCTCAAATTTCAGTTTAGCATTTTGAAATTTATATTTCTCCTTATCCAATTCATGTTTAATTCTTTTTCATTACAACGCCCAATGTTTGGTGTTTCTTTTTTATTTCGGAACTCCGACATCCATACCAGTCATGATCACATTTATGTTCTTTGTAGCTCAGCTGGTAATTAGTTTAGTGTCGCATTTCTTTTTGTTTGAAACACGTTTGGATGTATTTTATGTAGAAATTTTTTTGTTTAATCCCCGTAATTTCTTAAGATTTTTTTTTCATTCTTCACTGCATCTTCCTTTCTTTTATCAATGAAAAATTCTCTAAATTTATGCAGCTGTTGGCATACTATTGTTCAGTTTGGTTGGGGACAGCGGGATGTACTATTTTCTTAAACAAGCAAAAAAAAAATTTTATCTCTCAATGGTTTCCAGCGGTGTGCTCTTGGAGTATTCGTGTGTGTCTGAGATTACAATTAAAGGATTTACTTGGTATCTATTATGTATTTACGTATATGAGATTTCATAAGACTAACATGTAATTCACTTTCATTTCAGTGGTCGGCAAACAACTATACGAGTAGTCTAATGTCGCTAGCCCTATAAAAACAGAGGAACTAATTTTTTAACTACATTTCTATGTAAGGTCCGCTTGGGAAATTCTAATCTTATTTTTCTTAGCATATAATCAACTACATCTTAGTTGCCCCGTACTATTTTATTATATTACGTTATTAATTATTTCATTTTATTACAAATTTTTGCATTAAGTCGTTCAATTTCATGTTTTTATTTTATTTTAAAGTATTCATGAAACGAGCTCAAGGCCAAGAATAATAATTTTTCACTTTTTTGAATTTTTATGAAAATTATTATTGTTTTTACTTATTATTTTAATTAATTATTAAAAGTTTTTTGATTGAATAGAGTAGGAAAAATGTTTAGAGACATTTTATTTATTTTATCTTATTTTCTAATTTAATTAAATTTTATTTTATTTTACCTTATTTTATTTAAATTTTTTTTTTTCATTCATTTGATTTAATTTAATTTTTTTTATTTTATTTTATTTTATCTTATTTTATTTTATTTTATTTTATTTTATTTTATTTTAACTTATTTTATCTTAATTTATTCTATTTTATTTCTTTTTTGTTTTATTTTACTTTATCTTATCTTCTTTCATTTTATTTTTTATTTCTTTTTTTTTATTTTATTTCATTTTATGTAATTTATTTTATTTTATATTATTTTATTTCATTTTATTTTATTTTACTTTATTGTATTTTATTTTATTTTACTTTATTTTATTTTAAGTATTCATGAAACGAGCTCAAGGCCAAGAATAATAATTTTTCACTTTTTTGAATTTTTATGAAAATTATTATTGTTTTTACTTATTATTTTAATTAATTATTAAAAGTTTTTTGATTGAATAGAGTAGGAAAAATGTTTAGAGACATTTTATTTATTTTATCTTATTTTCTAATTTAATTAAATTTTATTTTATTTTACCTTATTTTATTTAAATTTTTTTTTTTCATTCATTTGATTTAATTTAATTTTTTTTATTTTACTTTATTTTATTTTTTTTATTTTTTTTATTTTATTTTATTTTAACTTATTTTATCTTAATTTATTCTGTTTTATATATTTTTTGTTTTATTTTACTTTATCTTATTTAATTTAATATTTTAATTATTTTTTTTTTTATTTTTTTTTATTTTTTTTTTATTTTTTTTTATTTTATTTTATTTTATGTTCTTTTTTATTTTATTTTATTTTATTTTACTTCATTTTATTTTATTTTATTTCATTTCATGTACTTTATTTTATTTTATTTTGTTTTATTTTATTTTATTTTATTTTATCTTCTTTTTTATTTCGTTTTATTTTATTTTGATTTGATTTATTTTATTTTATATTATTTTATTTTACTTTACTTTGTTTTGCTTTATTTTATTTTATTTTATCTTGTTTTATTTTATTTTATTTTATTTTGTTTTATTTTATTTTATTAACTTTATTTTATTTTATTTTATTTTATATTATTTTATTTTATTTTATTTTATTTTAACTTATCTTATTTATCTTTTCTTTTTATTTTATTTTGATTTGGTTTATTTTATTTTATTTTATTTCATTTTATTTTATTTCATTTTATTTTATTTTATTTTATTTCATTTTATGTACTTTATTTTATTTTATTTTATTTTATTTTATTTTATTTTATACTATTTTATTTTATTTTATTTTAACTTATCTTATTTATCTTTTCTTTTTATTTTATTTTGATTTGGTTTATTTTATTTTATTTCATTTTATTTTATTTCATTTTATTTTATTTTATTTTATTTTATTTTATTTTATTTCATTTTATGTACTTTATTTTATTTTATTTTATTTTATTTTATATTATTTTATTTTATTTTATTTTAACTTATCTTATTTATCTTTTCGTTTTATTTTATTTTGATTTGGTTTATTTTATTTTATTTTTATTTTATCTCATCTTACACTAACCCCAAAGTTAACATAGTCGCGAGTTTTTACTTTTGTAAACACTGTGTTATATGATCATTGCTATAGTTAATAAATAAACTTGCGCCTAAAAATATTCTACCCAGAAGATTGTTATTGTCTCTGTTCCTAATTTATTTGTGATTTTGTCAAGCGCTAAAACCAACCAAAAATGTTTATAAAAATTGCTCAATTTTGTTCAGAAAAGTTCACTTTTTTAACAAATTGAATTTGTTTGTCCGTGTAGGTGGGAGGTTTGAAAGGCTATATACTTTTAGGCACTTGGGAAAAACTGTGAAGGCGATAGAATCCGGGTAGGGCGACAGAAAATAAGTAATTTCATTCATATTTTTCGGACGGTGAAACTACTAAGTGCTACAAACTAGTTATGGTTAAAGCCGAATTTAAGTAAGTCTGAGGCCTAAGTGTGCACACACCCAATGTTTACTTAATAATATATAAACTTTTGTTGTCGATATTTTACTACAAACCTGAATACTCTATGAAAATATCTCTAATATACATAAACCTATGTTTACATTTCGAGAAACTTCAAATAATTTAAGGTGCAACCATTACTCTATTTATCAACTTAGAGTCAGTCATTGATTCTGTGCCGCAATGTTACTTCGACTTGTGGCACAAATTGTGAAATATATTTCGCTTATGTAATAACTAAGTAGGCAGCATGCATGAGAATTATGTAGCATATTAAGTAACGCCTCATGTAACAACTCTTTAAACCAAAAAACTAAATAAACCTTTGTACCTTCATACAAAGCTGATGAATGGTTGAATGAATGAACTGAATTTGGATTATGGAAAATGCACTTTTACGCTTGAAACTACTTGAGGATGACAAGACATTATTAAAAATAATAAATAAATTTACTTGGGTAGATACATATGTATGTACATAAGCATGTTATTACATACTTAAGTGCAGGCATAAGTAGACAAACAGTAGCAAGAAAACTGCATTTGAGCTACTACCTACAACCACTGCATATTTTTCACATAAGTTTCGATTTATTTTACCTTTTTATATTTTGTTTTTGTTTTCTTTTTCTTTGCTGACTACAAAAGTCTCTCTACTTACATAGCTTTATAGTCAAAAAGATATATAGTTTTACTAGGGTGGTTTGAAAAAAAAAATTATTTGTAGAGTGTGTACAGAAATTTTATTTTGTGCTTTATAGAAATAGAAAATTTTAATTTAATTATTAAAAAAAAATGTTTAAAGATAGGTATATAAATTATCGTGTAATATACTTTTTTACTCGTAATTTTGATGTTTGATAAAATCTCTTCTGCTTTCCAAAAAAAAGTTTTGAATTGAAAGCAACAAAAGAATAAGCAAGCAATAAAAATATATAAGCGTACTCTTTGCTATCTCGCAAACGACAAGTTTACAATTGATTTTTACAGTACATTTCAAATTTTGAAAGAAAATTTCATTTTGTTATTTTATTCATAAGTCGCTAAGCGCGTACGACAAAAAAAAAAAAAAAAAAAAAAACAATTAACATAAGCTAATAAGCATGATTGCGCCTAAAAATATGCTATATTCAACATATATTTGGACCGTGGGCAATCTGGCTTCGTTCGTAATTTATGCACTAATTTATAAAGGCTTCTTAGTATATAAGAAATTTCGGCCTACATTTCAATTGAGGGAGACATTTTGTAAGTCTGAACAAAGTTTTAGAAAATTTGTAGGCGCATTTTTCTAAGAAGATTTTCATGGGAGAAATACACTCGGAGGGTTCGTATAACTTACAATTTTTCAGTTTCTTTTTTGAACATTTTGGATGTTCGCTGCAAAAAATCGTGCGACTGATCTCTAAAGAGAGTTATTCGAGATCAATACTTTTCGTCTACAGTCGGTTACAATTGATCCCAACTATTCCGTCATAGGTGGGATAGGTCGATTTTAATTTCTGTAGCGTACTTATAGGTGTTGAAATTAACTTTTTCTACCTTACCCGCAGGGGAACAAAGGAAATCTGTTCCACACTACCCTTTCAGGTATATAAAGGTACAATTAGTCTCTTCATGCGCCATGCCCAAACATAAGAGATCACTTCAACGCATACAAAGAGATGAAAACTGGCATTGTTCGCATGCTCCTTTCCCACTCATCCCGGATTCATCCTATACTCCATTTTTTGTAATGTTGCGTTATCCCTTTGCATCGGGGACCTTCTGTATTGAGGACCAGTATAGAATTGTTAGAAGTAGGTGTCACAATGTCTATTAATATTAGGTGTCACAATGTATATTAATATTTTTTCACTTTTAAATCCAACAGCCTAGAAGACCAAACAAAGATATGCCTGTTATTTAATACCTACAAGTTCTTACAATCTGAAACCCTCAGCCTTCTTCGAATTACAGGAAGCACTATCTAATATTTCTCAGTGTCGAACTCATTTCCAATTTCACGCCGCATGATAATTCTAAGTTGAAAAACAAAAAGTCAACACTCTGCAACAGGTAAACCATAAGTCACTTAAGTCACTAAAAGGGCACAAAGTAATGGCGCAAAAATTGCAGCAACAATTCGACATGCTTCCACTTGTGTGGCGAAAATTCCGGAAAGTCTGCTTTTTTCAGTCAAACGCTAACAACAAGTTAGAAACAGTAAACAAAGGATATGCAGATACTCAGCAACAACAAAAGTATTTTGAATATTTTTGCACTAAAAGTAGGCGCGACCAACGGTATGGCCTGTTGCAGTTTTTATTGCTTATTTGGTATATAAATTTGTATGTAAAATAGCTAAAGTGATTAAGGGTTACGCTTTTGTTTTAAAATACCAAACAGAAACGACCAAAATGCAAAGTCGAAGGTGGATTTGATTTTAAATAATAAAACTTTTGTAGGCGTAGCCAGTGGAAGGATATTTTCACAGTGTGTTTAGATGGGATTATACAAGTATGTGGTCCCAGCATGCAAAATTTTTGTAACTGTGCTGAAATATGCAAAAACACTAACAAAAATAAAACACAATTTTTGGTAAGAAAAATCTAAAATATCTTGTACCTGAGTTAAAAAAAATTACTCACATGCGATTTATATATTTAGTTAGTACTCAGTAGCGAGATCTCTACAATGAATAAGACAGTACTCTCTTTGACATTCTTTTGGAACAATAGAAGATGTATTTTTCGCTCTTATGCTACTCTTTGTGGACGACAAAGAGAGATATTCCTAAGCGATGAATCAGAGAGTACTCCCCTTAACATAATTTCTGATCAATAACAGAGATTTCTAAACTCTGTGCTACAGTTTTACTAATCTTGATGCAAGTTATAATCACTTAAACAACTTTTAATAATTAATTAAAAAATTATTATTAAAAAATAAAAACAATAATTTTCATAAAAATTAAAAAAGTGAGAAATTATTATTCTTGGCCTTGAGCTCGTTTCATGAATACTTGATTCATAAAAAAGTAATAACAAAAACTTCTTACTGTTTTTCGGGAGGTGAAAGGGAGGCCGCCGTGGTGTGAAGGTAGTGTTGCCGGCCTACCACACCGAAGGTCCATGGTTCGAGCCCTGGTAACATCAAAAGTGATTTGAAAAAAGTTTTTCAAAAACGGGGTCGCCCCTCGGCAGTGGTTTGGCAAACTCTCCGAGTGTATTTCTGCCAGGACAGGCTTCTCAGCAAAAATTCGTCTCCTTTGTAGATGCCGTTCGGAGTCGGCAAAAAACTGTAGGTCCCACCAATTTGTAGGGAAAATTCAAATCGGCACACCACAAATTGGAAGAGAAGCTTGGCGCAAAAATCTCTTAGGAGGTTTATGATGATATACCTGTTGTATATCGCGCCATAGAGAGAAAGGGAGTTTTTCTAATAATGGCCTACTAGGACATGCAATGTCAGAAGGGAGTATACAAAATTATATGGTAATACACAGAAGTATAGGGAGTACTCTGGGATTAATAAACCGATGATCCCTGGTTCTACTGGGTATATTGAGACAACAATAAATTGTTATTTAAGATTTGTTTAACTTTTATTTGCTTGCTTGAGCAACCAGTTGCTGTTTGCTTCGCTTTGATCTCATAATCTTTTAATCTAAATGTTTTAGTCAAAATTTCCCAATGGCTCTCATCAACTGCGCATGCGCTTGGAAATGAGGTTAGTTTTAATGGTTGTATTTTTTTCTTACAAAATTGCATAAACACTTGATTGTGAACACAAAATTACCAAAAATGTATGTTTTGCTTGATTTTGGTAGCATTAGTTAGAAAGAGGTGATTTCGTTTAGATTATTTTTTTTTTGTTAAACTGCAGTAGAGGAAATAATTGAATTCAAAGTGGAGAAGCTTTGTTTCGCTTACCTTTTTTCTTTGCAAAATTTTGTATTGGGAACAAAACAAAAAGTTAAACAAGCAGAAAAAATTATAGGCGCTTACAATTTAGGTAGCTATCTCGCAAGTTCACATTTGATTTTCAAAGTAATTTTCTGATATTAAAAAAATTTTCATTGCGCTATTTTATTCAGAGCCCACGAAAAAAAAAAAACAAAAATATACAATAACTAGTTTTCATTTAAATACAGTTTCATATAAAAAAAATTTCAAAATATAAAAAAAAATTTCAAAAAATGAAAAAAAAAATTTCGAAATTTTCAAACAAATTTTTTTTCTTTTCAAGGAGTAGGCTTGAGTTTGAGCTGTTTGTTATTAAGTTCCAGATAATTTAAAGTAAACAAATTATTGTTTTAATAATCTTACAGAATTACTTTCGAACAAATTCGTTTCTTCTAATCATAAAAGCAGCATAATTATACACCGCGTTACACACATTCTGTCCTATGAACCAAATATACTTTTTCGGAAAGGTGAGAAAAAATAAAAATACACGTGTATCGGCGATTTTCATGTAAGCGTCAGAATTTTTTTTTTTAGTCGTGTGCGACTATTGCTAAAGAAATTTATGCAAGTTTACTGATGGAAGGTCAACAATAAAGTACGCTGTACCCACAATTTACCTACCACGTAGGAAACACTGCAAAACAAAAAAAAAAAAAATAAAAATTTACGTATACATGAAAATCGCCGATATACGTGTATTTTTTTTTTCTCCCCTTTCCGAAAAAGTATATTTGGTTCATAGGGCAGAACTAAAGCTCGTTTTTGTAACGCAGTGTTATATGAACTCTTTCAAACATTAAATGAAAATTATTGGACTTGGCTTGAACTTGGCCGTATTGACCTCGCATCTTGAAAAGCGGAAGCAATATTTTTTAGTATATCATATAATTATAACTAAATTACTCAAAAAATAAATATTTTAAATTTTTTTATATTTGTCTTCTACAATATAATTAAGAAAATTATAGCTTATTATAAAAAAAATATATATACATTTATAAATCAATATTATACAGACATTTGTTGTGCATTATTTATGAAATATTAAACGAAAGTGAAGAAATATGCATAAATTAGAATTAAAAATATACTTAAATACAAAACATCAGCCATTATTGACAGCTTAAGTCGCACAATCAAATAAATTAAACAACATAATAATAAACCAGTTTTCACAAATCAAACAAAAAAATTATTAATAATCAACCTGTCGCTCGCTCGTCTTTGTGTGTTCAATGCGAATATGTCAAGCAACGCGGAAAAACAATAAAATAGTAATTGCCCAGCTATTATGGTGAATATTTAAATGTTTTGCAGAAATTTGGTTTGTTGGCAAATATATAATTAAAGCATACATGTGACGCGAGAAGACGTAATACGACCATTAAAGATTTAAAACATTATTTGTGTCAAAGATAATAATCTTAATTATTAAATCATGTTTGCAGAATAAGAAAATTATTGAAAACGAAAGTTGCCATTTGGCAATGTTGTTGACTTTTAAAAGTAACAATATAGCAATATATTCAGAGTAACAATTTTTATTTTCACATAAGCTAGCTATATATGAGTGCTATTTGATTAAGAGTTCGGATTATATTCAAAATAAAACGCCTAAATGTAGGCACTATAATATTTTGAAGAAAGGTTAGTGGCGAGTTTACTAGTAGGATATTTCCGGGCCTGAGCCCCTCTTTAAGGCGACAACATCTTTCTGACGTTTTTCAATGCAGATGTAATAAATATAAATAGTACACCTGCCTCATGACAACAAAAAATTCAGTTAAAATTGTTTGCGAAATATTTGCACGTAAAAGCCGTGACAGCAATACTTTATAAATTATCCAGGGACGTAGCTGTTATTATTGAAATGACGTAAAGGAAGTATTTAACATAAACATTGATGCATGGAAATATTGGTTATTATTAACCATTATAAATTAAAAATGCTTTTTTTTTAGTTAAGTATAACCGTTATCAAAATTTTTATTTTTTTTCATTTGTGACAAGATGGGCAAAATTTGTTTGGTTAGTTATAAGCTCTTTATAAATATTTCTGTAGAGCACTTTATAAACTCACTTATATTAAATGATAATTTTGTCCTGAAAAAGAATGTTTGCATAAAAAATTCGGAATATAATGTATCTGATTTATATATAAAATGACCAAAAAAATCTTAACAAAAAAAAAAAAATATTTCTGATTTACATATATTGGTTATGGCGACCGAAAAAAATATTTATTATGATAATTATCATTATAATGGTAAACAATTACCAAAATAGTATAAAGGTAATTTTTGCGTAACCTTTTTGCTCAACATAAATAAATAACAATTATTTTCAGTTAGTGATATTATCACCATCCGCTTATCCTCTTTCACTTTCTATAAATGATTTGATGAGATTCATGTTTTCAATATTTGGTATATAAAATATAATATTATCATGTGTAGGGATCAGATTGCATATATTTGCATATTTAAAGTTAGTTAAAGGTAACACAATTTAAATTTTACTAAATAAATTTAAAAAATCGCCTTCAATAAATACTATTTCATTTATATCAAAGCCTATTTTGAGATTCGCTTTGAGTTTAAGTTGAATACTGAAATTTATTAAAATGAATAATCACTGAATCTTTTGTCTGATTTTACAATTACGATAATAAAGTTGTTCAAACTTTTCATAAGAATACATTTTTCTTAAATTTTTTGCCACATAAGGCACACCTCCACAGCGATAATTTATACTTTTAACCCATAGTTAACGCTAATACGTTTTTGACAAGTTTTAAAACTAACTCTGAGTTAAAAAGGTAACCCTCCGTCGTGCAAGAGGGCCTACATTGACCAAATACCCTACTGTTCTTTTTGACCCCCCCTAATAAAATTTAAAAACCGCCACTGAACAAACTTACAAAGTAACATATTTTTAGGCGCACGATTTTTGATATAAATCCGAACCCTGATTAGGACCTAGACGGGCTTCAGTAGGAAAATACATAATTACCCCCTTATTCATAAAAAATAAAAAAGGCTTATAAAGCTCATATAATTCAAAATTTGTATGAAAATGTCGTTTTAAAAAGTTTTATAAACCAATTTTATTTTTTATGAATATGGGGTTTAGACTTTTAAGAATTTTTTCAAATTTATATATATTCTACGAGAATTAAAAATTCTATCTAGTGACTTACGAGCAGTGTGGCCAGGTGCTAGAAAAAAATAGGCTAAATCGGCAAAAACAAAAGGTTAGAAAAGCTAAATTTAAGGAAAAAAGAAGCTAAAAAAAATTCAGTAATTTTTTCACGAAATCCATTTAAAATTTTTTATTTTAGTTTAAACTATTTGTATATAAACCTATAAACAAAACTTAAAGGAGCATTTCTGTTTCAACACATATCAGGCACATTTTCCTTGACTAGGATTTTTTTTTAAAGTATACTATAGAAAAATCACTAAACAAATTATATAATATTTTCTTCGTCTGATGAGTCAGAAGAGCTTGGGTCTGCGTACAAAGTTTGGGTATTTATCAGAGAGATGAGATCATCGGTAATTTCAAAATCAGTGCAACATTTGGATAAGCGTTTTAACGAACATCTAATATTAAGCAGCGAGTTAAGCATTTTAATTTTTAATCTGTGCCTTAACTTAGTTTTTAAAATGTTCATGGCACGAAAAATTCTTTCAACCTAACCATTACTGAAAAGTTATACCGAAAGTTAAATACGAATTCGACCAGTTCTTAAACGGGGGTTCGTTTAATGAATTTTTATGTTCTCGGACTTCCGCCCAAAACTCAATGGTAGAGGTCACACTTGTCCACTGTACGGTTATTAGCATTTGGGTTAAAAATAGTTGACAATTTTTACGAATAATTTTCAGTTTTTCGTCATCAATACTACCTTTATTAAACTTTAATTTTATATATTTCTCGAAGTTGTATAAAAAATATGGTGTTGGGACCAGAAAAGTTTTGGAGTAAAAAAAGGCTAGAAAAAAACCACGAAGCTAAAACCAAAGTTATGAAGCTAAAGGACAAAAAAAGGCTAAATCTCAAAAATGCTAACCTGGTCACACTGCTTACGAGGCTTATACTCAATAAAGTTTTATTCTTATTTAATAAAATTTGTTCTCTGAAACTTTGTTCAAGAGAAAATCTAGCTGCGGCTATACTCGTGCTCAACTTTCTGAACTAGTTGCTTCACTTTATTTAATTCTCAAATGTGCCAAAAATAAATAACAATCAAACTGTCTTTCAAAGGGAAATTCTTAAATGAAACTAGACGGAGGTAAAAGTTGTATTAGTTATATGAAGCCGTCGTGTTGGGGTTTTACTGTTGATGACCTACCACACTGACGGTCCCAGATTTAAGCGCAGAGACAGATAACATCAAATTGTTTGGAAAAGTTTTTTTCAAAAATGGGGTGGCCCCTCTGCAGTGGTTGACAACCCTTCCAAGGTCTTTATTCCATGAAAAAGCTTCTCAGCAAAAATTTATACGCATTTGTGGATGCCATTCGGAGTCGGCATTAAACATGTAGGCTTGTGGGAAAAATTAGAAGCATCACAAACCAAATTGGTAGAAAAGCTCGGCCTTAATTGCTTCGGAAGTATATTGATCCAAATATTTTTTTTTGTTAAGTTGTATATTCAATGAAAGGAGTGAAGATTTAACTTGAATTCTAGAATCGGTTTTGAGCTAAAAGTTTCAATTTCTAAGCGAAAAAGAAAAATTTATTCGAAGAAATTATACCTTTGTTCCTCATGAAGACCCTCTATGTTTTTGATGCTCAAAATTAAGCTCATTATAGTAAAACACCTCAGTCTGCTTTTTCAAAATATAAACAAGTTGTGATTAATTGAACAAACATAGCATGATATTATCGAAATAGCTATCGCTTAGTTCACACAGTTTAAGTAATTTTATATATTAGGTACAAATCTAAACTAATTTAAACTCACACACTCTCGATTAAATTGCCACAATATTTCAATATAGTCTATTATACTTATAATTAAACACAAACATTTTTGAAATAGCATTTTTAATAATTTTAAAACATAAAAAGTTTTTAAATAATCATTTTCTTACACGCAAAAGCACAGTCTCTTTTACTTTTTGTTAATTTGTGTATGTATTTATATGCGTAATTAATGATCTGTAAAGTGCAATTAAAAGAAATCTCTAAAATTAAAGCATGCTATAATTTAAAACAAAATTCAAAACTAGCTACTATAGCACGCACTGAATTAAGCAGTGTTCAGGGAAGCATTGGTAGACGAAGCAGTGTTGGCAGCAACATCGATAGCCTCATCAACTGGGCATTCACACTAGATGCGCTTTGATAATAGTTTTATAGAGAGACGTTTGAGCATTGCAATTTTTGTGGTAATTATTTTTAATCATTATGATAAGGAAAAGTTTGAGAGCCATATGCGCGTGAACTTTATTGTTTAAAAGCAATGTATTACAAATAATTATGTGCTTAGCAGGTAATATTTTAATTGCTTACAAGTTTGAGTTTCCTTTTTAGTAAAATTTTTTTTCTTCTTTCACATGTATAAAGCTTTTCAATCAATTGAGATTGTGTAATGACTCATTAGTCTTGTTTATGCGGCAGACCAGTATATTAACTGATAAGCGAGATCTTATTTGTTGAAGATTTGAAAGCCACTTATAATGGCAGCAATAAAACACCACCACTACTCCCACGAATGTTTGCAATTCATTGTTGTCAATTTGTGTAAATAAAACAAAACTTACAACATATAAATTTTCATTGCCTTAACTAAAAGCATTTTTCATGCGCGCAATCTTATCTTCCGCCTGCACGTTATCAACCAAATTGCCTTTGACAATGAGTAGGTGCTTGTACAGATAGCAAAGCAATTACAATTGAAACAACAATCTACTTGCAATAAAGCTTGAAAGTTGTAAAGTTGGCAATTAAACTTCTATTTGTTTAATCGACAATCAATAAGAACAACATAATTGCCTTTCAAACACGGAAAAACACACTAGTCTTCAATCAGTCGCTAATAATTATAACGCACTACGCGCTCATATAGTAAATCAAAGCCAAGGTTTTTATTGACGGCATTTCAAATATGAACTTTTTAACATCACTAATTGTTGCTCAATTGTGGCTATAAGGTGTGATTTCGTTATGATTTTGAAGGTTATCACGAATTCTTGCTACAATTAGTTTTGAATCTTATAAAAGTCATTTTTCATTTCGTTCGAATAAGCATGCCAAACTTTATTTGCTGCGCTTTATTAAAATCAATATAATTTGTTTGATTTTAACATTAATCAGCGCAGATCTATTGAAATTGCTAAACAGTTTATTTTTTATTTTTTTGAACAACCAATATTAGGTTTGGATAATTGAACTCTTTGTTCTTTCTTTGATTTTCATTCGATGAAATTAATTTTTTTTTTTCTAATCAAATGTAATAACAACAATTAAGTTGTTGCTGCTTTTTTTTTTTGTTATGTTACGGTATGTAAAAGTATACAGCGCACTTTTGCTTTCCATAACACAAAAAGGATACGGGTTCGTTTCTTAAGTCTTTTGATTGAAGTCGTCAATGGCAGCGTATCTCATATTCATCTTTCACTTAAGTTAATTTTGCCACCGTTTAGACTCAAAAAATACACAATTTGTTGGCTCATATGCAATAACAGCTGTCGTATACTCCTAGAGCCCCTCATCAGATTTGGTAAGCATTCAAGCTTAGGCCCCATACAGCAGTACGGGTACGATACAAAAATTCAATACATTTACAGCTGAAATAGGCCGTTTTTGCATGAAATTGTGAAAAAGAGAATTTTTAAAATAAAGTCTATGGTATGACGTTCTTAAAAAATATTTTTTAATTTTTTAAGCTACAAATCAACCGTCGAATTATACTATTTTCTGTCTGAACAGGAAGTACCTGCTCCACTTACCACCCCATGAGTATGCTACTCAAATTGATATTTACTCATTCCAACTAAGCTCTTAGGGGAGCAGGTTTGATCAATTATAGCACACTGTAGACGAAGTGGATTAATGGCGTGCCACTCTCTTTAGAGATTAGTTGCATAACCTTTTGCAGGAAAGTTGCCTTCTTGTACCTCTTGAAACTGAGAGTGACTCAGCATTATACTTCTACCAAAACATTTTAAATAAATAAAAAACAAATCAGAGTTAATATCTAACAGAACACACTCAAAAATCATAACGGTATTCATACATAAATATGTAAATAAAATCTAATTTTCCCACAAATTAATAACGAAATTAAGCAAAAGGGAAAGCAAATGAATAAACCCACACTTCCTGTGCCCATTTTCGTTATAACAATTCTACAGTTTTTTTGTAAAAAAAAATTCTAAATCACTAATTTAAACAACAAACACACGCACGCATACACCAAACTCCACAAGTAACTTTCAGTATTTCCGTTTGTGCTTAAGAATGCCTAATTGGAACCTTATTGTGTTTGTAGGTCAAACGGTAGTTAAAATGAAAAGTTGCTATGCTAATTATGAAGTATACAAAATTAGACGCTTTTAAAAGCACGCACCTCAACGTTTTACTTACCATATGTAGTGCTAGCAGTGGTACGCAATCGAGCTGCTTAATAGAAGCTCAGCGCTTAGCATATGATTGCGTTTTTCTTAGCTGACTGAGCAAAAAACTTATAGTTTTTGAACTAACTACTATTGTTTAAATTTTTTAAAAACTATATCTTTACATAAATATAAGTATAATGAACTTGTAGCACAATAATTCTCTTATAATAGTGCTCCTGTGTGTTAGTACTCATCATTGTTGCAGTGATCGAATATTTATATATATATCAATTAAAAATGCTATTTCGCTGCCATTAATGGACTTTGTAATGTTATTTGTATGACATTAATAAATTATTATGTAGTTAATAAATACAGGATTTACTACATATAAATAAAAGACTAAGGGCACGAACCTGTTTCGCAATATGTAAAGGAAGCCTAAATATGTATGTTGTTGATGATACATTAAGGTTGTGTTAACTTCATCACTTCTAGTGATTGTTCCCCAAATATTCATCCGTATCTTCTAACAAAAGTTCTATGAAATTAGCAGTGTCAACAGGGTTGGACCACAATGACGTGGCTGTTTGCAGGGTTTCTTCTGGCGATGCATTGAAAAAAGTGGTTGCTGTAGTGTGGGGCCATATCCTTGATGGTCATACACCTCTGGTACAAAAGGCTGATTTAAATGTTGCCGGATCTCATCATAGTGTTCTCAGAAATATTTTTTGATTTGCTTAGAAAGGATATTTGAGAGATAACTTTTTATTACGGAGCATAGCAGCTGAAAATATAATGGTCTAGACCCATTGCAATTATCACTATGGTGCTCCGAGTGGAATGCTATCAGAACTGCTTTTGATGAGAAAGAGAGTTTGTATGCCTAGAAATCAAACAATATTGGAACGATTGGTTGTTTGGAGTGGCTGGTCTCCTATGACTCCAATTAGTGCCGTTTTGATACCACATCTCATGAATTAACCAATGAAAACTATATAAGAAAACTGATAGGATCTCAAGTAGGACTCTACAGGACTGCAAACTCTTCCACCTATTATTAGCATCGCCAAGTCAGTGCTGAGTGGGCCGGTCTTTCATAAGTCCCAGAGGTGCAAGTATATCCTTCGGCTGTATGTTCCGATTGCTCGGCAGGCGTATTAGAGAAAACATATTTCGATTTGCCAAGTTCATAGTACACTCCCTGCACTGACCACAACCAGGTTCGATGTAGTCGTTGCCAAACTGAGGGCCCGAAGAGACGCCTGGCAGTCAGAGACAATTGCTACCCCATTACCGTTGCATGGCTCCTGTATAACGTAGATCTTAAATCTCGGAATGAAATAGTACGCTGAGTCTGGGAGACGCATGTATAGTGACATGGCCGGGAGTGCTTAAAAAATGCCATCTTCTACTCCACAATCTCGAATTTCCGAGTGAATTCCTCCTCTTTCTACTGCTGCGTTGAAGGGAATATCATCTTAAGGTTTGTATCAAAAACTTTCCTAGGTATAGGGTACAACTCGGTGGTACGTCTTTTTTAGTCTTATTGGATAGCTTGTATAGTTATAGAATTATCGCGTTTTACATTTTACAAACAAATTTTTTAGAACTATGTTAAAAACTGGGCATGGCCGTGTACCGATTTCTCACATTTTTACAACAAACAGTTACCTTTATATATTCCACATTTTCGCCAGATATCGTTTCGATAAATTAATTTTTGCAGTAGTTATGGCACAAAAAGTTTTGTGGAATATACCACTATATAAGAGGAGGGGCCACGCCCATTTTCGAAAATTTATATTTTTCGACTTTCTTCGTTCACCGGACACTTTGAAAGTAAAATATAAATGATACGAAGCTATTGTACACAAAGTTATTGTCTATTAAATATATCTATGATCCTTTTCAAAACCTTTCGTATAAAAGTGGGCGTGGACCTTAACCGATTTCGCCCTTTTTTCCTTGTATTGGCTTAACTTCGTAGACGACGGTTGACAAAGCAATGTTTTCTCTATCTTATGACTTTTATAGGCGATGTGATATGAAAACAGTCCCATTCTGAGGCATTTTTAAATTGATAATACCATTTAGATATATTTGAGTCTGCTTACTTATAGAATTTGGCTAAGAGAACTGTAAATTATACATTGGGAATTGTTAAAGGTCGAATTATCAAACACGGCAGGTAGTAGTTGAAAAAAAAGATATCCAGATATTGCACTGTATTGAGCCAGAGCTACCAAATTGCACATGCTCAACTGCTCCGTATACTATTAGAAGCACTTAACGACTTATGAATAGAATAATTATATTATTATTTTGCCAAATTTGAAATTACCTTTAAAAATCAAATGTGAACTTGTCGCTTGCGTTATAGCAACAAAAACTGTGAGAGCTTATAATTTTTTCTGCTTACTTTTTTTTGTTGCTTCAATTCAAACATTTTTTAGGCAACCAGAAAAAACTTTATCTAACTTCCTAATGACGTATAAAAAACCAACAATAACTCAATAAATTTCTGCTGGGGAACAAATCATTTACACACCTATGGGTTAAAAGTTTGAGCCACATTTTCCAAAACCAAATGGGGCGTGAATACGAAATATATAAAATATCTGCAAGTTTATAACTTTTACTTTGCCTACTTTGAACTTATTAATGTGCCTTTTCAAATGTATTGTATGTATGCTAAGACCCGTGCAAACGAAGTGGAACGTGCGCAGTAAGTATTGTACGAATATTTATATTTTTTATTTGCTTTGACACACTTTACAAATTTGATGTATTGCTTGAGGTGACAGATCTGTAACAGCTGGCCAAATCATTGCAATAAACAAACATGCATAACTTTTCATTATGTTATATACGAGTATGTAAGTTTGTAACAATATGCTATGGCATAAACAAAAATAAATATAACATTTCATATAATCGGCTTAATCCATAAATATTATGTATATCGCTGTTGACACTGCCTATTGAAAGTTGCGTAACACTGTGCTAATTACATATCTACATAAGTATGTATATATATATGATTTAAAATAAAGACACAAATATCATAACGACCGCTACATATCAATTACGTAGCAATGCAACTGCATTTTTGTGGTTTATATTACATAGCCATTCATCCAGATATATATTGATCTATGTATATACGTATATAGCTATCTATATACAATTGTTACAAGTCAATCAATGTTATCAGCGTTGAGGAAATCTATGCTTGAGTGATGGAGCAAACGCGTGGATGCTGTGGTTTTTATACACACACACACACTTACAATTAAATTGTTATTGCATTTTATATGAATTTGTTGTATGTAAGACATCAGCGTAATTGTTATTAATACTAACCGCATGGTGTTAATTATATGTTATATATATAATTATAACACTCACTATGTTAATAGATTTAGATTGCAAGACATATAAAAGTTAGAAGCCTGGTTTAAAAAAAAAAATATTGGCTCCTTTCAATCGAACAAAACATTTTTCAAACTTGTGAATTTCGAGAAGGACTGTCAGTTAATTTATTTTAAAAGGCGAAATTAAATTGTCAAAAATTCAGATGCATTTCTAAAAAAGTATTTAGTTTCTTAGTTTAAAGGTTTCTTGGAATAATACTAAGCTCTTCTGAAACACGTTGAAATTTTTTTGTTTTTTGTGTAACAACAATTCGATTAAATACTTGCTTTTAAGACCTGTACATTTTTAAAGTATCCATGTCTATAAACGAACTCGAGGCCAGAAAAATTCTTTTTCTGAAACTTACTATTGTGTTTTTTTTTAATAATTTTATTTAATTATGAAAAGTGTTGTTTTTATTTTTTAATAATTTTAATTAATTATTAAAAGTTTTAAAGTGAATAAAAAAGGAAAATTTTAGAGCGAACCGCCATAGCTTTTCTTATAGCTGTTAGACTGCTTCATCAGAAAAATTTTGACATACTTTTCAAACTAATAAGCTAAAAGAGCGCTGGTTTTCTGTAAGGTAAAATCTTATTGGTATTCACTTCACCATATCTACAGGCAACCCCCGCCATCTGATAGTCATTAGTTAATCATGATGGATTTTTTGTTTGTATGCCTTTATTATCGACAACAACACACACTTACCGAGGTGCTCTCGATTTTGGTTTTGCTTTTTCGTGTACAAACAATTCAATTAAAAAAAATAAAAACAATAATAATTTTCATAAAAATTATTATTCTTGACCTTGAGCTCGTTTATAGTCATATATACTTTAAAATTTTTCTAGTACTATTTAAAGCTTCTTTAAAATACATTCGAGCTTTTTTCCAGAACAATACAGTTAAGCTTTACTAGCAAATCTTAACGCTTTTTTATGCCTTTATTATCGACGACAATACACACTTACCGACGTGCTCTGGGTTTAGTTTTTGATTTTTCGTGTACTAACAATTCAATTCAAAAAAAATAAAAACAATAATTTTCATAAAAATTATTATTCTTGGCCTTGCGCTTGTTTATAGTCATAGATACTTTGAAGTTTTTTAAAACTAATTAAAGCTTTTTTGGAATACATTTGAGCTTTTGTGACACTGATTTGAGCTTTTTTTCCAGAACAAATTTAAGCTTTTTTTGGATAACCGTTAAGCTTTACTAGCAAACTTTAAGCCTTTTTTAATTAAATCTCCCACTCTCTGCTTTCCCATTTGTGCTTATTTGGAAATTATTTCAGCTTTTTTGGAACAAATTTGTGCGCTTTTAACAAACTTTAATAGTTTCTAGCACTTAATTCAACTCTCTATGAAGTGTATTTACGCTTTTTCTGGAAATCCTTTAATTTTTTTAAGTACCTTGAGCCTTTCTAAAACACTGCAAAACTTTCTAAAATTTCTAAAAATCCGGTAGGTGGCGTGCGGATCACTGTATTTGCAAAAAATTGCATTTATAATCCGATTCGGCTGGTATTTGAAACATACAGTTGTGTTCAATATAATAGTAGTGAAATTGATTTGGATATTGTTCGACGAAATAAAAAGAAGCAGTGTTTTTAATCATTTTGATTCAAAATTAACACAAAATTCAGGAGAGTTAATTAAACAAAACTGCGTACTCAGAAATTTTCTAGAAACTCTGCCAAAAAATTGTAAGATTTTCATGGCGATTTTTTAAAGTTTAATGAATTTTCCTGAACTTTGCGTAAACTTTGAAATTTCTTTTTATGTGGATTCTGTTATGGAATTCGCTTTATTGTAAATGAAAATTATTAAAATCGCAACTTTTAATTTCATTACTATTATATTGAACACAGCTGTATATTACCGTCTGTTAGAAATTTTTTTTTTTTTTTTACTGGCTACATGGCCCTAGTGATGTTGAGAAAAAACGTATTTACCAACCGATTTGGCTGCTATTCCGAACAAAACATAAATGAGAAATATTTTCAAATTAAAATGTTTTTGAAACGGACTAAAAACTACAAGTACAAAATAATTTCTGCTCTGCGTTCCGTTTTAAAAGTATTGCATTGAAAATACTTTTTAAATTTTTAAGTTCCTGCCCGGCTTAAAAGTTTTATAAAAATGTCTAAAATTCAGAAGAAATATTTGTTTATCTATACTATATATATACATCTCTCTCTTTTCAGGCACTTTACTCGCATCTTAATAACACCAACGAGCTTCTCTTCAACATGTAGATCTGTAACAGTTTTCCAAACTCTTGCAAAATCCAAACGAGCTCGAAAATATATAACCAAACCAAAATCCAACACTTGAGGAGCTCGGCATGTTTGGCCTATTGGGTTCCTCACAAATCTATGGACTGCAACAAGCACATGAGTATAGCAACAACGATGTCAACATAAAACACAAAGATCTAACGAAAAACATCAGCCACACCAACAACACACACAAGCAACGTCAATCCAACAAAAGCCACACAGAGAGTGGCAGTAAATTCTTTGCCTCACTTAGTTCCATGCAAGGCATTAAATCGCCAACAAACTTCATTGAGAAATTTATAAAAAACGAATTGTTTAATAGCTACGATACAATTAAAAATTATAAAAACTTTCAAAACTCCACAAACTCGAATGGTTCCAAGAGCACATTCTTCACCAACAGCAGCAGTACAATTACATCAAACCCAACAGCAGCAGCAGCAGCAGCAGTTGGTGGTGCTGGTGATTGTGACGTCGGTTTAGAAGCTAATAGCACAGAAGGTCTAATAGCAAGTTTCAATTGCCTGCAGGGCAGTTATCGCAGTACAAATTATGATCAAGAATTCTATGAGCCAGTGAATGTTAGTTTACAGCGCACCAAACAAACCGTGGTCAGCGCAGTAGCAACAACAACAAAGCCAACAATCACGCTTACGGCTTCGCACAATACGGAAGCGGACATGACAATCAAGTACTCGAAAAACTTGCTCGCCAACACGCCAGACGAAGAGTCGCCCGCTACCTTGCAAAACTATCAGAAACTGTCGGAATGTGAACAGGATTTGTTGTTGTCGCCGTCGAGTGGCGCTAGTTCGGGTGAATTCAATAGCGATGCAAATGCGGGGAATAGCAGTCAGACACAGACGCCGGTGAATAGTTTGTATAAGCGTTTGTCGTTTGGGGGGCGTGGTACAAAGAGTGGAGCGGATAATGCGGCAACGGGAGCGACACAGTCGACGACGAAGGCGTCAGCGACAAATGAAGTTGTAAGTAATGAATGCATTTGAATGATATATTTTTCTTTGACTCGGGCTTTAGCCAAGGACGCGCTATTATTTCAATATAATTCATATTAATCGGGTGTAATGCTATTACAATAACAACATAGAGCATTTCTCATGGAAAAAATTACAAAATTTGATAAATTAAAAACAGAGCTAATAAACAAATATGAATTTCAGTTCAATAAACAAAAAAGCAAAATTTTTTCAACCAGAAATTTAAAAAAAAAATGCTTCGAACAATGTTGAAAACAAAAAACTTGAAAAATTTTAAATATTTGCAGTTTTTAAGTTGAAATTACAGATATTTTAAATTTTTGGTTAAACTAATGAAAAGTTTTAAATGAATAGAATTACTAGTACAGAAGATAGAAATCTTGATTAAAGTTTTTTTAAATTCAGAAACTCATAATTTAAAAATTATTAACCAAAATTTACTTAATAATCTTTAACTTTAAAACTTGTAGGTATTACAAGTATTAGACAAAAATATAACAATCTAAAAATTTCAAATTCAAACATTTAAAAACAGAAAAATTTTATGATTTAACGAATTTTTAGATTTATAAAATTAAAAAAAAAAGTATACACAACTTTTTCAATTGGGCTTTTTATCAATTGTGACACCAAAGACTATCATTTTGCTATATTACTTTATTTTGCCTTTGGGAAGCTGAATATTAAGAATAAAACTTAAATATAAAATAATTCCGAATTTTTTAAATTAAATGTATTATAAAATTTTAAAACACTTTTTTATACCAACAATTTTTGTTGATTTACGGCCTGTACATTTTCAGGTATTCACGAAACGAGCTCAAGGTCAAGAAAAATAATTTTTCACTTTTTGAATTTTTATGAAAATTATTATTGTATTGTATTATATTATTATTGTATTATAATTTTCATAAAAATTCAAAAAGTGCAAAATTATTATTCTTGGTCTTGAGCTCGATTCATGAATATTTTAAAACACTAATATTTAAAAATGTGGAAATATGTAAATGAAATTTTAGCAAAATATAATTAAAAATCTGAAATAAAAAAAAGTTTACTAACAATAATTTATATCCTAGGAATTAAATAACTCTGAAACTAAATAATACTAATTTTAAAATCTTTAAAAATAAATATAGAATCAAAAAAACTTAGAAACTTCATAAATGCTCAAAAACTCTTTACAGTAAAAAAAAATTTTAAAAAAAATTTAAAACTGGAAAAATAAATTTTAATCTTTCAACTGAAAATTCTTAAACTGAAGAACACTTGAAATTAAAGTGCCAACACTATAAATGAGCTCAAGGCCAAGAATACAAATTTTTATTTTTTTATGAAAATTATTATTGTTTTTTTTTAATAGTTATTTTGTTAGTTAGTTATTAAAAATTTTTATTAGAATAGTATAGGAAAATTTTAGAACCAACCGCCATAGCTTTTCTTATAGATCCATTTCGGAAGCTGCTGGACTTCTTCAGCAGAGAAATTTTGACACGCATTTCTAACGATTAAGCTAACAGAGCGCTATAAATATAAAAATATAAATTTTCAGAATTTTTAGAGATATAAATAAGAATTCGGAAACCAAGCAAAATACCTGAGAATAATTTTTAAATCTAAAAAAAACCTTAAATTAAAAATAACATTTGAATTAAAAAATTAAATGATTTAAGCTTAACGCGCTAATTCTAGTATGGTAACAACATTTGTTTTACCAGCAAATAAATAGTTTGGAAACTTTTATACACTTTTGGTATTCTGCCGGCTTAAGTTGCAGTTCAATTTCGTAACCACCAAAATAGTTGGTTACGTCGCGTAACCGCGAAAAATTGCACGTGTTTTGTAAATATTTTTTTGGACAGAAAATACCTCAAATTTTGTACACATACTAGTTCACAAGAATTAATAAACAATATAAGCACTTTTTTACACGAAGTTTCGTTCGCGTTTGCATTTTATTCTCTATTGCGCATTGCTTGTTTTCTGACAGTGTTGCCATGTACGCTGGAATCGCGGTTGCATAAACTGCATTGCCAACGGTTACGATTTTCGGTGAGATAACCTTCCAGTTACAATATTACCGGTTACGCATAGAATTTTAATGATTTGGTTATTGACCAAAATTTTGCTGCAGTGCAAGTCCACAAAACTCCACTGTTTGAAGAACTGGAAAAAAATAAAAACCTATCAATTCAAAATTCTGTAACTAAAAATTCGTAAAGTAACAAAAGATCAGAAAAAAATTTACGAAAAATAATTTTTAAATCTATAATATAAGTAAACTCAAAGTCCTTAAACTAAAAATATATATTGATTTAAAAAATTTAAATGATTTAAGCTTAAGAAATAAAATTGTAATTCAAAAAATGCGGAAAAATATCGTTCAATTGAAAATTCTCAAGTTCCTAAAGTTAACAACAAATCTAGAATGAAAAAAGTTTTATGAAGAAATCAAGAAATTTAAATTAAATTCGAGAATTTTAAAACTTAAAAACATTAAAAGTTAGTAATTTTAGCAATACAAAAGTATAAACTTGAAAATGAAAAATATAAGCAAAAAAAAAAGTTAAGTTATTATTATTAATAAAAACCAAATATTGGAAATTTAATATTTATAATTAAGAAATGTCAGCATTAACTTAATGGCACTAATATTTATTTACCAAAGCTAACAAAATCCACTAAAATTTGGTAGTCCACAAATCAAACAAATAAAAAATAATTATGCTTGCTTCTTTTCGCAAATGAGTGATAATCACTTCATTAACGGAATGTTAATGCAAAAATCATACAAAGTGCTTTTATGTTTTGTCAAGCAAAGCAGGCCTGTCCATATGTGCGCTTATACAGGGTGTTTTTTTACAGGTTTGTTTTTCGAATAGAGATAGAACTGGCATTTTGTGGTCAAATCTGGCAACTCTAATGTCATTTATGTTCAGTTTGGTTTGCCATTTCATCATGAACAGGTTGACAAAAGAACAACGCTTGCAAATCGTGCAAATTTATTTCGAAAATAATGGTTCAGTTCGCGAAGTTTACCGTGAGCTCCGTCCATTTAATGGTCGACATAATCGTCCATCAGAGCAATAAATTCGGTTAACCATGGATCGTTTTCGCACTACGTTTACTCTATGTGATAATACGCATCCGCAGAGACGTCGAACAGTGCGCACCGAAGAAACAATTGCCGCTGTAGAGCAAAGTGTTGAAGAGGACCCGAATGAATCGATTCGCCACCGTGCACAGCAATTGGAGCTTTGTCCATCAACTTTATGGAAGATTTTGCGCAAAGATCTTGGCTTGCGACCTTACAAGATCAGCTTGTGCAAGAATTAAAGCCGCGAGACCATGCAATGCGTCGTGATTTTGGTGTATGGGCCGAAAATGAGATTGATTTCGATGCTGATTTTCATCGCAAAATTTTGTTCAGTGATGAGGCTCATTTTTGGTTGAATGGCTACGTCAACAAGCAAAATTGCCGCATTTGGAGTGAAGAGAATCCACATGAGACCCTTGAAACGCCATTACATCCACAAAAACTGACTGTTTGGTGTGCTCTATGGGCTGGTGGAGTCATTGGGCCATACTTCTTCCGCAATAATGCTGGAGAGGCAGCTACCGTTAATGGAGACCGGTATAGAGCCATGATAACCGACTATTTTGTTCCCGAATTGGATGGCATGAATGTGGATGAGTTGTGGTTCCAACAAGACGGCGCTACATGCCACACAGCGCACGTCACAATCGATTAATTGAAGGAAACATTCGATGAGCGCATAATTTCGCGGAATGGACCTGTCAATTGGCCACCAAGGTCGTGTGATTTGACACCATTGGATTATTTTCTTTGGGGATATGTGAAGTCGCTCGTCTACACCAACAAACCAGAAACGTTAGGGGAATTGGAAGCCAACATTCGTGGCGTTATTGCCGACATACGGCCCCATATGCTCGAAAAAGTGGTTGAAAATTGGACCTGTAGAATTGGCTTTATTCGAGCCAGCCGCGGCTGCCACATGCCCGAAATCATATTTAAACATTAATGGCATAAAATTATCCTTCCAATAAAGCTAAATTAATGGACCTTAAAACGATTTTCTTGTGTTTTATTTCAATTCGAAGTTCTATACCCCTAAAAAAAACACCCTTTACATGAACGGATTTTTGTTTTGACACCTTCATCTCTTACTTAAAGTGTGATAATATTGTTGTTGTTGTTTTTTTTTCTCTTATTTAATTTTCAATTCACATATTGGCGAACAAACAACTTAATTTTTGTTTACATAAATTCATACAAATTATTTGCACTTCAATGTCAACAACAGCTATGCGCTGACACCTCACAGCTGACCGACCGTTTGAAAATTGTGGTAAAATGGCTGTGCAACAACAACTTTAGTGTCTCATACGGCTATGACGTCACTTCATGCTCACATTTGTGTTAAATAGTTATAACAGTTTTACAAAAGTTATTTATCTAGTGTGTCATTGTTGCTTATCAAAATATTTTGACGTTTAGTGCCAAAGCGCACTCACACAAACATACACACTCACTTTTTTCCCCCCTTTTTATGGCGCTAAATATTCATTTTCTAATGTACGAATTTGCTAATTGCGCAAGTCTTATCAGTTGTTGTTATAGTACTTACTACCTTTTGCCTCCCCATGCCCAGAATGTCAGCAGTTATATTGCATATTAAGACTTGAAAGCTTTTAGTGCTCGCTTTGCTTGCAATCGACCATGAGTATTATTCTGTAGCGGGTTTATTGTTTAGTGTTTAATGGCACGCATTAGACTTAACGAAATACGAATTTAAACAGCGAATTAACTGACGAAGGGAACTAAAAAAAAATGAAGCTGCAGTGGCTTACAAATGTGAGTACTTTTTTCTATTATAAGTTGGATGTTAAAGCCTGTAATGACAGCGTATTTTATAGTGGACCAAAGTCCATGAGATTAGAAACTTATTTCCACTACTGTTGGCCTTGAGCAACAAACCGCAGCTACTTACTCTGCAATTCCACTCATGATGTTTGGTAAAACTGAGTTGTCTACTGTTTGGACTTAGGTTAATCCATTTTAAGTCATTCGTACAATGAAATTTCGTACGTTCTTCGAGTCCACCTTCGCAAACTTTACAGCTACTGTAGCATCTTTGGAAGGAGCTCACCCTGTAACAATAAATATGTCTTAGTTAAACCAGCTGTATTCAGTTTTGGCCAGTTCCTTGCACGAATGTTACACAGAAGAGTTGTAAACTGATCTGCTGAGTAACTTTCTGTTTATAACTTATACATGAGGAAGTGTTTTGTATCCAATTAAAAGGAGTTCTTAAAGTCTAAGTCAAAATAAGAAGCAGCCTCTTTCTATTTTGTTTTCTTGCTGCGGCTCTGTCTATCATTCGTTAAAAATAGGGGTTCGGGTTGAAGACCTTGCGTCGTCATACTGCCTCTCAGTCAAGTTTGACAGATACACCAATAGCTCTGTTCGGAGAGCATAAAATTAAAAAAAAAAACTGAAGAGCAGCGTCTTTTGTCAAAATGAAAAATTTCTATGCAATCTGACAGAAGAAGTCGTAAAAGCAAAAACAAAACACATAAAGTTTGTGTGTGTATACAGCAACGAATTTGACTTGGTGCCACCTTATTATTGAGCCATGCTGAGAAGCCTTCTGCTACACAAAACATTTGGAGGCTGAGAGCGCAATTTGACATTTCATTAGGAGGATTGCACGTTTCTGCTGAAAAAATTTTACTCAGTAAAACATGCAAGTGAAAAATAGCTGATCGTGACATAGCAAACAAGAATGAATACTTCCAACTTTGAGTTTTAAACTAACGAAAACAATAACAGCTGTTTTGATTTTCAACTTTATACAATTTTACTTTTTGCGGTTTCGACAGAGTTTTAATTAAAGAGATCTCTCTTTTTCTCGATGAACAGACCTAACGAGCTCCGCTCCACTTGGATTTCTCCTTGTTGAAGCGACACAAGCAGTAATTATTTCTTTCGTTTATTTTATTTGCATTGCTTGCTATTGTAATTCGCAACCAGATTATGAAATATTCCAAAGATATAGTTTATGTTTAGCAATCCCAAATGGAGGGTTTTCCACAGCAAAAATGAGGAGGCCAATCTCGCTACAATGTGAAAAGGTGCCCTGCACCCCTCGTTCTATATAAAACAAATAACTTAAATTAATATTACTCAAAGGTTGCAACATGTGGTCTGCACCCCCCGTTCTACTCTCTGAACAAATAATATACAAACATTAACTTGAAAAAAACTACTCGCCCTCCATAAAGCTTAGATACTCCTGATTAAGATCGATTTTGCATCAGATATGAATAATCGATTTTAATCCATTCTTATATAAATTTTCTACATGTTGATGATTATTGATTTCATGCGATTATAATTGTGTAGTTTTTTATCAAAATTTTCTCATTTTTGTAGTATATTTTTTTCGAAAGCGAACAACACTATAGAGCCCCACTTTATAGTTTTCCATATACGTATGTTTCCGATTATTATAACGTTTTTTTTCGCTTTAAGGAACTATAAATTTTTTTGTCGATTTTTTACAAAATGTTTGTTCATATCGATAACTAAGGACTTTAATAGTTAAAATGAAAGTTAATCTTTTGTGGGACTTTTTTTCACATTTTTAATCGACTATTATCGACTTTATTCTACTATCGATTATAGATTTTCATAGTCCCGTAAAATCAAGCGTCAATTGTTAAAAATGGGGCGCTTGTTTAGCAGGTTTGGCATATCGGCTCATTAGCTTCGGTTAACACTGAATACTCGCAGAAGCATTTGTTTTTTAAAAATTACTGCTGCAAATTGTACTATTTAATTAAGCTAAAAATATAATATTTTACAAGAGTCGACTGGCGAACAATTTTTTTTTTCGTCAATCGTTTTACCCGACATATTCACATACAAAGATCAAATCGAAGCTTCCACTTAATCATTTCGATAAGATTAAAATTAATGATGGATTGTGCAAATATAACTGACAACAGCCAACAACCGATAATAAAATGTTTGTCTTATTTTGTATATAAGAGGGTATGTAGCTTCTGGCAGGTACTGGGGTTCCCCCAAATTTTGAGACTGCTATGCGATATCTATGGAACATAAATAATAAAACGAGAACGAAACTAGCTGTGTTCGGTGACAAAACTTGCAAAGAAGTGTCAGGAAAGTAAGAATGACGTAAAACTTTCTCGAAACGCCAAAATTAAAAAGTTTTCGCCGAACAGGAATCAGTAAAAACTTGCAAGCAAAACAGTTGTTGCTTTTTTGATTGGTTAAGAGCTCAAATTCTTTAATTTTTGTTGTTGCTTTCCTATGCCACGATCAACTGTTTTTCACTTGTATGTTTTACTGAGTGAAATTCCCCCAGCAGAAACTTGCAACTCTCTCTGTCAATGAAATTTTAAAATGCGCTCTCTCGCTGCAAATGTATAATGTCACCGAACAATTTCCAGTAAAAATTTCACTAAATTTTTATAGAAATTTCAAGAATTTTATCCTCACCGAACACAACTACTAACCACTGAGGATGACGGAATGTCGCAGCCGGTTTGTTACAAATGCAAATTTTACAATGGATGACAGAAAATCGTTCCAATATGTATCAACTTTCCACCCTGTCTGAAAATCAACAAATAAATAAATAATAAAGGTTTTGAGCCAGCGAGTAGCTATGGACTAACAAGCCCCTGCGGGTTAGGGGCTTAGAATATGCTCGAGGTAGGCATACCGGTCGTAAGAGGCGGCTAATATGCACAAAGGTAATGACGTGCAACTCGATGGTTGATCTATGGACATGATGCCTCTCACCTCTCATTACCCACCTTATCCTTCCTTACGGAAGGAAGGGTGACATGACCTAGAAGGTTTCACTGGTCGTAAATCGCTACCACGACATTCGGGCAGTACCGCAAGGGAGTACTGGTGCGTACCGGGTTCAAATCCGGCCAAGGACTGTTAATTCGACAACACTCCCCAAAACCTTCGGCGAGTGTTTTTGTCGCTACCACAACAACAACAAGCTAACATTATTTTCACAAATCGAACGCCCTAATCCAGGAGCTCCTCTGGTTTTAGGTCGTCTGTCCTTCTCTTGTCTGGTAAGAATTTTTCTGGGCTTGAAACACTTTAAGTTCAAGCCAGTCTGTGAACCAGAAATTAACTGAATTACACAATGTCGCGAGTTATTGGTCCCACCTCGTTCTCTTGACATTTATCAATAATCAATAATTTCGCATATTTGTACTCTTACATGCATACACGCTCATATGACAAACCGGATATGTGCAAAAAAGTAACAACTAATAGCATCTCCCGGTAAAGACCTTGACAGTTGTTACATGCCACGTACTTATGATAAGGCTTTTAGTAAAATTAACAACATATGAAGCAACAAATATGACGAAGAACGATAATAATGAGTGACAGCGGTAGCACCACACAAATCAATTACTTACTTTTACTACCAGCGCGAATAAATTTGTTTTTACCGCTAAAAAATTGTAGGCGATAAAAAATGTAGGCAAAAAAAAAAACAACAAAAAATCAATCGGCATAGTTTACAAAAACATAACATTGATATTTGGCAGTGATGCACGACGGTGGCAGTGCTGCCAATTAGGTTCTTGGAAGTTTTTTCGGTGAACACACCTACTCGTATATATAGAAATATTTGGCGCCGGGCTCACATTAGTCTCACATCGACTAAATGTGTCGAATAAATCGGAAAGCAGGACCTGAAAGATCCTGAAAGATAACTCAATTTTATTTCGAGTATCAGATGCCTTATTGCACTCATCCATATGACTTGTTTACTATTAGAATACCTTTACCTTTACAACCGATTAAGTTTGTTCTACATACTCAACTGAAATCATATTCCGCTCTTACTTATATGTATTTTACTTAACAAAAAGGGGTTAGATTGCAGCATAAAATTTAATTTTAAAGAAATGTGGCAAAGTAGAAAGTTGTTGATCCGGATAACATTGTTGTTGCATTTACATGTACAAATGTTATCCGTATCTGGATCACTGTCAATTGGAACACACTAAAAGATGATCATCTAAAAACTATTTCCTTTTTGAGTGATGCCCAAGGAGGAATTTCGAAAGCTCAAAACCGCGACATCAAACCATACTCAACATATTAGCTCTGTTCGGCGTGCTCATTTTGACATTTTATTAGGTGTGTTCTTGTAAAAGTGCAGTAGCAATTATTCAGCAACGAAATTTTCAAGAATTTCGAATTATTCGCTCACTAAGCGAGACAAATTTTTACACGAACGCCAAATTTTGCAGAAAGTGACGAGCTTGAGTGTCAGCTGATTGCTACAGTGCAGCAGACAAACAAAATTACAACATTTCGAGAATAAAAATATTTTAGGCATTTTAAAGTTCTTTATTTTAACTAAACTTTACACAAAAATTAAAAACATACGCAAATTAAGACACGCAATTGAACTGTTTTGTTGAATAAAATACAATTATGTGTCAAAATCCGCTGATTTCCATGATTGCAAATTCTTGCTGGGCGAAATTTATGCAACAAGAATTTACAACTTTTCTTGGATTTAGGCCCGGTTTTTCAGTCCTTGGTTAAGCTCAGTTTAAACTAGGTTTGCTCAAACTCGGCATAAATTTAAACTACAGTTAAACTGCAGAGCGGGTTTTCAGTGTGAGTTTAAGGCCGCTTTTAATATTTGCTTTTTATACGGCAACATTGGTTTTTTCTTTATCTAGATACGGCAACAGATAATATTTGTATACATATTCAACGCCATTGCTTCTCCCCAGTATTGTAATAGTTAGCATTTCGCCAATTTCTGCATCACTATAATCACTTTCGTCAGATGATATATCCAGTATTTAATTAAATATAAAAATATCGTCCTTTCTTAATTGCGTTCAGCTTATTGTTTCACAACCAAAAGCATCAAATATGCAAAACAGCTGACAGGTTAACTAGAGTTTAACCCTGCCGAATTGACCGCTTAAACTACGTTTAAACTTCGTTTAAAGTTGACTGAAAAACTGCGCAACAAGTTTAAGCTTAGTTTAACTGACAAATTGAGTTAAACTTGTGCTGAAAAACCGGGCCTTAGACGTCATTTTGTTCTCTCAATTTTCTTTCACTTGCATTTTTTTTAGACAGCACGAACGCGATTTAGACAAAAGTCATGATAAGAATTATTTGCATCACGAACGAACCTGCTGGGAGAGGGTGCAAGTTTCTGCTGGAGAAATTTTACTCAGTAAACCATGCAAGTGAAAAACAGCTGATCGTGACATATCACACATATAACAACAAAAACTTCAATCTTGGACTTTTAAACCAATGAAAAAAGTAGCAGCTGTTTTGCTTGCAGGTTTTTACAAATTCCTGTTCGGCGGAAACTTTTGACCTTTAGCGTTTCGATAGAGGTTAAAGTCATTCTATCTACGCTGACAGTTCTTCTTTGTAATCGTACACACCTTAAATCTTTGCAACTTCCGACTAAGAGAAACTCTTAGCTTTTTGTATATTTCTTATGTTTTAAGCTGGTCTGATCTATTGGTGAGGGGTGGCAATAAAACTAAGTTTTTTCCACCTTATTTTGTTTTTTATTTTTTATGATTTCCAGATTTTTTATGGATTCCTTTGTCTGTAGTTTCCGACTAATTTAAACTATTTCCGACGAGATCAAAGCTCCAAATATATTAATATCGCTCGGCTTGACTGCCACTTCTTGCCCTTACCTCTGGGCTTTCCATTAAGTCTCCATCACAGGATCTATCTATTATTATCTCCAGATTCGTAGTCCTGAAACTAAGATAGTTTGTTTTCTGTAAAATTTGGTATTTTTACTGCAAAACCGAAACCGAGATTATATATGAACCCCAAAGCAGAACCGCCACCCAGAATCGGTTTTGCCGGGAATGTAGTCTCAGGGTTGACGATCAGGCTCTTAGCTTCTTATACAGTTATCGTACCCTGGGGGCCGAATGGATCGACTTAACTCTGCTAGATCCTTTGTGCATCACTGGTGTATCATAAAAACACTGGGAGCAATGCTCATATCGAACTGTGCCGGGACGCGGAGTATGATATTGATTACAAAGGCCGACAGCAGATGTGGTACAACATTTTTTTTTTTATATTCTGTGAGTAGCAGTTTAACAATAAATGCTTCAAAACATTATGCCCTGATAACAAAAACAAATATTATTTCCTGCTCAATTGCCATCGAAACCAGAGCTGTTAAATTTGATTAGTAATTAGTAATTAATTAATTATAAGTCTTTTTTAACTGGAAATGATTTAATTAATTGTTTTTCAAGAAAAGGCAATTATTAAATTATTAGGACTAGAAAAAGTGAAAAAAAAAATCTTAAATAGTTAGAAAAAATTCAAAAAAATTGTTTTGATTACTTTAGATTTTTTTTTTATTTTTTTTTTAGATAATTTTTGTTTTTTTTCAGTATTGTTGATGTGTACAACAATACTGAAAAAATTAAAAATTAAAAAAAGCCAAAAATAACCAAAACAACTTTATTTGATTATTTTTGATTTTTTAGTCATCGTAAAAACTCATATTTTTATTATTTATTTTATTTATTGGAAAATAATCATTAAATATTGAAAGTAATTGTTTTGATTACTTTTGATTTTTTTTTTAATTTTTCTTTTTAGATAATTTTTGTTTTTTTTCGGTATTATTGATGTGTATATTCATGTGCTTCTACAACAATACTGAAAATGCTTCAAAACATTAAAAAAAAAACAAAAAATCAAAAATAATCAAAACAACTTTATTTGATTATTTTTGATTTTTTAGTCATCGTAAAAACTAATTTTTTTTTATTATTTATTTTATTTATTGAAAAATAATTATTAAATATTGAAAGTAATTGTTTTGATTACTTCTGATTTTTAAAAAATTTTTTTTTTAGATAATTTTTGTTTTTTTCGGTATTGTTAATGTGTATATTTATGTGCTTCTACAGCAATACTGAAAAAATTCAAAATTAAAAAAAACCAAAAAATCAAAAATAATCAAAACAACTTTATTTGATTATTTTTGATTTTTTAGTCATCGTAAAAACTAATTTTTTGTTTATTATTTATTTTATTTATTGGAAAATAATTATTAAATATTGAAAGTAATTGTTTTGATTACTTTTGATTTTAAAAAAAATTTTTTTTTAGATAATTTTTGTTTTTTCGGTATTGTTGATGTGTATATTTATGTGCTTCTACAGCAATACTGAAAAAATTAAAAATTAAAAAAAAAAAAAACAAAAAAACAAAAATAATCAAAACAACTTTATTTGATTATTTTTGATTTTTTAGTCATCGCTCATTTTTTTTTATGATTTATTTTATTTATTGGAAAATAATCATTAAATATTGAAAGTAATTGGTAATCAATCATTAAATGGATTCTCAAGAAAGTAACTAATCAAACCGGTAACCATTACGATTTGTGATCATTATTTAACAGGTCTGATCGAAACTAACTCGCATTTAAGTGCACTCGAACAAAACTAACCACTTAAAATAACTCAAATACGTCTATTATGAAAACTAATGTATTCCTCACGCTCTATCTCTCAACAGGTCTCCGACTACTCCTCATCGACTAATTCTTCCTCATCTGCATCCTCAACACTCTCATCGAAAATCAACGCGATAGCACTCAAATCCATTGACTTGAAACGAACTTCCTCCGCCTCATCGTCTGGCGATTGTGAACAGACGCGTGAACGTAGAAAGCCCTCTTCGGTAGCCCTCATGTCAACACCTAACACGCCTACACCTGATGATGCCGCTTCCAACGCCTCACAGCCGTTAACACCTGAGCGCGCACAACGCCGTAAACTCATCTCCATGATCTCACATTATGAGCAGCAAACGAAGTTACTGCAACGCGAATTAGCCAAGGAGAAGCGACGGCGCAGCGAAGAGCTTGCCTGTGTAGCCAAGTCGCTGATATGTTTTGAATCAAAACTCAAAAAGGATATGAAATCTGTAAATCAACGTCTATTGGAGAAGGACACCGAAATCTGTCGTTTGGTGCAACAAAATCGTGCATTGCGTAAGCGACTTGCAAAGGTAACCGAGGCGGAGGGTGAGAATGCGCGCGACGAAGGCGTAGTTGAAGATGGTGACACAGAGGAGGCTGAGGGTGCTGACGAAGAGCGTAGTGAAAAGACGAAGGTAGCTGGGTTGGGGCAAGACACTGCAGCGCCAGCAACGACGTACAGCGAGAACGAATTGTTGGAAGACTGTTTGGTACTCGAAGCATTGCAATGCATTAATTGTAAGAAGCAATTCTATGACATTGATTTGAATGAGAGCTGGACAAAGAATGCGGCGAAAGATGGTACAAGAAAAAATGGTAAGTTTTGTGTTTAATGTAAAAGCGCAATGGTTAATTAAAATCTGCACTTTTCTTTTTCACCTTTTCACCAGCTGACCACACCACTGAGCACGGCTCATCGAGTGATGATACAGTCTCATCGTCGTTTTACGGAGCCCGACGCAGTGTACGCTATACCAGCAAACGCACCTCCGGCACCTTCCGCGATTACATGCGCTCCCGTGCGATGAACATTGACGATCCCACATTAGATAATAACTCAGAGGAGTATACGAGTACGATTAGTCGCGATGATTCGCAAACAAGTTACGAGCAGCTCAACGTTTATTCGCGCACCATTGAACGTATGCACGGCGTTAAGGGTGAGAGTGAACGCGAATCGGAGCAAAGTGGTTTGGAGAGCATTGCGCGCCCTGCCTCAAGACTGAGCTGCAAAAGCAGCAGTAGCAGCAAAAGTAGTAAAAGCAATGCCAAATCGGCAGCATCACAAATCGAAGAGGATGATGGCATATTTTCACCAACGCAAGATGACGATTTCGAAGAGGCCGAGGAGAATGGTGAACGCAGTATTAAGATTGTTGTGCGACGCTCCACCGATTTTTCAGAAGCTTCACCTAAACAAGTTTATGAAACCTCCACCGACGATTGGTATGCAAGCGCCTCCGATCAAGAAGAGAATGCAACAACTGTTGTAGCAAACAAGTCGTATGCGCAAGGCGCTGGCAATCCAGTGCTCGAGTGCGTCAATCAGATATTGCTGCAACAAGCCATGGAGGAGCCAGTAACGGAACGCGCTAACCAACATCAAGCGACTCCTGTTAAATCACCACAAAATCTTACGTTGGGCTACAGCAATATTACTGTTGTGAGCATGGCCAACTTGCCACGACGTAGCTCGCTAAGCGGTCGACGTAGCTCGCGCAGTAATAGCCATTCCAGTGATGGGCAAAATTCCCATAATGGTACATTAACACGCAAGCGCGTACATTTCTCAACCAAGAACAGTATGGTGCATGTGCCGCGCAACGACGAACACGATGAAGAAGATGAAGATGTTGTGGTTGATGTAGCTGAGGACATGACTGCAGATACGAGCGCTACAATGATCTCAAGCCTTGCACAATATCATACAATGAGCTACTACCCACAAGCGGCGCAACAAGCATTAACTACTAAGTCAGCGGTTGGTATGACGGGCACGATTTCGCGTGGTGGCATGCTTGCCGAAGTAGCCGAGCACGAACGTCTCGAAACTCTAAATTACGAAAGTATCTATAGCAATGAATACGAACCCATAGGTTCGGAGCATAACTCCTCAAATCTCTATGTGGACATGGATTCCACAAGCAAGACAACGACTGCTAATGCCAAAAGCGCTACTTCAAGCGCCGCCGTGAAAGTACCAAAAACACCACCGGCATTGCCGCCAAAACCAGCAAATCTATTAAAGTTTAAGAAATCATTACAACAGCTCGATGAACTACCAGATGAGCATTTACACCAGGATGGACAGACAATAATTGAACCGGACTATTGCTCCATTTCAGAGGTAAACGTCGGCATAACAAGTGTACAAACTGTAGCTGATGTACACAAAGCACCCGAATCAGAAGCAGACTTGGAATCGAATTGCGCGCTTGAAGCTTCCATCTCTGAACTGGATGTGGAAGTGTCCACTGTGGCCTCTGACGAAACATGCGCTGCCTCCCAAAAGACTGAAGAAATCGAAGAGATATTCGCTGATGTACCAAAGTTGCCCAATGTCGCCGCAATTATAGCGCCAAAGCAGGCCAAATTTCCGCAAAAACAACAACAACTACAAACGTTGCAATGCGCCCTACCCACAAGCGATTATCTGGTAATGTCACCCAAGGTAGAGACACCCAATATGAAACTGCAAAATGCGCGTAATGCGACCATACTTAATACTGCCTCAGCTACCAAGCAAAAAGGCGCCAACAGCCTGAGTTCCTCAAACAGTAAAACCACAGCACCTAAACTACTTGTTAAACCAAGCGCAGACTATCTGAATACGTCGCTAAAGTCTACGAAACGTGTGGACACTAATGCACTCAAGTTGCACCTGCATACACCCAGTCCATTGCAATACAAACGCAAACACATGCCCAACATACTCGCCGAAATCAATAAACGTATGAGCTTACCGAACTCACCGACAACGCCTACGGCACGCGTAACATTCGCGACACCCACAAAACCAACGAGTGCCGCCAAGACGAAACTAGAGCTGAGCACGCTGCCGAATATGCCAATGCAAGCCGAATTTGATTGGTACAATTTGGATGCCGAATATGGTAGAACGACGTTACAACAACCCGATCTGCTCAAAGTGAACGATACGCTCAGTACGGGCACCATGCTGGCTGGTATACATGAGGATGGTGAGAGCATTGCCACAACAGCGGATGAATATAATTTGGACGAGGAATTTTCTTTAGGCAACGACAGACCGGACGTACTCACCGGCGGCGGTTGTGGTGGTGGTAGTGAGCATGACAACGAAAGTGCTGAGGAGAAAAGTGACATCAGCGTAGTGGCCGCAACGAAACCCTCAACAAACCTAAAATCTACGATACAGAAGACTGAGAGTACGAAATTGGAAGAGGAGGCGGCGCTTAATGCTGCCATTTGTGAGGCAGTGAACTTTCCCTTGTTTAGTGAAAGTTCGCCGCTGGTAGTGCCTGCGACAGCGATTGCTCAACATCATGCGAAGGCAAAGAAGATAAAAAAGAATTTGGCAAATTTTGAGAAATTCATTGAAGGTTCAGGTTTGAGCACGAAACCCTTGCCGAGCAAAAGAAAAATCTACTTTGCCGGGCCATTTGTGTGATAGGCGGGGAAAGACGAGGTGCGAGAGCGCAGAGCTGAAGCAGCGGTTAACTGCATTTCACTCCGAAATGCGATAATCAGTAGTGAGCGGAGAGAGAGGCATTGAATGAGTCGCGTAAGCGAAAGAGTGCTCTAATGCGCGTACAAAAGATAATGGGTGTGCTAAAAATACGATATATTTGTGTTATTATTTTGTATTTGACTTGACATTAAATTTAAGTAAATTTTCTCATAATTTTTAATTAGTTTTTTAATAAAATGTATGTAGGTATTTCTCAATCGTTCATTTTATTGTTTAAAATAATTTTTAAGTATTTTGTATACTATTTTCTTTTAAAAAACTATTGTTTTAACTTTAAGCACTTTAATTAAAAAATTATATTAAATTAGCCTTTTTTAAATTTTATTGTATTTTTTTTTCTAATTTTTGAGTTTTTACTTTCATTGTAAAATCTAAAGTTTTTAGCGAATTAGTTTTATAAATAATGTTTTTGTTTTTAAATAATTTGTAATAAATAAAATATTACAAAAAGGAAATTTTGAAATATACACAAATATTTATGGTTTTATTGGGTACCCCAAATACTTAAGAGATGTACTGCAAGGGGTTGCTGGTTTGGTTGGAGCTCTGTCATCGCTCTAGCGAAATACCATTGCTGGATACACTCATGATTTAATGATTTATATGGTTGACGCGAACGGCCAACAACACGAAATTACCGTTTGACGTCGGTGAATTCTTATGTCAAAATGCACATGTGAGAGGGAACGCGCAAAAACGATTCGCCTATTTTCTAAGCTTTTGACATAAGGTGTGGATGAGGAAGAAGAATACGCTATGTCATTTGAAGCGACCATATAAATTATTTGATCATGGATACACTGGATTTTATCCAATAATAAACCATACTGGCAACGCTGTCAACAAAGCGCAACATTTTTGACAGAAAATCATATTAACGACGAGTACGAAGACGACCATTGGCCGAAGCAGATTCTCATCGAAGATGACATCTTTGGATTTTCATGATTTACTGACAGTCCTTGGCCGGGTATAAATCCGGTACTGCCCGACTGTCGTGGTAGCGATTTGGTATGACCAGTGGAACCTTCTAGGTCATGTCACCCCTCCTTCCGTAAGTAAGGAGAGATGGACAATGAGAGGTGAGAGGCATCATATCCGTAGATCAGCCACCGAGTTGTCGGCATTACCTTTGTGCATATTAGTCGCCTCTTCCGACCGGTATGCCTACCTCGGGCATATTCTAAACCCCTAACCCGCAGGGGGGACACACATTTACTTGTTGTTGTTGTTGTTGTTGTTGTTGTTAACAGTACTTCGCCCTGCCCCAGATTGACAGGGTTACACTGTAATAACAGCCCTTGGCCGGGTGAAAAATCCCGGGTCATTCCGGTGCGATAGAACCGGCTGTTGTGGGAATGCACACATTTACTTCTTTAATTGTAATTGTAATTGCTAATTATATTTTTTTAAATATATATAATTATAATTTTTATTTTAAATAAACCTTCATTTATATTGTACATACAATAAAACGCGTGTAAGATCACAGCAACCATCTTGTTGTTTTATTAATACTTTCAAGTCTCTAGCAACTCCACAAATCGCTGTGGGTTTTCTGCAGCTGATCGTTTACTGTTTACGCTAAGTGTATTACCAAGTTGTGGGATATGTTCAAAGTCGCTTTGATTCAAAGGTCAGGAAAAACTTCGCATGCCTATCACAAAGACTTACGATCCTGTTTCTATCTTTCGAAGCTCGAGGCCAAAGGTTTGAGCAAACATTGTTGAAGTAATTTGCCGGGTATGAATCGAATACGCTTGAACAGTCGATCGAATGAAGAATGAGTCAATATCATCTGTTACTTGTATATTTATAAACAGGTAGGTAACCACAACAACGCCCAAAATCTAAACCTTTGGTTTCGTCGAAAAGCGTTCCGCTAACCAGTTGACTTTGTGAAAGAATTTCGCCCTTCCAGCTGACGGTGGGACAAAGCTCGAAGTTTGAACAACGCCTTATCCCAAAAGGTAGTCCTACTGGATCAGAGAGCATTTGAGCCTGGTGTCATATTCCAACCACATGAGTATTACATGGTCCCTAAGAGTTAATACTGCATCTAATCCTAAAACCACAGACTTCTTCAGACCCCATAGGACTACAAATGTCCTTGTTTGTTTGTTCGAATAGCGACAAAAATACTCCCCAAAGGTGCTGGGAAGTGTAACCACGTGGCCGGATATAAACTCAGTACGCTCCTGTACATCCTTGCGGTACATGCCCGACTATCGAGGAAGCGATTTGGTATGACGGAAGGCAGAAGAAGGTTTGTAATGAGATGTGTGAGGCATCGTATCATTCGCATCGCGATACAGAGTAACCGCCCTACGCTTTTTCGTTTCATTAAAATACATTTTAATTTTATTTAAACATAGTTTGTACATTTATTTCAGAACATCATTTAGAGTGCATAAAACACACAGCAGTTGTATAAATTCATGTGCATAAATATATTTCTTTTACAGTACAAAAAAAATTAAAAAATAGCAATTTTAGTTAAAACGGCAAATCAAACTGTGCTATCCAAGCAATATGTTTAACGATTCTTCTACGTATTTTCACCGTCCATGGTATATTACAGTGATAGTATATACTTCTTATACAGCTTACCGTAGTTAGGGCAACGTAAAAGCGCTTAAAAACTAAATTCTTAGACCATCAATACAGCGAGTTTTAGATTTACTTTTTTTTCTCGGCAATGAACTTGACTTTAATTAACTGATTAAACATAACAGTAAATAAAAATGAGTTTTCGAAAACTAAGCAGCCTCAGAGGAGCATTTAAACTTTCTCATTTAAAGCCTAAGAATAGGGTATACATAATTTGGAAACGTGCATATAGAGCAGCATTAAACATAGACTTAGCATAGCTATAAGATTTTTCCGGAAATGCAGAAATAGGCTCAAAGAAAAATTGGAATTAAGTTGTGAATCCAAAGGCCTCTTTTAGAAGCCTATTCGGTCAAATTAAAAATTCCAAAAAATCCTATGAGCTAGGATAATGTTGTTGTTGTGGTAACGACAAAAACACTCAACGAAGGTTTTGGGGAGTGTTGTCGAATTAACAGTCCTTGGCCGGATTTGAACCCGGTACACTCCGGTACTCCCTTGCGGTACCGCCCGACTGTCGTGGTAGCGATTTATGACCAGTGGCATCATATCCGTAGATCAACCATTGAGTGGCACGTCATTACCTTTGTGCATATTAGTCGCCTTTTACGACCGGTATGCCTACCTCGGGCATATTTTAAACCCCTAACCCGCAGTGTTTTTATCGTTACCACAACAACAACAGCTAGGATAATTTTGCATGCATTTTACAATCATAAGTAAAAATTTCAGTGTACTCAAGCCAAATTAAATACATGCTTTTTTAACTATGAATTATGAAAGTATATTTAAATAGAGAAAAAAAATTAACAAGAACAATAAATTAAAAACTAAAAATAATCATAATCGTATTTCCATTATCTGACAGTGAGTATATAAAACACGAGTTAAGTACCTAAAGAATTAAGTACCTGAACATACATATGAGACAAGTAAATACATGTGAGGTAATAAAGTTAAGTTTAACATAAAACCAGAATGAGTACAATTGTAAGAAGGAATATCTAAGAAGATGAAAATGTGTAATAGATATAAATAGTATCAAAGCTAAACATCATGGCAGAAATTGAAATAATCAAAAGATTTTTAAATTAATTCGGAACATCAGAAACATCTTTAAGTATTGAAAAATAAGAAAACATGGTACGCATATTACATATTACGTTTAAACTAAAATATTCATCTGTATCAAAACTAATAAAGGCTTGTCTTTTTCATAATACGTAAAAATTCATCTTGATTTACAACACCATCGTGATCTAAATCAGCTTCATCAATCATTTCACGCAACTCCTCATCGGTAAGAGTCTCACCTAATTCACGTGCTACACGTTTCAGATTCTTAAACGAAATTGAACCGGTATCATCATCATCAAATAGACGGAATGCTTTCAATATTTCCTCTTTCGTATCCTTTTCAGCCATTTTCATGGTCATCAATTGTAAAAAGTCGTTGAAGGATATACGACCAGTGCCATCCTTGTCAATTTCGGCAATCATACGTTTGATTTCTTCTTTCTTCGGTTCAAAGCCAAGTGCACGTATGGCAACCTTGAGCTCTTTGACCTCTATGAATCCCGTACATTCGGTATCAAACAAATCAAATGCTTCCTTAATATCGGCTTTTTGTGCTTCGGATAGCTCGAACTTAGGGCCAGATTTTTTGCGCTGCGTTGTCGATTGATGCGGGCGCTTGCTAGCATTTGTATTTAAAGTTGCATTAGATGGACTATGTTCCATTTTGTTAATGAAATTTTATACGGTACTGCAAAATATTATTTTTATAACTTGAATACGTTTATCTTAACACTTACGCAGTTTAATAAAAACTCACCTGCAATCGTTAGTAATTGATTTGTTTATGAATTATCAACAAATACGCGTTGCTGTGGCCACACTCAAAGCAGTGACCGAAGTCACTACTGCGTGTTCTAGAGACTCCTCAATCCAGCCAAGTATTAACGTGCGGCCTTCTCCTTTGCTTCTGCTGACGAGTTTCTAGATTTTCTTCAATGAAATTTTTATTCAAAAATCGAAGTATGCGTGCCTGCTGTGAATTCCAATTTATTTTTTACCAAAGTAGTTTGTATGATCTGAAAACAGGTGGGTAATAAGTTGTTTTTGTGCACACACAAAGCCTTTTTCCTGATAGAAATGTAATAAACCACCCTCTAAATCAATTGTTTATGGTGAAGGTGGTGAAATTTCGCACTTTTCACGGTCAACAGCTGTTAAAACGAACATTATTGCCATAGTGAAATTTTTTTTGACTGTTGATATCGATATTAGAAATGGATTTACTCTATCGCTACTGAACAGTGGACAACTTAAGGAACACTTTGCGGAAGGCCCTGTCTATGGTTTCGAAATGTGTGATAAAGAAACCACAGAAGATTTGAGAGTTGAAAACTGTCTCCCGGCCAAAATTTAGATTGCCACTTGTTATAAATTAATTTGATGCTCAGTATTGAGAGCTAAACTGCACACATATACGTGCTTTATGACCGGCAGCTACATAGTTTTTGTTGGATAACCAACTGAACTCAATTAGTTGGTAGTCTATTTTAACCATAACTGATGAGAGTGTACTACAAGCATTTGGAAAATCGAAAAAACATCGAGGAGAATGAATTCATAAATCCCGTCTACCTACTCCATCCCACATAGCTTTTTCCTTTAATATCTGCACTAACTTAGTTAGTTTGCGTATCAAGAGATTGGTTTGGTCCCAGGAACAAATAAATTTATAATTGATACTAGCAAAAATTACAATGATTTGTTAAAGCATTAGCTTTGATGTCGGCTTTCCGCCGATAAGTGTTAGCCGGCTTTAATGCAGTTGGGACTAAAGGCTGTTTACTGCATGTCTGATTAACCGCTTAACCAGGACATCAGAGGTTGACCCAAAACCCGTTTACGCAATGTCTGATTAGCGACAATTCGCTGATTATTTTCTGGAAAAAGTTATCAAAGGATTCACCTCTGATTATGTGCTTATCAAAACCAAAAGTGACAGCTGACAGTAAAAATCTGATTTTGTGATTAACTGTTTTGCTAACAAACTCGAGTTTAAAAATTTAATAATATCCATATAGAGAAATTTACAATCGAAATTTGTACGCCAAAATGGTTCCTATAAAATTTTAAACAACTTTTACTTTTTATGCGTTCACAAAGCTCTCTATTATTCATTTTCTCCCAAAAGCGTTCACAATGGCCAACTTTATCATGATAACTAAATCAGATTTTTTGTAAACGAAACTGTCATTCTGGCAACCCATGATAAAGATTCAAGGTGGCGCAAAAGTAAGCTTCCTATGCTCAGAATATCGGTTGTGGCACGTGCAGTGTGTGCTGTTGCACCGTCTTGTTGGAACCACATGTTTTCCAATCCCAATTCATCAAGTTGCGGCAAAAAGAACTCGTTGATCATTGCTCTGTAGCGCTCACCATTCACAGTAACCGTTTGACCCCGACCGATTATTGGTCAAATAAATAGTCAGCAATATTCCGCGTTCTGGAGCAGTGTAGCGTAACATTGTTTATTAACGTGTATTTCGGATGTGTTTACTACACAAATGTCAAAACAGAACTGACTTTAGGGGCCAATCGCAAAATTTATAGCATTTTCTGATAGGAGGATTACTTTTGCGCCACCTTGTATTATGTGATCAAGTTTGTTATACCCAGACATCGAATAAACGGCCCTAAGACTTTTTATTCCAAACGGGATTTATGTCACCAGGCTGTATCGATACACGATATACAAGTGCGTGACTATCGAGCTATTATTCTTATCGAGTCATTGTTGCCCCTGTGACTGTTTTCGATTGCGAACTGGACAAGTATAGCAATAAAAACGTAAACAAATATAAATAGCACCATTAAATAACAAAAAAATTAAAAATTTTAACAGATCTTAACTAGAATGCACAGACAGGAGAGTAATAATTGTCGCAAAACTGATGCAACAATCAAAGACTGGAGGAGCTGGTGTCGGCTCTGCGCGAAACGTGATGGCCCATTTTTGGACGTATTCAGTGCACAATCTGGACAGCACCGGACCACGCATATAAATATCAGAACTGTAATCAAAGAGTACTTTCATATCCATGTAAATTATTATTCTAGATCAGTATAAAAGCCTTCCTCTAAATTGCTAACTTTTTACAGATAGAACAAAATGCCGAGCTAGCGCTGTTGATATGTACAGATTGCCGTAACACAATAGATTCGCTGGAATCGTACGCCGAACACATTAAAAAAGTTCAAAAAATGTATGAAGATTTGCAAAATGCGACAGATTTTACTGAAATGGACCTAAAAGATTTATATGACAAATTTGGTATAGTGAAATGTGAAGTATTCGTGCAGCAATCATTACCCGGTTCGAACTCTGCCAGCGCAACGTCTGCTATAGAGGAAATATTTGTAGATAATATTGCTTCTGATGCCAGTGTTAAGGATGAAGAAATAGATGAAACTGAGCTTACAACACACTCAACCGAAGAAATGACCGAAATCAAAATTGAATTTCCCGATCCCTTTGGCAACCGCAAGCAGATTATTGAAGGATGCACACAAATGAGTGAAGAAGACAGTGATACGGACGGTGAGCAATATGACAGCAATGTAAATTGTCCATCAAGTATGGAAGATATTGAAAATGAAACAAAGTCAGTTGATAATAGAGAGTCGGATAGTAACTCATTAGCATCTAAAGCCTGCATAAATAAAAATTACAAATGTTATATTTGCCGGCAGCATTTTGTACAAAATAGGAATTATGTTAGTCATATGAAAAGTAAACATGCAATAGATGTGCCACTTTATAGTTGTCAGCAATGTAGTTCAAGCTCATTTCGACGTAAAAAGGATTTAGATCGTCATATGAAGAAAGTACACGAACCCACTGTTTATCCGTGTCCACATTGTGATCGCAAATTTAAGGGGAAAAAAGTTGCCGAAAATCACATTAGAATGGAGCATGAGGGTGAAGGCACATTCATTTGCGAAGAATGCGGCGAAAGTGTGCGTACAAAAGAGCGTTTGATCGAGCATATGGCCATACATACAGGTGGCGCATTTGACTGCAAGGAATGTGGCAAGCGTTTTGCAAGAAAAAGTTATTTAAAGGTGCATTCACATTTTTATAATAAAACAAGGTATTTAACTTACATTATACTGATTTTTGTTTTGATGTTCCAGAAACATTTAGAAATACATGGAGATAAACATATATGCGGCGAATGTGGTGCGAAGCTGACAACGTCCAAAGCACTCAAATATCACATGAAAGTGCATTCTGATGAAATGCCTTACAAATGTAACTATTGTGGACGTAGGTTTAAACGTACGAAAAATCTTAAAAATCATCTTATTACACATACGGGTCTCAAGCCATACTCGTGTGATTTCTGTGATAAAACATTTTCAACGGGTTCTAGTTGTCGTTATCATAAAAAGCATTTGCATCCAAAGGAGCTTGCAGCCATGGAAGCGGCAGGCGTTAAATCGTACACCAAAAATATACCTAAAATGCATGTATTAAAAGCAATGTAAGTACAAATATCTTCAATTGAGTATTTTGAAAGCATAATAAGAGCAATTGTTTATAATTTGTATACAGAACACAAGCTGCAGGCGATGTAGTAAAACCGGACGATTGTGCGAGCGATAAGCGAATAAAACTTCCAAAATTGGATTCCGATTTACCTGATGCATGAACTCATAAAATTGAAGTTTATTTAAAATACATACTAGATCTGATTTCTTGCTCAAACTCCATTATTATTATATGAGTTTAAATTACTACGCAATTTGTATGTGGATGTAACAACACATTGAGGAAACAGTAAAGCATGAAAGAATACTTTTTACATATGCGTTGGTTATCGTACTACTGGCATTAACAGTTTACTGTTGCATTTACATCGACAGCATTAATTTCCTTTTACATTATAATGCCTATCGCATTTATGACAATTTTTGATAAGCATAACAACGCTTAGAGTAATCCGCTTAGTTTAATTGAAATGAAAATGAATAGTTTGTTAAAGTTACTTATGAATGTGCGTAACTAATAGGAAACTTATTAGCAATTCGCAGAAAGATTGTAAAAATTATGCCACATACAATGCGGAAAAGGATAACTTAATGTAGCATTCATTTATATCTTTGTTGTTTATTTATTCATAGTTCTTGTGCTTTGTTAAATTTTATTAGATGAAAAAATTGTATGCAAGTAGCACTGGTTACCTGGATATGTGGCTATATTTTAACACCCCTTCCAAAAACAATTTACACGACAGAGAACTTATTTTTAAACAGAAATCATTCATTTGTATTTTAAATATTTTATTTTATTTAAGTTATTGTGGCGTTTCTCTTCATACTATTAGTTCTAATTTGTTTATAGTTTACAATAAAATGTCTGCGTGTAAATTATAAATTAAAATTTTAAATATATGCACTTTTATCTCTATTAAAATGTAAAAGTTTTTCTACTGAACATAAATACTTTGCATATTAGCAAAATCTGCTGACGAAAGTCAATTAGCACGAAATCACGATTTTCTATGTTCTTTTGCGGTCATTCATAAATTAAAAAGCACTTAAGTTGTTGACAATTTAATCGCTAGAAACAAACCCTAAAAATGAATGCCAAAGACGAAATACACAACTTGTTGTAGGCCTTATTGACACCCGATTTGGGCAACAGAGCTAAGAGAAGTCGTCGAATGAGCTGAAAAAAGCTGGCTGGCTAAATATAAATGAATAGCGTGATTGAGAGCACCAATAAGAGATGAAGGGAGCTAGTTGTTGTTGACCCCTAGTCGCCCTGGGGAATTCATTCGATCATATTATTTAAGTACTTTGAGAAGTTCCCACCGCCTCCCTATAGGGTATTTGGACTTAACTTGCCCGAATATCAAATTGTTAAACAACGGATAAAGTTACTTCAAGTAATAAAAATTGTTTCTAATCCCAAGGGGGTTGCATTGACCGGGTATTTGGGAAGAGTTTTTGTCGCTACTAAAAAAGAAAAACAAACCCCGACCAAAGGCTATTTAAATCGCATACATGAGTGGATGTGCCTAAAAAGCAGAGCGAAGTACCGTTACAGCAGCAGCTTTACCATGGATATGTATGTGTTTATAAAATACACCCTGTAGTTTCCTACATAGCTGGCAACCAAAAATGCTGGCTTAGAACTAAAGCATTTCCAGTTGGATTTTAGAAAAAGTGAAGTGGATTTTAGAAAGCGTCAAATGGAATTTAGAATAGTCAATTGGATTTTGAAAAACGTAAAGTAAATTCAAGCTACGCTCTCTGAAATCCAACTTACGTTTTCTAAAATCCAATTGTCTATATCTCACACTTTCCAATGCACAGTGGTCTCGTGAGGTTCAAAACCACCTAGAGGGCACAAAACTTAACCGATTTTTAAAATTTAAACGGGGTATTGTTCAGCAGCTAAAAAGCAAGAGATTGTCGACGCGTTTTTTTTTTAGTTTTTTGTCTAAAAAAATTACACTGTGCAACAAAATTAAAAAATTTTTCACCTGTTCTACAGATTCTAGACCATATAAAGCATACAATAACTGCATACTCAAAATTTCCACAACCCCCTCCCCCCCAATCTGGAATTAGGGGCAAAAGACCCGTTAAAGTTCAAAACCACCTGTAAAGCGCAAAAGTCTACAGTTATTGTATGCTTTTTTAGACAAAAAATTCAAAAAAACGCGTCGACAATCTCTTGCTTCTTAGCTCCTGAACAATACCCCGTTTAAATTTTCAAAATCGGTTAAGTTTTGTGCCCTCTAGGTGGTTTTGAACCACATATGCGCTTTTGCGACCACTGTGCAATGGGAGTAAATTAGATTAGAAAGAGTCAATTGGATTTCAGAAAGCATAAATTGAATTTTTTTCAAGTTTCCTAAAATCCAATTGATTGTTTCGAAAATCCAATTCATGTTTTCTAATTTCCTATTGACGCTTTCTAAAATCCAACTGACACTTCTAAAATTCAATTGCCGTTTTCTAAAATACAACTGGAAATGGTGTAGAACTGCAGAGGTTCACCAAACCTCGCAAAGTAAAATTTTCTTCTCAAAAGGCACTTAAGTGGCAACACTGCTCAGAAGTAATAAACAAAAATTAACTGAAAAACGAATTAGATCAATCATATAAACAGCGATAAAATAGCCGGCCGGTCGAAGAAAGCAAGAAGGAAAAATAAGCAATGAGCTTAGTTCTCTTGGCCATGAATGTAGTATAGTCATTGAATAATTTTTTTTTTTTTTTCGATGAATTTCCTCCTGCAGTCGCTGTTATTTTGACCAACAACACCAAAAGTACGAGCGCAGCAGTTGCCAGATTCATTGTTGCGATAAACAAGTTACACACATGCGGCACATTTCGCTTGTTTACGTACCACATGTTGATACAAAATGTGCGTTGTTTTTGTTTTGTGCTGTTATAAACACAGCTGAGCCACTTCCACTTGACATATCTCATACTTTTCATAACTTATCATAATTAATTTTAGTTATATTGCTTTTGTAAGTTCTTGTTATTTGCATTGAAATCAAATATTTTTATACCCAGTTGTGCCTAAAGGATATTAGTTGTGTTCGGTGAGTATAAAATTGTTACTGGAAAGTGTTCGGTGACACAAAACATTTGCAGCGAGAGAGCGTATTTTGACATTTCACTGAAAGAGAGAGTTGCAAGCTTCTGCGGGGGGAATTGCACTCAGCTGTCGTGACATAGCAAAACAGTGACAAAACCTTTAAAATTTAAGTTATTAACCAATCAAAAAAGCAATATCTGTTTTGCTTGCAAGTTTTTACTGGCTCCTGTTGGGCGAAAACTTTTTACGTCTAGCGTTTCGAGAGAGTTCTACGTCATTCTCACTTTATTGACAGTTCGTTGTTGTTGTGGTAACGACAAAAACACTCCCCGAAGGTTTTGGGCAGTGTTGTCGAATTAACAGTCCTTAGCCGGATTTAAACCCGGTACGCTCCGCTACTCCCTTGCGGTACTGCCCGACTGTCGTGGTAGCGATTTATGACCAGTGAAACCTTCTAGGCCATGTCACCCCTCCTTCCGTAAGAAAGGAGAGATGGGTAATAAGAGGTGAGAGGCATCATATCCGTAAATCAGCCATCGAGTTGCACGTCATTACCTTTGTGCATATTAGTCGCCTCTTACGACCGGTATGCCTACCTCGGGCATATTCTAAACCCCTAACCCGCAGGGGCGTTCTCCATTCGAAGGTATTACCTTCTGGTCGCTGTTATTTATCGACTTCCATATGGTGGTGGTGACAGCACTCGTATGATATGATGGATCCATCCTGTTGGTACCTTGTCGACGCTTCTAAAGGCACAAATTCAGAACAAGCCGTACTCTCTTAGTCTTCAACCAATCCTAGACTAACCTACTTGCTCTCTTTTTAATTTTCTTTTTATTTAGAGCTTGTTCATCCTCAGCCTTAGCAGCCACTGGAACCGTTATCTCTTCAGCTTGAGTTGTAGCTCTTTTTTCTTTTCCTTTTTTTTCGCTGCTCTCAAGTCATTCAGTTGTTTTCGCAGTATTTACATACAACTTGTTGTTGCGCACATTGTCGCTGGTCGTTGGTTGTTATCGATTGGCTTTGTAAAATCCCACTTTTCTGTTTGTCTTTGTTGTCATTTCGTTTTAATCCTTTCTTTTTTTTCTCCGCATTTCTTTCACCACATACAATATTTTGTTTTTGCATACTCGCATTGCTAGAATTTCATTCTCTGTTTTTATTTTTTTATTATTTCTCTTGACGCTCGCGCGCCCAACTGCTTAGCGTATAAATAGACCGCGTCGCTTTCAGCTCAGAATCAGTTGGATTCTTACGCGCGCTTAAATGGTTTATTTTGCTACACTGCAGTTGACGCATCTACACATTGGTGACTATTTCGTATGCAAATATTTACACTTCTGAAGACACGCACACATGCAGAGATCATCTTTTTCCGTTTACATTTGCTGCGTGGTTCAGTTGCGTGCCGGTTTGTGCTGTCTAACCAAATTGCCGTGTGCTTAAGCGTTGTGAATTTCAATTGCTACTTGTCATTTGCTGCAAAGTATTGTTTGAATTACAATTTTAATGCGCTCGGGCGCATAAAAAATGTGTCACTAGCAAAATGTGGCTAATTATTGGTGTCGGCTTTGGTCGCATAAAATAGTTATTTACATACATAAACTTGTTTAGAATTGTGAAAAGTGTGACAAAGCGATGTTGGAAATCATTTTTTTTTTTTTGGAAAAAAAGTGTTGAGAATACAAATAAACTAGACTAACTTAATTTGTGTGCTTCTTGGTGAATACAAAATAACGTCTACTGCATTCAGAAGTGACTTAAAGTGTGCTAAGTGAGTAAATTAAACAAACATTTAAATTCGATTTTTATTAAACAACTCAAAAACCATTCGCACCTAACACAAAAGTTCTCTGTAACTTCTTCTGACTCTACAAGAATTCAGCTTCTAAACTTTGTCAAGTTCGTTTCTTAAATCTTTCGTTAGATGAGAAATCGAAATTTTCTAGTGAAAGTTGACAAAGTTTTCGCAGTTTGTTTACTAAATTTTGTGCTTATCTCAAAAGGCTAACCTGAATCATCTTGAACTTTATATTCCACTGCAACTTTCTTATGATTAATGATAAATAATTTGTCCAGAACCTTGTTTGTTTTTTGTAATTTATGTGGGGTTTATTGCTGCTGCTTTCTGTGTTTATACTGACATAAAATCTGCATACGTAAGATTCAGAAAAATAGCAACTATATTTAGCAGCATCTTAAATTTATTTTTGTTTCTTGAAGTTCGTACTTATCATAGTTATTTATAACTTTCTTTCTAATTCACCCTTGCCGAGTTCGTTTCCTAAATCTTTTGTGTTCCTGGGGAATCTTCAAAATGATGTTTTGCGGTTGACAATTGTGTAGCCATTAGCGATAGGAGCCTAAATCCAATTCTTTTACATGGGACTTAGGCGATGATGGCATGTGACTACAGAAATTCATCGGCTAAATTTGTTCCAAGTTGGTTATCTAATTATTTTTATTTTTTAACGAAATTTCAAAAATATTTATTTGAATTGATTTGCTGCACGTTACACTACAAAAACACGGCCTCTAAACTTTTTCAAGTACGTTTTTTTATTTCTGTAAAGTCTAAGTCTAAGTCTTTCGTATTTTTTAAAGAATTTTGAAAATGTTTTTTTGTTTTTGTTTGATCAATGAGTGAATGTAGGGCGCGATATACAGGTTTATTATTATAAACCTCTAAAGAAATTTTGCGTTTAACATCTCTTCCAATTTATGGTGTGCTGGTTTGAATTTTTTCTACAAATGGACCTACAGTTTTTTGCTGACTCCGAGTCCGATCGCACATACCTTGTTTTGTCATTTCTTTTATCACATAACACAATTTTTAAAAAAGCTCTCTGCAGTTTAATATAGTTTTATAACTCAAAAAAATAGTAACAATCTTTTAGTTACTGAAAATTTAGTAACTAAGATTTTCCAGGTTCGTGTTCCAACCAATAATTTTTTGTTCTTAAAGGTTTTGAAAATAATTTATTTTTTGCAAAATCTTCAATGTTTTACTTTTTTATGTTTTTATTTTTACAAATTTTTGTGTTTTTTGTGTTTTTTGCTTTGTACTTTATTTTAATACTTAAAATATGAGTTTAGACTTGACCTACCAATTTTTTTGGGGGTTTTTAGATTTTTGTTTTTTGTTTTACTTTTAATATTTTAAAATTTTTTAAATTTTTTTTTGTTTTAAACTTTATTTTAATACTTTAAGTATGCGCTTAGACTTCCTTTTTTCTAGTTTTTTTCGGATTTTTTAATTTTTATTTGTTTTCCTTTTTTATATTTATATTTTTTTTTAATGTTTTTATTAAAAAATTTTTTTTTTCATTTTCACTTCATTTTAATACGTAAAATTTGAGTTTAGATTCACATACCTCTTTTTTTTTGGGGGGATTTTAGTTTTAATCCTTAATATCGTAATTTTTAAATTCGCTCTAGTTCTAGTTATGAGGAAATATAATCAGCAACAACTATCTTCCACTACTCACCCGACTCCGAATATCCGTTTCCATACAGGTAAAGCTTCCATGAGTGTATTTCCTTGTCATATTCAACATATTTCCTCAACCATAGAGAGATAAGTTTGGTGTCTTCAAAAGTGTGCTATACGAGTACATAGGTCACCAATAAGGATGGCTATAGAGCCGTTTTTTCCAGACAAACATCTTCTCTCTAACTTCAGATTTGGCTTTCTATGTACCACCGCGTATAATGTCCCCTTTCCTTCCTAGAAGACATTGTTACTCCCAAGTGTTTCATATAATAAATTTCACGCCAAGAAATCATACCTGAAAAATTAGTTTAGTAATTAGTAATCAATTAATCAGACGGCTTTTTTAATTGGTAATGATTATTTCAATTTTTATTTTTTTTCAATAAATTGCAATTATTAATTGATGACGATTAGAAAAAATGAAAATAAAATCGAAAAGAAAAGAAAAATAATCAAAAAAGTGGTTTTGATTAGTTTTGATTTTTTTTTTGATTATTTTTGTTTTTTTCGGTATTGTTGTAAAATTTATTGTGTATATTTATGTGCTTCTACAACAATAATGAAAAAATCAAAAATAATGAAAAAAAATCTAAAATAATCAAAAGTAATCAAAACCACTTTTTTTAGATTATTTTTGATCTTTTTAATAGTCTTAAAAAATCATATTTTTTTGTTTGATTTTTTAATTAATTGGAAAATATTCATTAAAAATTGAAAGTAATGGTAATCAATTATTAAATTAAAATTGTTTTCTTTATAGTGCCTAAAATCGTAGCATTAATTTTTAATTTAAGCCAAGAATTAGATGAATAAATCTAATTTTATTTTTAATGCATTGGCATTTACGAATCACTTGTATTTCAAGCAGGGGCAGTAAATATCAAGCCAGATCTGTTAAATAGGGATTACTTATCGTAATGATTACCGGTTTGATTAATTATTTTCATGAAAATCCATTTAATGATTGATTACCATTAGTTTAAATTTTTAATGATTATTTTTCAATTTGTTAAAAAAAAAAAAATCAAAAAAATCATGATTTTTTACGATTATTAAAAAAAATCAAATATAAGCAACAGAAAGTTTTGATTACTTATGATTATTTTTGAAAACTTAAAATTTTTTTTTCATTATTATTTTTTTTTTTTTGTATTGTTGTGAACTACATACTCGTATACACATCAACAATACTGAAAAAAAATTTTAAATAATCAAAATAATCAAAAAAAAAACAAAAAATCATCGAAAATAATCAAAAGTAATCAAACCCACTTTTTTGATTTTTTTTTTATTATTTTAGATTTTTTTTAATTTTTTAGTTTTTTTTAATCGTAATCAATTATTAATTGTCTTTTCTTGAAAAACAATTAAAATAATCATTATCAAGTAGTTATTCATGACACGAAATTTTAAACAATCAAAAATAACAAAAAAAAAACCAAAAAATTATCGAAAATAATCTAAAGTAATCAAAACCACTTTTTTAATTTTTTTTTATTATTTTGGATTTTTTTTAATTTTTTAATTTTTTTTAATCGTAATCAATTAATAATTGTCTTTTCTTGAAAAACAATTAAAATAATCATTACCAAGTATTCATGAAACGAGCTCAATTAATAATAATTAATTAATTATTAAAAGTTTTTTAATTGAATAGAATAGGAAAAATGTCACCAATCAACAATAAATCAACCAAAATTGTTAGTATAAAATAGCAATAATCATTACCAATTAAAAAGCCGTCTAATTAATTCATTACTAATTCCTAATCAAATTTAACAAGCCTGTATCAAGCCACTCTATTGAAACAACTTTTTTTTAATATTTATTTCTTATAGTTTTTGAAACTTAAAAAAATTCAGGCAGTGTATAAAACTAAATATTACTGTTAATTAAGGTTTTCTTTGATTTTCAAAATAAAAATCGGCAAAAAAAATAACAAAAGCATATGAAGTTTAAAAACAACAACTATTACATATTTTATATTTTGTTTTTCACTTTTAAGCTTGTAACTGCTACGGTACCTGATTTTAAAACCTAAATTAGATTAATTCATAAATTAAAATACCACAAAAACACCAAAAAATCTTGAAAACAATAAACAATCCGATGCAAAGCTGAGAGTTTATTTGCGAAAGTTCAATGTACGCTCAGGGTGCAGCCACAAGCTTAACACCAAGAACGGCAACTTTAATGCAAATATTCGTTATTATGAATGTGCAAATTACAAAAAAAAACATATATTACGCTTCTGCTCATAACTCTCATTGCAAGTTGTTGTTTATCTTAATCTCATTCATAACTCAAATTAAATGCAATCACAATACCAAACTAAACGATAAGTAACTGCTTTATTTACATATGTAAGTATGAATAACAAGCAACGGAAATATATTTGGATGTTGTTGTTGTAACAACTTTGTGTCTTTTACTCTGGGCGCTTGAATATATTAGCCTAATTGTTGTTGGTGATTTGAGTGCATTATTCGGGAGTTTGCTTACTAATACTGGTTTTTTATTTTTATATTTATTTAGAATTTTGTTTGTTTAAATATGTAAACAATTTAGCAAAACACTCAAACGAAGAATTGATAGCAAAGAGGGGACGAGCTAATTAGTGTTTAAATGTCGGCAAACAAGAAAGTGTTTGAAAAAAAACATGAAACTAAGTTGAAAATGTAGCAAGTTAAGGAGCTGATTAGGTAAGTCACCGTGACACTTTGCATCTCAGTCACTCACATTCAGCTTTAACCCTATGTACTACCAAACAAATTCACATAGCAACTCCCCTTTACTGACAGTCACTGAAGAGAGTGAACGCCTTTACATAATAAGAATCTTATAACTTTAAACGAGTTATTCTTGTATATTTGTATATTTGTATATCCACAACTATCTCAGGAACGACTTAACCAATTTGGATGAAATTTGGTATATGAGTAGTATCCTTTGTTTTAAGATTTTCTACTTTGGTGTTGCCACTTGGGGCGGTTCACAGGGTTACCACTTATATCAATTTTTTTTTAAATATTAAGCAATATATGGGAATATGGGTATCAAATAAAAGGTATTTTAGGCCGTATACCAACCGAAGTATTTTCGAGTAGGGTTGCGACCTAGGGTTGCCATCGACCACTATCTCGGGAACGGCTAAACCGATTTCAATGAAATTTGGTAGATGGATAGTATGCTTCCTTCTACGATTTTCTACTTGGATGTTTCCACTAAAGAAAGCTTAGAGGGTTGCCACCTTTTCGATTTTTTTTTTAATATTAAGCAATATATGGCAATATGGGTATTAAACGGAAGGTATTTGAGGCCGTATACCAACGAGAATATTTTTAAGTAGGATTGCCACCTAGGGTTGCCTTAAGTGACTTTTTGTGGTTAGTGTTCGATATTTTGGAAATCTATTTTGGAAATTTATGCTCTTGGTAAGTAAGATTATGCGACAAATTCGAAAAATACCGAGCAAGGCCCGGTCACCCAGGTACTTGTTGTTTAAACGAGAAGAAGTGACTTTCTGCGTCACCGTACATTTTACGTAATAATCCCTTTAATTTCAACTTTGAAATTTATTTGAATAATAATGAAGAATAAAGTAAGTTCTTTGAAAATTTTCTTTATGACAACAAACCACCAGCAAGGCTGAGCATAATTCTGCACACACCCTATACTATTCGCCAACAGAGGGCGCCCCAAAGAAACAAGCAATGTAAGCAGGTTTGGACCAGAGTGATATTGGTGTTAGAAGAGTAGGTTCAATTGAATTGACATACCACATGTAGGGCAAGTATTTGGTATGGTGGGGTTCAGTCTGGATAAGTCAGAGTTTAACCTGTTACCGTATTCAGAACAATGTTGTGCTAGCATGACTCTAGCCTCACTTGGGATAACGCAAACCTCTACAATTATTTCAGGTGGTTGAATGTCAATTGCGGAGTTCACAGGCCGATATCTGAGGGATATGTCTATCGACTCGGTGTGGAGGTCATTTAGAGCCTAACCGTGGTTACGCAGATCAAACGGTTAGGTAATGTGGTGCCGGATCTCATCATAATGCTTATAGAGATGCTTCCTTATGTCTCTATGTAGCGGATCTGCATCCAATAAATGTCGCTTAGGATGACTGAGTTTATAGAAGTTCAATAAAAACTGTTTGCCGAACATTTCCGAGTGCATTTTAGTCTCTTGAGGATTTTGTTGCGGTACTGTGTCTGTTGTCAAGATCTTATGGTCGTTGACAGTAGATAAAGTAACTCCATCTACGTGGATGTTTAACTCTTGCCTCAGCTTAGCATTCCACGTCATAAAAAGAGTAGCCGCCGATTTAGTCGGAGATAGGGTTAGATTTCACTCGGTGAAAAGGCTGGAAAGGTCGTGGAAATAACTATTGATCTACAGATTAATCAATGGAGGGGGCCCTGCCCGAAGCCATAATAGTGCAATCGACAGGATAGAAGACTATAGAGACTCCCTCGTGTGGAGCGGGAAACCTTTATATATATAAATTAAATGGAGGATGCAGCTTATTTCACCTAGTTAATGTTGTTCTTTTACATGCATTTAAGCATTCTACCGAGCATATTTTTTGCAACTTAGTTACAAAATATTGTGGCCGTTTCTACAGTATGTTCAAGCCAAATAGTTAAAGTTAAATACGTTAAAATAATGTTCAGTTTATTAAAACGCCAATCTTCTTTCCTGAGTGATCATTATGCAGCTGTCTGATAGATTTTAACAAAAATCTGTATCCTCCGGACAACAAATATATTTGCAATGAAGAAGTTATAATTTGAAGATATTGGAATTTCACTTAAGTTGTACAACAAAACAAGCAAAGAAAAAAAAATCAATTAAAACTTGACCTACTTCAAAGCTCAAAAATTCAGATTATTGATTTAAGATGGTATTTGATAGTTTAGATAAGAATTTACCGAAAATCAACAAACTTTTGGGATCATGCGCCCACATTTTTCTTGTGCTCTCTCATTCTACACGCCAAATAATAAAAAAAGTTAATCGGCTTAAAACTAGAATGTCGCCTAAACTTACTTTCTTTGTCGATTTCACTTAGTGCCTATATTCCGCAAATGAAGCTTCTAACAGCTTTGGTAGGGCTATGTTGACAACATAGCAACAAAAATAGCGCCAGCAGCATTATTATCATTTATGTATTGATCTTCGTAATTGTTTTATGCATTTCCCTTATTTACTTTTTATTGACCTCTTTTTATTCGCATTTCGCAAGCAAGCAGAAAACATTTTTGCAACAGGTTCACATTTGAATTTCAAAGAAAACTTCAAATTTAAAAAAGAAAAAATTGTCTTATTTTATTCACATGTCGCTAAGCGCTTGCGAAACAAATCGGTTTTTATTATTTCAATTTTTTTTATTTAACACGAAAAAAGTTTTAAGAAACCTTTTATCAAACTAAATAACGACCAAGACAAATAAAATAAATAAACAAGTTTCTGTTTTTTAAGGTATTTAACTTGTTACAAACAAATTTTTTGAAATTCAAAAGACTTAAGCAACGAACTTGAACTAAACTTTTACACAGCAATGACATATTCGGTTTTCAAAATGTTGACTTTTTAAGACTTGTGTGCTTTGGATAGATTTAATAATCCTGAAATTCATATATTGGTTAGGTAAATATAATTAATAGAAATATGTCGACCATAGCACCATCTGTTGTATGCCTCATTCAACAAGCGATATGAAATATTTATCGAAATCTGTTGAGATTGCACTGAAAATCACGCTATGAAAAAGCCCTGCTTATACCCTTTTTTGATGTCCAAATTGTACTAGCACACTTCGGATCCAGGCAAATATTGCCAAAGCAAAATTAGGTATTTAAATAAAAAAAAACATCCTTAGTATCAGTGGAATCAGAGATCATCGTTTTATTAGTCCCGGATTACCCTCTGAGAGTATTTTATTGCTCCCTATTACTCCCTATAATTCTCCGTATTTTTATATAATTTTATATACTCCCTTTCACCTCCCAAAAACAATAATGGTGGTTTTTTTATTATTTTTTTATGAATCGCAGTAGAGTAATGGGGGAGTATTGGAGTATTTTAGAAAATCATGCCTCAAGACTTCTATGGAAACAAATGAAAGAATGGAAGCAATAGAATAGAATTCATACATATATAAGGGATTAATAATGAAAAAAAAACAGTCATTATAATTTAAATCTTTATTTAAATTTTGTTTGTGTCTCATTTTTCTACGATGGTAGTTTTTAATTTTTTTGTTGAAAATTTTTTTCCATTTGTCCAAGGCGAATTCAAATACAGGTGATATCATAAGAACATATGAGCAGCGGCGTCTAGTGTCAAAGTACAAAAACTCTATGCAATTTGACAGGAGAAGCCGCGAAAGCAAAAACAAAACACATGAAGTAGGTGTGTGTATACAGCAATTAATTCGCCTTGCATTTGTCGAAACTTTTCTTTCTTAACAGAAAAAATTTGGCTTACTCGAAAATGTGTTAGCTAGGAGTAGAAGTTGGAGAATGCTCGAATTTCGCTCCAAAAATATATATAAGAGAGTAATATTTTATTAATAACTTGAGGAGGTCTCCCCTATTGCTACAAGATTAGTAAAATCGGAGCAGAAATTAGAAAATCTTTGTTATTGTTTCGAAAGATGTTAAGGGGATTACTCTCTTATTCATTGCTTGGGGAGATCTCGCTTCAAGTTCTACTGGCTAGAAACACATTTTGGTATATGTGGCGGAAATGGTTTAAGATATCGAAATAAAAACTATCCCTTATTAAAGCTAATATCAACAGCTTTACTTTGATCAATTAAATTATTATAAAAAAATTTAAAATACTAATTTTCATAAAAAAAAGTATTATTTATCGTCTTCATCTAGTAGTGCCAACTATAGTTCCATTTACAAATTAAGCCAAAGAATACAAAAAAATAGAAAGGCACTGAAGATGGCACAACGCCGAAACCGGTTTGTCTCCAAACAAAAATTGATAAGGGATGACGGAAAATCGTTCCAGAAAAATTCATACTTCTACCCTGTCGGAAACAGCAATAATAATAAAAAGGAAGATAATAGCTTTTACTTAATATTTGGCTTACGCAGACATATGTATATATCAAAAATCCCTCACTCACACTTCAAAGAGTGAAAATTCTACATTCACGCAAATACTTACACGCAAATAACAGCTGACGCCTGTGGTCAGCGTAGTCATACAATAATGCCATCATAAATCGCCAACAGACTTTTAAATAATATCGTAGCTGCATTGCATATCAATGAGCTTTCAATCAGCAATCCAGAGGCAAGCAACGATCGCCACTCAAACTTTGTCGGAGTTCCACTCATAGGTTCAGTTCTAATTGCATTATCAACGAAGAAGCGCGTGTGTTTTATGTCGCGTGCTTTCTTCTTATTTTTCACGAATTACCAGTAAGCACTCTAACAGTCAATTTCAATTTCAAATTTTTTTTTTTTTTTTTTCAAAAAACTGGCGTGATTTATTTGAATTTGAATTTTTTAAAATTATTTTATTTCCTTAATGCGACACGTTTTTATTCGCAATTCATATGCTCGTGTGTTATATTTTATTGTTGTATGGTAGAACCGGAAGACAATTTCATGCTAAATACTTTCATATCACGTTCACGCTCGTGGGTGTAATGATCGGGATACAATGTGAAATTACAAGAAAATTTATGTGATGCATAAAGTTCAAACATTTTGAGTTTAAATAGTTATTTATAAAAGTTTGCTTGAAATGCAATATTTTATAATAAGCAATAAGTTGAAAAAATTGTAGTTCATTTGAGCACCAAAATTTTCATATCCTAGACAATTGCACGCAAAATAAACAAAAGACTTAAGATAAGAACTTGAACTTTTTATATGCAAATACTGCTCTTCTTTCTCTTGCTCTTAAGGCATTACAATAGACATATCCACTTATAACAGTAAAATGAGCGCAAATATTGCAGAGCACGTACAAATTCACATGCAGAAATATAAAAAAGAGAACAGTAAAACATTCGTTTGGTGCTCATCAGTCAAAATATGCCAGGACCAAACAACAAGCTATTAATCATAAAATTTGTGTATTTGTTTGTGTGCTAAAGAGACAGTGGGAGAGACAGTGATAGTCAAACACTCACTCAACCTTTGCATTGACCTTATTATACACGCACAAGTATTTGCATTGGAAGCCCTTGAGGCTATAAACACACCTACGCTTAAATTGCACATGAAATGTGACTAAAATTGTTTTTACAAAGAAATTCACTTCCCGATTTATCAGCGTCTGACAGCGAGGAGAATTTGTACAAAATAAATTATTATTTTAAAACAAATTAATAATTAATTTTATTATAATTAAACAAAATTGTTTTTTGCTTTTGAGTCATATGCGTATTACATTGTGTATGCAGGACACGCACAATGACGGCTTCCCTTATACGTCAAGCAAAATTTTATTGTGTTGAAGGTTGTTGCTTTGTTTGTATTATTTTGTTTGTTTGTATGTCATTGCATGCTTTTACTTTTTTAATTTTTGCTTTAATAATAAAAAAAATTGTTTGAAAAGGTAGATAAGTCTGCGTTCGTATCAATGCAACGCAACACTGCATAAAATATGCGCCTAAATCGGCAGATAGTTGGCTTGGGTTGAATTTTGTTGTTGAAATTTAAACAATAGTTCTTGTAAACACTCAGCGCGTTTAAGGGGGGAAACGTAGGGGGAAAATTGTTAACAAAAATTACCGTTTATTTTGTGAATTTGCATCGCTACTTTGCCTCAATTTTTGTTTAATTTGTTTTTTCCACGTTCTGCCTACTCTAACCTTAAAATGTTTTGCTCTGAAATATTGGCCTATCTCGAAATAGGCTTGCTAAAGTCGAATGAGCACTTGAAATTTGCAAACAAAATTTTTTAAAAAGTAGTCATAGTGAAATAATAAGGTGAGTAAATAAAAAGAGACAAAAAACGTACGCTATCTGAAACGTTACGGATGTATTTTCAAGGTACGGAGGAGGGTAAAATCTCAAAAAGTTTTTACCCGTTTTTGTGAAAAAGGAGTATAAAATTAAATTACTTTCTAGCATGAACAATAGCAGAAACTTTGCTATCTAACGTGAAAAATAATAGTGGGAGGTGAAAGGGGTCACATCCATGGATCAGCCAATGACTGCCACTTTACTACCTTTTAACGGTTATTCAGGGCTGAATGCAGTTCGCAAGAAATCGCTCAAGAAATATTTTTATTTTTGACCTGGAACCCAAATTTGAAGTTATTCTTATTTGAAATTTCGTCCTCTACGAACCATTCGAAGCCAAACGAGGCTTCAGACGAGGCGACTCCCTCCCATTAGATTTCTTCAATACTTGAGAAGATAATTCGAGCAGCAGTACAATCTACTACAAGAGCTGGCATATGCAATGATACTGAGATCATTGGCCTTAACAACCGCGGCGTAAGTTCTGTCTGCTCTGCCCTAGATAAAGAAGCTAAGAAAGTGAGTCTTGCGGTGAACAAGGACAACTCGAAGTATTTACTGTCTTCAAAGGAAGAATCGGCGCACCTGAGCCTTGGCAGCTACGTTACTGTTGTTAGTTAAAAGTTTGAAACTATGAGGAACTTCGTCTTTATGGGAACCAACATTAACACCGAAAACAATGTCTGTCGAGAAATTCAACCGAGAATCACTCTTGGACTGAGTAGACAACTGAGAAGTAACGTCCTCTCTCGACGAACAAAGATCACGCTATATAAGTCTCTCATTATACCTGTCCTCATATACCGCTCAGAATCATGGACAGTTTCGAGAGAGTTTCGCTAGAAAAGTTCTCCGTAATATTTTTGGTCATTCCGTAATGTCAACGGCGATCATCGAAAGAAGTTTAACGATAAGCTATACAGGCTTTACGCAGATCTGACCATAGTGTAGCGAATTAAAGCGCAAAGGCTCCGCTAGCTGGGTAATGTTATACGATTGTACAAAGAAGTTCCAACTCAGAAGGTTTTCCTATCGACAACTGAATTCGACAGCGGAGGAAAGGGGAGGTCTCGAATGAGTGGGAAAAACAGGTGGAGGATGTCTTGAATTCCGGCCGGAATGGCTTAGGTAGTTAAGCGCCAATAAATGAATGAAACGAATGAAAAACCACAACTCCAGTAGTATGGAAAAATTGTTTTGAGTGAAAAGTGGACTTGACAACTTTAACGACGTTAATATCTCTTCTCTATACATAATAAAATTATAACAGGTTGATATCTTTACATTGCAGATATTTAGGAAAATCGAACGCAGGGAGTGTTACTAAGCCAATGGAAGCCAAATGAACAGTTTTTAGAATTTTTGTCTGTCTGTCTGTATGTTTGGTCGCGCATCACTCAAAAACTGCAGAATGGAATTAAATTTTAGTTTTACCGTTGCATTACTAAACGCTTAAATTAAAATTTAAGACAATACTTGCTTTGATAGCTCGACATGTTTCTGAGATAACGACCGATATGCGGAGCAAAGTGAACCAAAATGTGTTAGTACGATATGGGTATCAAGCGAAAGGTGCTAATGAGTACTGCAATAAGCGATGTAATTAAGTTCCGTATCTTATCTGGTATGGGATATAATGATTAAAATCGGACTCAGTCTATTATTAGTTCTGAGACGCAGCGAAGCGGGCGGGGTTTTCTACATGATTATAAAAATGTTGGAGCTTATCTCAAAATACTAAAATGTATGGAAAAAATACCCAACATCCTCGATACAAAGAATTCTGAAACCTCAAGAAAAATGTTAAGGTACTTCTAACTTGCACATTAGTATTCAAATTGAGAGAGCTACTAAACTCTCTCTCTATGGCGCGATATACAACAGGTATATCATCATAAACCTCCTAAGAGATTTTTGCGCCAAGCTTCTCTTCCAATTTGTGGTGTGCCGATTTGAATTTTTCCCTACAAATTGGTGGGACCTACAGTTTTTTGCCGACTCCGAACGGCATCTACAAAGGAGACGGATTTTTGCTGAGAAGCCTGTCATGGCAGAAATACACTCGGAGAGTTTGCCAAACCACTGCCGAGGGGCGACCCCGTTTTGAAAAACTTTTTTTCAAATCACTTTTGATGTTACCTGTACCAGGGCCACCGTGGTGTGAAGGTAGTGTTGCCGGCCTACCACACCGAAGGTCCATGGTTCGAGCTACTAAACTGGGTACTAAAAAAATCCGTTCTTGGATGGTGATTTTTCGAACATTGTTTAACTTTTCTAAGCTTTGTATAAATTTTAAAACTTTTATTTATGTAAAGTACCATGACTATAAACGAGCTCAAGGTCAAGGATAATAAGTTTTATTTTTATTTATGAAATTTATTATTGTTTTTTATTTTTGAATAATTATTTTTAACTAATTATTAAAAGTTTTTATTAGAATAGAATAGGAAATTTTTAGAAGCAACCACCATAGCTTTTATTTATGGTGCTGTTTCTGTTATAGGTTTCGCTATATTTTAAATAAAAATTAAATTAAATTACATTAATAAATAAATTTTATGAACAAAATCATTTTCAATTTTGGCTCTATTATTTCTGTATATATCTCAATAAAGCAGCCATCTTATGGCGTTTTCTTTTCTATAAAAAATGTTAACCTCGTGTTACCCTCTTAAATTGTATCTCTTGACCTAGCTAACCTGGCGTTCTGCAAAACAGCTGATTTTGTAGATAGTGGCTTTCTGTTCAATCACAAGAAGTTAAAAGGGTAAAACTTTTTCTAGAGAAGAAAACGCCATTAGTCAACGCCACTTGCATTATGCAGACTTAACGAAAAAATTGCCGTCATTTTTGATACATTTTCTGATAATAATGATAATCATATTTTTCTTATTCTCTTCATTAAAGGTAAAAACGTGAATAATTACACAGGGTGTAAACAAAACGAAGTAAAAGGAGTAAAGAAGGCGTGAATGTAAGATCAGAGTTGTTGACTGTTCAACTGAAAACAAAAAGCTAAGAGTGAAAGTGAAATAAGAACGGTGCTGGCAGAAACTTGAAAATGGGTGTTGTGATCAGTGGTGCAGCAGTTTATCTGTTGGTAAGCTCTGATGACTAATAATTACTAAGGAAGAACTTTGCTTTCTTTTGAATTCAATCAATTTGTTTTGCAATCAAATTGAGAATAATATGACCACAAATGAAAATGAGGAAATAATTTTTCACAAAAGTCAGCTTGAATTGTTGTCATCCTTTCTTTCATACCGAATTTTAATTTAAATTTAACTAAGTAATGATCCAACGTTTGATGTGACACAAAGAATGAATGAAGGATGACAGCCCGTGGGTGACTGTTTAATCGTCTCGTTGCATTATCGTAGCAACTACTGTATGTATGTTATTGGCACTTTATAAGTGTCCCCAGGGGTTGAGGAAGTTCTTTAAGTGCATCTTAAGTTCGTTTAAGTTCCATTGACTTTAGGCCGTGTTTACCAAGGTTTCAGAATTGGAGACACCCTGGAAAGCACGCTGTCTTGGGTGCGCTGTAGTCTTCATTTAAAAGAAAGTTTTCCCAAAAGTGTGCTTGAAACTGCTCATAATTCATAGGAAGTATTGTGCTCTAGATATTTCCTTGCTGAAAATGTTTCAATAACTGAAGCTTGGAACATAAATTACAGGCTTTTCGGCAAAAAATGTGCGTTTTTATAACAAACTAGCGATTGCACAGTGGTTGAAATTCAACTACAAAAGTTTATTTTATTTTAATTACTTTCTACTAATTTCATTCGCTTCCTTTCCCTTCCTTTCTCTGCTCTTCCTTTCTTTTAGTATATTTTCGTTTTCTATGATTTCTTCTTCTCTCTAGAGTCTGTATATTAATTTTTTTTTTTTCTATTTTATATTTTCCTTTTCTTGCTTATCTCTTCCCTTCCTTTCCTTTACTTTCCTTTTCTTTGATTTTCTTTGCTTTCCTTTCCTTTATATTATTGTATTTTATTTTATTTTGTTTTATTTCAATTCACAAAAACCTAACCACAAGAAATACAAAAACAAAACTACGGTGTTGAATACTCTTTATGAATGATGATAATGATAATGTTTGTATCATCAATGAAGTTTATCCTCCTTCATAAAAAAGAGGTCAAAATGCTCTCAAAAGATTACTCCATTTAATATTCAACACCAAAGCGAGAGAGACAGCAGGTGTACTTTTGAGGAGCATCGAAACAAAGTAACAACAACTAAATCAAAAATGCATGGCACGTTTACTCACATAACAGCGACTCTATAGTGCGAATACTTGTTTTTCATTGGTCCACTACCAACTCTTTGCACTCACAGTGAGAGCCGAGCAAACGAGTAAAACAATATCATGCATGACATGTCTACTCACACAACTACGGCTCTATAGTGTGAATACATGTTTGCCATTTGTGTTGGTGTCATTTTTAATATTTTATAATTAGTTTTTTATATTATAATTAGTTTTTTTTCAAGTTTTTTTGATTGGCGATACTGCAGTTGGGCCATACCTATCCATATATATGTATTTGTTAATACCTTAAATGTACAGTTTGGCCATAAAGTGGGACGATTGCTTGCACATTTATATTATAGATATTCACAAGTGGTCGAAAACAGATCCTAAAAAGTTTTGACTGAATCTAATAGAAGAAGAGCTCTAGCACGATTCAATGTTAACTAAAATAGTATACCCGTTTGTATGATTTGTAAACAATTTTTATACTGGTGGTCCCTCAAGAAGATCTCAAAACACTTAAAATCTGCGGGGCTTCCGGTTCTGTGTACATGACTTGCTGGGCAGCCCGTTTAAATACAACAAAAGCAAACCCAACTTTAAGAAAAAAGCAACTCGCTTCACTGTGAAGTTAAGCTGGATTGAGTAACAGCCACCCCACATAAGTCCTCCGGAGTACCCAGTATTTCAAGGCCGAAATACCTCCACCTAATTCTATCGATAATTTCACCTCATCATCATCTTACATGCAACTGAACTTTACTGAGCTTGTGGTCTATTAGTTCAAGAGCAGACTTTAGGTGGCCACGTTCGGTTCAAAAGTAACCAGTCGAGTCCACAGAGCTCATGAATTATCATAACACCCTCGTCCACACTATTGTTGAACTCAGAGTCTTTATGGGGGCTTCGCCGCCGGAGAAAATGCGAATTAACTTACCATAGCAGCATTGGACAGCATCCCATGCACTGCCTTCTTTGTTGCGACATCCGCTTGAAAGACACTACAATGATCAGGCAGCTGCTAATTAACCCTCCAACTAGATTACAACTTCGATCCATCCGTAAACCAGTTCAAAGGTTCACTGCAGCAAATCAGTTATCTATCCGGCCAGAGATAAAATCGTCTATGAGTACACCTGGAAGGTTAATTGTTAATTTAGAGTTCTAAATTCTTTTAGAATTTGGATATAGTCTTAAGACGCCTCTGATTTGACACACATTGGAGCTTAAACCTTTCACAGGAAAAGAAGACGCATCTCCTTTTGATTTTTATTTCTACCCACTTGCCTTAACAAGGCTATTAATACTTTTAACCAGCAATAAAATTAAGCTCTCTTACTCTTCTTTCTCAACAGCTGCTCTGCACCTTGAGCATCCACACTTTGGCGCACATACGTATCGAAGCACCTGAAGTACATAACATCGAACCAGTTTCCCATGAGCCAATCACATTTGTGCGCGCAGCAGTTGAAAGTGTCCCCACAGCGGAGCAAACTATGTTAGCGCTCAGCCGTTTTACGGCTAAACCCACATTTGGTGATGTATTTTTGCCGCTGCGTAGTGCGGTCGAAAGCATTCCTTCCGTAAATCTACATAAACTCAGTGAATTGAATGATTCCTTTGGAGTACGTTCGTTTGTGCGTGACTCAGTGGAAGCACTGCCATCCGATGAGGATGACGATGATGATGATCACGATGCAGATTCGGAATTAATAACGAATGTTGATTTGGTGCGCAGCACAGTTGCTACAAACCCTCAGCCACATGAAATAGAGATGGATACTGAAGTGGAAACTTTTGCTGCACCGGATCCCTGGAGCGCTTCAGATAAATATGCTGCATTCACCGCACCCGCGCCTGAGGACAAGTATCTGCCACAACCATACCGCGCCGACTCGCCATATCAACAGTTATTACATCCCATGGAGGCGGAGCATTTCGATCAACAGGACGATGTAGACCTACTGCGCGAACAATTCGGCTATGGCGCCTTGACGCAAAGCCAAAATGTTGAGATAGGCGAATATTACGGTGCGCCTACGCATTTGAAATCAGCCACTACACCTGCGCGCAAAAATTACAATAGCTCCCCCAAAGTCCTCTGTCATATCACGAGCTGGGCTTTCTATCGTAAAGCAGATGGCAAATTCGTGCCAGAAAATTTAGATCCAAGCCTCTGTACGAGCTTGATTTATTCCTTTGCATCGTTGGATCCAGATCATTTAAATATCAAAGAATTCGATCCATGGGTTGATGTGGAAAATCAGTACTACAGCCGTGCTGTAGCGTCCGGCGTGCCCGTATTGATTGCGATGGGCGGTTGGACCGACTCTGCGGGTGACAAATATTCACGACTAGCAGGTGATGAGATTAAACGTAAAGTTTTCGCATCAAATTTGGTTGGCTTCCTTAAACGTAATGAATTCGCTGGACTGCATTTGGATTGGAATTATCCGAAATGTTGGCAGAGCGACTGCTCTAAGGGTCCTATCAACGATAAACCCAACTTGACAAAACTACTGCGTGAAATACGCAATGAATTTGAACGTGTGGACAAGAAACTGCAACTGGGTGTTGCGCTATCGGGGTACAAAGAGATCATCACGGAGGCCTATCAGCTGGCTGAGATATCTAAAATTGTCGATTACATGACAGTCATGACCTACGATTACCATGGCGCTTGGGAAGGGCGCACAGGTCATGTAAGTCCGCTTTACGGACGCCAAGGAGATCGTTATCCACAATACAACACCGATTACACTATGCAACTTTTGATTAAATCTGGCGCTAAACGTGAAAAGCTTATAATGGGCATTCCGTTTTATGGACAAACTTTCACACTTGAACGCATCAGCAGCACTTTGGTGGGCGAGGGTGTGCCTAGTACGGCACCTGGTGAACCCGGCGAATTCACAAAACAGCCGGGGATGTTAGCCTACTATGAGATCTGTCACCGCATACGCAAGGACAAATGGCTGACGGGACGTGATGTTGCGCGTAAATCGGGGCCGTATGCAATGTTGCGTAATCAATGGGTTGGCTATGAGGATCCAGCCTCGGTAGAAGCAAAAGCGCGTTATGCTGCTAATAACGGTTTCGGTGGCATTGCTGCGTGGACTGTCGATTTGGATGATTTCCAGAATCGCTGCTGCAGCGAATCATTTCCTTTGCTAAAAGCAATCAATCGTGCGCTAGGCTTACTCAACACTGAACCACCAAAGCGTGGGAATTGTCAACGTCCACCGGCTGCTGTAACTCCGCAACCACCTGTACTGACAACCGTTAGTAGTGATGGATCTGGTAGTCAAACTGTTACGCCAGAACATGATCACACATCAAGCACCACGCCAGTCACACCGTCGACTTGGTGGCCAACAAGCAGTACGACAACGACTACCCCTTGGTGGACTACAACTTCTACAACACCGAGGCCAACAACCACCAAAAGAACCACAACTACAGCGCGTCCAAATCGTCCAACTCATACGACAATACCTACACACCCAGAAGTGCGTCCGGTTGTGCAAGCATCCAACTGTGCGCCTGGACAATTCTATGCTGATCGTAAAAACTGTAACGCTTACTACCATTGCCGTGCAGCTGGCGAGCTCCATCAACAATTCTGCCCAGGTGGTCTACATTGGAATGATAAAAGTAAAAATTGTGATTGGCCAGCATCTGCAAAATGTTCTAGGACAAATAAACCCTTTGCCACACCAAACTCGGTGACCACACATACTACCAAATCGCCCTTTACAGATACCAAGCGCACCACTACCACAAGGGTTCCACATTACAACATTACACCGTCTCGTCAGTCAACGAAAAATCCTTCGTACAAACCGCAACGTCCCACAAAACCTCAACGTCCTAGCGCACGTTGTAACGAAGGTGAATATTACACACACAAGAAATGCGATCAATACTACATCTGTGTGAATGGCGCGCTGATACCCAATGCTTGCGGTGGCGATCTGCACTGGGATGGCATACGTCAGGCTTGTGATTGGCCTGAAAACGTACAATGTGTCACGACCAGGCAATATTTGCGTAAGATAAAGTCACAAGCATTACGTGCCGGCAATGCTGCGGCATTACGCGCCTCAAATCCCAACGATCCATGTAATGGTGAGGAGCGCGTACCATATCCGGGCGACTGCTCCAAATACCTGTTTTGTCTTTGGAATCGTCTACAAGGTGCTGACTGTCCACCGGGCTTACATTTCAGTGAGTCAATAGGCAATTGTGATTGGCCGGAGGCAGCAAAATGTACGCAAGACGCAGGCAGTCAAGGTGGCGGTGGTGTAGCTGGCGGTGTTGAACCAGGCGATAATGAGATCTCACAAGGAAATACGGGCGCAATAAAACCAAAACCGACTAAACGTCCAGCGCCTACGACTACAACTGCAACGACCACGACGCGTCCACCACGCCCCACTTATCCTACTGATAGGCCAGTGTTGGCGCCACTCGATGGTTATTACAAAGTCGTTTGTTACTTTACAAACTGGGCTTGGTATCGCAAGGGCGCCGGACGTTATACACCTGATGATATCAACACCGATTTGTGTACGCATGTAGTTTATGGTTTTGCTGTGCTGGATTATTCGAACTTAGTGCTACGCACACACGACTCTTGGGCAGATATTGACAATAACTTCTATACGCGTGTCAGTGGCTTGCGCAGTAAGGGCGTAAAAGTGAGTCTCGCCTTGGGTGGTTGGAATGATTCACAAGGTGATAAATACAGTCGTCTAGTAAGGAGTCCAGCGGCCAGAGCACGCTTTATAAAGCATGCGGTAGAGTTCTTGGAGAAATATGAATTTGAAGGTCTTGACTTGGATTGGGAATATCCTGTGTGCTGGCAGACTGACTGCAGCAAAGGTGTAGCTGATGAGAAAGCAGCATTCACGGCGCTGGTACGTGAGCTTTCGCAAGAGTTTAAGCCACGTGGGTTATTGCTCTCTACCGCGGTTTCGCCTAGCAAAAAGATAATTGACGCCGGCTATGATGTGCCTCAGCTAGCGCATTACTTTGACTGGATTGCTGTTATGACGTATGACTTCCATGGTCAGTGGGATAAGAAGACTGGACATGTTGCGCCATTATTCTATCATCCCGAGGATGATATCGATTACTTCAATGCAGTAAGTAATTGCTTGAACTTTAGCTCCTAAAATACGGCGGGCCTTTAACTTATTTTTCTTATAGAACTTCTCGCTAAACTACTGGATTGCGAAGGGAGCGCCGTCACGCAAAATAGTTATGGGCATGCCGCTGTATGGCCAATCGTTCACGCTTGAGAATGCCAATAACAATGGGCTCAACGCTAAAGCGCCTGGTCCTGGCAAAGCGGGCGAGTTCACACGCGCTGCAGGATTTCTGGCCTATTACGAGGTTTGATTGCTTAATGAAAATATATGTCAATGTTGTTTTGAATGTCTTGTGTCTCTTATAGATTTGTGATCGCATTAGAAATGATGGCTGGGAGGTCGTACAAGATCCGCAAGGACGTATGGGCCCATATGCGCGCAAAGGCACACAATGGGTGTCGTTCGATGATCCAGCTATGATACGCAAGAAGTCACAACTGGTGCGCGCTTTGAATTTGGGCGGTGGCATGGTTTGGGCTCTGGACTTGGATGATTTCCGCAATCGGTGTGGTGATGGCGTACATCCGCTGCTTACGCAAATTCACGATGTACTTAAAGATCCACCCAAGCAGTACGAAGAAATGCGTAAGTTAATTGTTACTCAAACAAAATGTATCTGAAATTTGTAAAAAAAAATTTCATCCCAAAAAAACTTTAGCTGGTCTTACTGGCATTGAAGAAAGCATGCCCACTATCGAAACCGAGTCAGGCGAAGATTGGAACAGCGTAGAAGGTGGCGCTGCACCTGTGGAAATAGAGACTGGCTTCGCTGAGGCGAATGGCATGGATCCCAATGGAGATGCAGAAGAAGTCTTATCCTCAGCAGAGTATTCTGAAGAAATGGGTCCTGGCACAATAATTGGCACAAACACATATCCTGAAACTCCTGCTGACGAGTTCAAGGTTGTCTGCTATTTCACTAATTGGGCTTGGTACCGTCAAAACGGTGGTAAATTCATGCCCGAGGACGTAGATGCCGAACTCTGCACACATATTGTTTATGGGTTTGCTGTACTCAATCGTGAAAAGCTCACCATACAACCACATGACTCTTGGGCTGATTTGGACAATAAATTTTATGAACGCGTAGTTGCGCTACGCAAGAAGGGTGTTAAGGTGACCGTCGCGATTGGTGGTTGGAATGATTCAGCTGGTGATAAGTATGCGCGTTTAGTACGCAACGCTGCAGCGCGCGCGCGTTTTATAAGCCACGTTGTGGAGTTCATAAAAACGTACGGCTTTGATGGTCTCGATTTAGATTGGGAATACCCAGTTTGTTGGCAAGTGGATTGCAATAAGGGTACACCAGATGAAAAGGATGCTTTTACAACTTTAGTACGTGAACTCTCGCAGACATTCAAACCGCTGGGGCTTCTCTTGTCTTCAGCTGTATCGCCTAATAAGAAGGTCATCGATGTCGGTTACGATGTACAGTCGCTCTCACGTTACTTTGATTGGATCGGTGTTATGGCCTATGACTTCCACGGACAATGGGATAAGAAAACTGGCCATGTAGCACCTATGTATGATCATCCTGCCGGCACTGACACATTCAATGCTAATTTCTCTATAAACTATTGGTTGCAAAAGGGTGCCGATCGTCAAAAAATCATTATGGGTATGCCAATGTATGGACAGTCCTTCTCATTGGCGCAAGCTTCCGATCATGATTTGAATGCACCAACATATGGTGGTGGTGAAGCTGGTGAAGCAACACGTGCGCGTGGTTTCCTTGCCTACTATGAAATTTGTTCGTATATACAGACGCGCGGTTGGACTGTGGTGCGTGATGCACGTGGGCGTATGGGACCATATGCCTATCAACGTGATCAATGGGTTTCCTTCGATGATACCACAATGATACGACATAAGAGCGAGTATGTACGTGCAATGGGATTGGGTGGCGCTATGATTTGGGCGCTTGATCTGGATGACTTTAAAAATGTATGTGGTTGCGAGTCTTTTCCGCTGTTGAAAACAATTAATCGCGTTCTACGCAGCTATCCAGGACCACAGCCCAAATGTGTGTTGGAACAGAAGCAGAATTCCATGAGTGAGTATTTGAGCAACCGGCCACAAACAATCTCTACCTATCTCCTTTAGCTCTATTAACCCACTAATTTATGATTTCATTATAGTTGCCTCAGATAATGGACCGTCGCAAGCATACACTGTGAAACCGAAACCGTATGAAACACCGCGTCCCACATACCCCAATCACTACACTGAAACTTCACAGCAATCGGAAGCAGCTGCTTTGGAAGACTTTGGCTCGCAGGAAATAAAACCTTGTAATGGCCGTAACTATGTTCCGCACGAGAAAGACTGCAACAAATACTATATTTGTCAATTTGATAAGCTAATTGAGCAGAGGTAAGCCAATCACTTAAACTTTAAACGCCCTTAACCCTTCTGTGCATTACTCTTTCTCAGCTGCCCCAGTGGTCTTTATTGGAATCAGTTTTATTGTGATTGGCCGCAAAATACAAAATGTTCTGTACGCCAGGTAACAAGCACTAAGCGACCTGTGCCACAGCACACAAAACCGATATCCACGAAGCGTCCACCTCACCCCCAGTCGTCGACTTCCACCTATCCAAAACCGACAAAACCAACTAAAAAGCCTTCACAAATACCAAACAAGAAGCCCACCGCACGTCCAAAGCCGCCCACGCTGCCACCAATAACTGGTAGTGGCGATTATAAGGTGGTTTGCTACTTCACCAACTGGGCTTGGTATCGTCCGAGTCAGGGCAAGTATGTGCCCGAAGATATTGACGAAAACCTTTGCACGCATATAGTCTATGGTTTTGCGGTGCTCAACAGTAACTCGCTCACCATACGCACACATGATTCCTGGGCGGATATCGATAATCATTTCTATGAACGTGTAGCTGCTTACAAGCAGAAGGGTATACGTGTCACGCTCGCCATTGGCGGTTGGAACGATTCGTTGGGTAGCAAATATGCACGTTTAGTATTAGATCCTGAGGCGCGTGCGCGCTTCATACAAAGTGTTCTTGCATTTATCGAAAAATATGGTTTCGAGGGTTTAGATTTGGATTGGGAGTACCCCGTGTGTTGGCAAGTTGATTGCAAGAAGGGTTCGCCTGCAGAAAAGGAAGGATTTGCTGCTTTGGTGCGTGAGCTTGCTGAAGCCTTTAAGCCGCATGGTTTTCTACTTTCCGCTGCTGTCTCGCCCAGTAAAATGGTTATCGACGCCGGTTATGATGTGCCGAAATTGGCACGCTATTTTGATTGGATTGCTGTGATGACTTATGATTTCCATGGTCATTGGGATAAGCAGACAGGTCATGTGGCGCCGCTGTACTATGTAGACGGTGATATAAATGAATATTTCAATGGCAACTTTAGCATCAATTACTGGCTACAGCAGGGCGCACCACGTGAGAAATTGGTTATGGGCATGCCACTTTATGGACAATCTTTCACTTTGGCGGATGTAAAGCAACGGGGACTCAATGCTAAATCGGCAGGTCCCGGACAGGCGGGCACATTCACGCGTGCTGCTGGTTTTCTAGCTTACTATGAAATATGTGAGAAAATCAATAATGGCGGCTGGTCGGTGGAGCGTGATGCGCAAGGACGTATCGGTCCATATGCGTACAATGGCAATCAATGGGTTTCGTACGATGATGTTGCGGATATACGTCGCAAAGCTCAATTTATTAAGAGTTTGGGTCTCGGCGGTGGTATGGTTTGGGCTTTGGATTTGGATGATTTTCGTGGTCGTTGCGGTTGCGGCAAGCATCCGCTCTTGCGCACTCTTACACAAGAATTGAGAGGTATACCGGGCCAGAGAGCGCACGATTGCACCTAATCTAACTAGAGCTTGGCTGCGGAGAAGTGTAGAGAAAGCCGATTTAAATTTAAGCGTACCCGGTTCTGTGCCAATAACGATTATTAGAAAATATAAAGCTCGACAATGTAAAAACTTAGAAGCACCACTTGATTTATTAGAAATCTGTTTTCAAGATTTCTAAATTTAAATCGACTTTGTGCTGGCGATATGATCACTAAATTCTGTATACATAATTTAGTCTAGCTGTCATTATCATAATTTATTTAGCGCTAATAGCCATATTTCGATAAGTAATAGAACGAAAAATAACGAATGTTTCGAAATAAATGAGAATAAATGCGATTCTTTTTTTAAGCTAACTAAAACACTTCACTGAAACCATAATGATTTGAAGATGAGTTTAGGTAGGTGGTAAAAGTCGGAAGTGCAGGACGACTCGTGGAACTTTGCTAATGGAGAAAATATGGCTATTGATCGAAATTATCATTAATATCATCCAATGGCAGGACCGGAACTATGCTAGTTAGGCCCGGTTTTTTAGTACAAGTTCAACTCAATTTGTCAGTTAAACTAAGCTTAAACTTGTGACGCAGTTTTTCAGTGAACTTTAAACGAAGTTTAAACGTAGTTTAAGCGGCTAATTTGGCAGGGTTAAACTCTAGTTAACCTGTCAGCTGCTTGCATATTTGATGGTTTTGGTTGTGAAACAATAAACTGAACGCAGTAAAAAAAGGACTATATTTTTATATTTAATTAAATAACGGATATATCATCTGACGAAAGTGATTATAGTGATGCAGAAATTAGCGAAATCCTAACTATTACAATACTGAGAAGAAGCAATGGCGTTGAATATGTAAACAAACGTCATCTGTTGCCTTATCTAGATAAAAAAAAAAGACCAATGTTGCCGTATAAAAGGCAAATCTTAAAAACGGCCTTAAACTCTCACTGAAAAGCCGCTCTGCAGTTTAACTGGAGTTTAAATTTATGCCGAGTTTAAACTGAGCTTAACCAAGCATGGAAAAACTGGGCCTTAAACGCTTTAAATAATTCACAAACCATAGCATATTTGTAGCAATAAGCGAAAAAAGCCAAACTCAAGTTTGAAGTAAGCGATGTCACAAGCACAACCGCAGACACAAACCGTGATTTTAAAATGTTAAAATTACATGTTCGCCATTTTAAAATTAAAATTCCGTCTTAGACATAAAATGTATTTTAAGTTGACTATGACAGACATGAAATGATGTTTATTATGAAATCATGTTCAAGTTGATAAAACTCTGTTTTAATTTGACTTTGATTATGGGACATAGAAATCTGAAATTTTTGCGATAACCTTAAAATACTTTTCAACTGTATTTTCGAACGCAACTTCGAAAAATATAGATAAATTTAGTTTTTTTATACAAATTCATTACAACATTTTCTCTTATTCGGCTTCAAAAAAGAACTGAAAATGCTAATATTAATACAAATTGTAACGACTTAGTAAAAATATCTGGGGGTCAATTCTGGTTTTACGTTATCGTGAAGTGAAACAATCCCTACTAGACAGGTACCAGTTAAATGGTAAGTCAGATAACCTCCCGGCCTGACTTGCGTTTACGTTATTTTTGCTTACTTTTCTCAATTAGTTTCTGAAGAGCAGTGTGCCAAATCTAACCATGTGTTTGCTGTCCGTGTGCACACGTACAGTATACGGCATCCCTTTCTAGCGCATGTAAAACCACATATATCTGCACTCTTCACTCTCATTATCCATAATGAAAAGTTTCGTTAGCGCTAACAGTCAGGTATAATGCAAACACATGCCACCGCTAATGGTTATGATTATGGCAAACATGTGCCAGTCCTAATGGTTATGAACCATTCTACATTCTTAAAGTAGAAAATACAAAAAGAAAAGTAAAAACTTGACAAAAGGCTTTGTCTGTGTTAGTAATTTACAATTTTCGCTCGCTGTATTGGTGAGTGTGGTTAAGCCCGTCTAGTAGGGATCTTTTCACTTTAATTATCACTTGACGTTTTCCTTTTTACACTTAACAGAGTTTCTTGAAAAACATTTTTAATTGTGTTGACACAAGTTGTGCTTGCTGAATGATAGTTTATTAAAAGTGATTTTATCCCTTAAAATGTTTACATTTGTAAAAATTCCGATGTGTGAATTTTTTGAAATTTTGACGTTAACATCAAATTTATATTGGCGTTAATTTTTTTCACTTCACTTCAAATCGAAAATTTTAAGTAGAACAGGAATCAAAAATCGTGGTGAATTGACGCATTTACTTTTCACTTCACAATGAGGCAAAATCAGAATTGACCCCCTGAAATTTGCTCATGGTGTAAGATAACCTATGGAACAATTTTGATGAATTTTTTGAAATTTGTCATTAACACCAAATTTATATAGGCGTTAACTTTTTTCACTTCACTTCAAATCGAAAATTTAAAGTAGAACAAGAATCAAAAATCGTGGCGAATTGACGCATTTATCAGAATTGACCCTCTGAAATTTGCTGATGGTATAAGATACCTTATAGAACAATTTTGATGCGCACTAACACATACAGACATTTGTTAGATCAGTGACAACTCAGCTAATATTCAGGTCGAAGATTTTGTACCAGCGTCATAGAAATGTTGTCACAACTTGCATGCCTCACTACCCAAGAGCTAATTATCAGTTGTCACTGATCAAACAGTTGTCCGTCAGGGTAGTGTGCTTCCGAAATCGTTTTTCTGTTTAGCATTTTGTGGAAATTTATTATTAATTATAATTATTGTGCTAATAGTTAATGCCAATAGATGAAATGAAATAATGTCGTAAAATTGTAATAACCTTTTAGAAGCAATGTTGAGCCCGTAAGTTAACTTTTTAGCATAATTATTATTTCAATATCTACACTTTATTTAGTGTGTCATAGGAACAGCGAAAAAATTATTAGCTGTGCAAACACTTGCAAAGAACTGTCAGTAAAGTGAGAACGACGTAAAACTCTCTCGAAACGCAAAAAGTAAAAAGTTGTCGCCGAACAGGAGTCAGTAGAAACGTGCAAGCAAAACAGCTGTTGCTTTTTTGTTTGGTTAATAGTTCAAATTTTTTCCTTTTTGGTGTTGCTGTCCTATGTCACGATCAGCTGTGAAGGTCGTCTGCAGCTTATAATGTACATTATAAGTCTATGGAACTAGTCTACTTATAAGGGTTAATAAAAAATCTGGCATTGTTTATTCTTTGAAGTCCGAACACTGACCGAACAGCTGTTCGCTGCTGAACTTGACGCATGAAATGTCAAATACTTGAGCTGATAACTTTTTTAACATTCAATTTGTTGTTTTTACAAGTGGGTGGTGGTTGAAAAGCGGTTGAAAGCGTAGCAAACTGGAAAGTTTTTGGTGGAGAAAATTTGCAAAGCTTTTATGTGGCAGCATGCAGTGCCAATATGTGTATCTACCACTACCAAGCTAAAGCCAACAACAGTCGATTATATTCAGGCGCCGCGTAGACATCTTCGTACGCTGTTGTTTGGTAACCTTCCGTGCTATTTTTAACAAATTCTTAATCTGGAAAAGTTAAGTGAATATTGTTTATTTTTCGCTCAAGAAATATTTTGTGGCACTAGTTAAAAGAAAAAGTACACTTCAACATTAAGGCTAAAGGAGCAGTCCAACGACGCATGCCTACGTGACGTCACTTATTCACAACCCAACACCGGAGCTAAAACGGATTTTGTGTTGTACCTAGAGAAATTCCATTGAAATCAGTGTTTAGGCATAACTGCAATAAAACTATATAGTGCGCATTTGATTGTGATTCATACTTACTTTAGTAGAACCGTGTTTTATAAATTAAATTCCATACAAATTAGACAACCAACAAAAAAGAAATGCAAATTGATAAATTTTTACTTGGGCGATGTGCCCGGACTTGTTTGCGTTTATTTCAAACACCGCAGACATTTGCAAATCAAAAACAACAAATGCGATTATTATCAGATTTAGAATACAAGCATGAGAATCAGCTAAATGCTACAAGAAGCGCTCCACTTGCCGTCAACAGGGTCAATATTGAATACACTGCCGTCGCCATTAACAAAGCCGACATGCTTTGTCAGCAGCGATATCAACATTATCACCTTCCTCGTCTGCTGCAAACTACACTGGGAAATCGTCAAAGTAGATTCCGTCAACCGCATATTAATATTTGTACACAATCAACTATAACGCCATTGCGGGGTAAATATCCTACAGATACCGTACACGAGCCACTTTGTTCTGAGCGCGCACGTGAATTAGTCTACAAGTTAAAAGATTCGGAGAGGGAAGCTATTAAACAAGCACTATTAAGATATGATGCTGAGCGTCAAAAGGCAGGTTTCGAAGGTATGTTAGTACGCGAGTATGTATGAGATGATTGAATAGATGAAAACGTAAACTATCTCTAAAGTTTAATTTGTTATTATTAAACAAAAGAATCACACACTTAGTTGTTTTTAGTTGATTGATTATTTATTTTCTTAGCTTTCTATGGAGTTTTATGAGTTTATTCGAACACATTACAAGTACTCACATTCATAAAAGAGCAGGTACGAAATTTCTCATTCACCACACGTAATGCATTCACTATAGTTTATATGCATGAAACAAGGAAACAAAAAAATTAATTGTTGCAAAGTTCAGCGAGGTAGATTGGAAAGGTTCGACAAATCGCTCGAACAACAGACGGCCAATGTCTGAAGGTTCTAGTACGCAAACATACTGGATTAATATTAATTTAAGAAGGTCCTTTTGGAACTTTTCAAAAACGTTTGCTGTTAAAACAACAGCATCAGGATGGTGCACAGTCTTCCTTTCTGCGAATACGGTGAGATAGGCCTAAGAGCTATACAAACTTACAGATAAATCCACTAGCGATTGCTCTGAAATGTTTTTCAAGAAGTTTCATTCGCCTTTTAAATTGTCTTAGGCAATCGCAAAGGAGGTGCTTTTTTCTACAGATTCCATCGGACTGCAACCATTTACACTGAGTACCAATATCTGGAAACTAGTGCTGAGGCATGTGGACTTCAGCTATTTCACCGACCATCTCGTTATCCTAAATGTTATACTGCGCGGTAATTAACTAGTCTAAAAATTATGTCATAAACTCAAAATTTTGAAGCGTGTAGGAGGAGAGACGGGGGATATGCTAGGCGTGAACAACATCTCTTCTCCTGTTCAGTCGAACCCACTCTTCTAACACCTACATCGCGGTTCCTCGGACTTCCGTTAGAAGAGCGTGATGACAATTTAGAGTGATCGAGCCCATTAGGCAGGGCGAAGCACTGTTAACAACAAGAACATCATAAACTTAAAAGACAGCCTGAAATAGATGATGAGACCACATGTCTAGAGGAAAAGAGGAGGTCAGACAGTTTAGCTGGGATCCTTTACATGCATAATTCTTTCACAGGCGATAAAAATATTCGATGTACATGCATAAAAAATTGTTATTGAGTGACGAAAATTGTATCTACAACATGAAGTATGTTTAGACACAATATTCACACCACATTTGCGAATGTATCTCTTCTGGTCAGTGCTTTCCTTCACTGGCGATTAGATTAGTTGCACGTGATTTAAAAATCATTACTCTTTATGTTGTTCAAGTAGAATACGTGATTGAAAATAGCGCAAACAGCAACAAACTAGAATTTGAATTTACACAGCTACATATGTAAGTACATAGCTGAAGTTTCACAGCACCTCAAGTGGTGGCGTCCATATTTTACGGGCATGCCTTGCACGTACGAACATCAAGCAGCATGGTAGTGCCTTAGAAGATACATTTGTTTGAGAATTGAAATTATCTGTAAATGTGGTTGATAGCTAATTTGTGTAGCTTCCAGCAACATAGAATTACTGGTTTTGTTTAGCCTTGTGACGTGGAAAACGAGACACGGCGCTGCTGATGAATACTTCAGATTTTTGATATTGCTACTACAAATCTGACGACCACTTTGTTCTACGCCCTGATGACCGTTCAGCGCTTCCTTTCAGATGACGGATCTTTTGCAGGGGAACTTACACTCAAAATATTTTAATTCAAAAATTTGTCCGCTCTTGTAGAAACGAATAGAATTTTTTTGGATTTGATGAAATGCGATGATTATAATGATAACGATGTGTAGTGGGTCTATCAAATCTGCAATTTAATTTTATTTTATTAGCAGAACGGTAACTATGTTGTTGTTGTGTCGCTTTCGAAAACTGAAGACGGATCTCTAGAAAGAATCTTCAAGATAACTATTAAAACTGCAACATTTCCACAACAGCCGATTCTGTCGTATGACTTGTCTTTAACTCTACCAAGAGCTGTTATTTCAATGTAACCCTGCCTAACTCGTCACATATTAAAGCTGCCTTTTTTGTATTTGCCTCTTTTCGCACTTGCCCTCCAATGTATATAACGCGGAATCCTGGGCGCTGTTTCGGCTCTGGGACTATTCCAGAGAAATGTTCGTCGAAACATTTATGGACCTTTAGCGTTGGCGGTGGAGAGTATGTAAGAAGATTTAATGATGAGCTGTACACAGGCGTCGGCCAGTTTCAACATATAAAAACGCAAACCGCCCGTAGGTCATATTTTGCAACTGGAGGAAGATGTTTCGGCCCAAAATACTCAACCTACTTGCTGTGCCGCGAGTTCTAAGTCGTCTATATCAAACTCTTCGCAAGAAATGTACGGCAAGAAAAATTTGCCTGCTCGTAAGGACTTGACTACGTTTGACTGTTTTGCAGAACTTGTTGCTTACGCCCGCTAATACATATACATCTCTAGTGGTATCTGTTAAAAAAAATCCTCTTTTCGACCTAAAGCCCGTCTGAGGTTTTTTGCCTTTTAAAACCAATCAACACAAAAAATACGACTTTCTTCATTAAAAGCCAAAGTATATGCTACAAAAAGTTGACTTTTCATAAAAATACGTTTTACGTACGTTTACGGCAATCCCATCATTTGATATATGATATGATTATTTTAACTTGCCGTCGACCCCTTGTCAGAAGTTCGAATGTGTTAAAATTAAAATATTGAGAAATCAAGTTTAAAAGTTTATTAAATAACTATCGTTTTTAAAAATTCTGGGCCCTTACTCTGTGCGTATGTAGTTCTATTCGAAAATAAATTTGTGCGCTTTCGATTGATTCGTACTGTGTAAGAAATTTTCGGGTATAACCCACGTAAATTCGAACGAACTACAGAGTACCAATGTTGTTGTTGTTGTTAACAGTGCTTCGCCCTGCCCCAGATTGGACAGGGTTACACTGAAATAACATCCCTTGGCCGGGTGAAAAAACCTGGGTCATTCCGGTGCGATAGAACCGGCTGTTGTGGGAATGACAGAGTACCAATCTATATTAGTATCGATTTGTGCTTTCGAGTAGAACAGCCTTTCGAATAGAAGTAGAGAGTAGGATCCCTGTGTTTTATCTGTTATTTATTTTTAAGTTGGATAGTTCCTCGAACCATTTCTATATATTTTTCAAGCAGAATAACAAATACCCGAAAACAAGAGATACATACATACATATGTACGAGTATGAATGAAAGTTGAACTTTGTATTTGAATCTATACAGATATTTTTTTCGAATTTATTAAACAAATTTATGTACATTCATAGATTTTATTTAAAAATTTTAACACATTTTCCAATTTCCTTTAGATACCCTGCAGAAAATTGGTGGCAACCGTCGCCAATGAATTACTTTGTAACTCGTTCTTAACTGGTTTGCATTTCGACAGCTCTCAGATAGCTTAGCTCTGGCTAGTTCTCAAACTGTGCCATTTCGGAAAGTTTGAGGGTAATTTTGGTTCTGGATGAGTGATTATCGATATCCGATATTTCAAACTGTCGTTAAACAATCACTTTTGTAGCCGGCACAGGACGATTCACAAAGCGTGTATCTCCAGAGTGTCTCTTTTTGAGACTGGTTCGCAATTTTACTCCAGGGTATCTTTAACCCTTGTAAACTGTTACCGTTACCGTTACCGTTACCGTTTTTACTGTGCACGATTGTTTAAGTTCTTTATAGTTCTTTATTTATTTTATCTTTTAAAACGCTGGCAGAACTTTTTCTTACTAAAAACATGATTTACAAGTCCAACGTTTAACTGAAAATTAACTGAAAAACTTTGCTAATACAAAACTTTCGCTATCGAACAGCACATCAACTAATACACTCTACACCAGTAACTTATAAAAACGTGTAGTCTTTACAAGTTTTGTCTTTTTACAAGTTTTGTTTGTTTCCCTTGCTTGGACGTTACTAAAGTGAACAAGATGTAACGTGTAGTGGTAGTTTGATACTTCCAAACGTTTATTGTACAAGTATTAACTTAGCCATTCGTTTGAAGAGCTTATTTTGAAAGTTTTAAAATAGATAAAAGTTAAAAATTAAACTTAATATTTCACAAAGTAGCTTTTAACGGAAAAATAATTGTGTCTAAAGCATAATAGTAAATATTATTTCACATTTTCACTTTCCTCATATCGAGATTTCAAATAGCACTGATTATCGTACAAATTACAAAAATGGCCCGCTTACAGCACACTTACATATGTACATACACTAGTGGGTCACAGTTTACTTCATGATTTACAGCCATCAATTTAACCGTTCGCTCATGCCACGAATACCAAGCCCAGAGTGATTAATCGAGGCTAGTTTAAAAATAAAAAACTATCTACCCCAAGTGTATAAATGCAAAACGAATCAGGTGAAAAATGCTTACGCAGAGTCCCAAGCAAATTAATAGCGTCAGGTTAGGAAATAGTCCGGGGGATATTTTACTACCACCCACACTTCAAAAGTACCTTGGGAAAATATTTGTTTTGTACAGTTCTAGGCTTATGTAGTTTTAATCCGTTATAAAGCAAACAAACAAGGCCGGACTGTGTCGGAAGCTAAATACATAGCTAGCTAGTCGTGCAAACATTTCAACTTTTAGTAAAGAAACTTTTAGTACTTCAACCACACATCACCGAGAGGCAAAATCAATAAACTCGCCTTCAGATTTTATAAAACCTCCCAGCATTTTTTTCTGTGGTTGATTGGATATTTTTACGATGCAAATAAATTCCCTAATGTCCTGCTAACTTCACTGCTCTATATGCCTCTTGTCTTGTAATGTTTGTTATTGCTTCTAGTAATGTTTTGTTATGCCGTTCCACATGTTGATATATTTATAATAGCGATGTTGCGAATATTCGTATCCGGATATTCGTAAAACAAAGCGATTTTTTTAAGAATGCGAATGTTATGTAAGTCTTAGATGCGGCAAGAAATTAGAATTAGAAGAATTAACTGTTTTTAGAGAACCGATTCACGAAGCCTTCGATTTTAATCTTTATATTACCGAAAGCAGTGGAGATATGGAACTTAATCACACCGTTTATTGCAGCACTCATAAGCACCTTTCGTTTGATACCCGTACTGTACTAACATATGTTGTGTCAGCCTGGTCCACATATTGGTCGATAACTCCAAAACCAATTGAGTTATCGAAATAAGGAATACCTTAAATTTTAAGTTAGATGTCTAATAATTCTACGCTGTAAGTTGCTTTCAATTCCATTTAATAGTTTTTGAATGATGTGCGCCCAAGCATAGAGACAAATAGACAAAAGTTCTAAAAAACTTTTGTTTTTGATTCTATTGGCTTAATATGACCCATCCCATCAATATTTCTTTAATATCTGCAATGCACATACATCGATCTGTTCAAATTTTATTATATTGATATGAAACAAATGTTCCGTCGAAGCCCGTTCTTTAGCTGACCCAAACATATTAAAAATACTTCACGTCCGCAACATCTCTGATTTTTTGGCCACTTACTCATGTATGGTCTTAGTTTACTTATGCTTCATGTTGCTTATTTATGCCGTTCCAATGAACGCCTACAGTTCTGAGTTACTGTTATTTGGGCATCACTGGCTTTAGCTACTATTCCGTGTGTTAGCTATTGTCTCTTGCACTTTTACAGTTGGATGCTTGGTATTCAATTCAAGCCAGCAAATAAGAATATTTGTGTCGGATATGCAGATATTTCTGTGCTTCCTACTTCATTCGGTTCTAAATTAATCTAACTTTACACGACGGACTTCTTGTTTTTCGAAGAGAATGTTTTCTGTAAAGAGGCAACTAACAAAATTACTCTGTGGGACAGATAAGACAAATTCGATGTTTCAGTATTTAAGACTACAAATGAGAAAATTTTAGATACAACCGCCATAGCTTCTCTTATAGTGCATTCATTTCGGAAGCTGCTAGACTTCTTCATCAGTGAAATTTTGGCACGTTCTGTTAAACATTTTTTTTTCCGGTTTTGGGACTTGTTTTGGTCGACTTTTCCAAAACCCGAAAATAAATTTTTTTTTTTTAAAAACTTATCGCCAACGTTTTTAGCGCATAATTTTAAGTGGGACAGGAAATATGAGACAAATTCGTTTTCATCGAAAACATTTTTGCATGTATGCTGAAAAAACCCTTAAAAAAAATGGCGAAAGAGTCAATTTTTTGACCAAAACACTCCCCAAAACCCAAAAAATATTTTTTTTTTTTCAAAAACTGTTATCGCCAACGTTTTTAGCGGAAATTTTTGGGTCGGACAGGGTATACATGAAAATTTCAAAATCAAGAGAAAATTTTTTTAGTAGGTCATGAAAAAAACCTTAAAAATCAAAATCGAAAAAAGTAAGAAAAAATGGAATTTCGCAGGCTCGAAAATAATTTGTTTGGGTATGCGTAGTGGAACTTTTTTTCCTGAGCTCAAAACCTATCGAAAAATCGATGGCGCGATATCGGTTAACTTTCGTCTATACAAATCGACCCACCCTAATACTTATATCTAAAGAGAACTAGCTCAAAAATCTCAAATTTGCAAAGCTTTACATAGCACAGCGTTCCTTATTTTCATGCTGAGCGTTCTGTATAAACGAAATTCTGCAAATTTTGATGTCTTAGCACAGCGGTTTTTTTTTTTTTTTTGGAGTTCATTACTGTTTAGAAACAAAAAGTACTTTGTTGAAAACTGAAAGTACGGTAGTTTTTAAACAGCGAACTCCAAAACGTTGTGTTTTTTTCCACTCCAGGAATCTATTAAGAAATTTACATTAGAATTTCACCAATTTATCACAAAAAAATACTCAAACTTAAGGATAAATTTTCAAAATGAAAAATATTTTCTTAAACATAAAAGAAGTTATATTTCGATCATTTCAAATGCTTAGCAAAAAAAATCAATATTCGAATCAGATGAGTAATTATTTAATCCTCGTACAATGACGCTTAATTAATGCCAAAATGTATCCTATTCATATTACATATACATATGTAAATATTAAACAGTTGACCCTTTGAATACAATTAAATCTTAAATAAATATATAATCCTTAAATAAATAGATTTCTTATGCGACAATTACCTAAAACAGCTGAAAATAATGCAAACACAAATTAATTTAGAAGCTACTGAATGTGCATAATTAATTCGAATGACTTCACCTAACACATGTTGCAATAATTCATATTTACATAAATACTATATACATATATAAGTAATATATGTAAGCTAATAGTGCTTCATTAATTATACAATTTTGGCAAATTTTTAACTCGGGGGTGGCTCAAGTAATTTCGTCATTTTGAATGATCATCCAAAGTAAATTACTGTGGGTGTGTTCATCTTTATCGATCACTAGCAGACCCGGCAGACGTTGTCCTGCCTAAAGTTTTACTTGCCTACATTTAATAAATTGTACTCTTTTCCCTCCCCACTTTTCGCTTCTTCTACATTTATCCTTATCTCCACCTTTTTCGATCTACTTTTGCTTTTCGCTCATCTCCATATACCATTACTCTTCTTTCCCCTCTTAATTTTCCTCTAACACCACTTCTATATCTAAATTTTTTATTTCTATCCCTACTCCCCTTCTTCTTTAATTTCCTATGCGGGTACTGATATCTACATACTTTCGATATATCGAATATACTTTAATTTGATCCTGGTACCACTTTCTGTTTCCAAGGTTTTTTGATATATAGAACACATATCTATATATAAAATATCATTAACGTGAACCAAATTAATTCCTAGCTGTGCCAGATTGCTACTTAAAATAGCCTGGAAGCTTTGCCAAAAACTAAATATAGTCTGTGTTATTTCACAGAGATCGACAATACATTTTGGACATTAATGAAGCACAAAAAAAACACAAAAATTTGAATGTTGCACTTCTACTTTTCCAAATTATGTAAATCCTGACTAAAGGACACATATATCTAAATATCATTAATTTAGACCAAATACGGTCAGAGTTATAACGAATTCAAAATTATATAGCTTGGCGGCGTGCCACCGCCTACTTTGCTATATACTATATATAGCCTATGCCGTACCCTACGAACTTTTCAACCTATCGTGAAAATTTCATAGAGATCGATCCTTAATTTTGGACATTAATGAAGTACAAACTAAACACAAAAATGTGGGTGTGGCACGGCCCACTTTTCCAAAATAATGTAAAACTTGACTAAAGGACAAATAGATATAAATATCATTGATTTAGACCCAATAGGTTCAGAGTTATGACGAATTGAAATTTTATATAGCCTGGGGGCGGGGAAAAGGCTAATTTTCCAAAACTATTTATAGCCTATGCCTTAACCAGTGATCCCAAAAATATACTGTGAAAGTTTCATAAAAATCGGTCAAGTACTTTGGACGCCAGACACACAGACACACATTCATTTTTTTTTATAAGATTGATTTTATACCTTTCATCTATTTTTAAGCATTTTTTATTTTGCTCTTTCTCTTTGCTGCTATCAGAGACATGTGTCAGTTGTCGTCGATTGATCAAGAGTTAATGGCTTCTTTTTAAGGGAGGCAATGACTAGCAGCCCCGAATACAACTCTTTGGAGAATGATTTTGTGTTAAGAGTCGGAGAAAAAAAAGGCACAGTTTATTTGAATTCAACCCTAGCAACCTTGAATACTTGATGCAAATAATAAACGCTTTTAATTATAACTTTTTTACTTTTCATCAAAATATGGCCAATTTTTTTTTACAAGCACTTAGCTACTTATGAATAAAATAACGAAATAAATTTTTCTTTCTCATAGTTTGAAGCATACCTGTTAAATAATGATTACTAATCGTAATGATTACCGGTTTGATTAATTATTTTCTGGAGAATAATGATTACTTTCCAATTAAAAAAATATTAACTAAGCAGCTTGCAAAAACTACACGCAGCATAGCCTATGGGTTAGGCAGCTGCGCTTGCAAACAGAGTTAGTGGGTTCGATTCGCTACAAGATCATCTGAAAAGCAAAACTATACCAATTAGTCTGACGAGAAATAGTGGCCGTTTTCGAAATAGTAACATAAATATAGCCTGTATATGTTTGTTGCTTTCAATTTTTCCTCTAATCAAAAATAATAATAATTAACTAAGAATTATTATCAACTGGTCTTGAGCTCGTTAAACTTCCAAAAATATGTAAAAATTAACAGACCATAAAACCAACAACAAAAATAAAAATTAAAAAAATAATAAAAAAAATCATTAACAACGATTATTAAAAAAAAATCTAAAATAATCCAAAAAGGTTTTTTTGAAAAAAAATGTTTGTTTGTTTATGATTATTTTAGATTTTTTAAAATGTTTTTTGATTTTTTTAGTACAGCTGTAGAAGCACATAAATATACACATCAACAAAAAAATAAAAATCCGAAAAAATCAAAAATAATCAAAACTATTTAATTTAATTTGTTAAATAAATTAAATTTTTTGAAAATTTTTTTATTTTTGATTTTTTATTAATTTTTTTTTCAACAAATCAAAAATAATCAAAAGTATTTAAACACATTTTTTTTGACTTTTTATTTATTTATTTTTTTTAATTTTTTATTTATTTTTTTTGGATTTTTTTTTCTAATCGTATTTAGTTAATAATTGTCTTTTCTTGAAAAACAATTAAAATAATCATTATCAATTAAAAAATCCGTCTAATTAATTGATTACTAATCAAATTTAACAGGTCTGATTAGAAGTTTTCTTTGAAAATCAAATGCATCGAAAAATGTGAGCTTGTAATTTTTCTGCTTTCAACATTTTTTTAGGCAAGCAAAAAAGGCTTGAGTACCAAGTAGTCGTGAAGAATAATGTGTATCCGCCACATAAATTTAATTAAAATATTTTTATTTCATATTACTAGGTAATACTTTTTATTTTATTTAATTTCATTTCATTTTCGCTTATCTTACACTAACCACAAATTTAATATGTATAATCGCGACTTTTTGTTATGTAAACACAGTTTATATTCATAATAAACAGCGTTTGGGTTTTTGCTCGTCTTTGCCGATTGAGAGCGTTGCAAAGCACTTGTATATATATACACACACACATAAGCAGAGCCTCACATATCAGAATGCAGTCAAGCAGGAATTTCTATGTACGCATACTAAGCCAAATTTCAGATATGGATAGAACATTCTAAGCTTAAGCAACATCAACAACAACAATATACTCAGGCACATGTGCCATCTTGTTACGCGTAACTTTGGTGGACTGCCCTATACCGAGACACTTCATACCGAGCCCAAAGACGTTTACATTGTTCAATTTCACTAACCTTTTTGAATTTACAGATATCTCTTTCAATGCATGAAAGGAGGTGAATATATACAGACATACATTGAATCTGGCAACGTCAATGCGATAAAGACAAACTGCCAACGAGTTTGACAAAGCTTCATTCAATGTTTTGCTTCTGGTTAACTTAACAAGCCATTCAATTTTGTGAATAATTTACTTGCATATCTCTTCATTTCTCTTACATTATCAATTCACCCATGCACAGCTCTCTTTTATATTTACTGACGCAATGGTTAGGCAGTAACTTAATTTTACTAAAATGGCTGTTGACATTGTCGCAAGTACTCCGTGTCTAAGCTTTATGGAGGGCGAGTAGTTTTTTTTGAGTTATTTTTTATTTTATCTTATTATTTATATTATATTATTCGTTTAGAGAGGAAAAGGGGGTGTGCGGAGCACATGTTTAGTATGGGGAGCCCTTTTCTAATATTTATTTAATTATTATTTTATTTATTTAAATTATTTGTTCTATATAGAATAGGGGGTGCGGGGCAACTTTTACACTTTTCATGTATTAATTGGGGGCGAGCACTATTGGCTCTAAGACATTGCTCGGGATTGGCTTCCTCATTGTCGTAGTAAAAAACCCCCCTTTGGGATTACAAAACATAAACTATATGTTTGGGATATTTCATAGGCTGCTTGCGAATTACAAGAGAGTGCAGCGCGAATGAAATAGACGAAATAAATAGTTATAGCTTATGTCGCTTAAACATTCTCGCCCCCGTAGACGGTTTAGTCGTCTAGTGATATTCATAAGGCGCCGGTTCGACTTAAACATTCTCGCCCCCTTTGCTAGTTAAACGAATACACATTGTGAAAGATAGATATTTGTTGGTGCGTGAGATACATATATTTGTATTAGGACTTTGTGAGTTGTGTTAAGTAGTTTTGCAGGTTATGAAAGGATTTTCCATATCATGCTAACTATTTTTTCTCTGTGCCACCTGAATTCTTAATAGAAAAAAAATTAACAAAACTGCGTACTCAAAACATTCGCAAAGCTGTTGATATAAATTTGAAAACTCGAATGGCTTTTTTTTTAAATAATTTCATTTCCATGTATTTTGTATAAAATATCTCTTAGTGATAAAAGGGAAATATTTTGTATCTTTATCCCCCAAAATTTTTTTACAGTGTATTTGGAGGTCCTGAATGCCAAGTAATAGTGGGACTATTTTCAAATAATATTCGAATAAATACTATTCGAATAAAATAATAAAAATATTCGTTTCAAAAAATTCGAATAGTATTTATTCGAATAATTGATCCGTTTATTCGAATATTGGTATTCGAAGAGTGGTATTCGAATAGTTTTTATTGAAATGCGAGAGATGTCGGAAGCGAAATTCACTGTCTTCATCGCTTGTACCTATGACCCTGCATTCACGTTTTGTATGTATGTTTGTATGTTTGCGTGTACAAATGTGTGCATAAGCTGTAGTGATATTTGTAGGTATTCGAATAGTATTATTCGAATAAAAGTATAAATTCTATCTCTATGGCGCGATATACAACAGGTATATCATCATAAACCTCTAAGAGATTTTTGCGCCAAGCTTCTCTTCCAATTTGTGGTGTGCCGATTTGAATTTTCCCTACAAATTGGTGGGACCTACAGTTTTTTGCCGACTCCGAACGGCATCTACAAAGGAGACGAATTTTTGCTGAGAAGCCTGTCATGGCAGAAATACACTCGGAGAGTTTGCCAAACCACTGCCGAGGGGCGACCCCGTTTTTGAAAAACTTTTTCAAATCACTTTTGATGTTACCTGTACCAGGGCTCGAACCATGGACCTTCGGTGTGGTAGGCCGGCAACACTACCTTCACACCACGGCGGTCGCCAAGTATAAATTATTCGAATAAATATTATTCGAATTTTTTATAGCCTTCGAATAAATGGATTTTTTATTCGAATAATTTGTATTCGAATAGTCCCATGCCTAATGCCAAGTGGATGGAAGAACTGTCTCAAAAAGGTTTTCTTTTTGCTGTTGACTGCGCTATTTATGAGAACGGCACTGTATATCGCTTCACATACTCGTACACATCGATAATCACCTGCAAGTAGTTGTAAAAGGTAAAAGTTGTTAAACGTGCGTCCTGGAAACTTTATGTTTTACACCTGTTCGCATCGGCTTAATACTGCTCCGTGCTTGCTATTGATGTGTGGCATGTAGCATACCAAACAGTTTTTGAGCTTTAGCGGAAGTAATTTAAAAGCAATAAATACATAAAATACAAATGCATGGAACTGAAGCCAGTCAAAATGCTGTTTTGCTTGTTTGATGATAGTTAAATCGGTTTTTGAACTGTCAATTTATACATCATTTTTGAACAATGTGTGAAAGTAGAAAAAGTCTGTGGTAGTAAAATTTTTGGTGATGTGCTTGACAAACTTTTGCAAAATTTTACTCAAAGAGCAGCTAAGACTCTTGAAGTTTTCATCTCAAACATTTTTATAGTAGTTTGGAATAGTAGTGCGAGTCCCTGCAGAACATCCGACTAGCTCAGAACTAACCTAAACTCGTTGACAACTATTTAGACAGTTGTTATGATGATACCGTTATGTTGGTGATGATACCGTAGCTAATACCGTCCCGAAAACTCCCCAAAATTTTGGAATCGTCGCCCACACCAGGGCCACTTTCGTATTCCTTCAGTGTGGCGTTCCATATTCGTCAATCCTTATAGAGCCCTCTATTGTACCTGCGTCCAGGTCCCGCTTTTTTACTCTAAGTATGGTTTCTACAAAGTTGGTGATTTGTTTCAACATTTCGGGGTGCTCAACATTTATTCTATGACGTTGTCGACAGTAATATGGGCGAGACTTTGTTCGAGCACTTGTCGCTCCTCGGTCCATCTTGAGCATTTGAAGAATATGTGTTCAGCATCGTCCTCGTCTGCATCTACATACAGGCACTTCGGATCTTCGACTTTTCCCATTCTATATAAATACTTTTTGAAGTACCCATGCCCAGAGAGCATTTGGGTAACGCAATAGTTAACCTCGGCAAAGTTTCTAGTGCTCCATACCTTAACGTCAGTGATCAGTTTTGCTGTCCATCTGCCTCGGTGCTCACTTTCCCAACGCTCTTGCGAAAGTCTAAACATTTCCTCGCTGAGTTCTTGGTGAGCAACTCTGATAAGCTCTTCATCCGTGTGCTTTTTAGCGTCCCATAGTCTTCTTCTTTGCAGCGCCAATAGGTCGACGGGGATCGCTCCGGTTATCACCTGAACGGCTGGTCCTGTTCCACAAGCGAAGGCTACTCTCAAAGCTGCTGTTCGATGTTAGGAGTTTACAGCAGTGGACAGGGTAGTGTCCGTCAGTAGCTCCCATTTGCTTCCTATACGTCCTCCGATGTTAGTCGGAAATCTAATCTTACACCTAAATAGTTAACTACTTTCTTTGATGTTATAGTTCCGGAGAGGGTTTCGAAACCATCCTCTAACGGTATGTACTTTTTTGTTAAGAGTATCAGCTCAGTTTTTTCTGCCGCCAGTTGAAGGCCAATCAGGTCAGGCCGCTCTTTTGTGCGTTTCATAACCTGATAGAGCTTCCTGCGTTCTTCTTCTGTATCCCGGGCCGGGTAGTCATGGTTGCAGATGTGAGATTATCGATAGCCGATAAACTAAAGTGTATGTTAACTTTTATCACAATAGACAGTTTACCGCTCAGATCAGATGATATAACATTGTCGAAGGATAGCTTATCTAGTGGAATCCCCATTCCCACAAGTCTGTTAATTTGTTTTTTTTTTCTTGGAATTATGATCTTAAAATTACCACACCCTACCATCTAGTGAAGCGAATGTGTAACCAGCACCAAACTTTTCACAAAATAAGACAACTGATTGCGTCTTCTTTTGCTTTGTTGGGAGACTGTTTCTCAGGACTTCGTATTTTCACTCACGGCCGCACTTTTTTCGATGGCATATTAGCCCATTTTTTCCAACAAAACTATTATCTTGTGAGATGCAGCGATGATGGTCTTACTTCATCTTCAAATTCATCTGAGGAACCTTCTCTGTCAACTTCTGTCACCGATGCAGTGGAATAAGAGGCTAAGCGGTGATTGCGTCTTATGTCACTTCTATCCCTCTACCTTTGTTCGCTAAGCACTTTGACCTGCACAAATTTCCTTATCAATATTTACTTTCGTTTGAAATTCCCCTTTCGCATGTCACTTACTAACTCAAACGTTGACCTGAATATTTTAAACGATGAGCAGCTAGAAATATTTTTAAAGTGCTCCGCTGATGCAGACGTTGGTTTTATCATATCGAAAGCATGTCCAAGCAATACCTGTTGCAGTTCATGCCTTGCTTATTAATTAGGAGAATGTGTGGTCATTTAGAAATTCGTGACTTTCTAATATTAAAGTTTACTGTGGACACTGATGCTGTGTTAATTTAGTGAAATTATATAGAAGAGCAATAAAGCAGCGTAGTGGGAAATGGGACGTGGTTAAAAATTGCCAGACTTCAAAGAAAAAGAAATTTAATTTGAGTGAACGTAATTAGTAAGCGGTTAGTAAGTCAACGCAGGAAGCTGGTCAACAAAGACATTGCGACTGGAAGAACGCACAAATAAAAAATGTCAATTAATTTGCCAACGAATTAGCTCTTTCGCCACCCTTTTTGCGTTCTATCTACTTAAAACGCCATTCCCGAAAATTCTAAATTTATTGCAACAATCAGCTTGTATATACAGCAACTGTCGAAGGCTGCACAAACTTTTTGCTTAGCGGAAATTTCAACTAAATGTTTAATTAATTTTACAACAGCTAGTTGATTGTAAAGTAAAAGCGCTTAAATATCCGGTGGAGAGAAAACAATTGCGGCCTTTTCCTGTGATGCGTTAATTGATGTGCATTTGTGGGTCCTGCAAGCTGCGGATGCAGCATATCGCCTTTATTTGAGAGCCATGAATGTGCGAATTTTTCAATTGTGAAAAGTATTTTTTGATTTTAAAAGAAGTATTATAGAATATAATTTAACTTAAACAAAACAGTTATCGTTGTAAAAACATTTACTATTATTTCAGTTATAATATTATTTAAGTAAAAATCCGCAACTCTTTTTTATTTCATCTACTTAAACTATTTTCATAGCAATTTCCGGACGCGCATTTCAATTGTATGCACAAGAGCAAGTTGTTATAAATTTCTCTCCAAGGATTCAATCAACAAAAGAACAATAAACAAATGTTAGACAATCAAGCCGTTTTTTATTTAGAAAACAAACTGTTATATAGCAGAGTTTGCATGTAAAAACAAATAAGCTCGTTTAGTGCGCGAATATGCAAACATGTAAATATGTATGTATGTAAACATAAAGAAACAGTTAAAAAAAACAAAACACAAAAATATGAAAATATACTTAAACTTTTTCCCCAACTATCACATTTAGTAATAATATATTTTCAAAAAGCTTATAATGTGCTTGGAAATAGTATACTTGCCATCAACAAGCTTTTTTATTGTCCCCTAAACACCACTATTGCGCGTTATTTTATTAAATACTAGAAATCCCGGTCACGAGATCTCAGAACTTATAATAGACTGAGTCCGATTTTTATCATTATATCTCCGAAACCAGTTTAGATATGTAACTTAATCATATCGCTTATTGCAGCACTCTCTAGCACAGTTCGTTTACTAACCATGCTAGTAACATATTATGGGTTCGCCTGATTTACATACTGGGCGATAACTCCGGAACAGGTCGAAGGGGTATCTTAAATTTTAAGTTAGGAGTCTAGTCGTGCAATGGCGAAAGTTGCATTCAATTATCTTCAGCAGTTTTTGAGTGATACGCGCACAAATATACAGACAGACCGACAAAGATTCTAAAAACTGTTGCTCTTAATTCTATTGGCTCAATAATGATAAGCGTGCCTCTGCCGCTCCTTGTAGTCGTGTTTCTGTCTGTGCGTTGTGTATAGAAATCTTGTTTGACTGCTTTGCTGATATGTATGTGACGCTCTGCTTATGTGGGTGTGTGTCTATGTAAGTGCTTTGCTGATTGTTATTATTCGGTAATCGTGCCAAAACTCGATGAATTCTATCAATCGGCAAAAGACGAAGGCAACTGCGTTTATCATAAATACACACAGTGTTTACAAAAAAAAACCAAATAAGTGATAATTCATGTTAAATTTATTTTAGCTCAGAATACTCAAGACGGTAGTAAGTTTGTTTTGTTTGTGTAATCTTTGTGGTTATACTTATGGAATAAAATGCAAAAAAATTAACTAATATAACATAAAATAAAATAAATTGAAATAAAATATATTGGAACTAAATAAAATAAAATTAAATGAAATTAAATTAATTAAAAGGAACTATGATAACGGGAAGGAAAGCAAACTAAAGGAAAGCAAGCGAAAGGACAGGAAAGTAAAGGAATGGTTAAAACGTCGTATTTAATACCAGTAATGGTACTTAATAGTCACATAATTTGAAACTAACCAATGGTGGTAGTGGTTACAGGGTAGCTATCAAAGGTTATTCAAACCAAATTACTTGAACCACAAGTCGTAAATTTATTGAGGACTTCGTAAAATTTACTAGCTTGAGGTTGCCGTTTCTTTTGAGTTTTTTGCTGCTAGTTGAGATGTACTCCTATGTATGTATATTTGTGAATATAAAAAAGCATTTAAAAATAGATTTAACCTTTTTGTGTGCGTCCGCTATGTAGCCTTGCATTCATATCCTTTGACAATAGGGTTTATCATTTCTTTTTTGGCAAAGGTGTTTTGTTGTTTTTTTGGGTCAATGTGCACCTGGCATGAATAGCGAAATACTGGTCTTGTTTTCATGTGTGATTGTGTGTATGGTCAACGATGCGTTTTATGCGTGTAAACCGACACTTCAGAGTTTATTTTATTGGTGATCAAATGTAAAAAGGTACTAGGTAATTTAATTAAAAAAACAGCAATAACAATTGAGTTGGTAAATATTTATCTAATGTATTGAAAAACTTATGTGTAAAAATTGCTGTGAAATTTATTCGAAGATGAAGATAACAAAAAAGGGGCAAGAAATCTAAGTTTAATGTTTTAAAATTAAAATTTTAAATTTTAGAAATCGCTATGAATTCTATGAAAGTGATATAAAATTGTTATCGATGTAAAAACGAAATCCCAAAAATGCGAACTTTAACCATTAATGCCCTGAAGTATGCTTCATTTCAGTCAAAAAAAAAAAACTTGACTTTTTTATGTGTCCGTAGCCAATAGCAGTAAGTTTTTGTTTTTTTTTTTTAATACAAAGAGTATAACATTAGCAACAAAACATAAATGTAGGCACTTTAAAATTGTTTGTTGTTGTAAGAGCATTAATAATTTACGACCGTTGTATAGCTGAACAATTTTTTTATTTCACCTAACCAACTTTTTCAATATAACAGTACACAACAAAATTGAATAAAGGTTATCTAGCTATGCAGTGAACTACTTTACGTTTGAGCTCCTATATACAGATACCCACATAAAAAGTGAGAATAGAAATATCGTGAAAAATTAAATTTTGGGAATTCACGCTTAAAAAATTTTCTTTGGCGCTACATAACAAATGGAGAAATAGAAGGAAATGTTCAAAACTACAAAATTTAACGATTTATGTTTCCGACGAAAGGACAACAGTATCTAAAGCTGTATCGGGACATAGATAGATTTTTAAAAACTTGCTAGATGGAAAGCATTACGTAGTTGACAAGGTCTGATTTTCACTGTTACTCGTCATAAGTGGTATGTTTTATAATTGAAATCCTGACATACATACACTAGTAATAAAAAAAATTTAGTTAGTTGGCAAGATTCGAAACCGACATATTCTGCATCAGAGTCGTGAGCTACGACATATGTATACAAAAATCTTTCGAGAAAAATTCAATGACTTAAAACAGCTTTCAAAAATTATAAAAGCATAAAAAAATGTATACCCCTCTCTGCAGCACGTTTAAACAGTTTGGAAATTTTCATAAGTATAAATGAGCTCAAGATGAAGAATAATAATTTTCATAAAAATAATTGTTGTTTTTATTTTTCTAATCATTTTTTTATAATTATTAAAAGTTTTCATTTGAATGAAAATGGAAATTTTTGAGAAAACCTTCATGAGAGAAAACCCATTAGGACTAAAAGAAATCAAAATCGCAGTATTAAGTTTAATAGTTTGGAATTTACTATAAAAAAAAGTTTAAAATAAATAAAACCGCCTTTTTGTCACATTTCAAAATATTACTCATACGCCCCGACATACAAAAAAAAATTGCAAAACTCTACCCGTAAATTTGAAGCTTATGTTGAGAGAGTTTCGGAACAATTTAATTTTTTTGGATCCTTACAAAAACAGCCCAAATGGTTTTTTATTTCTAACTTTGTTATTTGGCATCCGATTTTTAAAACGAATATATCAAAATTGTAGACTTGACAAGCTTCCGTTTTTACCTCTGAAGTCGTTTTCATTTAATTTCGACAGCTAATCGAGTGGTTCGTCCCTAAAATATCCTTTTTGTTTCACCGAACGAAAGCGCTTTAAAATTCAAGACAATGTTGCCTTTAAACTGTTTAACTAAGGTTATAAACAAAAAACTTATAGATGTTTCAATATTTATTATATTTTTGTGCATTATTTGTGTTTGAGATTTAAAAAAGTGGGTAGTGTAAAGGCAGCGTGGCACATCACATATAAATGTAATTTGTATACTGCTTCTGTTTGCAAGCATTCATGGTAGAATACTGAAGGTTAATATCTATTTATAACCTCAAGAAAAAAGGTGGGTAAGGAAGAAGGAGGCGTCACACCTTTTGCTTTAATCTTAATTAATATTACTTACTTTTTCAACGAGCTTTGTAATATTTGGTATAGAAATCCTTTTTATGAAGGAGAAGGGCGAGATAGGGAATGGGGCAGGGAAAGGGATAGGGATAGGAAAAATGATACGCATAGGCAATTTTTCTAAATCCATGCAGGTAAATTTCTGGGCAGGACAACGGCTGTCGGCTCCTCTAGTGATAATATATAAATTCTTTATGAAATAACACATTTCTAAAGGTAAATAAATACATTCATAAATAAAAGAGCTATGTTTATTGAATGATTGTTATGCACTTCAAATTATTTCACTGAGGTAGCAAGGAATATTTTATGAATAAAGTAAAAATCAACACTCCCGAAAACGTCGTTCAAATTGCACAAGATTTCACCAAGACTTTGCTTACCTCTTGGCTATAACAACGACAACAAAAATGTGCATTTTATAAGTACCTCGAGATTTCCCCTAGTTTCTAGAATTCTTTTGTCAAGGATGTTGGGTATTTTTTCTATACAAAATTTATTTTTCTGCATGCGTTGTATGGAAGAAAGCATTCAACACCCTTAAGAAAAGAAATTCTGAAAATTCAAGGAAATTTTTGAGCGAGTTCTAACTTGATTGGTCTACAAAACTGCGTACTCAAAATTTTATTAGAAATGCAGCCAAAAAATTTGAAGATTTTAATGTCCATTTTTTAAAGTTTAATTAACTTTCCCAAACTTTGTGTAAACTTTGAAATTTCTTTTTATGTGGTTTCTGTTATGGAATTCGCTATATTTTAAATGAAAATTATTAAAAACACAGCTTCTTCTTATTTCGTCGAACGATATCCATTTTAATTTCACTACTATTATATTGAACACAACTGTATGTATGTTAATACTTCCATATACACTCCAAAATAACCCAAACCCAATGGGAATATAAACGACAAACACAAACGCAAAGCAAACAAAAGAGTGGGGTAAAAATGAAATTGGGTTACGTGATGCGAGTATGATAACAAAATTTTAAATGCCAAAGTAAAAAACGTGCGCGGTACCCGAAAAGTAACTCTCTAATTCATACATATTAAAAGGTTTATAAAGCTTTGTATAGTGACCTTTTCTTATAAATTTTCAATTATAAGGTTTGTAAGGTATGAAGGTTAAGGGTATGAGTTGTGGGGCTTCTTATTATTTGAAATATGGTTTGCGCCCTAAAATATGTTATGTCATTTTTGTATAGCAATTATAACAAAAATAATTTGAAGTGAGTTGCCCCCAAGGAGATTAAAGCTTCAATTCGCTTTTAAATTGTCTGCCAAGCCAGTTGCATTTTTCATTGAAAAGCCTTTCATGGCACAAACACACTCTGCGAGATTTAAATCTATATCATGGTCGGTTATCACAACACCCCCTGTACCACTTTAATGCCAAATTGTGAATAAAATTGTCCTTTCCTTGAGCTTAAAACATTGCGAAAGTGATATCTCATAGCGCAAACAATTAATCAGTATACCATTAAGAAAGTAAGTATCAGTATCTTTATGTTTTTGGCATATTCATATACAGTGTGACCAGGTGATAGAAAAAAAGAGGCTAAATCGGCAAAAAACAGGTTAAAATTAAGAAAAAAAAGAAACTAAAAAAAGTCTAACTTTTTTTTACGAAATGCATTTCATTTTTTTTTTGTTTTAGTTTAAACTATTTTTATATAAAGCTGTAGACATAACTTAAAGGAACTATTCTTGTTTCAACACATATCAGGCACATTTTCCTTGATTAGGAATTTTTTCAAAGAAATACATACTATAGAAAAACCATTGGATAAGCATTTTAACGAACATTTAATATTAAGCAGTGAGTTAAGCATTTTAATTTTTAATCTGTGCCTTAACTTAGTTTTTAAAATGTTCATGGCACTAAAAATTCTTTTAACCTCCCCATTACTGAAAGGTAATACCAAAAAGCTAAATACGCATTCGAACAGTTTTAAAAGAGAGGGTTCGTTTAATTAATTTTTATGTTCTCGAACTTCCGCCCAAAATTCTATGGTAGAGGTCACACTTCTCCACTGTACGGTTATTAGCTTTCGCCACTGCAGCTCAATCAAATGCTACTTGACTTAGATAATACCTAGACTTTTCTTCTTGAAAGTGAGAAAATACATCCGGCTTTGTTACTTTCAAAGAATTATCAACTAAAAAAAATGTATCTTTTGTAAAGAGTTAATATTATCAGGTAGGCGATGTGGCAATTAAAGATAGTTGACAATTTTTGAGAATAGTTTTCTGCATTTCGTCATCAATACTACCTTTATTAAACTTTAATTTTATATATTTCTCGAAGTTGTATAAAAAATATGGTGTTGGGACCAGAAAAGGTTTGGAGTAGAAAAAAGTCACGAAGCTAAAACCAAAATTATGAAGCTAAATGACAAAAAAAGGCTAAATATAGCCTCGAAAATGCTAACCTGGTCACACTGTTCATATATGCTCTTCTCAGTTTTACTTGGGCATTAAGCTTTTTATTACTCGAAATGAAGTGGAAAATTCACAAAATAAATAACTTTTGCTTTTACTTACTTACGCATTCATCCGTCATTTTTATAGCTGCTTGCTTGCATAGTAGCTTCCTACGTTAATGAAAGTGAGAAAATAGCTTACACTCCCTAAAATGGCAAAGTATTATTTCGACTTGCATCCTGTGGAGCGCGGTTCCTTCAATGGACTTTGTTTGAAGCAAGCAAGGGATTATATATTCAGCTAAAATAAATTCTTGTTATGAAATAGAATAAACCAAGTTTCTGCGAATTCGAGGCAAATTTTAACAATTTAGGAAGCGATTTTAGATAATATTACTATGCTTTTAACTATGCATTCAACTACATATATTATAATATTTTACTAGACGCTGAAAAAATAATAATTGTTGATGTATATTGAAATATATACTCTTCCAACCATCAATTGGTTTAAATTTCGATGAAAACTGAGTGGTCGCGGGTTGTTTTGTTCGGAGATGTTCACTTTTTAACCATAGTGAAATTGCTTCTCCTTGTACGTTTGCTGTCGGCAAAGGCTGCATACTTTAAGGCACTGTTGTTTTCCATACATTATTCATAAATATAAATCGGTATTGGTATTCAGAAGAAAAAAATTGTAGATGGTGTTGGAATCATAGGGGAAAATGAGAGAAAGTGGGTAGCGATGTTTGGTTGGGAAGAAACCGCTAATCTTTAATAAATCTAAGAAGCGCCTAAAAGTATGCAATATTTAGTTTTAGGATATAGGGATTATACACTGGCGGACATACAGTGTACGACAAAAATAAAACACCAAAAGTCCCTCTGCTAAATATCAATAAATAAAATTTTATGTGCAGGTTTTAAACTTTGTATTTGTTTTTCTTGATGAAGGCCACATATTAGTAATATAAAATATGAAAAAAATGTTTTTCATGGTCCATTCAAAAAATTAATTGCACATTTCAAACTAACTTCAAAATTTGTGCGACAAAACTAAAGCACCCAACCAAGATAGGTCTTGTTTTTCCTTAAATGTGTTGTGAAAACCGAAACATTTCAAACAACGTTTCCTTTTTGCTATTCAGCCGTTAAACGAGGTAGATCTGTAGCAGTCGAACAGATTTTGCTGGAAATAATTATTTCGTGTTACTTCGCCAAATAATTTTACTCAAATCTAACTAAAGGAAGTTAGGATAGTATTAATGTTTTAAATATAATAATTAACAGTCAAAATGTTTTTAAATTTTTCATGGTCTTGTTTAGGGTACTACAACAGTTTCTCCATCCAATTGGGTTCCTCAGCACTGTACAGGGAGGTGCTAGTCCACGAAAAGCACCGAATAGCAACGATCGGGCAATCGTTCGGTGGACTAAAATATTTATTCTTGTTTCCGCAAAAAGTTTTATAAATTTGTAATATCCACCCCATGTAGGACCATTTAAAGACGTGCTCTTTATGACCGAGTACTGCACTTCTGAGCTCTAAAACCCCTTTGATGGGAGAGATATAACTGTTTTCGAGATTCCATAATACGACGAAGAATTTTATTATCTGTCAAATAAAAGTTTTCGGAAATATAAGCACGCTCTGAAGCTTGTTCCCAGGCCTGGAGAACTACGCTTAATCACTTTTACTATACTTTTGGATCGGTGAAACACGGTTGAGGTAGTGTAGAGGTTTGTGGACGTTTCTCCGGTCATGGAGTGGGTCCAATTCATACGATTAAGCTGGTATTGGATTGTTTCATGTACAAAGATATTCATAAAATCTGCATCCTATTTCTTGAGGACGAAGGATTGCCCCTGAGGTGAATCTATCAGGACGATAACGATTTGCCTTAAAAAAATAGTTAAGGGCTAATTATGTTAACGTATGGTCGTGGCCCGTGCTGCTTTACCGAACAAAGAATCTATAGAAAATGATCGATCCTAAAAATCCGGAGGAAAGTTTCAACAACAAAGACTCTAATAGGACAAGTTGAGCAGGCGTGGAAAATTATTTCCTAAATATTTCACTTAAATATTATACTGAATGCCAACACGATGTGCACCTGCCATAAAGAGACACAAATATGCCACGAAATAACGGAAAAAACCGGGTTCGTCCCATAGATATTTGGTGGTGCTTTAGTTTTGTCGCTCCACTTTTTGAGTTCATCGGATTCTTTGTATAGCTTTTTTTGGATGAGCTGATAAACTATTTTATTTATTCCAATTTATAATACCTAATATGTATTCTTCCTAGATAAAAATTTATAAACGTTATAGAACTTGTACTTACGATTTTTTTAAATAAAATGTTTTAAAGGGGATTTCGGTGCTTAAGTTTTGTCGCACACTGTATGTGGATTCAGTAAAATTATTTTAACTAATTCTCTAAAAAAAATACTTTTCAAGGTCTAATACAGAAACTATAAATTTTGTTTTAAAACTATATCCGAAATTCCCGAAAATTAGAAAAATTACGATCAAAACTTTATGGTTTTTTGTCAGAAAAGTTAAAATTTTTTTAAAGTATGCAGTTTTGTAGCCCATTCAACTTTAATATAATGAGATGTCAATCTTAAGGGGTTATATATGTTGAAGTCGATCAAAAAATCGAACATTTTTTATTCTTTCATCGTTAAAGTATAGGTTTTTAGAATGTTATCTCAAATTTGTATAGAGATTTAAGCAGTACAAACGAAGTTATAGCGTTTCGCGTCTTGCTCCCTTACGAAGTCGTGGCGTGTACTTGAAACTTTAAACGCGAATTATCTCGAAATCATGTTTTTCCGCAAACGTCATTGCGGTTACTTGGATTGCCGAAAGAGTTTTCAACCGATTTAAATTTTTTTTCAAATTTTTCGTAATTTATTTGCCGTGTCCTTGAACGATTTCATTTTTTCGTTTAAATTTTCATTTCAATGTTATGAATTTTTCAATACATTTCATCAGATGAAAAAAGTAGCCTTTTTGAGAAAATGGTCCCCGTTTGCAGGAAAAAATTGTTCTCATTTCAATGAATCGTTCAAGGACACCACAAGTCCCCATACTAACGAAATTTGTTTGGTTTTATGCTATGCTCTTTGAAAAAAAAAACGCGTTTTGCGTAAAATGTCATAACTTTGACAATTATTAGAATTTTTTTTTATATTCTTGAGCTGATTTTACAAATTAGACATTGTACTACGCAAGGCGGGTAACAAGTATTCACTAAAAATATGGCTACATACCACTACAGAAAATCAAAATTTTCCCCATTTTCCCGCACCTCAACATATATAACCCCTTAAGTTCGTGATACATTTTCTGATTTTTGACGCCTCGTAGAAACGTTGTGCAGCCAGCGATGCCCATAACGTGTCTTTTGTTTTGATTCGATTGTCGAAAATATAAAAAAAATTTTATTATGTACTAGCTTATACCCGTCGGTTTCACCCCACATTTCTATAAAAAAAAAATGTCAGCTGTATGGGAGGTGCCACGCCCCCGTTTTTCTTATTCCCAGTTTTTTTGTAGGTGGTAGGGATTAACCTCATATAAACCCTTACCAAATTTCAGTGGTCTAACGTAAATACTTCCAGAGAAACGGACTATGAAAAATTTCAGCTGTATGGGGGGTGCCACGCCACCTTTTTCGTTTTTCCCAGTTTTCTTGGAGGTGTTAGGGATTAACCTCATGTAACCCCTTCCCAAATTTCATTGGTCTAGCCTAAATACTTCCAGAGATATGGACTATAAAAAATTCCAGTTGTATGGGAGGTGCCACGCCCCCTTTTTCGTTTTTCCCAGTTTTCTAACGTAAATACTTCCAGAAATACGGACTGTTAAAAATTCCATTTGTATGGCAGGTGCCACGCCTCCTATATATATCAAAATATTAACTTGGTTCAAAAAGCAATTAAAATGAAGCTAAGGTTAGTTCAAAACGGTCCGAAACATAGATTATCGCAACCGTAACTAGTGCAGCTGGGTGCAAAAAGAGATTTCTGGTCTCAGAAAAGTCGAAAGATATTAGCAAGGACTATTCCTTCATATAAAAAAATACCAGTTTATCAATAGGTAGCGTTTAGATTGACACAGAATGAAGTTTGGTATACTAATTTCAGTTGGCATAGGAAATTTTGTTACCGAAAATGTGTGGAATCGAGAAGTAACTACGCCTAACTTTTATATGTGTATGAAATATTTTATCAAAATCTCTGATAGTTCTTATTTTACCTTGCAAATGGTCCTTTCAACAGCTCTAACTGAAACCTTATGCGGTATAAATTTGTTTGAAATTTAGTTTGTTACCGATACTATCTTCAGGAGCATCCCCGCACACCCACTTTTGTTGTTATAATTGTCGAAATTGTGCTGTTTAAGTTACATAACTAAAATTAACAGCAAGAATATCCGTTATTAAAAAACAAGTAAATTCTTAATTAGTGGAATCCATTCATTATGTAACCTATCATGGCCTGAACTGATCCTGCTTGGAACCGGACTCGTTATTGAAAAATTTTGTAAATTTTTTTTACGATATCTCCAACACATTTTCGAAATTTTTTTTTGCTCACTCAATTTCAAAACGATAATCTCAGTGTACACATATTTTTGTACATGTATTGTGATTTACCCTTCCATATAAAATATTTTAAGCATCACTGCGTATATACGAGTATATTTACGCACAGCTTCTAAGCGCCACTTTATAGCTTTGACAGCTTTTTTACTATTCTTTTTTCAACATTAAAGAACATTGCCATTCACTTTTATATTTTACAAGGCAACGGGAAAAAATCACTTGGTTGCTAGTCTCTAAGGAGAAAATTTTAAATGCGACTAGAAAAGATTCCAAAAAACTGCCTACATTTGAAATGTTATTTATTTACTGCGCATTTCTCCAGAAAAAAGAATTTGTACTTTTAGCATTGTCACTTTTTTTTATTTGATGCAAAGTTCTTATAACTAAGCTTGGTGACGCTGGTTGAATTTAGTGGTATTATATAATGGTGAGTGTAAACTAATATAATGTAATGTATATAGTGACCCAGTGATTTGCATAATTAGTGCCTTAGAACTACTTTGCTGAAAAATAAAAGAAAGGTGAAAATATTAGTTACTTTTTTTTAACAAATTCGCAACTATTAATTTCCATAAAATAGGCATGTTGATGAGCAATAATTTTTGTTGATTTTTCAAAAGAACATGCTAAAAAAAATTATTTCGCAGAAAAATAATTTTATATTTATTTCGATATGAGCTGTTAGTTTATTTTCAAAATTCAATTTAAAATTTCTGCGAAGTTCATACATTGGGTGAAAACAAGGCAACACACACAATCGGTGCAAGCTCCTCACAACAGCCCAGTGTTATGCCTTCAAACACACAAAGCATAGGTGGGCAGTTTCCATTACCAGTAAATGGCAATAAAAAAAATTTGGAAATGAAAATCCACTAAAAATGAATGCTGAGTGATGCTACTTTTTCCTTTTTTCACTAATAATTACAATTTTATTTTACTGAAAAGTTGATTTTAAATGCAGTTAAACTTTCATTTCGACTAAAATTTATTTTTAATGGAACTTCATTTACATTATCACTGAAATAGTGAAATTACTGTTCCATCACCATTAACACTTGATTTTTTAATGGCGATTCACTTTCCTCGGCAGTGGTTTGGCAAACTCTCCGAGTGTATTTCTGCCATGACAGGCTTCTCAGCAAAAATTCGTCTCCTTTGTAGATGCCGTTCGGAGTCGGCAAAAAACTGTAGGTCCCACCAATTTGTAGGGAAAATTCAAATCGGCACACCACAAAGGTTTATGATGATATACTTGTTGTATATCGCGCCATAGAGAGAGAGATTCACTTTCCTTAGCAATGGTACCTTAACTCTATTACCACTCACATTTATATCAAACGGAGATTTTTCTGCATTACCATGAATGGAAAACCACACGCATTGTCATTCAAACCCTTTTAATAGTTTCCAGATTTCGCTTTAAAATTAGTAATGCCTCAATCAAAATCGTTTGAACTATTAGGTTGTGTTGCAACATTCACTAAACATAAATCTGAGTGGCAATGGATATTAAGTTCTATTTAAAAAATGTGAATCTCCACTCAAAAATTAAACGTTACTGGTAATGGAAATGAAATTTTACTATCACTAAAGCTTGAGTGGTTGGAGAAATGTTAACTGCATTCAAATTATAATGCACCATGTGCCCCTGCCTGGCAGATGTGAATTCGCATCAAATGAACTCCAAAGTAAATACTTTGCATGTATATAGAGCATATACAGTAAAACCTCGCATAACTGGACACTCAAAAAAATATTTTCTCAAAACAAGAGAAATTGATATAACTCTTCCCCATTAATATTTTTTAGTCGATGTTTTTTTACTCTGCAGCTCTTACATCAGATCGATTTTAAATACACTCACTACGATGTATGTTTTCCATTGCTGACACTCGCATTAAAATCGAAAAATTTACTCGATTTTAGAAAACTGGAAAAACTTTTTACCGAATTGTAATGCTTTTTTCTAATTTAAAAACCGGAACATAACGAACACAATTCACACAATTCTTTCAATTCAGGAGTAAATTCGATTCCATAACTTTTGTGCTGTTATGCGAGGTGTCCACAAGTAGAAGTTTCACTGCACACGAATGCATGTATTATATTTACTCAGCATGCGAACGCAATGCATATTTACTGTTAGCCTTTTTGTGTGAACTTTGTATAACTTTTATTGTGAGGATGTACTGGTGAGTTTGTCGCCAAAAGCGCCACTACTGAGCGCCTTCCCTGTGTAAAACTAATAAATTTCAATTTAGTCAAATTTGAGTTGAGAGTGCAATACTGTATTAAGAGTTTGGAATATATTTATACTTAAAGTAATGGGTACATAATTTTATTTTATGATTTATTTGTATGGCCAACTTTTCTAAAATCCAGCTGAAATTTTGGATTTTGGGTAACAGCACCAAAAACTAATTCTTTTACTAGCTGTTGCATTATTAGTGGCCGAAAGTTTTACTTAAAACAATAATTTTTAGTTTATCGCAGTCAACGCATGAACAAAATTCAATTTTTCTATAAAGTGTATGGCATAAAAGACCCCATATTCTCGACAGAAAAGACCTAAAAATTCAGAGAACATTTTGAGGTACTTCTAACTTGCATTAAATTCAGACCTGTTAAATAATGATAACTAGTCGTAATGATTACCGGTTTTATTAATTATTTTCTTGGGAATTCATTTAAGGATTGATTACCATTACTTGAAATTTTTAATGATTATTTTCCAATTAATTCAAAAAATAATCAAAAAAATCCGGATTTTTTACGATTATTAAAAAAGTCAAAAATAATCAAAAAAAACGTTGTTTTAATTACTTTTGATTATTTTTGGGTTTTATTTTGATTAATTTTTTTTTTATTATTTTTGATTATTTCAGTATTGTTGTAGAAGCACATAATTATACACATCAACAAAAAGTTGTTTTGATTACTTTGGATTATTTTTGATATTTTTGATTTAAAAAAATTTTTTTTTTTCATTTTTTTTTTTTTCTTATCTTAATCCATTAATAATTGCCTTTTCTTGAAAAACAATTAAAACTATCATTACCAATTAAAAAATCCGTCTCATTAATTGAAATCTGATTACTAATCAAATTTAACAGGTCTGATAAAATTGAATGAACTGCTAACTCAAACATGTTCCCGAAATTCTGCCCATAAAGATTAAAATTTTTATGACAATTTTTTAAAGTTGAAATCACTTTCCTGAACTTTATTTAGAGTTTAAAATTTTTTCTTTATGTGGTTTCTGCTATAGATTTCTCTATATAGTTTAAGTAAAAATTAATAAAATTACATAAATAAATATATTTTAGTGATAAAACCTTTTTCAATTTCGGCTCCATTTCTGAGCACATCAGTGTATGCTTGCTATCTAATTTGCCATCTGACTCCGAATTCAGTTCTTATTGCGGAGTTATAACCTTAATTCATGTAAACAAATATTTTAAACTGAAATAATTCAGTATTCGTTATAACTAGCTGGCAGTTCTGGGCATCAAAGACTTCATCGTATCGAAGCATCGGGTTTTAATTGCACCAAATGCAACCATCGTATTATCCGGACGAGCACTCAGCGCTCACAGCTCAAAGGCCTGTCCTAGCGCAAGTTGGACGGACAGGTGGTGGCAGTTATGACCACACAGCTTCTTACAGTGGCTCCGACGGTCGCTCCATGTTATTTTATTTTCATAATATTTAAGTACTTATAGAGGAAGGTATCTGGTGCTGGTCTCCGATTTCTGCTTTCGATTCCGCTCCCCATCCGATTTAATGCCGCTAAATTCAATTTCGTAGCATACTTAGTAGAGTGGCTGACATAGCGTATGAGTAACATTTGGTGTTGGGCTGTACATCAGCCATCGCCAATTTATAACACAATTTTGCACGCTCAGCACAAATAGTTTGCTACGCTCTTTCGTTTCCACTGTCTTAAATATTTAGCGTAGTTATTATTTATTTACCTCATTAAAGAAAATGTTTTGCAAACAAGCGCTCACGTTTAGAATGTTTTTAAATTTTAATTGTAGCAATGCCTTTATTATTATTATAAATTTGTTTAGTTAAATGTACTTTTCTAATAAATAAAGAGAACTATTTGTTTGTCATTGACAAAACATTCGTCCATACTTCATACTAAACCACTACAATTACGATCATAGTACTCTTACCAACACAAACACAGTTCTATTTTTGGCGATGCCTGATCTACAGTAAATTTTCTATAATCATTGCAGACTTTCAAAATTTGTATGAAATTCGCAAAATTCGCACAAATATTGCGCAAAAACTGCTTGATATAAACTTTTAAAACGCTTTCGCATAAAGAAAACTTAAACAGTTTTACTAAAATAAAGTTTTTCTCAGTTTTCTTTACAAATTTTACGAAATGCAGTTTAAGTCTGAATTTTAAACATATTCTCTTGTTACCATTGTACAAAGCATTTGAAATTTGTTTCTGTGCACGTTTATTTGTTTAAATTTTTATAATATTTTTCCTTTTTCTAAGAGAAAAAATCCCATTGGTTTACAAAACTGTCAATACAGCCAATTTCAACTTTCAAGTACAAGTACAATGTAACAAAAGAAAGGTAAATTATGTTAGCAAAGTGCCAAAAGCGCAATTGCGTAAGTGCAGCAACATACTTTCGGGCACAATAAAAGCGTGAGGTAAAGCAATGAAACTAAAATTAAATTGGCGAATTTCGTAAATTGACAAACCAAGGTTAAGTTTACGTACAAACATATTCGGGGGGTAAGTGACGTCAAAAAGATACAAATAATCGCGAACAACATTTAAGCTATGCAATTTAAACAATATTGAGCTAACTGTGCACCAAGCTGTGTCACTAGTTGCATGTGCTACACCCGCTTGGCATTCGCAAAAATAATCCCAAACAAAGTAATATGCTGAATGCATTTAGCGTAAGCTTATAATATTAGCATTACTCAATCCTCAATTGACACAACGTTTTACTGCTGACAAATGAAGGTAATCGTATGAATTTAAAAATATATAACTGAAATTCACTGCAACCCAATTTTGTCTGTAAAAAATATAAATCGCCTTTAAGTGTTGCACATAAGACCAATTTAACTGTATATTTATTTAACCAAGTATCATATATATTATTTCTGTAAGGTCTTTTTGTGTTATTTCCTAATTTTCTGCTCTCATTTGGAACCAATATTAATAAATAAGGTATCGTTTTAAAGGTGGGGGTTAGCTCTACATGCGAAACCATGTTTTAATTAGCGGAGTGCTTTTGTTTAAGCGTATTTTATAAAAATGAATTCTTTAAAATAAACGATTGTGAATGCACAAAAAAATCAATTTGTACTGCAACGCTATTGTGACTGACATTCACATGCCTGGCGACATCTACAGTTGAATGTTAAGACTAAACAGTGCGCCATCTACACTTGAACATTGCTAAAATAAGTGAATAAGACTGCGTTCACATTGGGTCATAAACGAGTTAAAGGGACATTTTTTGAGTTAATTCATATTGATGTTGTCAATCAATTCAAGTTTATGGCTCAATGTGAATGTAATATAAGTGGTGGAATTTCAAATAGCCGTTTGCGCATATTTGTATAATTTTTTAGGGTCTCACAACAAGTGTAGCTGAAAATCTTTTTTTATAATTTGAGAAAAAGGTTTGAAAAATCCTGGAACTAGACTAATAAAAGGTTTCAAACCATTTTTGTGCGCAAGGAGCGCACGGGCCCAGCTAGTTAAAATAAATTGACCTAAAAAATCAAAAAGCAAATGATATTCAGTGCTGGCTTGCAACAAGTGCCTTACACCAAAATTTCGTGGTCGACCGCTTCTGCTTGCAAACGTTAAACGTTGCAAACAGGAACTATAAATCCATTTTGAGGTCACTTCGTGTCTGACTCATTGTAGGCGCATCAACTAAAATAAGTAGACAATGTGAAGGCATGCTTAAATTGGCTAAACGTAAAAACATTTCATGAAAACGAGTAGGTCACTTGAGAATTCAATAGATTCGTTTAGGGTAAGAATTGTCAAATGCGCTTAAACTGTTGGGATCTTTAATTTAGAAAAAAGTGAAGAACCAGAAGTGGAAAATAATCGTTTTTCATCAATTTAAATATTTTTTATTTTCTTTTTATGTGCGACAACCATATCGATAAACATTTTCTCAAAGTTAGAAGTAAATTTTGTAAAACTAGAAATTTAAATGCTACATAAGCTTTGTTTCAAAGGAGTACCTTGCCGATCGATCTTAGGTAGTAATACAACATTTTATGGAATATTCAAATAATTTAAAATAGCCGTTCCTGTTTTCATCCACATACAGCTAAACTCAAAAGCATTAAAAGTGGTTTACATCTTTTTAATATTTTAAGAGCCGCAAACGCATTCGCAAGCTTATTTTGAATACATTTATAAAGATTAGTGGGCAACCATACTCCAAAATATTTTTATTGAAAAGCTACTTAAAATGCCTTTCAGTTAATACCATTGCCATACTTTAACTTTTCAATTGTTTCGAATAGGTGGCAACTTTGTTAAGACACCCAGACTGGCAACACTTAGTAAAAAGAGTAATGTGAAACATTCCTACATTATCACATACAGAGTTAATACCTAATTGCTAAAGCCGCTTTCCGGGAATAGGAAGTGAGATTGAAATAAACGTAGATATGGAAATATATAAATAATGTTAGGTGGCAACCTTATCCAAAAAAATTTTTATTGAAACACTACGTGAAATACCTTTCACCACTACCATCTAGGTAGCCTGGTACCTTATAAAACCATCGTCACTGACCCAATGAAATAAGTTCGAAATTTGGTACATTATCCGTAAAACCAAAATTTATTCAAATTGATTGAGTTATTTCCGTGACATAGAGGGTAAATTTTTTCCAAAAAAGTGGGCGTCCCTATGCAGTCGTTGGCGACCTGCAGAGTATATTTCTGCTACGAAATTCTTCTTAGAAAAAATTTATCTGGCTTAGAAAGTGGAGTTCTTGCTGTTTTTGTAGCAGCAGTACTTCGCCCTGTTTCCTCGTGATGTCCACTCCAGGATGTGGCCTAAACGAATTCGCTTTTAGATGATTTCAAAAAGTCGCAACTGAAATCGGAATCAGAAGTCTTAATCAATTGAAATTTTCAAGGTTCATATTAAAAAAACAACAAAAAAAAGGGTGCGCAAGATTTTAGAAGACATTGTAAAATTGTAATAATTTTAAGAAAATCAGACCCGTTAAATAATGATTACTAATCGTAATGATTATCGCTTTAATTAATTATTTTTTTGAGCATTCATTCAATGATTGATTGCAATTACTTTCAAATTTTGATCATTCTCTTCCAATTAATTAAAAAAATAATCAAACAATTACGATTATTAAAAAAAATCAAAAATAATCGAAAAAAGTGGTTCTGATTACTTTAGATTTTTTTTGATTATATCTGATTTTTTTCAGCACATAAATATACACAGCAACATACTGAAAAAATCAAAAAATTCTGAAATAATCAAAAGTAATCAAAACAACTTTTTTTTTATTAGTTTTGATTATTTTTAATTTAAAAACAAAAAAATTTTTAATTTGTTTGTTTTTTAATTGTTTTTTTTTGTTTAATTTTTTTTCATCGTAATCAATTAAAAATTGCCTTTTCTTGAAAAACAATTAAAATAATCATTGCCAATTAAAAAAACCGCCTAGTTAATTGATTACTAATTACTAATAAGACTTAAAAGGTCTGAAAAAAAAAATATTTTTATGCAAAGATTGCGTAAAAGTTGCTCACGCCCGCAAGCAAAAATTGACAAAATGCTTGCTAACTAATTGCTGTAGTCTATAGACAAAAGATTCTTGAAGTTCTTAAACATAAAACTTTAATTATTTGGTACGAAAGAAGTGGCTCAAACTTTGTTAGGTTGTTGTTTCGCATTTTGCATTTTGTTGAATTTAATGTTGAAGCGGAGATTAGGAAAATCCACAAAATTAATTAAACGCTCACTTGCAATTGAAAAGTTTGTATCAGCCATAATGCATATCTGCAAAATTCGCATTTCTTTCGTTCTACTTTGTGCGATTATAACTTTTTAATGGCTTCTGCTGCTTTTGGCACAAAAATCAATGGAATGAATTATAGCCGAATTTTACTTTTTATCTGTTCTTCTATAGCAATATTCTTTCACTTTCCCGCAACTTTTTCTACTGATCTAAGATAAATTGTGTCGAAAATTTATTTATACAACCTTTTTGGTAAATGAGGAAATAATCTATCTAACATCTACAGGTGCAGAACATCAGTACCATACGCCCAATAACATTGTTTTATTTGTTTTTGTTGCATACAGCTTTACAAACATTTTCTTCGCTAATATTTTCAAAGCTTTGCTATAATCACACGTAAAGCAAATTACCCAATAACTCATGAGATGGCACTCTTAGTTGTTTGAGTAACTAGTATGTATGTATGTATATGAGTATGTGTAGCAACAAGAAAACAATGCTGTGGGGAAAATAAGTTACGTATACGCTGTGGAGTACAGACTTTTACTAGCCTCACAATTTGTATGCGTTTCGAGTATTTGTTTCATGTGCGAATTCTTGTTTGTATATAATCAAATAAACATGGCGCGTATTCCCTATGTATCGTAGTATATGCTTGCGTCATTTTATGCTTTGATGGAATAATAATCGTAGAAAATTAATTATAGTTTTACACTACTTGAGAAGTTTTTGTGCAATCAGTTGCGCTATATTCCTCCTTACCTGAATACTGCAGTATAAACTCAGCTTTAATTCTATGTTATATATATGAATTTTTTTGCTTCACTCTAATTGAATTCCTGCCTGTACATGAGTTAGCATTTTCCTTTATAATGAGTTAATTACTTTCACATTTTTCTAGTTGAAAAGTAAGTAACCCTTAAAGCTTTACATTTTAACAACCTACCTGCATTTTTATTCATCCCACAGCAGTATTTTAATTTCCTGCAGTAGTTTCATTACTAGAGCGACCGCGGTAGTAGTGTGTAGTGTGATGACCTACCATAATGAAGGGACTAAGTACATATACCTAGAACAGGCAGCATCAATAATATCTAAGATCATTTTCGCAGTGGTGAGTTAACCTGTATTCCATAGGTACCTCTCGATATTCAATTTGTACATCGACAACATGTAGGAAAGCTGCAATGGATGTACGCATCGACACTGTGGAATGTAAGTTAACTCGACACTGTGAACAAGGGCCTTGGAATATGTTGTTCGGAGTCGCTATAAAACACTACCGAATTTGAAAGAAAAATAAATAGTAGAAACAGAATTCCGGCCTTTATCTGCGCGTAGGTACATTACGCCTAATTATTTTTATTGTTATGGTAGTTTTAACAAGTTTTTTCGTTTAGCTTGGATGGTTTTATTTCTATCACCATTGTGTATTATGTATGTTTATGTAGTGATAGTAAAAACTTAAAGTATTCTGTCACTCACTTAGCACTAAAATGTTTAGCAGTAAAAGCAGAACTTTTATCTATGCTTGTGAAATAAAACTGGCAAGGATATAATAGTAGCTTGGCCAAAAAAAATTTCCATATAGTTATAAATAAAAAATACAGACTTTCTGAATTTGTACATGTACAAATGTTTATATACGCGTCGAGTGCCTTGGTATGAAAATATGCATCGGGGTTTAAATTTAAAAAACTCTTAGTTAGACTTAAACCAACACATTGCACCTCTCTGAAGTTCGCAAGACAACTTTCATGTAGCAATAAATTAGGTATTGGGTAATTTGCCGTAAATTATGAGTGAAACAGAAAAATTTGCCATATTTTAAAAAATATCTATTGACCCGCTAAAGACCAGTTAGGCAAATTATTCTTGTTCTTATTCTTATTCTATTTACGGCAAATCCCTGTGCAGGAATTATTTTTCTAACTAGTCTCTAAACTAGTTTTTGAAAAGTTGCGGGGCAAACCAGAAAAAATTGAAATTTTTTTTTTTTAAATATGCCACTCAATTACGGATAATTTACGGCAAATCCCTGTGTAGAAATTATTTTGTTTGTTGCGGGGCCGTAAATTATCCGTAATTGAGTGGCATATTTAAAAAAAAAAATTTCAATTCTTTCTGGTTTGCCCCGCAACTTTTCAAAAACTAGTTTAGAAACCAGTTAGAAAAATAATTTCTGCACAGGGATTTGCCGTAAATTATCCGTAATTGAGTGGCATATTTAAAAAAAAAAATTTCAATTTTTTCTTGTTTGCCCCGCAACTTTTCAAAAACTAGTTTAGAAACCAGTTAGAAAAATAATTCCTGCACAGTGATTTGCCGTAAATAGAATAAGAATAAGAACAAGAATAATTTGCCTAACTGGTCTTTAGCGGGTCAATAGATATTTTTTAAAATATGGCAAATTTTTCTGTTTCACTCATAATTTACGGCAAATTACCCAATACCTAATTTATTGCTACGTAAAAGTTGTCTTGCCAACTTCTGAGAGGTCGTCATTGCTAATTGTATTTAATTCTTTTTAGCAGTTTTTGAGTGATGGGCGCACAAACATACAGACAGACAGACAAACAATCTAAAACTTGATTGGTTGCTCTAACAAAAATTCCCGTATGTATTTTACTGTGAAACTATGCAATTCTATCCACTGGGTTTGGTGTGATGCTCGAACAAACATAAACAACTAGCATACAAAAACGCAAAAAATGTGCAGTTGGCTTTTGTTGCTCCAATCAAAGCTACCACCCATGTATGTAGTGAGAGAAATGAAATATTTATGTGCAGTGAAATGAATCTCAAGCTGCAGGCAATACATCCGTGAAAATTGTATTGCATTCAACACACCGTCTTTTAATTGATGCGCGAACAAACATAAAAATAGACGGACAAAAATTCTTAAAAACTCTAGTTTCGGCTGCTATTACTCTTCTAAAAAATCTCCTCCTACCTCGTATACTGTTTTCTTTTATATCTATGATGTATTGATATCTGTCCGTATGAATTAAACTCAAAGATATATATAGATTATAAATCCGTTTTTGATCATAAGCGAAGTATGATAAATGAATCAATTATAATGAATGATAAATCTATATAAACAAATTTACTTTATTCATTGGTTTATTGAACGAACTCTAACCAAAAAACACATCTAATCGTTAATATCATCGGGCCAATAAAGCTAAAACAGTTGACCCGTAAACTCTTGCCCTCACCGTTGTATACCATTTCCTATGCACATGAGGATTGATATTGTAAGTGTGAGAGTGTGGCTTTATAAATAAACATTCGGATGCTTGTTTGCATGTACATACATATATATAAATATTATTGATGGGTCGACTGTACAATTACTGAATTAATATTACAGTGACCTTTTTTGATTTTGGCGGCCGCCGTGGTGTGGAGGTAGTGTTGCCGGCCTACCACACCGAAGGTCCATGGTTCGAGCCCTGGTACAGGTAACATCAAAAAGTGATTTGAAAAAAAAAAAAAGTTTTTCAAAACGGGGTCGCCCCTCGGCAGTGGTTTGGCAAACTCTCCGAGTGTATTTCTGCCATGACAGGCTTCTCAGCAAAAATCCGTCTCCTTTGTAGATGCCGTTCGGAGTCGGCAAAAAACTGTAGGTCCCACCAATTTGTAGGGAAAATTCAAATCGGCACACCACAAATTGGAAGAGAAGCTTGGCGCAAAAATCTCTTAGGAGGTTTATGATGATATACCTGTTGTATATCGCGCCATAAAGAGAAAGAGACCTTTTTTGATTGAGTAAAACGCTGAAAACTTTACGAATGCCAGTGTATTATAAAGCTACTAAGTATGTATATATGCTTGCAATTTCCGCATTGCAAATTTTAAAATATAAGCCAAATACTTTTATGTTACTTGCATTCACACAGGTAGCTGCTGACATCAGCTTTCTAACTTTCCCAGTGAAGGTGAGAATTCTTTCACCATTAGCTAAATATGAGAACATTTTGGTTTTGGTTTTTATTTTTACATATACTTTTACAATGCATCGTTACCTTTGCCAGCTAATTACATTTGTGCCGACTCGCGTGTCTCTCTCATTTTCCCAAACGCACGTCATTTTGCTCCCACCAAACACTGCAACATTTCACTTTTAGTGCGCCCTTTATGGCGTACAAATCGTTTTTAATTACATGTTTCATGTGCAATTAGTGGGTAGTTCCAGCGCATTAGCTTCCCTTTGACTGCATGCATTTAGGTGGCAAAGATATTCACTTTACACTTGTCATAGTTTAACACGCTAAGCGCCAAAGCCAAAGTCAAACACGCCACAAAATGACATGCTAATAGTCACTGTTAGGCTGGTGGTTAACTTTTACCAAAACATGTAAATGGGGAAATGGTACTGTGATGATGCAGATACAAAATTTACATAGTGCGTTTCATAATTATAAGGTCGACAGTTATTGAAATAAAGCAATTTCTTTCTTATTTAATTTATTGTAGTTTTTCAAAAATAAAAATTGCTTATTCTATCAGTGAAACCACATCAACGTAATTTTAATTTAAAATTAATTAATTTAAATTCTAAAATATGTTTAAATGGAATAAAATTTTAACATACCAATGTATGTAGATACATTATAAATGAAGAAAAATACATACAAGACTCTTTTAGCGTAATAGAGGTCAGGCCAACAGTTTTTAGAATTTTAGTCTGTCCGTATGTATGTTTGTATGCGCATCACTCAATAACGACTGTTTGGAATTGGATGCAAGTTTAAACGAAGTATTGCTAGATGCCTTAATTTAAGTATAAAACCACTTTTACTGCAGTTATTTACCCCAACGACAGGCTCGGGTTTTATAAATTGAATCTCAGAATTGGCGGATTTGGGGTTAAGCAATGTATCACTTGTGATCACAACAAATAACTATCCGCGTTGCCAGCGTATCACGGGGTGATCACAGCAAAAAACTACCCAATCACCGGTCATCACGCTTAGACCCATAAAAATCGCATAACTCTGTCAAAATAACAGTTAATGCTCACCAGTGATCACAGCATAAAAATAATCCCGCTCCTGGTAAAATAATCCCTCTATAAGAAGGAGCGCCAGATGTACTTTTGTACTTGGCACCTGGGATTAGTTTTCTGTTGTGATCACCGGTGATACACTGGCAGTCAATGTGTTAAATCTAATTCCACACCATATCATTTCTTAATAAGAATTAAAAATGTTATCTTGATATCTCCTAAATCGAGTTACACAGAGAATCATTTGAAGAATTTTTATACTTTAAATTTAAATTAAATTGTTTCTGTTAATGCATTTCTACATTTTTATTTTATGCGCCCAGTACTTGTTGACTTGGCATGCTTTTATAAATTATTTAAACTCTTTATTCGTCCTTCGTATTAATTATACAGCGATGCTTACGTTAATTTATTTCAACAGCTGACGCCGATTGGTCCTTTTCATTTATGTATGTATGTATATTTAAATATATATGTAAATATTTATTTATAAGCGAACTGATGTCATTTAAAATAGCTATAAAATATAACGCTTGCAAATTGGAATTGTTTTTGATGAGCTTAATTTTACTAGAAACAGTGAATTTAAGTATAAAAAGCAGCATATTACTCGTTCATGTTTTTCATTTAATTTTCATGATACTAATAACAGCCACGATGGCGTACACGTAATATTTAATACAAATATTAGGGTGTTCGATTATTCACTTTGATGCAAAAACGAATTTCGAGTTGTTCGAAAAATGTCAATTTACAATTTCATAATTCTCACAACTCGAAGATGCCGAATTAACAGAGGCCTGGGCTCTTACTCTGCAGTTCTATTCGAAAGAAAATTGTTTCGCTTTCTAGTGATTCGTACTCTGTAAGAAATTTTAGAGTAGAACGCATTCGCTGTTCGAGTTCCATTCTATTACCTTCGGATTTGATTTGTCCCCCCTTCGATTGTAGGAAATTTGGAAATTTCGTAAACATATGCTAAAATGGTCGAAAGTTAGGAAATTCAAAACAGAACAAGTTAGCAAACGGAAATCCACAAAAATTTATTTTTAGTTTTTTTTCATCAAGAAATAATTTTTATCGCAGAAAGAGTTAAGCAACCGCTGTTGGCAGAATATACAAGGTGGCGCAAAAGTAAGCTTCCGATGTTCAGCATATCGGTTGTGGCACGTGCAGTGTGTGCTGTTGCACCGTCTTGTTGGAACCACATGTTTTTCAATCCCAATTCATCAAGTTGCGGCAAAAAGAACTCGTTGATCATTGCTCTGTAGCGCTCACCATTCACAGTAACCGTTTGGCCCCGACCGATTATTGGTCAAATAAATAGTCAGCAATATTCCGCGTTCTGGAGCAGTGTAGCGTAACATTGTTTATTAACGTGTATTTCGCAAGTGTTTACTACACAAATGTCAAAACAAAACTGACTTTAGGGGCCAATCGCAAAATTTATAGCATTTTCTGATAAGAGGATTACTTCTGCGCAGTAACCGTTTTTCACCGACCGATTATTGGTCAAATAAATAGTCAGCAATATTCCGCGTTCTGGAGCAGTGTAGCGTAACATTGTTTATTAACGTGTATTTCGCATGTGTTTACTACACAAATGTCAAAACAAAACTGACTTTAGGGGCCAATCGCAAAATTTATAGCATTTTCTGATAAGAGGATTACTTCTGCGCAGTAACCGTTTTTCACCGACCGATTATTGGTCAAATAAATAGTCAGCAATATTCCGCGTTCTGGAGCAGTGTAGCGTAAGATTGTTTATTAACGTGTATTTCGCATGTGTTTACTACACAAATGTCAAAACAGAACTGACTTTAGGGGCCAATCGCAAAATTTATAGCATTTTCTGATAGGAGGATTACTTTTGCGCCACCCTGTATTTAAAGAATGTTAGGTTAAAAATTGGAAAAATTCAAAAAAAGGTTAGGTTCGAAGTACTTATATACTCGTATTTAAAAAAAAAAAACTTTATTTATTAAAAGTAAAATAAAAAAATTTTAATTACGTTCGCACTCGCGACCGCACGCGTGGAAATCGAGATGCTTATCACTTGCGCTATCGATAAATGTAAAGCAGCGCTGTCTAATACGGCACTTAAGATTTATGCAATGTGTTTTTGTATTTTGCTTTTTGTTTGTGAAACAGTGATGCCTACGATTATGGAATATCTTCTAATGTAAATTTGAACGAACTACAGGGTGCCTATGTGTATTAGAATCGATTTTTGCTTTCGAATAGAACTATATAGTAAGGGCCCTGCTTTAGTAATTGCTTACATTTGTTTTGTTATTTTATTCATAAATCGATAAGTACTTAGGAAAAAAAAATTGGTTAGTGTGTATTAAAAAATTGCTGAAACTTTTTACATTTCTACATATCTTAACAGTATTTTAGCAAAGTTTATTCGCTTTTATGATTGACAATTCTAGCTCATATGGGCGTGTTTTATAAAAACAATGTTTGCGTGAAGTTTGAAGCATTTAAATTGAAAATTTTAAGAAAAAAACTTGCACACAATAAACCTGGAAACCCCGTAGCGGACACCCTGATAAATGCTCAATTAATAGAGCCAGCACTTTGGCATACTGCTGCACTCAAGCGCTTTAACTTGCAATGGGCACAAAGTATCGTGTCGTCTGTATTGAATAAATTTAAAAGCATCCGTTGCTGCTGTTGGTGTGAAGTGATTTTGCTGTTTTAATAAAACGGGATGGCGTACCGTATTTCTCAGTAGGGTGTCTTATTAACAATTCATATAAACCGTTATGTTTAATAAATGAAAAAACGTGGAGAGGAAAATTTCGAAGCACGCTCTTGACAGTTGGAGGACGCACGTAGTAGGTTGTTAAGCTGATACTCTGTCACGTCGTATTGACCGGGTAATAACGCGCTAGATATTGTAAGTACTAAAAGAAATAGAGAAAGCGTTGTACTGGGCTGGGTTTTGTTGGCATCAGATGGGCTCTTTGTTCAACACCTATTCTGGCTTGTATATCATATGTCTAAATATATGCTTGGTATTTTGCTAAAGCTGTAAAGTGCGTGACAGTCAACGACTCATTCTTTTGTTACCACTAACTATGAAAGGAGGAATGGTAGAAGAGTTCTTAGCAGACCTGTTAAATTTTATTAGTAATTAGTAATCAATTTATTGCAAGGCTTTTTTAATTGGTAATTATTAGTTTAATTGTTTTTCAAGAAAAGGCAATTATTAATTGATTATGATTGGAAAAAATCAAAGAGAAACAAAAAAATCAAAAAATTAGAATTAATCAAAACAAGTTGTTTTTGTTATTGTTGATGTGTATATTTATGTGCTTCTACAACAATACAGAAAAAATCAAAAATTATTTTAAAAAATCAAAAATAATCAAAAGTAATCAAAACAACTTTTTTTGATTTTTTTTTTGAATAATCGTAAAAAATTATAATTTTTTTTTTTTTTTAATTAGTTGGAAAATATTCATTAAAAATTGTAAGTAATGGTAATCAATCAGTAAATGAATTCTGAAGAAAACAGTTCATCAAACCAGTAATCATTACGATTAGTAATCATTATTTAACAGTTATTAGGACTAGTTTACAGGTTACTAGGTTGTTATTGAAAATTGGCGAAATCGTATGATAACGATTCGTATTCAAAAATTACGAAAATCACATAAAGTACATAATTTATTGACTGATGCTGCTAAAATGGTATAAAATGGTTGCTTTATTCTATTAATGGTTTTTGAAGAAAAATTTTAAATATGAGTAAAGAAATTTAAAACTTTGACTGTTAACTTAGGAAAGATCAAACAAAAGAATCCCTTAACTTGTTACAAAATCACGACTTTAGAGAGCACACAGAGTGATCAAATCGCCTAGTGTCCACGCCCACTTCAAATAAAAACTCTTTGAAAAGTGCTGACAACTACAGCTGCATTTTTAATACACGGTTAGACCTGAACCTACTACTTATTTGTTTGTTTGCTTTGCATATTTGCGCTAGAAGAGACTTAGCTTATTTAATTTATTAAGCGTTTATTTAATTTCTACAGCTTCTAGTTATCCACATACAATTTTCAAAACTTCACAACACTAAATAAATTTAATCTTCAATTATATCTGATTTTATTTTCTCTTTTTTTTTCTTTTTTGGTGTTAAAATATTTTTGTGCACAAACCACAACAACCACAATACTACATATTTATCACTTCGTCGAATACACCACATGATGCTGTCCATGCTGATGACACTACAACAACGCCAATATACACCAAAATTATTTTGCACTCACAAACCCACACACGCATTTGCTGACGACAGGCAAATTGGCAGCAGTACAATGGCGTACACGCTTTGGGCGCCCCTCGCATGTGCCACGTCTTGGTGATGTTGATCCTACAGGAAGTTTTTGTGCCTTTCCTGAAAATTGGCTCAAACAAAAAGCTGGTAAAGTTAACAAAACAAACTAATCCCCTTCAACCACTCAGAGACCACTAACACAAATTTGTTTTCGATTTTGATTGAGTGTAATTTGTAGAAATGTTTTTATTCATTTAGATTCATTAGATGTTTTATGTTCTAAAATACCCAGAATGCAAACAATACTTTGTTTAACTTTTATTCCTCTATTTTCGATTTTTTTGTTTTTCTTTTCTGAATAGCGGCTCAGGCTCCTCCACCCAGCATGGCGGATTTGCGACGAAGTAAGTATTGAGCTCTTCACTTTTCAAATTTCTGGCACTTTTAATTTCATTAATATTTTATGAATATTTGCAGTTTGCATAGTGAACGCTGTGCCATTCATTGCTTTTGGCTTTTTGGACAATTTCGTTATGATCGTTGCGGTAATTAAATAATAATTTGTATAAATTTATAAAAGTTAAATTAAAAATTTGCCTCACCAAACTTTTACCCAGCTAGGCAGAAAAACTGTTTTTTTTTTTAATTTTATTCCAACCTAATCTTCTGAGAGTTATTAGTGGGAAAACACGGCATTTCGTGATTTGGTGAATGCCATTATCGACTTTCGCAGAAATTTTAAAGGACAGCCTAGCCCAGACAGTCGGCACAACTAAGAAGTATGTGGATTACAGAAATTCACATATTCCAGTGTGGTACCCATTTAGGGCCGCTTTAGTAAAAGCCGGTAACTGTTGTTGTTGCTGTTGTTGTTATAACGACAAAAACACTCACCGAAGGTCTTGGGGAGTGTTTTCGAAAGTGATAGTCCTTTGCCGGATATGAACCCGGTACACTCCGGTACTCCTTTGCGGTACTGCCCGACTGTTGTTGTACCGATTTGGTATGACCAGTGGAACCTTCTAGGTCATGTCACTCCTCCTTTCGTAAAGAAGGATAAAATGGATAATGAGAGGTGAGAGGCATCATATCCGTAGATCAGCCACCGAGTTGTACGTCATTACCTTTGTGCATATTAGTCGCCTCTTACGACCGGTATGCCTACCTCGGGCATCTTCTAAACCCCCAACCCGCAGGGGAAAAAGCCGGTAACCGTTAAGTGGAGTTTAATTGACGTATTTTGTATGGTCAGCTTTCAAGTTAACAGCCGATTGGCGTTCACCGGCTTTTATGAAAGCGTCCCTTAGAGACTTTGATGCCGTCGACAAGTCGAGTTTCGAGTTAGTGTCAATACTTTGGTCTTCTTTTGCCCCGAGGAAATAATCTATTGTTCCTCGAATTGTTAGGTTTCCAGTTACTCAGTGCTTTGGTTAGTACACATAGGGCATTGAACCCTTAAATGCCGATTTAGCACCCTGAATAAATTTCTCAGAGACACTCGAGTTACTCTTGCTCAACTTTGGTGCGGACATTGTAATAGGTCCGCTGGCTGGGTTGGTCATGTTATGAGAATGGACAAGGAGGCTCCGGCTCAGAAGATTTTCCTATCGGCCCCGTATTCGGCAGCAGAGGAATGATTCGACCCCCCTGGTGTTTCCGAATGACTTCAGTTATCGCTTAAAAAGGATGACTGGCGTGATTTGATACTTAACGGCCAAAATTGCCTAGTCGTTAAGCGCCAATAAATTATGATAATGATAAATGATCTTGCTTAACAAATGTTTGTCCGGCATGTGGTGTGCTCTCTTAAGTACTGCTCAACTGAGCAGATTATTCTTACAACAAATTCATGGTGACGATTTCGAAGATAAGCGTACCGTTCAGCGGGTGATAAAGGGTGATGTTGCATTAACAAGGCCAAGCGGTTAGAAGAAAAAATGTTCTTAAGTATTTTTAATGTTAGTTTGCCCGGGATACAAACCTGCGCCATTCGGTATGATTTGCTAACAGTATACTTCGGCTGCCACCATCTTCACTTTAGTCATATTCATACTCTTGGTTTTTCTCCCAGTGGAGAATTTCGTCTAAGACAATAAACCTAACTCCAAATTCGATTAAATAGCATTATAAATAAAATCTATTTAAAAAACCTTCCATCTCAAAATAAATTCAAATATATTGGCAGCTGGTGTAGTGCGTTTTCGTATAAAAATTTTGCATAGGACGTTATTCCACTCAGTCAACGATTTAATTTGGCATCTTTTCATTGTTTTTTCTTATTCACAGGGTGACTCAATCGAAAGCATTTTTGGCGCCTTTATGTGCATTTCAACAATGGCCGCCGCCGGACTTGGTAATACGGTAAGCGACATTTTAGGCATTGGTTCAGCGTACTATGTGGAACGTGGTTGCGAAATGATGGGCTTCCGTTTACCCGATTTAACACCAATTCAAATGGAAATGAAATCCAGTCGGCATTCAGCGAATTTGGTAAGTGCAGCAAAAAATTTGATTATCTTAATATGAAACGTTGGCCTTTTTATTCGTCATTTCGATGCTAGATAAAATTGTTTAAAATATTTTTGAATCAAAAGCAACAAAAAATAAGCAAGAAGAAAAAATTATAAGCGCTTACGATTCAAAAAAAACCATTTTGGTTCTTCTCTTGCAAGCGACAAGTTCATATTTAATTTTCAAAGAAAATTTCAATGTTTTTCAAAAAAAGTTAATTTTGTTATTTTATTCATAAATCGCTAATTGCTTACGAAAAAAACGACTATTATAAACTCATCACTTTTTAAACAAAATAATTTTCGTTTGCAGGGTCGCATCGTAGGCATTACAGTCGGCTGTATATTGGGCATGGTGCCGTTATTGTTTATGAAAAAGAAGGAACAAGGCGAGAATACCAATCCAAATCCGGTGCCCGATGTTAAAAGTTAAGGCAGTTGATTATTTAGTTTGTACACACATACTTAAACATGTGCTATATAAATTGTTTTTTTTTTTTGTTCCATATATACTTTTAGTGCTGTTAAAGTTAAAAGGTTTAGTATATAATAGATGTGAATTAGAAAAACAAGTATATAAATTATATACATTCATGTTTTATAGAGGTTTTTCTATAATAGCATATACATAAGTCAATACATATCTATGTATACAAATAAGTCATTATGTAAACGAAATTGTAGCATGTACATATATTATTTCTCAAACTAAAGTTTTTAGCAAAAAGCTTTTATTTTCCTTACAAATTGATTAATTTTCTATATTCTTTGACTTTTGCAATGTCAAATTCGTCACAACAAAATTAATCAAACTGATATGTATTTTTTTATAGTATGGAAAGAAAGGGTACAACTCAGTTTTTGCTAAATCGATTTGTTTCCATTTTCAATGGCTTTTTTTCTAAAAAAAAGTAATGTATAAAAAATGCTTCTTAGACCCTTTTCATACTATGCTAACGATATATGTTTTTCTTGTGTTATTTTAAGTTAAATAATTATATTGATATATGGTTAGTGACAGAATTGTTAAAATTTTGTACGAAATTTTATAAGCGAAATTGTGACAGCTTTAAACCCTTATATTAGAGCGCCGGTTGTTTTCCCAAAAGCTACTTCGAATAACCATTAAATTTTTGCTGAGAGACTCTCATGACAGAAATATATTGTTTTTTCGATGAACGTTATTTTAAATAATATTATCTAATGTATGCCACTCTACCCTATATTTCTTATTTTATTTGTGTAACTTTTCCGTAGATTTTTCTTTGTCGATTTACCTTTAATTTGCAAAATATAATGAGTTTAGAACCAGATATTATATTTTATTGAATTTTATTTCATTAAAGAACAAAAACTGGTAACAATCTATGAATGAAGTTGTAGAGTGGATCGGAAATCGTAATTTCCTGTATACTATTTTTTTTCCTCAGGATGGTCGATTTCTTGTTAGAATATAAACATCGTACGTACTCACACATTTTTTATTTCGAAACTGTAAAGATAACTTATCATAACATAACAGTTGCCTAAACCTTGTCTGTACGCCTTATTTGAATGCACGGCTTCCATTTACATCTGCACTCTTTAAAAGAGCAAACTGTATGCCTTTTACTAATCACACATGTACCTTCAACTTTCTTATGTATTGCTTAGAACTTAAAATCAACTATTTTTATTATCTACTTAAAAGAAAATAAAAAAAACACAAATAGTTAAATTTTACCATAAGATGCGCTTAAGAAAAGCTTGTAGTTATAGTGCTAAGAATAAAAGTTGTATGAAGATAAAAAAATATTAAGTGAGCAGTATCATGCATGAAAACCGTTAAATTAGCTTAAAGTTCATAGCACGAAAAAAATGAATTATATATAGTTGCATATATCAATAGATCGAAAAGAAATAATCATCAATTTTATGATTTCTTCACAAGATGAGACATATGTATAACTAACTTCAAACTATACTGGATTAGGCTTGGCCAATCTTGGCAGAAGTATATGAGGTCAAAAATGAGATTAGAGAAGCAAAATTTACGCTAGACTTATTAGGCAGTTCATTAGCGTAGTAGAACTATCTTGCTTCTGAAATACCCTACGGACTTTAAACCGAGATGGAATACCTCTCAGTGGATCTGGGGTACTCTGTATAGCGATGCAAATGAAATTTCTTTCGCATTTAAAAAGAAAAAATATATTATGTAATTTGACAGCTTTAGAAAACCATTTGCTTTAGCATCGCCACACAGATTTGAGAAATCGTTTTCGCTTACTATGCATTAACCCTAAAGATCTTTTAAAATTATGAGCTTGTTGTTGTGGTAGCGACTATTTAACCTGCCTAAAGTATCACCTCTTTTATCCAACATTGTCATCAGGCTCTTCTAACGGAAGTCCCAGAAACCCCGCGGCTTCAACAGGGGTGGACTAGAGCTTCTTAAATATATATGTAAATGCTGCCATAAAATATTACTGCAAACACTATCCATAGAAACAACAAAACAGGGCTATAGCAAATTGTTTTAAAATTGAAACAATATAAAGAAAGAAACAAAACAAAAAAAAAAAAAAAAACAATTATAAAAAATGTACAACAAATGGCTGCCAAAACCAAACCGATTTCTATCTATAAAAAAGCTAAAACGGTAGTCAATCAAACCCGTCCTAATGATAGAGATTTTTTGTTCCTAACTATGATGATGAATGAAATTGTTCCAATTGATGTGACGAAGAATGTAAAAAATGTGGATCCTAAGCGGAGCTTCGGACTGGAAATAGCAAACAAATATGCATCGAATTCCAAAACAGGGCGTTATTGAAAAAAAAATACTGAAGTAGGGCGTAAGATGACTAAAAATTCTTGTTGGCAATTTAAAAAACTGGTATGTATGTAATAAATAAATCATTAAAAGAATTACGAGTAACTTGGCATATCACAAAGAGTAACTCCAAATTGACATAAGGATGGAGCGAAATAAAAAAGATCGTTTTTTTTTAATTTTTTTTATGTACCTATTTCAGCAAACTATGTCAAAATTTGTTTGCAGAATACCCTATATTAAATTTTTTCAATAACTAAAGAGGGTGACTGTAAAATTGCCAATGGGGGAGGTCTTGTTTAAACTGAAATTAATTTTTTTACTACGCTCCATCCTAATCAAGTTGTTAGTAATACAATACAATGAGCTTTATAAATGGCAAAAAAAATATAAATAAATAAAAAGTTTTATGTGTACTAATTTGTATATTAAAAGTAGTCAAGTAGTGAAAGTTAAACCCGTTAAAAATGTAGCAAAAAAAAACCTATAATTAATAGTCAAAAATGTAGCCAAAATATTTAATTAAATAAAGAAATTAAGCGCAAGGCTTTGAATAAGTTGGATATTTCCTTCACACGTTCTTTCCCTTTTTCATATAAAGGTCATAAGAGCGAAAAACACATGGGCCTTCCAATAAGTTCCACTAAACTGTTATTTCAAAGTCAGGTTGGGTGGTCTTGATATCCAAAGTGCCATGACTTGACGAAAAAAAGAAGCAGGACGGCGGTCGTGCGTAGAGCTTGAACTACTAACCAACAAAAAGTGTCTAAAATTCCCGTGGAGCAGAGAAAGGAGGAGACCAGAACTCCGATAGAAGGACCAGGAGATCCATTGTTTGTCCAATTGCCGCCAATAAGCGACAAGCGGCTGAGGTATTTGTAATGTTTCTTTTTTTTTTAAATAAGTTATTCAAATTATTCAATCAATATTATACTAGTATTATTAAGCTTACATAAGAGCTTATACAAATTTTAATAATAGGTATTTTCAACACAATTATGAAATGAGTTCTCCAGTAACTAACTAAACTAATAAAATATTGACAACAATAAATTTTAAAAAATAAAAATGGCACAACGCCGAAACCGCTTTGTCTCCTACCCAAATTTGACCAAACTTCAATATACATTTATGTTCCAAAAGCTTCGAGCTATTGAAGTTATTGCCTTGCACTTGTAAGAAATAAATCGAACATGTCTGGTTCGGTAATTGAACAAAATGTCTCGATAATCAGCTGCATAATCGGTGAAAATCTCTGCGTAGTTTTTCATAAATTTGTTTTAATTGCTGCCACTGCATAGAGTGTGAGATTGTCATGCTTTCATCGTTCTTTTGGTCTTCATCCAAGCTAGACATTCGCAAAAATTTACTTGCATAGCTTGTTAAATCGCATTGAAGTTGCTATGAAAAAAAGAAAAAGAAACAAAATGAATACACTGTGCAATAATTTTTAGGGCATAGTCAGGGGGCAAAATGATTCCAATTTCGGCAAACGCACATATACAAAAACAGCTAACTCAACATACGTCAATTGTGAAGTTATGCACATCATGTTGTTGTTGTTGTGGTAAAGACAAAAACACTCCCTAAGGTTTTGGGCAGTGTTGTCGAATTAACAGTCCTTGGTCGGATTTGAAACCTTCTAGCTCATGTCACCCCTCCTTCCGTAAGGAAGGATAAGATGGGTAATAAGAGGTGAGGGGCATCATATCCGTAGATCAACCATCGAGTTGCACGTCATTAAATTTGTGCATATTAGTCGCCTCTTACAACCGGTATGCCTACCTCGGTCATATTCTAAATCCCTGACCCGTAGGGTTAAATATGCACATCACCGAACTCCTAAGCCCTTATAAGCATTCCCACAACAGCCGGTTCTATCGCACCGGAATGACCCGGGTTTTTTCACCCGGCCAAGGGCTGTTATTTCAGTGTAACCCTGTCCAATCTGGGGCAGGGCGAAGCACTGTTAACAACAACAACAACAAGCCCTTATAATTTCGAAGCATGAAGGCAATGGCTGATCGTTTAATACCTTATTAAGTTGTCGATAATTTAGGTATGAGTTAACGAGGTCGTGGTGTATGTTGTTGTTGTTGTTGTTGTTAACAGTGCTTCGCCCTGCCCAATGGGCTCGATCACTCTAAATTGTCATCAGGCTCTTCTAACGGAAGTCCGAGGAAATGCGCAGTTTCCACAGGGTTGGACCAGAGTGATGTCATTCATGTCACAATCTGTAATTAGTAACGTGAGTTGGAATCACTTGACCTCCCTGCTTAAATCAAAAAAAACTATTATTACCATCAATATACGCTGCCTATCGCCAAATTCCATCACATCACTTTTCACAAGCAGCGCTGGCAAGTTATTGAAGAGTTGAATTTTTAAATAATATATAGCAATTGCATCCATACTTTCTATAGTTATATATTTATCACTTTCAACGTAAGTTATTTCTATAAGTGTTGACATAAAATATAGGTTCATGATTTGCTCTTCCATAATTGGTATACCGAAACAGGCGCCAATATCTCTGAGGCAGCAAGTTGAAGGTAACCGCAAAGTATGTGACAACCTCTTCGGATCCGGCTTTGCAGCCGATGCAGTTTCGTTATCAATTTGATCCGCTTCCGCTTTTAAAATTGTATTATTGTTGCGCTTAAGAAAGTTGCTTATAAGTTTATCAATATCATAGTTATTGCAAATAGTAACAAAACGTTTGGAACGCGTAAAGAGTTCAGCATAAGTACTCGAATTTTTTTCCACGTCAATGGGCAACGTAATAGCCACAAAGTCCACACCCAAACATATCGATGTATAGAGTTTTATTTTAATTTCAGCAAGCAACTGTTCCTCAGTTCGTTTTAGAGGTAAGACAATACATAGTTGCTGTCCCAATAGTGAATTTGGTATGTGCAGCATGTAGCTACTGCCACAATCAAGATCTATATGCAAATGCCAAATACTATCACCACTGTGTAATACATCATTTTTGTTAATTTTCAAATAAATTAACGCCACATAGCTATCATGATGAAACCGATAGGTATTATTTGCATACAATATGATAGTGTCAGCTTGAGTTGCTGTAGGCAATTGGGTGGTGTAAACAAGCCGCGCTTTCGCTAAAAAGCGGTATATATGGCGATTTGATGCCACAGCAAGCAATTGCTGCTTTGCACACTCCTCTTCGATGGCAACATGCATACGCGCCGGCAGCTGCACTAATTCGTTAACCATTTCAGCGCGTGCCATCAATCGTGCCAACCGACTGGGTGTTAGCTCATAAAGGGTATGCAACTTTTCATGCTCTGTGCTGATTGCAGCTGCACTTAATGAATGCGATAAAGGCGCCTTAATGCTGACGGGAGTATCAAAGTTTATTTTATAAAATACATTGTTGCAACTCAAACATATCAAATGTTGCTGTGTTTCAACCCAAGTGCATGCCACAATACCGGGTATGGCTTTGTACGTTTCTTGTACCACACAAGTATCCATTTCGTCATCGTAGCTAAAATGTAGTTGTGCCACTTGCTCTTCATCTGTAAAGTAAAAGCAATGCCTATGTGGCGCATATACATAATGACTGTACTGCGCACCTGTATGATGTTGCATACGTCGTAGTCCACAGGTGAGATGCGAATAATACCAAATATCAATGGTACCATTTTGAAGAAATATTAGACAACGACGCTCTTCGCAATCCAACTGGATACAATCTACATTGGTGGCATATGCGCATAGCTGATGTATATTGTACTCGCAGTCAACAACATTTTCTTCTCCAGCAATATTTGACTCCACAGATGCTATAAACAAGAAAATATAACCATCATATAAATTATACAATCGTTTATTTCAATATGTCATACCAAGTACCTACAACCAATGCAAAGATAACTGTGGATACCGTAAATATGTGGAGCCATTGTCCCGTAGCCAGTTCCAGTTCACCTTGTAATAAATGCTGCAAAAATTCGAAGTTATCCTCTCTTACTTGCTGAGAGACGAGCACATACCGTTCATCTTCCCATGAACAATTGAAAATATTCCTATCATCAAAAGTAATATCACAACGATGTAAAAGTAGAGGTACACTTCGCCCTATGTCTGGCACATCCCGATACATTTCCAAGGTAAGTGCCTTTTCACTTCCTAAATAACGTATACAGCTAAATCCCACTGTTGGCGCTGCAGTCATACATCGCACACCACCTCCAGCATCATTTAGCCAGTCAACTGCGTGCATGGATTTGACTGAACTAAAATAATATACACGTCCACTACGCATAAGTAGCAATGCATTCATATCAAGTATGAACATATCGTTCACTATTTCTCCCAAAGGCAATGGTAAGCGCACTTTGGTCAAATTCGTTTTCTTTGTACGTCGCACACGTTTAAATACAAAATTAAGCAAATATTCATCATTCCATGTTACAAAAACTGTTTTGCCTGCATCTGTGCCATGATTGGTTAAGCCAAGCGGTTGGAAGAACGTATCGTCGATGGACCATAGCAACTTATCGAATTCCTTGTCGTCAGCGTCCTCCTCCATTTCTACTTCCATTGCTTCGGATGCATTCATTGTGGGTTGCAGGTTTGATGTGCTGGCGCATTCTGGTTTATCAAAACTTTGAGCACCACTCATTATTTACTAAAATCCCAAAAAATGTTAGCACGGCAAGAGCACGGCTTTCGATTCTGCAATTTGTTTACATATTTTCGCGGTAAATTGAAAAGTGTCAAAAATATCACACGGACCATGGTTAAATGATTTATATGGTTGACGCAGATGACATAGCGTATTCTTCTTCAAACTATACTGTGCTTCAAACTATCATATCTTTGCTTTCTGTTTACAGTCTTTGTTTAGAGTTAATGGAAAAGCGTTTTAATTAAAATCTTTACTTGGCAATTCTATACGACAGCACGTAACTGCTAATACACGTCCAACGCGTTCGGGAAAGGTCTCAAACGACGCGTTTTGATCTCTGTATCAATAATCCGAAATCGGAAATAAAATAATTTGTTTCAGTGAAAAGTTATTAGCAAAAAACCCAAAAATTGCCTAGGTCCGATCCCAAATAGGGGGCTTGATCCAAGGTATTTATGTGCACAACACCTTTCTGCGTAGGCGGCCTTCGGCCGCGCTTCAAAAAAATAACCCTTAGCCGGTCCAACACCGGCTACGCGGTCCACAGTATTTCTGCGCAGAACACACTTTTTGCACTTTTCGGTGCACCCTAATCAGTGATTACAACAACCACATGAAAATGACAGAAAATTTTCAACTTTGATTGCAAATATCTCTGAACATACATGAAATATCGAATTTCCGCTTTCGGATTATTGATACGAAGGTTAAAACCCGTCGTTTGATACCTTCCCGATATTTTTGGACCTATATTAACAGTTACGTGCTGTCGTATAGAATTACCCTTTACTTAACTTAAAAAGTAATTTAAAATGTTGATCAATCATAATCATACTAAACAAAGATTTTAGCTAAAATGAAAAGGAAATTACGTTCGTTGATGGTATGAATAATTTTTCTACGTTTTGCAAGGTCACCCTGTGTCAGCTATTTAATTCACAAACCATAGCATATCTCAACAAGCGAAGAAAACACTCAAGTTTGGAGTAAGCGATGCCGCAAGCACAACCGTAGACACAACCCGTGATTTTAAAATGTTAAAATTAAAACTCCGTCTTAGGACCGGTTTTTCAGTACAAGTTCAACTCAATTTGTCAGTTAAACTAAGCTTAAACTTATTATGCAGTTTTTCAGTCAACTTTAAAAGAAGTTTAAACGTAGTTTAAGCCGCCAATTTGGCAGGGTTAAACTCTAGTTAACCTGTCAGCTGTTTTGCATATTTGATGGTTTTGGTTGTGAAACAATAAGCTGAACGCAATTAAAAAAGGACGATATTTTTATATTTAATTAAATACTGGATATATCTGACGAAAGTGGATATAGTGATGCAGAAATTAGCGAAATCCTAACTATTACAATACTGAGGAGAAGCAATGGCGCTGAATATGTAAACAAATACCATCTGTTGCCGTATCTAGATTAAAAAAAAACCAATGTTGCCGTATAAAAAGTAAATCTTAAAAGTGGCCTTAAACTCTCACTGAAAAACCGCTTTGCAGTTTAAATGGAGTTTAAATTTATGCCGAGTTTAACAAACTTAGTTTAAACTGAGGTTAACCAAGGACTGAAAAACCAGGCCTTAGGCATAAAATGTATTTTAAGTTGACTATGGCAAACCTGAAATGATGATTATTATAAAATCATGTTTAAGTTGATAAAACTCTATTTAAATTTGACTAATTCGACCGCTTCGTGTTTTATTTACTTTTAATAAAAATTCGCTGTGAATTGATATTTAACGAGTACTCTGTGATAACATTTTAAGAAACGTTGTGATTTATGAGTGTTTGCTATAGGTGAAAAGCTTAGAAAATAGGCGGATCGTTATTGCACGTTCCATCTCACATGTACATTTTGTCATAAGGATCAAACTACGTCAAACGGTAATTTCGTGTTGTTGGCCGATTAAGTCTACCATATATTATTGAACCATGACACGGCCATGTTGTTGTTGTTGTTGTTAACAGTGCTTCGCCCTGCCCAATGGGCTCGATCACTCTAAATTGTCATCAGGCTCTTCTAACGGAAGTCCGAGGAAATGCGCAGTTTCCACAGGGTTGGACCAGAGTGATGTGGGTGTTAGAAGAGTGGGTTCAACTGAACAGGAAAAGAGATGTATGGTATCATGAGGGGTCATACCACATGCAGGGCATGTATTTGGTATGTTGGGGTTCAGTCTGCATAAGTAAGAGTTTAACCTATTACAATATCCAGAGCGAAGTTGTGCTAGTATGACTCTAGTCTCCCTCGGAAGTACACGCTCCTCTTCAGCCACTTCAGGTGGTTGAGTATTAATAACGGGATTCACCGGCCGAGATCTGAGGGATCTGTCTACCGACTCTGTGTGGAGGTCATTTAGAGCCCGTCTATGGTTCCGCAGATCAAACGGCAAAGAGATATGATGCCGGATCGTAATGCTTACGGAGATGTCTCCTTATGTCTCTGGGGGGCGGTGCTACATCCAAAAGATGTCGGTTTGGATGACTAGGTTTGTGACAGTTCAGAAGGAACTGTCTACTCAAGAGTTCCGCGTTCTCTTGAACATTGAGCAATTTCGCCTCTTGATGGAGGTGAGACTCAGATGACATAAGCAGGCATCCCGTAGCGGTTCTGATGGCGGTGTTTTGGCAATTGCAATTTCCTCCAATTGGTGTCAGAAAGGTTAGGCGACCATATAGGCGCAGCATAGTCAATAAACGGCCGGCCAATAGCCTTATATGTAGCAAGCAATGTTTCTTTGTCTTTTCCCCAAGTACTGCCGGCCAGTGACTTGAGGATCTTATTGCGGCTCTGTACCTTTGAGGCTATTGTGAGGCCGTTGTCAAATGTCACGCCCAAGATTTTTGGGTGGTTGACAGTAGGTAGAGGTGCTCCATCTACGAGGACATTTAACTCTTGCCCCATCTGCGCATTCCATGTAGTAAACAGGGTCGCCGTAGATTTTGTCGGAGACAGGGTCAGATTACGCTCGGTGAAGAAGCTGGAAAGGTCATGGAGGTAACTGTTGATTCTTATACAGAGTTCATCAATGGAGGGACCCTTGCCCGAGGCCATTATCGTGCAGTCGTCAGCGTAGGAAACAATGGAGACTCCCTCTGGTGGGGGGGGAAGTCTCGAAATATAGAAATTAAACAAGAGGGGAGAGAGAACACCACCTTGCGGCACCCCTTGTTTTATTCTTCGTGGTCTAGATTTCTTGTTCCTAAATTTGACTGTTGCCTGTCGACCATTGAGGTAATTAGCGGTCCACCTCTTAAGGCCGGCAGGGAGCGGTGTCTCATCCAGGTCTCGGAGGAGAGTGGCGTGATTGACCGTGTCGAATGCATTTGACAGATCAAGTGCCACGAGAACCGTCCTATGGTTTGGTGGATTTTGATTCAAACCGTTGTTAATCTGCGTTGTAATGGCGTTCAAAGCGGATGTCGTGCTGTGATTTTTACGAAAACCATGTTGATGATCGGCCAATTTTAGATTTGTAAGTAAGGAAGCAGAATGGACTCTAGCAATTTCGCTACCGGCGAAAGGAGGGATATCGGACGATAGGACTCTCCTAGGTTCGCCGGCTTCCCTGGTTTTAATAGGGGAACTACAATCGCTTGTTTCCATATCTCAGGTATAACGAAGGTAGTTAGAGAGAGATTGAAGAGAGCCGCTAAATAATTCTGTCCTTCATGGCCAAGGTGTTTGATCATCTTCATGGCAATTCCGTCGGGTCCGATGGATTTTGAGGGTTTGGCCTTCATTATGGCTTCCTTAACCTCTGCGGCTGAGACGGCAATGGGCGCAGTAGAGTGTTTGTGTTTGCGCGCACGTCGGAAGGCTCTTCTCTTAGTCCTATCCGCAGGTGGATGCATTATAAACAGGCGGCAAAAGGAGCTCGCGCATTTCCTGGCGTCCGATTTGACTCTGTCGCCGAAAGCAATGGCGACCTTCTCTTTGTGTTTGGTCGGATTGGATAGGGCCTTGACAGTCGACCATAGTTTGCCGACTCCGCCGGAGAGGTTGCATGTCTCAAGGTGTTGTTTCCACTTGGTCAGCTTGTGTTCGTTGACAATCCTACGGATTTCCGCATTGAGATCTTTTATTCTGGGATCTGCGGGATTGATAAGTCTCACTTGGTCACGTTCTCTTGCCATCGCCGCAGCTTCTGCCGGGAAATTCGGACGAATTTCTGGTATTCTGCCAGCAGGAATAAAGCGGCATGAGGCTGAATCGATGATCTTGCGAAACTCTCGTTCGCCTTTGCGTACGTCCGTTGGAGTGGGTAAGGCAGCGAAGGAGCGCTCTGTATATTCAGTAAAGCGGTCCCAGTCCGCTTTGGTGAAGTTGATGTATGTTATTTTATCAGTCGTTATGAAGTCGGTCGGTCGTTCAACAGAGAGTAAGATGGGTAGGTGGTCTGAAGCTAATGTAAGCATCGGTCGCCAGATGACAAAGTTGATAAGGCCCGCGCTCGTTATGGAGATGTCTGGCGAGCTGTGACAGTTGCCTGCCACCCTGGTAAGGGCATCTCCATTGACTGTACAGAATGCTGAGTTATCTATTTGGTCTGCAATTGCCTGTCCTCTACTGTCTGCTGGCAAGTTGGAGTGCCAGAGATCGTGATGTGCGTTGAAGTCGCCTAGGATTAGGCGGTTATCGCCCCTTAGCAACGCACTAATGTCGGGATGATAATCTCTAGGACAACACGTGACAGGAGGAATATAGATGTTTATGATTTGCAGGTCGGCGTCTCCTGACCGGACTGCTATGCCTTGGCATTCTAAGGTAGAGTCCCTGGGGTCGACGTCAGGGGAAAATAGATTGTATTGTACAGAGTGATGTGTAATGAACGCAAGGCCACCCCCAAGACCGCTGGGACGGTCTTTACGATGTACATTATACCCATCACAAGTTCGTAAGTCCGATCTCGTGTTCAGTTTTGTCTCTTGTATCGCGGCGATTTTGATGTTGTGCGTCTTCATAAAGTCAGTTATCTCCGCGATCTTTCCAGCTAATCCGTTACAGTTCAGCTGCAGAATTTTGAAGTGTGTAGGAGGGGAGGCGGGGGACATACCAGGCGTGAGGGACGGATGCGTTGGCCTAGGTGGAGGTAGGCTAAGGCCTAAACTATGTCGCAGTCTAGAGTTGACAGCGCCATGGCCGATGTTGTCTGGCGTGGAGGGCGGCTGCGTACTGCAACAGGGGGCTATGAACGAATCCGTCCAGAGGTTGCCGTTTGCGAGCCCAGAGCACATAAGGGTGTGACACAGGCCAAGGCAACTGTTGCACTTGACCGATGTCGCAGGCGTATACAATCTTTGCCGACAAACGGTGCACATAGTGAAAGGTACTAGGAGGTGGTGTTCCTGACCCACGTGCAGGCTGGAAGCAGGGGGGGCATTAGGGGCTGAGACAGAGGGGACTGACGCTCGGCGATGCTCATATCTGACCTATTCCGGGGGGGATAGGAGTGTTGAGCGGCCGTGTGAGATGGAGACGCTGGCGTGCGTGAGCGACAGTCGGGAGTGGGTGAGGCAGGGATGGCAGCGGTGCTGCCAGTCGTGTAGACTGAGCCACTATTGTGACTATTGGGGGTAGTTAAAGGCGGTAAGGGAGTGCCAGAGCGGCGGCTACCGCGGGACGTCCTAGGACGTGTACAGCAAGGTGCCTCAAAAGTACTAAAGAAAGTACGGGGTCTGTGGATGGCAGGGTTAAGCCCTGAAAATCCAGATTTATGTAACCATCTCTTACACTTGGCGCATTGTACCGAATACGACCGTTTAATATAAATTTTCTTCCAGCAAACGCAGCAGATCCAGTCTCTTGGTCCAGGGTTGGGTTCGACCCCAGCCCGTAACAAGAGACAATGGAGCAACCCAGCTGCAAGGGTTTGCTCCGAGGACGACAATTTAAGGGTGGGACGGGACAGATTGGACAGGGTTACACTGAAATAACAGCCCTTGGCCGGGTGGGAAAACCCGGGTCATTCCGGCCATCGAGCAATCCTAGTGCGCCACGGCCACGTACAACAACTGATTTAAGGTAACCATAGCAACCGGTGGTTACCATAGCAATCGACACGAGCGGTTGTATTCGTGCTCACACGTATTTGACGTCGGCTCGCGTTGATGAAAATCAAAAATATGGTTACCTTCAAACAGTTGTAGTGCGTGGCCGTGGCACTTAATGTTTTTTTTTAAGCTCAACACATTGGTGACTTTGGCGTATCGCTATAGCCGTATACTTAACATAAGAGAAAAAGGTTACTTTACGGATAGGGAATTACGATACAGCACCAATAATCGATTGCATTGTTTCTCATAAGGTTGGTCGAATCAGCTGTTTTATAAGGTTACCGATAACGCACCAATAACTTGAGCTTTAGGATTTTATCTCAAAGAAAAATACCCTGAGCAATATCCCTACCGGACAGCTGTTTGGGCAGTGACAGCCCAGCTGACACTCAGGTCCTAGGTAGTGAGGCATCAGAATTGTGATAAGATTTCTATGGCGGTGGGGCAACATCTTATCAAAACATTTGTGTACGTGTGAGCCATTTGCGCATGTGTGTCGCTCCACCTAAGACCTGACTATCAGCTGAGTTGTCACTGATCAGTCAAATGTCTATATATGTTGTTGTGTATCAGGATTGGATTGTCCGGTGGGGATCCTACCAGACAGCTGTTTCATCGGTGACGACTCATATCATATTCAGGTCTTAGGTATATCAGATTGTTCAAAAGCGCCATAGAATTAGCAGCCTCACTCATGAGTATCAGATATTACTTATGTTCGGTGAAGATAACAGTTTTAAAATTTTATAAAATTTTTGCTGGAAAGTGTTCGGTGACACAAAACATTTGCAGCGAGAGAGCGTATTTTGACATTCAATTGAGAGAGAGAGTTGCAAGTGTCTGTAAGTGAAAAACAGGTGATCGTGACATAGGAAAGCAACAACAAAAATTTTCAAATTTGAACTATTAACCAATCAAAAAATCAACAGCTGTTTTGTTTGCAAGTTTTTACTGACTCCTGTTCGGCGAAAACTGTTTACTTTTGGCTTTTCGAGAGAGTTTTAGGTCATTCTCACTTTACTGACAGTTCTTTGCAAGTTTTGTCACCGAACACAACTATTTTCAGCTCTGTTCGCCGAACATAAAATGTTTACATAATAGTGTTCGGCGACACAAAAAACTTCCAGGGGAGAACGCATTTTGACATTTCATTTGGAGAAGAAGTTGCAAGTTTCTGCGACGAAAATTTCGTTCAGTAAAACTTACAAAGGAAAAAATCTGTCATGATATAGCAAAACAACAACAAAAACTTCAAAATTTGAGGTGTTTACCAATGAAAACAGGAGCAGCTGTTTTGCTTGCAAGTTTTTACAAATTCCTGTTCTGTACTTTTTCCATTTCGAGAGAGTTTCACGCCCTTCTCTCTTTATAGGCAGTTTTTTACAAGTTTGGCGCCAAATACACCTATTATTATTGTAGCAATACTTGGCCCTTCATTTAATACCAGTTCTTTGCCAGCCAGATAGGAATCCGGTGTGAAATCAAAGAGCTTGAGATGCTACCCAATAGGAATAAATCCCGAAAATTCTATAAAAAAAATTCTGCGAATGACGGAAGGTTTTAAAAATGAGGGCGGCGACCTGCTGACCGATGTGCAGGTAGTACTAAGATTGTGGAGGGATTACTCGATGGCAGCGACTCGTTTGACCTCGGATCGTGGACTTCAGGCGCCTTTAACGACACTCATAAATAATTCGGGCACATTCTAACCCCCTAACTGCAGGAGTATTCGTCTCCTTCTATCAGCAAATGTATACTCTTACCGATTACCGGGATATTGGTACAAAATATTACTCCATCATGCAATATACTGCACTTCACAAATAAAGTCCTGCGAACCCTTCCTGCCCAACAAAACATCTGAAATGTACCGAAGAAAGTACTTTAAAACAGTAAAAGAGAGACAAAAGCTCACACGTACACATTTTTGGGTAGATATACCAATTTGCTTTTAATGAACTCAAAGAAGCATTCATTGACGGATGGGGTAATCCTAAAGCTCAAGATTCTGTTTTCGTTAGCCTATAGCTAGAGCCGTGGGGATAATCTGCAAAAAGTTGTCTTGCTTTGTCCAAAAAGTTTGGGCAACACTATTCGCAGAGTTGCATTTTACATTATTGCTAGGATTGCCACATACTGCCTGCAACGCCACCTATTAAATTAAATATTTATATGTGAATATATGCTGCTCTTCCACTCACCGTACCTTTCGGGTAAAAGTAAATTTTAGTAGTTCATGTGAAACTAATTGGAGCACCTTGGTATGTGAAGGAAATTTTTAAACAATATTTGCTTGTCACGAAACCAGCAAGTGCGAGTTCACATCGCGGTGGGGCAATACGGAAAAACATGGATAACTTGTAGAGCGACAATAACAAAAGTACATACTAGAAACAAATTAATACATACACATGTGCATGTTTATGACTGTTTAGTTGATATATAAAAAATTGCTTAAATAAACAACACGCATATAGTTAACGTTTTAACAAATCTTGCCGGTGCTTTAATAGTCATTATTATAGTTTAACTACAATTAATCAAACCAACAAGCATATTTGAGATTAAACCAAAAGGATGACGTCGTCAAAAGATGTGCGGAAAAGGAAAGTGAGTACAAAATATATATATTTTGAAATTCATTGATCAGCCCCTTGAACTGGTTATTAGGGAAGAACTTTAACCCCTTATTACTAGCTTGGATCATGATTCAATAATACAGGTCGTGTTAATAGACCAGCTGATTTTTACTTTTGTCTCGAATTTTGACATTACACTCATTTCTCAGTACGATTTTGACGTTAAACTCACAAATTACATAAACAAAATACATGGACAATCCTTGTGTGTCTGTATGTTTGTCGAGCTGCTACGACCTGTTACAGTTGGATCATGGCTTGAATTCCAAAGACCCGAAGCTGGTTTTACCGGCTTGCTTTAACTTGACAATGTTAAGAAATTTAAAAAAATATGTCTTCAAAAGATGATACTTTTCTGTCTCAAAATTCTTCAGTTGCTTCGATTAATCAGTTAAAAAAGGTAACAAACTTTTTTTGTTACTTGGCACTCTTTTTCAATTAGGTTTCTTTAACTTTAAGGTAAACAATAAGAATTAAAATGTACACATAATTAAGTATGTAAATATGCAGTTATCAGCGAATTTTCACATATTTTTAGAGTAAGAGAGCGGGAGATTTATAAATAATTACACTTTCTTGTTGTAACGAGAATGTGTAATTAAATGTCTGTTTCGGCTATATATAACTTCCTGCATGTGATGCCAAGTCTAATGACACTAAATATTGTAATGAAAGCATTGTAGTGAATATATTTGTATTGTTAAAAAATAAAAATATGTAAATAGAATGACGAGTTCGACGTTGTGTTATTACCACAACAACAACAACAACGATTTCGACTGATGCAAATTATTTTATTCTTAAAAATTATATATTTACAATAGGTAATTAGCAATACAAATCTCAATTTTTGGTGAGCCATAAAAAGTTTAATATGAAAAATTAAATAAATGAGTATTATTTCGGTCACCGTGGATAGTGGGTATACAAAAAGTAAGGGCCATTTCTACCATATCCAGGCTTGAATTGTGGTAGAGGGCCGTAGTTCTTACATAGCATAGACTTCCCTTCTAGATAGGTACCAGTTATATGGTAAGTCACACAACCTCTCGGCCTGACTTGCGTTTGCGTTATTTTTGTTTACTTTTCTCAGTTAGTTTCTGAAGAGCAGTGTGCCAAATCTAACTATGTGTTTGCTGTCTGTGTGCACCACATATATCTGCACTCTTCACTCTCATTATCCATAATGAAAATTTTTGTTAGCGCTAACAGTCAGGTATAATGCAAATGCATGCCACTGCTAATGGTTATGAGTATGGCAAACATGCGCCAGGCCTAATGGTTATGAATGGCGGAAACTTCATATATAGCTAACAATGAAAATATTTGGTTTTTAATGTTTAATATAATTTGAAATTACACAATTTTCACGTTCACAATAGTCAATAAGATCTACAAATACATATTTATATCACTAAACATTAACAAATTATAATTTTACTCCATTTACTTGTCCATCTGAAAATATAAAATTTTGGGTGCATAAATATATAAACCAGGACTTGACTCGTTAAATAACAATAATTAGCACTATATCGAACCTTATGCGCAAAAACGACGTAAGACCCATGATTTTCTAGCTTTTTGATGAAAATCGATCACTTATTAACACACACATAACCTGCCAAAGTTTCGTAGCTGTGAAACGTACCGTTATGAACTTAGAGCAAAAGCAATTTAGACGTAAGTACATGTATTTTTTTAATCACATTTTTAGTGAGCGCAAAGTGGCTGTTACGTCTTTTTTTCCTTTTCAAACTAATGATAAAATATGATATTTCATTGTCAAAATCAGTTAAATAGGTAAGATTCGGTATACATACTAACTTTATCCATAAAATATTGTACATCTGTTAAGTAATGCAATATTATTTTTAAGTCCTGAACTAGGCTCTAAGAGTCGTAGTAAATAAATAAATAAAATAAATCATTTTATTAAGAATTAAAAAAAAAAAGTGAAATATGGGCGTGGCACCGCCCACATATGAATGAGCAAATTTTCAAATTTCAAGTGTTAATAAATTGAAAACCATTTATGCTAGAATAATGATTGTTGCAGGCAGAATGCTAAAATTTGGGAAATACATTGGCCTTTTCGTCCTATTATTGCTTTCTGCAAATTTTTGAAAATGCATAATAAACAAATAATAACTTCACGATCAATTGAATAATGGAGCTTGCTTCTAAACATATCACTGTTACGGAGAGTATACCCAGTATCTGTGTTAACTGAAGGAAAGTCGAATACTTTTATAGGTGTGTTCGTAGAACCGTTTAGATATTTACTGCGCAAACAAAAATTACCTGAACTATAATTGATGCAGAGTGTTAATATGCAATAAAAAAGCCATGCTGTCTCTAAAATGTTTTCTGAACACGCCTAAAAATATTCCACTCAGAAAACATATGTACCAAAGAATGTAAATTAATAATGCAAAAATGGCACTTTAGAGGAAAATTGCATCGTGACGCTACAGGGCATCATAGCTGAGTTGTTACAGTATTAACTCTAACAGCGGCTTTGATGCAGGTCCTTGGGTACGCATCCCAGTGTCCGAGAACGGGTATCATGGGGATTTCGAAACACATCATCCCATACCATCGCTGTGCATATCGTTGTAATTTTTCTCTATTGATATTGTTAAAATATTCAAGAAAATATATTGATTTGTGAAATTCGTGTACCAATATTATATAAATACTTCACAGTACTTTAATTTGTTGAACTATGTCGATGTTTGCATACCCATTTTTCTCGATATTATACTTGCCTTTTCTGGGCGTATTAGTAGCAATTTCATTGCAAAACTCCTTGTTAAATGTTTTATACATTTTTTAACAACGCACTTACATTTTGCTCACAATATCAAAGAAGAAAATACACAAAGAAAAAGAAAAACTTGACAGAAGGCTTTGTGTGTATGTTATTAATTTACAATTTTCGCTTGCATGTATTAGTAAATGTGGTTAGGCCCGTCTAGTAGGGTTGACTTGGCTTGAGAACTCTCACGTACAGTTCTGTTAAATGAATTTTGCATTTAACCGATTACCCAATACTTAGGCAAACTTTACTTGAACTAGAAGTCTGTTGATTTTTGATTTTCTGCGTAAGTTCAAACCTAGGCTTGAATTTAGGATAAAATGTGTGATTTATTTGAAGTAAAATACATTTATCTGACGCCTGTTTCAATTTTGGAGAAAATAAGTATGCTTGAATCGTATATGTGTTAAGGGAAATATAATCCAGACAAAACGGCTAAGTCAAGGCAAAATCAAGTCAAGTCTATGTTGCGTAAGAGTAGCAGCAGCTTAAATCGTTCAGTAAGCTGTCAAATTAACCGCCTATTAGGATTAAGCTATTCTAAGTCCCGGAACCGGTCAATTTCAAAGTAATTAAAAAAAATTACATTTCTGCGACGAAAAACATTTAACCAAAAATTCATTTGCCTTTTAGGAAATATTCAAGGTGGTATACAAAAATTGCAAGAGAAGTTCGTTTAGCTCTTAGGTGGCATTTATTATTGTTTTTCTTATTTTTTTATGTTCTACAAATTTCTTGACCGAATTTTCTTAAAAACTGTATAATAAAAACTTTGCAAAACGTATCCAGTAATATCAGACTAGTGATGAAATGAGATTCAAAAAGGTTGATAAAGTGTTTTTTATTTATTTATAACCTTATCTCAGTGTTCTTATCGTTGAGCTAAAATAGCCAGCAGATAAATGCATATCAGAAGTACTACTTAGATAAGATAAAGGCTTTTTTGAAGTCATTTTGAAATTAGTATCAGGCATACTTATATAATAGAACTTGTATATTCCAAGGCAAATATATTAACTGCGTAAACGGTATTGCCTACAATGCTCTCAAAGAGGACAAATACAAGGTTCGAAAATTTTTTGTAATGACAAAGCATATTATTCCTTACGATTCCCGCCATGAAAGTCATTGTCAATTATGACGCACTTATAACACTTGTTAACAAAAAATCTGCATTGTACCTGAAGTTATAAAATCTGTTACGTTCGACTCCAAAACAACCATGGGGCGTACTTGTAATCGACTTAAGTTAGCACTAACTTAATTTTGGGTTTCACCAACTGAGCGACTTAAATAATTTTGAACACAACAACCCGATCAGCTGTTTTATGCATAGGAGTATTTTTTCATATCAGACAACTCAGCGCGTCCCAATACCCCAGTGCGAAATTGGCATGTATGGCCATACACGAAGGAATGTATTGATCTTACACCCATTTCTTTTTAGTTGGAAGGTACAAAATTTAGCGCTTAATTGAAAACGATAGTTTCGTAATGGTTGCATGCTAGAAAACAAGCGTTCACATGCATCTATGCATACGGTGTTAAAGTCATGCTTGACGAATTTTCCAGCTGGGACATTGTACAAAACAAATTAGGAGCATTACTGACATTTAGGTTTTAAACGACAGCAACACTGACTTAGGGCCACTTTCATAAAGGCCGGTTAAGCCTAATCGGCGATTAATTTGACAGCTAACCATACAAAATACGTCAATTAAACCCCGGTTAGCGTTAACCGGCTTTTATGAAAGCGGTCCTTAGTCGAGAACAAGTCAGCTGGTAGGCTGACTAAGTTGTGACTTAGTTAAGTTGGATGGTGAAACTGAAAAAGTGAAAAACTCGACTTAACTAAGTTAACTAAGCTAAGTCGAGCTGGTGAAAGCGGCTTTTAATTAATTTTGTCTAAGAATACGCCTCATAAAACTGCACGTGCCGGTGGTCGGAGTAATGTTATAACGAATGTCATATTTTTTATTTTTTTCTATTTTGTTACCAAATTTAGAAATTTTTGAGTTTCTCTTAGGAGAAAGGTATCAAAAAGTTGAAGTAAAACTCGAACACCATAGAAATTGCAGCCTTAAAACTATCACATCTTGTTAAAACTTTACATGCTGAAGAAATTAGATCCATTCGTCACAAATCATAGATTCATTAGTGACAAAGAGCATAAAATAAGAAAATCAGCAACAGTACAACATCCCTAGTGTTAGTCTTAAAAACAATGCCACAATTATACATCGACGGCTGAGTGGAAAATCACTATTTCAAAATATTTTCCAAAAGCGCCCTATCTCAGAATTTCTTTGAAGAACGCCCCACCTCAAAATTTTTTTCAATAACGCCCTATTTTAAAATATGGTTTAAGAGTGCCCTATCTCAAAAATGAGCTTCGAAAACGTCCTATTTGAACGGAATTTCAATACATTTTTAGCTGAGATAGGGCGTTTTTGAATCAACCTCTCAGATAGGGCGTTGCTAAAAAAATTCTGAGATAGGGCGTTTTTGAAAAAGATTTTAAAATAGGGTGATCTTCCACTCAGCAGTCGATATCTTGTATTCTGCTTATCGAAAAACTTAACTGTTAACATATAACATTAGCTAAGTAATCACAATAAATTTTAAACATAATGTTATTTGAATTTGAAGGTGCCATGAGAAATTCCGACTGTTTCAAGTGACTGAAGTAAAACGAAATGAGTCAAGGTCAACAGAGAACAGAAGGGTCTTACATCAAACTTCTTTTATCATGAATTTTATGGTAGACAGATCTATAGCAGTATTGTGATATGCCACGGAAACCATATTTTTTTTATTAAGACAATATCAAACAAATTTCTTCACTTTTTGTTTAAGAATATCGAATTTAACAAATCCTAAAAGTTTTAGCTTTCGAAATGTATATAAAATAATTTTGTTTTTTTGTGGCTTTGAGTACTTCCGCGTGGAGTACTGATTAGGCGGGGATGTTCTCTTGTCCCTCAAAGTGCATGTTATATTATACACTTGGTTTTTGTCTTGAAGAATATTTAGCTGATTTGTGGTATTTGTTTTGAGACCTCAGTCATGTAGATTTTAGCCTTTGCAAATGTTTTTATGTATATTAATTTTAGGTCATACATTTTTGTCCAACTTTGTTCACAATATAAATCACTATCTTATTACTAATTGTGGTGACTTTATAGTGTTCAATTTCTTTTTGGTTTTAGGGTTTGGATCCGTGTTCTTGTTTTTAGTGTTATGTTTCAGTTGATTTTTGTTTCTGTTATTTCTTTATAAGTTTTTGATGCCGGGGATTTTGTTGTTCTTTTATGTCAGGTTCTTCTGCAAATTTTTTAGGATCGGTTTTGTTAGAAAGCCGTTTTCATTCAATTTATTGGAATTGATTTTAATATGCGTGCTATATCCGGTATTATGTTTGGTAATTCTAATGTTTTTATATGGAGGCTATTTTGCAATTTTTTGTTAGAAAGCCATTTTTCTTCCATTTGTTGTATTTATATATTGAAAAAGCTTTGGTTTCCTCGAAAACGGTGCCGCTCTTAGTTTTGCAGTGGAGTACGTTGTCAAAAATATTGCAATGTAAAATTAATTACGTATAAACTAAGAAGACGGCGAAGCTCACCGTATTGTAATAAAGCGACAAGCATAAAATATTACGGCCGTCATGCCGGTGGCAATTCGTTCGGCAACGTTTTTTCCTACCGTCATATTCAAACCGGTGAGAATTCAATCAAATATTTTTACCCAAAACAATAATTCTTACATTTATGTTGTTTTGGAAAAATATAAGAAAGAAATAAAAATAAAAAATAGAAAAAACATGCAGGGAATAATTAAAAACGCTCGCTCATCGAAATTTACAGAAAAGTGGTGCTGCTAATGACGGCAAGCATAGAGGCCGCTATAGAACGAACGTTAAATTGCGGCACCGCTTTCCGAGGAAACCAAAGCTTAAGTGTGTTATGTCCGCCTCGATTTGTACGTAAGCTTGATTTTTGTCTGTTTGATTTTTAAAAATTTATTGCTCGCCTAAAACCATAGTATATGTCTACTAGTGGCGCAACTTACTCCGAATCTGCACACACATACACACCACACAGGGTGCGTTGTATGCAATAATAAAACAATCTAATTTTAATACTGCAATATTGAACCTGAACACTTAAAACAGCCAAATTATTGAATATAAAGCACTTATAACACCTTATCAGTTCCTACAGAATGTAAGTTTCAGTTTAAATTGAAAGTTGTTATTTGTAGTTTTTACTTTGAAACAACTCTGAACGCGATTTTCTTCATTCCACTCTCCGGAGTACATTCATCCACTGCCTTCCACTCCGATTCGCAAAAGAAGATGCCAAACTAGTACGGGTAAACAATGCCTAAAACCCTGTCTTTGTCGGTGTAAATTGTCCTGGTGCTACCTCGGAGTAACGTGTAATGTCTTTGTCCGTATAAATTACACATGCCCTGTAATTTAACCTCTCTGATTTTGGATTAGTCAAATTGAAAGTAAACTTGCTACAATAAGCGATATGTAAACTTTTTCAGTTTTCATTTATTTAAAAGTTTAAAGTAAACTTTTTATAAACGTCAAGAAAAAACTATTATCAAACATTTCACTTTAAAAGTGAAATGCAAATGTTTCCAAAAATTCAGAAAAAAACTATTTGTCAGGTTTTTTCTTTTGAACTTAAAATATTTATAATTCTTTTTAGAAAAGATTTTACTTGAGAATGACGACACAAAAGCAAAATTGATGGCTGCATCTTAACACCTTCCGCAATCTGCTAATAATTGGTTTAAGTTCCAACATTCATTGTATGATTAGAACTTTTTTATTTATTTTATTGCGACAGCTAAATAATATGAAAAATATCGTTTGAATAAAGTTTATAGGCTAACATAAATAAGCTAACACAAAACGTTTTTTTCAAACGTTTTATAAACGAAAAATGGGAATTTTGTAAGCTTAATATTTATTTCAGAAAGGTTTTTAAAGAATTATTTTAAGTTTACTTTGCTTGTTGGGTAAAATAATTTATTGTTAAGACATTTGTTTAGAAATTATATAAAACTATGGACACACTACAGCATAAATCGTCAATTTTCGTAAAACAAGTTCGTTCACACCTACCTGCAATTCCTATTTTCACTTGAAAACTAGCTTACAACTAATAATACATTTACACTGCACGAAATGAGTCACTTTGGGCGAAATAATCCAAATGCGTCACATTTCCCCATACACATCCCATTTCCCAAATGACTGATTTCATCGCATTCGCTCCATTGTTTACCCGTACTAGTTTGGCATCTTCTTTTGCGAATCGGAGTGGAAGGCAGTGGATGAATGTACTCCGAGAGAGTGGAATGAAGAAAATCGCGTTCAGAGTTGTTTTAAAGTAAAAAGTACAACTAAAAAACTTTCAATTTAAACTGAAACTTACATTCTGTAGGAACTGATAAGGTGTTATAAGTGCTTTATATTCAATAATTTGGCTGTTTTAAGTGTTCAGGTTCAATATTGCAGTATTAAAATTAGATTGTTCTATTATTGCATACAACGCACCCTGTGTGGTTTGTATGTGTGTGCAGATTCGGAGTAAGTTGCGCTACTAGTAGACATATACTATGATTCGCTCGCATTTGGGCCGAAACAATATGACATTTTTGTGGAACGCATTGCGTTTGAAGTTTGGCCTAAAGGAAAATGTCAAACAAAATGCAAATGAGACAATGTAAATGGGTTTGAAATTACTCATTTGAATTTTCCAAATGCGGTGCAGTGTTAATGTAGTATAACTCTGTGAGGCTATTTAACTCAATTAAAACAGAGCGAACATTTGAATTATTGTATAAAATTTTGTACATTAGTCTTTCTGTTTTATTTCATATAGTTTTGAAGGAGTAATCTATAGGAAAGAGACTGGGTTAGATTTTTCAAATCGATCTTAGAAAACAAAGGCATTATGTCTGCAAGTTTTATAATGTCCTTCCTCACCGGATCAGTGACAACTCAGCTGGTACTCAGGTCTTATGCGTCAATCAGATACAATCCAGCAATATATTGACTTATGACAGAAACGTCGACGGTAACGTACTTGTATCTGATTGGATGTACCGCTCTACCTCAGACTTGAGTATCGGACAAGTTATTACGGACAATAGAGATGTCTGGATGTGTTGGTTCACATCAGGATTGTCCAGTAGGGTATATCAGTAGCAGTGTTCTGTCAGGGAAAGTACACGATTTATTAGTTTTGAGTAGTACTGTGACGAATTCGATGATTCCTTGATTATTAATCCTGGGTTCGATCACTATAAAGTCAAATAAACACACGCACAGATATTGTAACTAATAGCTAGTTTTATTTTCTACAAGGTGGCGCAAAAGTAAGCTTCCGATGTTCAGCATATCGGTTGTGGCACGTGCAGTGTGTGCTGTTGCACCGTCTTGTTGGAACCACATGTTTTCCAATCCCAATTCATCAAGTTGCGGCAAAAAGAACTCGTTGATCATTGCTCTGTAGCGCTCACCCCCCCCCCGACCGATTATTGGTCAAATAAATAGTCAGCAATATTCCGCGTTCTGGAGCAGTGTAGCGTAACATTGTTTATTAACGTGTATTTCGCATGTGTTTACTACACAAATGTCAAAACAGAACTGACTTTAGGGGCCAATCGCAAAATTTATAACATTTTCTGATAGGAGGATTACTTTTGCGCCACCCTGTAGTAATACACGCAAAACAATTTTAAAAGTTTGGTAACTTTACAGTAGTTCACTGAACACCACTTGAAAATAAACTGATCCACCTGCCTTGCTTGGTCACTGCCTAATATAGTCCGACAGGGTGCTTGCCTACGCACCGAGAACTTTCTTGGTTATTCGCTCTTCGTGTTCTCGAAGGATCGGGGTTATTTATTCTCTCTTTTCATCTCTGTTGAATTTAACTAGTGGTGAAAGTGTTATTAAGTTAGGGATGGTACATACTTGAGAATAATCGCCACAGTACACTATTCGATTATTATCGATAAAATTAGGACCAGACACTGATTGGTAGTGGGTTTCGATCTTGTTTTGAGATAAAAGTTGTAGTTTTCGTCTGGTTTTCGGGGAAAATTTTCCAAGAAGATAACACCGGTTTTAACATGTTTGCCTCGATGAGAATGAGCTCCGAAACAAGATAATATATGTGTACATAGTGTAGCAAAAAGGTACTGGTGCAGTTTAAGGGACCCACCGAAAATTATGGCAATAAAGTCGAATGGGGTATCAAAAGACGCGTATTTACGTCTAAAGTCAGAATCTGAAGTCGGAGTAAAATTTTGTTTTACCGTTCAAAAGTTATAAACAAAATACTAATTGATCGGAAACACTTTGCTAATACACTCCTTGTGTTATTTTAAGCACAAAAAACCGGACTGAAGCTAAACCGACGAGAAAACTTAATAATTTTAGCGTATTTAAGACAAAAAATATACACGCAACAACCGAAACATTGAGCACTGCCAGATATTATGTACTCATAATGATACACTATGATGGCAGCTAGCTCAAAACAACCACTTGTTGCTGGAAAAAAATACTTGTGTTTTAAACACAAATCAATTAGATTGCGTTAATACAGGGTGGCTGATGAATTTTGCTACATTAAGAAACTCAAATAATTTTTTTTTCAGTGTATGGAATTCATTTTTCTTTTATTCATGTTAAAGCTCATTAAATTTTATTAAATATAGCTTAATTATTTTTAAAAATAATGGAATTTAAATGCCCCCCCTGCTCGTCGATGCATGTGCGGCATCTTACCAAAAAGTTGTTCATTACTGCTTGGAGAGTTGAGACAGGAATAGCCGCAATTGTTTCTCGAATGGATTGCCTTAGTTCATTCAAATTTGTTGGTTTTGCTTTGAAGACTTCCTGTTTGCAATAACCCCACAAGAAAAAGTCAGGTGCAGTAAGGTCAGGCGACCTGGGTGGCCAACGGAATGTGGAGTTTCTGGATATCAGCTTATTGGGAAATTTTCGTCGCAATTCTGTCATAACAGGTTGGGCTATATGAGGAGCTGCACCATCTTGCTGAAACCACACAGAGTTGAAAGAAATTCTCATTCGGCGTAATTCTGGACACAGGGTGGCTGATGAAAGCCGCTACCAAAAAAAAATTAAATAACTTTTTTTCTATTTAATGAATCTGGTTAATTTTTTTTTTATTTTGCAGATTGACTTTTACATTTAATAAAAATTGATAACTGGGACACTGAAACAAGAATTTGGATTGTCCGCCGCTATCACGCACTGGAGTCCGTAGTTTCGGTTCAAAGAGAGTATAGGCGCACGTTTGGCGGCAATCCTCCGAGCAGATGGACCATAATAAGACTTGTAAACAATTTTGCCGAGCATGGGACAGTCAACAGAAGACCTTACCATCGAAACCCTTCAGTTCGAACGGAGGAAACAATCGCTGCTGTAGCTGCTGCCATACAAAACAATCCACGTGTTTCGACAAGAAGCTTATCTGCTCAAATGGGTGTAAGCAGACTGTCATTACAGTCAATTATGCACAAAGATTTGGACTTATTCCCATATAAAATTCAAATGGCCAACAAACTGAACGCTGCAGACTTGCCGATTCGCTTGGAATTTTGCCAGAAGATGCTTCAAATGGTGGAAGAGGATGGAAACATGTTGAACTGTCTTTTCATGTCTGACGAGGCCCATTTCGATTTAAACGGCAACATAAACAAACAAAATTGTCGAATATGGAGTGCTTCCAACCCACAGATACTCCATGAGACGGAAATGCATCCACTTCGTGTCACAGTGTGGTGTGCAGTTTCATCACGCTGCATTGTCGGGCCCTACTTCTTCGAAGAAAACGGTCACACCGTTACGGTTACTGGAGACCGTTACTTGAGCATGTTGAGAGAGTTTTTCTATCCAGAATTACGCCGAATGAGAATTTCTTTCAACTCTGTGTGGTTTCAGCAAGATGGTGCAGCTCCTCATATAGCCCAACCTGTTATGACAGAATTGCGACGAAAATTTCCCAATAAGCTGATATCCAGAAACTCCACATTCCGTTGGCCACCCAGGTCGCCTGACCTTACTGCACCTGACTTTTTCTTGTGGGGTTATTGCAAACAGGAAGTCTTCAAAGCAAAATCAACAAATTTGAATGAACTAAGGCAATCCATTCGAGAAACAATTGCGGCTATTCCTGTCTCAACTCTCCAAGCAGTAATGAACAACTTTTTGGTAAGATGCCGCACATGCATCGACGAGCAGGGGGGGCATTTAAATTCCATTATTTTTAAAACTAATTAAGCTATATTTAATAAAATTTAATGAGCTTTAACATGAATAAAAGAAAAATGAATTCCATACACTGAAAAAAAAAATTATTTGAGTTTCTTAATGTAGCAAAATTCATCAGCCACCCTGTATAATAAAGAATAAAATTAGAAATGAAAATCGCGCGATTTTTTATTCCAAATTTTCGGCTGCGGCGCTTTGAAATCAAACTCAATTTTTCCATCGTTTTATTTATTCTGAACTTTTGTCTATAGCGCTTTTTAAATAAATGATAATTTACTTTGTTTTATATTTTATTTTTTGGTATTAACAATTCTAGATACTGTTGCAATATTTGTCTTAAAACTAATTGAGGCTTATGATTATATGGATTGTGTAAGCAGCAACTTAAGAAGTTCTTCATAAGTGGTCTAGGTTTGTTTTTCATATATACTGGCACCACTGTTAAACTTTACTTGTAATGATATTTTGGCAACGCTCTAAATCTCAATGTTTTTACTACAAGTATTTCGCATTTTTTCTAATTCTAATATTAAATACGATTCAAATAATGAGTTTTCGGGTCGGTTTCTTTTCAGGTTGGCTTTATTATGTAAATTAATAATAGGAGATATAATAAAAAAAGATTATTGTGCTCTGAAAACAATGTAAAAAGTGTAGTAACAAAGTGTATCCGTTCAAACAGTATTTTGTTTATAATTTTTGAACGGTTGAAAAAAGTTTAGCTGCGACTTCAGATTCTCAATCTAGGCGTGAATACGCGTATTTTGATAAATAGGCAATCTACTGAACTTTTTCTCGACATAATGCCAAATTTTTCAAGTCCGAGAACTGTGAAAGGCAATCAGCTGGCTTGTGTTTTTTTTGTTGTACATTGCAGTGATTTCTGCAGCAAATCATTTTTTCCGACATTTCTAAAGCGGCGTGAAAAACCGATGAGAATTTGAAGGATAAGGAAAATTGTTAGCAAAATGTACAACTGAGATATACAGATTATTGTAGGAGCTGCAATGAAAATTGAATACCAGTTGGTAAGTTGCCAACCTTCAGAGCAAATGTAATAGGAACTCGTTTATTTAAGGTGTGGGTCAGAGAGGGGAGATCGTAAACAATACAAAAATTATACACACATATTAACGTGAATAATTTTTTATGCCTATCTTCAATAGCTAAACACGAAGGATGAGCAGGGAAGTGGTGCTGCGCCCATACGACGAAAAAGTGCTAGCCCAAACGCTGGCGCTAAAGGTTTACCCAGAGGATTGAAGTTATCGTTCCTATGTTTGGTATTATCCGCTACATTGTTTTTGATTTTCTTTGGTAAGTACTTAGTGGATGCTGGTGTAATGTAGCAACTAACTTTTTTTTCAATTACAGGCTTTTATATGGATTCCACCAGTCCTTTTTTGGTGCGTTTGGCATCAAAATTAGGTTATACGCGTAATCAATTTGCGGTTATTATAGATGCTGGCTCAACTGGTAGCCGTGTGTTGGCTTATAAATTCGATCGAAGTTTTATAGGTATGTAAAATAAGAATGAAGTAAAAGGATGTATTCTACAATAATTCCGAATGACAGTAATTTCCTAAAGGTTTCACAACCTTCTTTGCTACATCTCCTTTTTTGCTTACTTTTTTATATCCCTTATAGATAACAAATTAGTCCTGTCAGAGGAACTTTTCAAGGAACGCAAACCTGGTCTCTCTTCATTCGCTGAGAATCCGTCGCAGGGTGCACACTCAATTAAATTGTTACTCGATGATGCTAAAGCCTTCATACCAAAAGAGAAATGGGCATCCACACCACTCGTACTTAAAGCAACAGCTGGCCTACGTCTTCTAACACAACACAAAGCTGATAATATATTAAACGCTGTACGTGAGCTCTTTGCGAAATCGGAATTCAGCGTCGAAACAGATGCAGTTGAAATAATGGATGGAAGCGATGAAGGCATTTTCTCTTGGTTTACAGTGAACTTTCTACTTGGACGTTTATCGAAAGCAAATCAAGCTGCTGCTTTGGATTTAGGAGGTGGCAGTACGCAGGTCACTTTTGCCCCAACCGATCCCGATCAAGTGCCACTCTACGATAAATATATGCATGAAGTAAATACGGTAAATCGTAAGATTAATGTATTTACACATAGCTATTTGGGGCTAGGTTTGATGGCAGCACGTCACTCAGTATTTACAAAAGGTCATAACAAGAATGTGAGTGATGTAGAAACTGCCTGCGTTAATCCGATAATCAGCAATCGTACATGGACTTATGGAAATGTGGAATACAAAATTAGGTATGTGAGCAAGTGTATTATTTAATAGGTTTATTTATATTAGTTTAATTTTTTACAGCGGCAAACCAAATACAAAATCAACTGCAGAAGAACCCATTGTTGACTTTGAGCAATGTTTGGAAGCCGTGAAGACACAAGTGCTGCCATTGGTGAAGCCGAAGCCTTTTACATTAAAACAACATACAGTGGCTGCTTTCAGTTATTACTTTGAACGCGCTATAGAATCTGGACTAATAGATCCGTTTCAAGGGGGTGAAATAACAATAGCAGCATATCGTAAGAAAGCTGAAGAAATTTGTAGCATTGCCAATGATGAACAGCCTTTTATGTGCTTCGATTTGACATATATATCGGTGCTACTGCGTGAAGGATTTGGTTTGGGTGATAGTAAAAAAATTAAGGTAATCAAATAAATCAAAATCTAACAAATTGTATTGTATGTATATTAACTTTTGTTTTCTATAGCTTTACAAAAAAATCGATGGACATGAAATATCGTGGGCGCTAGGCTGTGCTTATAATGTCTTGACCAGTGATGAGAAATACAATTCCTAAATTTGTACAGTAACTATCATGCAAGAGTAACCAAACACATCCATTGAATGTACTATGTATGTAAACTTTGTAAAGTAATCGGTGTACTATTTGGTCTTAAAAATACAAGTGCTTGTAGTTTATAGTAAAAATAAGCTAAATCAAATATGTGCATGCAATATTGATATTACATGTGTGTTTTTTGACGCATACTCTCGAGAAAACACGTATGTACATGTACAAATTTATTATCAACGAATTATCGTTAACAATGATATTTTATCTATGCCTGAGTGCCTTGGAAAATTCAAATATACTCACTTTTAAGATTTGACTTTGATTAGTATTGGTTGATTTTATGTTTTATGGATGTGTTTGGGAGTGGAAATTAGTACGTATTAAATTTTTTTAAGGTAAATACATATCTGCCGCTGATATGTTGATATTGAGTTCTATATATGCATGTATGTATTATATGAGTATATCGTTAATAAGTATTTTATTCGTCAAAGTTAGGTGTGTGTATCATTAGGAATATGTATTTAGTATGGACATGTGTAACAATTTTTTATATGTAGTGCAATCACCCATTCAGTTTTACTATACATGCTTTCGGATATCAGAATAGGCATGATAATTATTTGTTGTATGTAAATATATTTTTAAACGTAAAAAAAAATCCATATTTATGAACATAGTTTCCTCCGTAATTGTAAATAAAAATCAATCCAAAAATAAACTCAAAATTGATTGAAACAAACAGTTGTAACGTGTTTTATTTTATGACAAAATGAAGGACAGTGTACTGTGTCACAGATATCTAGGATTGCATCCTCTACTGTATATGTGTACAGGTGCGCTCGGGATATATCATTTTCCTTTATAAGCACAGGAAGCGTTTCTTCCTTATTGCAGACAAAAGCAGTTTACTCAATTTCTGAGCAGGGAGTTACCACAATCCAGGAATGTGGCCAATCTTCAAATCTGGAAGTGACAGACCGCCGTTGAGCAAAAACAAAGATTCATACATACATATGTATATGTATCTCTGACAAGGTCCATATATATATATATATCTTATAAATAAAAATGAATGTGTGTATGTGTGGCTTTTATAGGCGTCTAAAGTACTCAACCGATCTTTATGAAATTTTCACAGTATATTCTAGGATTCACTGGAAAAGTGGACGGTGCCTCGCCCCCGGTGCACCACCCACACAGTTTTGAGTTTTATTTGTGCTTCAATAATATCCAGTTTATTGTCGATGTCTATCAAACTTTCACGATAGGTCCAGGAGTTCGGCGGCTATATATATTTTTTCTGGCAATTTTAGGCAGGGCAACGTCTGCTAGTATTTAATTAAAAAATAAATTACATTTGTTAAATGCATAGTTCCATAATTTTTTATTGTTTTACAAATTTCGATAAAGCTGTTGCTTTGAATTTATTGAAATAAAACTGTATATAATTGTTGTTAGTATTCAAAAGCCAGTAAAAACTAGTCGAAAACAAATCAAGGGCTGAGTTGAATATCACCCTATTTCGAAATATAGTTGAAGAACGTCCTATTTCAGATTTTCGTTGAAAATCGCTCTATCTCACCATTTGGTTCAAAAACGCGTTATCCCAGATGGAAATGGATTGAATTTTCATTGAGATAGGACGTTTTCAAAAATATTTTAAAAAATTGCAATTTTCCACTCAGCTGCCGAAATAATAAAAATTCCAGTTAACATTTTTTTGGTTATTAGCAAAACTATATGCTGCTCAACTCTAGATAATTTTGACATGTTTATGCAAAAATATATGTTTATATTGTCTAATCCATGTTCCTTGATCGTCTGTTTGTCTCCTATGGCCTTGGAAGTATTTGCAGCTTTATACCCAAACGGTCAATAACATATTGGGGCATGCAAAGTGTCGGATTGATTGCTTTCAGTCCATCAAAGCCCAATAGTGATAATGCACCAATACCAAAGAGAGTATGAAAGATATCTGGTAAATTACCAGTACGATCAGCAAAACCACCCGTCTCACTATCTTGGCATGACAATATGAATTGTTTCAATTTTTCAGCGCTAATCCAATGCAGCCGCCCCATTATTGTTAAAGATGATAGTACCCACCATGAATAGCATACATCGGGCAATTTTTCTGGACGCCCATTTAAGCCCCCTGACGACAACTGCCGCTCACACAGCCACCAACCCAACTTATCGACATCGAGTAAATGTAAACGTTGTGTTAACGACAGAAATCCTACACAGCAATATATTAGACCAGCATGCGATTCGGCGCCAGGTTTTGAACCAAAACCACCATCTGTTTCATTACAACATGACATTACAAACTTAACTGCACGATCCACGTTAATTGTATCTCCCATACGTCCCAATAGCGTAAGTATAGCAACAGCGCAAAAGCTAAAACGTGTATCCACCTCACCCCATTTGTCTCCAAAAAAGCTACCATCAAATTGTTGTAAGCCAACAACATAACGTACAACTGCATCACAATCAATTTCATTTAGAGCATCATAAATGCAAAGTATTTGTATGGCAGAAAGCGTATACAATATATGGGGGTCATGACCTTCACAGGGCGCAAAACCACCTGACTGGGAGCATTGGCAACGTCGTATGAAATTAATAATAGATGCACGATCTAAACGATCCAGCTGTCCCATTATATCCAACGCTGTGACGCCCCAATAGATGCCAGACATACGTAAAAATTCTGTCATACAATATTCATAATCGTCTTGATCTTTACCATGGTTCTCAATATATTCCACATGTTTCCAAAACTGCAAATCCGCCATCATGTCGTTCTTTTCGTTATTTGTGGAGTGTACAGTGCTGGGCTTTGCAAATGTCGTAAAATCCATTTGTGCGTCTTAGCTGTCTACAATATTCTATACGGATATCAATCTAATATGCTTGGCTGATTAATTCTAATTTCACTGCCATGGGATTGTATTATTAGTTAATTGAAGCACAAAAAAAAGTTTTATAAAAACAAGTGAGATAAGGAGTGTCAGCTGACAGATTGTCTTTACAGTTTCGCGCTGGTACATGTAAAATAGTGACGGCGTTGCAATTATAGCAACAGCAAATGTGGCAGAGCTGGGCCCTCACTCTGTAGTTCTTTTCGAAACAAAATTTGTTCGCTTTCGAGTGATTCGTACTCTGTAAGAAATTTCCGAGTAGAAGGCATTCGTTGTTCGAGTTCCATTCTGTTCCCTTCGAATTAGATTTATCGCCCTTTCTATTGTAGAAGTTTTGGTACTCACTACTTCGAAAACATATGCCACAATGGTCGAAAGTTAGAAAATTTTATTCGACAACAATTTAGCAAACGGAAATCCACAAAAATGTATTTTCTTATGATTATAATAAAACAATTAGTCTTTTTTTCATCAAGAAGTAATTTTTATAGCAGAAAGAGTTAAGAAATCGTTGTTGACAGAAAATAATTAAAGAATTCTAGGTAAAAATTTGGAAAAAGAAATTTTTGGGATTAGATTATTTCAAAAAATAAAATTTTATTTAATAAAAGTAAAATGGAAAAATAAAAATTACTTGTGCAAGGACTTACGTTTGAACCAGCAACCACACGCGCGTAGTCGAGATTCTTATCACCTACGCTACCGCTACATGTGAAACCGCGCTGCCTAATATCGCACTTGAGACTTATGCGAAGTGTTTTTGTATTTTGCTTAGCGCTTGAGATTTGTGATAGTGATGCCTACTATTATGGAATATTTTCTAAAGGAAATTCTAACGAACTACAGAGTGCCTATGTGTATTAGAATCGGTTTTTGCTTTCGAGTAGAACGGCCTTTCGAATAGAAGTACAGAGTAAGGGCCCTGTAAAAGTGTGCAATCTTTTGGGATTTTAATTCATCATATTGAGATTGGTGATTTTAATTCAATTTTCCCTATTGAAGAATGTAACTTGCTTTTTGTTGAAAGTCACAAAAAAGAATTTATTTGGCTTTATACACCTTTTATCAACTAATTTATTTATCATGAACCACAAAAATATTAACTGAAACAATATTAACTTTTTGAAAATATCATAATAATGTAATAATAAAATATGCAAATGTTAAATATTCTAACAATTCTGCTTTGAAAATTGTCAGTTTTCTAAATAAGTATTGCCATTGTATCATTAAATTGGTATATACATATCTTTGTGTCACACGACAGGCTTGCAGCAGTGTTTTCATGGAATGTGTCACGTACACGAACACTTCGGCTCCTGGTGGTTCCCTGGCTAGCTCAGATGCACTGGGGCGCGGTTCTCAACCCGCCACCAAGGAGCCGGACGGACACATAATTATCTCCTCCTTCTTCATCCATCTTCCTTACCACTTGCTTCTCAACCCCAGGAATCCCACCCTACCTTGGACCGCTCGCTAATCCTGTCCAGCGATCTCCCATAATGCCATGCTCCACGCTCCCCACTTACCTCGTCATCATGCCATCTTCATCTCCCGCCCAGAAGGAATTATCTCATCATTTTATAAAATTCAATGACATCAAATATATTGAAATAATAAATAAAATGTGTAAAAATATAACATTATTGAAGCGCAGACTTATTATATAACTTTTGTTTTGTTTCGACAACGCGCCCTGCCGCTTAATTATGTATGTGAAAAGATGTGCCCAAAAATATATATATCTCTATAATCGCAAAAACAGTTCAGGGAATCCTACCTAAAAGAGCTCTGTTAGGTTAGTATTACCCCTACCTATGTATATGCGTCTCGTACAATTGGAATTAAATTTTTAAAATGTGGGCAGATCCGCTTTATACAAAACCGGAAATTATACTACTGACAACGGAAAATACTCTTATATATATTTATACATATGTATTATACTCTACTTCCTCTTTTCAGCAATAAAAACTTGAACAAATTTTACGCATTTTTTTCTACGGATCTAATGAGTATCCGATACCGTGCTTCATTTACCCTATTCCTGACAAGCAAAAGGAACTTGCTATAAAAAGCTTTGCCCGTCGCTATAAAGCTCTAACCGCTTATGGTAGTTTTCTTATAAGTGAGAAGCCCTGTCGGAATTATATTACTGAAATTAAACTTTTGGGGTATTTAAAAAAAAAGATTTGACTAAGTCCAAAAAAAACTTAACTTTACAAACACCTTATTAAGTATCACTAATTATGAACGAATATATATGTATGTGCGCGTTAGACAAAATAATTACAAAAAAAAATTATGTACACGTATAGATTAACATGGCTACCGCCGCTTCTCCCTTCGTTATTACGAGTGTAGGATCGGACCTTAAAGACAACGGCTGCTGTTCAGGTTTGACGAATTTCGCCACAAATTTTGGAACGCCTTTCCTGTCGTCGAGATTATTACAAAAAGGGATCTGGATCACCCGCCACAATATGTATATACATGTATGTAAGTAGATTATAAAAAGATGGAAAATTTTTAACTTACGGCGAGTTGTGCATTTTATATATACATATGTACCTCCACGCCGATTTTGTGCACACTAAGGGGAAAAAGGATCATTACCTCAAAAATTTTTTTTTCTTTTGAATATGGGGCATTTCAAACTTACATCTCGCCGCACTGATTTCCAACAAAACAAATATACCACGGCCTGTTTCGTCTAGGCGCGCCGGCCTCCTGTACCGTCACTTCCTATAATAAAGGTTTATGCCTTTTTATAATTTACCCCCTTTTCAACTTCCATTAGAATAGGTATCCATATATATCTATATACGTACATATATGTGGACTTGACGACATCTCTATGTCGATCGACGGATAGAAATCCGCTAACCCGATATTTATTTCTGAACGTCAGGTACTAACTTGCAAATTTGACTAAAACTTGTAATTGACGACTATGATCATACGATACTCGAGATTTAACGTAGATTTTAAAATCGGCGAATTTAATTTATTTTACAAAATACTAAACATTTTTTTTTTTCGCTACTTTATGAAAAATAGAGAAAAAGGATATTTTGTAAATTATTTATTGAACGCAAAAAAAAATTATTAACAAAATTTAAACGCGCCAAAACCACACCTATATACGTATATATCATAGATCCGTATATGCATATCTACATATATACAAAACCCCATCCGCTGATCTTCACACTCTACTCACCCTATTTTATCTCTCCAAAATTTCACGATGAATCCGCCTTTTCTTCCCAAGGGCTTTTTACCCACACAAATTTTCTCCAAAACAAAACTTCACTGCACTTATACTCTATAAAAATTTTAACTTTAATTTTGTCACTGTATTTAATACAACGCGGAGGCAGTTGTATGCCGTGACGGTAACAGTTTGATACTATCTCGTACGAACCTCTGATACGCCCTTTTATGCCTTTTCCTTCCCCCCTATTATTCGCCTAACGTTAATTTCATATCGCATATTCGTGTCCGCTAATCGCCGTCGAACAGTTACCCAGCGATTTTGTTGCTATAAAGTGCTCACAAGATATCCGGCAACCCCAAAAAGCTCCTTCTTTCGTTAAGTCCTTTCTTTTCTTTATGGTATGTGGTTTTGACGTTTGCGAAGACAGCGCAAAGCAATTGCAGACAAAAACATCTACCAACAACGCCAAAAACTAAAAAGTTAAAACTAAAAAGTTAATTCCCAAAAGGAATAAGCGTTGCGTCAAATGTGAAGACGCAATCGGGATTACGGTGACTCCGCCACCACCGAAGAGCATATGAGCCCATGGGAACCTTCCGGTTTGCGCTCCAGAACCAAGAAAAAAAAGGTAAATATACTGTGCATGATTCGGGAGTGTGTGTAGTCTATGACTACCCAACCACCCATACCAAGTAATCGTCGGTGATACTGCAGGAGGTTTTATTTGGGCGTGGGACGTCACGTTCCACATTTTAGTCTGCTCATTAATCAGAGCGGTCCATTTTATAATTTTTACAAAAACTGTTTGTCAGCCCAACGTGGGGAACCCCCACCCCTGACACAGTCTCCTGCTTCGGAGCTAAGCCGGGCATATGCACAAAACCAGACGTAATATCGGATACCTTGGCAGTTTACGGGAAGTATATTCCATTAAAATTTGTATAAAGGATTTTACTTTGTGGTTATTTACTTTATTTCAGGTTTGCCGATGCACGTTTGGACACCTCTCCGGACGACTTGACCCTCATCGCCGGAGGTGCATCACTTTGACAACAATAACACAAACAATCACGTAAGTTCTTACTGTTTTAGGTCTTTGGCATGCCAAGCGCCTAAACTACGCCCAGACATTGTTTCGAGTAAGTACATGTTTTTCCCTAAAGGCCTCGTTACCCTACACTTTGTGAATTTTTTGCAGAATTTCGCGTTAATATTATTCTTAAAGTCGCTCAGTATGAAATTCCGCTTATAAATCTCCTGTCCAGGTATGAATCGCACTTCTCGAATCCTTTTGTTGTACCGCGCCGCGTTCGTGTTGTATGCCTCATGCATATTTTCCTTAATCTTTTCGCGCATGATCCTCATTCGATCGTTGTTAGCTAACAGCAGCATTTCATTGTCGTTCAGAGCACTTAGCTTTCGAGCCAACGCATAATCAGCACCACTAGTGAACATGTTCATTCCAAATAGGGCAAAGTAGGGCGATACTCCTGTCGCCGAATGCACTGCACTTCGCAATGCGCACTCTATCTCAGGCAAATACAAGTCCCAATCTCGGTGGTCCTTTTCCAAATATGAGCGGATCGCCGCTAAAACCGATTGGTTGACTCGCTCCGCGGCATTCGATTGCGGAGAGTAAGACGCCGTTTTCAGGTGCTTGATTCGGTACGTCTCTGACATTTTGGCAAACTGTTTGGACGTGAACTGCTTTCCATTGTCGGAGTGAATTGTTTCAGGTACCCCGAACTTATAAAAGATATCCTCTATTAAAAATTTTACGACGTTTGTCGCTGTTGCTTCACGCATGGCTTTCAAAAATGTAAATTTGGAAAAATGATCTACCACTACAAAGATAAAAGTATTTCCTCTTTTTGACCTGGGATATTTGCCCAGAAAATCTATATAAAGTTTTTGAAAAGGTCTTTCTGTGACTACTTCAGACCCTATACCCGGTTTCATAATGGCATTACTTGGCTTACTTTCCTTACAGACTTGGCAATTACGAACAAAATTTCGAACTTGTATTACCATATTGGGCCAGTAGTACATGCGTCGTAAACGATGTAGCGTTTTAGCCATTCCCCCATGTGCCGCAGTCTCCGAGCAATGCGCGTTTTCAATTAATGTAGATGTTAACGCGGCGGGTACCCATAGCTTCCACTCACTTTCCTCTAGCTCTATATCTTTCACTACCATTTTCTTAAAGACAAACCCATCTTCTATTTTTAAGTCCGGGAATCGTTCCGCATTAGCTTCAATTGTGCCTATCAGACCTAGATACTCTTCCGCCTCGAATTCTATTGTGTCCATACCTGCAACTAGGGATTGGGATATGTCCTCTATACAACGAGATAAGGTGTCGGCAACTATGTTTTCAGACCCTTTTCGATGTTCGATTTCGAAGTTGAATGCTTGAAGGTGCAATGACCATCTCGCCAATCTTCCGCTCAAATCCTTTACTGACATGAGCCATTTCAGACTGGCGTGATCAGTCACCACTGTGAACGCCATAAGTTCGATATATGGTCGAAATCTTTGCACTGCCTTTATTGCCGCCAGGCATTCCTTTTCAGTTGTACTATATTTGCGTTGACAGTCGTTTAGCTTCTGCGAGAAGTACGCTATGGGATTTTCGCCACCATTGTCCGCCTTCTGGTACAGCACCGCGCCAACTCCATAATCAGAGGCGTCACATTGAACCCAGAAACGTTTGCTAAAGTCGGGATGCTTGAGCACCGGTGCACTAGTAAGCGCTTTTTTCAACTCATTAAAGGCCTCTATAGCTTGAGGTGACATTTGGAACTTGGTGGATTTTTTTAAAGTGTCGGTCAGTGGTGCAGCTAAGGTGGCGAAATCCTTTATAAATCGACGATACCACCCCGCTGTTCCCAGAAAACTCCTAACTTGTTTTACTGTTTGGGGTAAAGGAATGTTAAGGATCGCCTTAACCTTTTCGGGGTCGGTTTTCAGCATACCTCCTCCAACTATATATCCTAGATAGGGTAATTCTTTAAAACAAAACATGGATTTTTTTAGACCTATTGTCAAACCTGCTTCTCTGAGGCAAACGGCGACTTCTTGTAAGGTTCGCATATGTGCGTCGAAATCTGGCGCAATAATAAGTAGGTCGTCTAGATAAACAAACACATTCGACTTTAATCTCTGCGGTATAACCCGGTCCATCAAACGACATAATCTTTGAGCCGCATTACATAAACCGAACGGCATAACATCAAATTCATATAAGGGACGCCCAGGGACAGTGAAGGCAGTGTAGGGTTTGCAGCTGTCTTCCAATTCTATCTGCCAGAATGCGAACTTTAAGTCCACGCTACTGATATAGTGTGTGTCATCGATTCGGCTTATGATACCCTCTATATTTTGTAACGGATATGCATCCTTAACAGTCAAAGCATTCAACTTTCTCGCGTCTAAACAAAATCGGTTTTTACCCGGCTTACGAACCACAGTGGTTCTATTGCTCCATGGACTTTCGCTTTCTTTTATAACTCCTAACTCTAACATTCTATCTATTTCAGTATATACGATTGATTGCATCGCTGGAGACAAAGGATAATGACGGTCTTTTATGGGAACTGCATCCTTTATTAATTTGATGGAATGCTTTTCGAGATGAGTTCGGCCGAGTCCATCCTTTTCAAAGGTCATGAAACTCTCTTTGACCTGTTGCAACTGTTGTTGTTGCTCCGCTGTAAGATTGTGCAACACACGACGTTCATTTCGATCTTCCACTGTCACCATTGGTTGCTCTAAGCGAGACAAGTCAATTTCATCGACCCCTACTACGTTTGGAGCTAATTGAAAATTACGCCAAAAATCTATTCCAAGATACATGCTTTGCTCGAGGTATGGACATAAATAAAACGTTATATTATTTTCTAAACTGTTGTATTTTACAGGCAAAATAACTTTTCCTAAAACCGTATGTGCACCGCCTCCTGCAGTTGTCACATGCGATATAAATCTTTGTATAGGGACATTCAAATCTTCGATAAACTCGCGACATCCTTTACCCAAAATACTAATAGATGCCCCTGTATCTAGCAATCCGCGTGCTCGTACTCCCTTAACTTCTATGTCCGCGTATACCCGCGGATCGTTTCGATCAGCCTGCTTTACTGTGGCCACTACTTGTTGACGCCAACGCTTTCTTCGTTGATACCTCTCTCGGGTCTTTTGTATCCTACGTGATACTATTCGACGACTTAGCAGCACACTATCGGCAAAAATTCGCTCACGAGCTTCACGGTAAATCCTCATTCTTTCCTCATGAGAAAGCGTAGCTTGACGCTGTAGGGTGACCTTATTAATATTATCGGGTTTTTGTATTACTACCATGGGTTTTGATTTTGTCAGAGTCTCTTCGTATTGATTCACGACATTTAAATTTAAAGGTGTGTTGGTTGATGCATCTATTCGTGCGGGACTTGAGTGGAGCGCGATACCCCCGCTGCCATCGCGTTCCGTTTCACGTTTCCCGCCACGTTACATACGGGGCACTTGGGAGTGATGACATCTGCCTTCCCACATTTGAAACAAAAAATCCTTCTATTTACTGACATGCAGTCAGTGAACAAGTGACCCTCGATACCACAATTCCAACATACTATGTTCTTCCGGTTGGCCTGATCACGAGCTGACGGGAGTTTGGTTACCTTTTGATAGCGGACCTCTTCCACAGAGACTTCACCCTCGTCTCCGTGATAGTCCTGCACTTCAGTCTGTGTCGGTGTTATTTCGTTAACTTGATACGAGCGACCTTGAGCAGCGAATCCACCATGCTGTATCCGGTCTCTACGCGGGAAACATCTTTCTACCTCCTTACATTCCATGCGCAGCTGTTCGACCGAGTATACAGCAATGGGGTATACTAGCTTCGCCAATGACTCCCGGAGATTTCCTTTGATAAGGCGAACCATATCGTATTCCGGTATTGGGCTTCTAAGCCTAGCCCTAAGTACACCAATAGCATGGAAGTATTCGTCGATACTCTCTCCGGTTTTTTGCTTGCGCTCGTTAATTTCTCTCATTAACTCAAAATCAGTAAGCTGACACGCGAACTGTCGCTGTAATGCAAACTGTAAGGTTGGCCAGTCTACGTTTCGGTTTGTGCGGATGAAGAGCCAATACCATTCGCGTGCTTCGCCCCCTAAAAGCCGGTGGAAATCTCTTAGTATATCCCCCCATGAACATCCATATTTTTCCTTTAAATATTCAAGCCTAAAGATAAAATCTTCTATGGTCATGACATCACGGTGACCTTGATAATTGATACCCCACTTGTCAATATTGATCTCAGATCGGGTGACTGCATTCCTATTCGGAAACTCGGGTGGAATGCTTTGGGTAGACGATTGGTGACTGTTCATTGGTAAATCTCTTATGCGCCGCTGTTGTTGTCGCGCACTCCCCGAAGGGAAAGGGTTTGTATACGGCCTTGCAGGGATATGACGTTGGATGTCCCCATTATGTGTGACGTTCTCGCTTATGGCTTCATTGTCCGGTACCGAACGCCTCGACTCCAGCGACTCGCTACTCATGTTATGCTTCCTCTTCTTATAAGGCATACGCTCCCGATACCTTTGACCACCTGTCGATACCTCCCCTTTGAAACTCTGCATGGATTTCATCATTTCCTGCATGTTCCTCCGCATTTCTTCTAATAACGCCTCTTTCGCTTCGCCCATCATCTCTCTTAGCACGGGACCTACTTCATCGCGTATACCATGTGTTTTCGGCGGATTAGGTGCGGCATTGTTAGCAGGGTTTTGTAATCGAGGGGGAGGATAAGATAACAAGGGCGGACGTATGAGTACTGATTGGGTGACTACCCCCCCTTGGTTTTGTTTAGGCATAGTACCTGTGTTACCGCCAGCCGCAGGTGGCGTGTTTCTGGCACCGTCCTGTTCCCTACCTCCTACAACTCTATCCCCATTGCCCTTAGACACTACAATCCTGTCAGACAAATCGATGAAGGATGCATCACCTTCAGCCGATGGTTGTGCATGGGAGTTGCCTGTTGCCATGGCTGCACTTTTCGATCTACTACGAGTACTATAAGCGGGTGGCGTATATTGCATAAAAAAAAGGTATATATTTGGGTATTCAAAAAAAATATATAAAAAAAACATTCGTATAAAAAGGGCCCCTTCCGACTCCTCTATTTGAAACCTTCTATGTAAAATAAACAACGAAAGCGATATAAAATTCAAAAATATCAAAATGGATAGTTCCTCATGTATAGACTGTATAGCCTCAACTCTAAACTCCACTATATAAACGCTTTGTTCGAGGAAAACTTCGGCACTACAAAAACACAAAAAAATTTTCCCAAAAAAAAACTTTCAAAAAAAAAATCACAAAAACAATCTCAAAATTTATCGACTCTAGACACTTATGTAATATAAGCGGGAGTTCAGATGGCATGAGATTTGAGGAGGATTGTTGACATGGAGCATCATGTTACGTTCCTGGGTGAGCTCGTGTAGTATTCAAAAAAAAAATAATATATACACAAAAAAGGTTTGGCTTCACAACCTTGGTACGTTGCCGAGTGGTTGTGGTCTCAAAAACACAAGAAAAATACTTCTATCTATGGAGCATCAAAAAAAACTCTTTAAAGATTTCGGTCTCCATACATATCAGATACCTGCACTAATTACTTAATATAAAAAAAAATTGAAAGATAAGTTTGTATTGCATGATGGGGGTGCGGATAGATCATCTAATGGTAGATGACTATGTCACCGAATGACTATTGGCTCGGGACAGATGTCCTGACTCCTGCAGAACTAGTGCAATTGAAGCTATTCCCAACTGTTTGTATAAGCAAGTCACCCAGTCCGACAAGGCTGACAGTTCATCTGGCCCTTTAACGATGGAGGTTTTATGTATCAAAAGAAGTTTAATTAATTTTTTTTTTAAAAGCAAGGTCTAATATGTTATCAAAGTTGTATAACCCTCACCGGTGTTAAGAGTTTTTCCTGCTTCACTACGGGCGCCAATTTAAACTTCTTTGAGCGCTGATTTCAATTTCAAAAATGTTTGATGCTAGATACCTTAGTACACTAGCGACGTTACTTGTATTTTAGATTGGGCGCCATTAATAATTATTGTCACGTACACGAACACTTCGGCTCCTGGTGGTTCCCTGGCTAGCTCAGATGCACTGGGGCGCGGTTCTCAACCCGCCACCAAGGAGCCGGACGGACACATAATTATCTCCTCCTTCTTCATCCATCTTCCTTACCACTTGCTTCTCAACCCCAGGAATCCCACCCTACCTTGGACCGCTCGCTAATCCTGTCCAGCGATCTCCCATAATGCCATGCTCCACGCTCCCCACTTACCTCGTCATCATGCCATCTTCATCTCCCGCCCAGAAGGAATTATCTCATCATTTTATAAAATTCAATGACATCAAATATATTGAAATAATAAATAAAATGTGTAAAAATATAACATTATTGAAGCGCAGACTTATTATATAACTTTTGTTTTGTTTCGACAACGCGCCCTGCCGCTTAATTATGTATGTGAAAAGATGTGCCCAAAAATATATATATCTCTATAATCGCAAAAACAGTTCAGGGAATCCTACCTAAAAGAGCTCTGTTAGGTTAGTATTACCCCTACCTATGTATATGCGTCTCGTACAATTGGAATTAAATTTTTAAAATGTGGGCAGATCCGCTTTATACAAAACCGGAAATTATACTACTGACAACGGAAAATACTCTTATATATATTTATACATATGTATTATACTCTACTTCCTCTTTTCAGCAATAAAAACTTGAACAAATTTTACGCATTTTTTTCTACGGATCTAATGAGTATCCGATACCGTGCTTCATTTACCCTATTCCTGACAAGCAAAAGGAACTTGCTATAAAAAGCTTTGCCCGTCGCTATAAAGCTCTAACCGCTTATGGTAGTTTTCTTATAAGTGAGAAGCCCTGTCGGAATTATATTACTGAAATTAAACTTTTGGGGTATTTAAAAAAAAAGATTTGACTAAGTCCAAAAAAAACTTAACTTTACAAACACCTTATTAAGTATCACTAATTATGAACGAATATATATGTATGTGCGCGTTAGACAAAATAATTACAAAAAAAAATTATGTACACGTATAGATTAACATGGCTACCGCCGCTTCTCCCTTCGTTATTACGAGTGTAGGATCGGACCTTAAAGACAACGGCTGCTGTTCAGGTTTGACGAATTTCGCCACAAATTTTGGAACGCCTTTCCTGTCGTCGAGATTATTACAAAAAGGGATCTGGATCACCCGCCACAATATGTATATACATGTATGTAAGTAGATTATAAAAAGATGGAAAATTTTTAACTTACGGCGAGTTGTGCATTTTATATATACATATGTACCTCCACGCCGATTTTGTGCACACTAAGGGGAAAAAGGATCATTACCTCAAAAATTTTTTTTTCTTTTGAATATGGGGCATTTCAAACTTACATCTCGCCGCACTGATTTCCAACAAAACAAATATACCACGGCCTGTTTCGTCTAGGCGCGCCGGCCTCCTGTACCGTCACTTCCTATAATAAAGGTTTATGCCTTTTTATAATTTACCCCCTTTTCAACTTCCATTAGAATAGGTATCCATATATATCTATATACGTACATATATGTGGACTTGACGACATCTCTATGTCGATCGACGGATAGAAATCCGCTAACCCGATATTTATTTCTGAACGTCAGGTACTAACTTGCAAATTTGACTAAAACTTGTAATTGACGACTATGATCATACGATACTCGAGATTTAACGTAGATTTTAAAATCGGCGAATTTAATTTATTTTACAAAATACTAAACATTTTTTTTTTTCGCTACTTTATGAAAAATAGAGAAAAAGGATATTTTGTAAATTATTTATTGAACGCAAAAAAAAATTATTAACAAAATTTAAACGCGCCAAAACCACACCTATATACGTATATATCATAGATCCGTATATGCATATCTACATATATACAAAACCCCATCCGCTGATCTTCACACTCTACTCACCCTATTTTATCTCTCCAAAATTTCACGATGAATCCGCCTTTTCTTCCCAAGGGCTTTTTACCCACACAAATTTTCTCCAAAACAAAACTTCACTGCACTTATACTCTATAAAAATTTTAACTTTAATTTTGTCACTGTATTTAATACAACGCGGAGGCAGTTGTATGCCGTGACGGTAACAGTTTGATACTATCTCGTACGAACCTCTGATACGCCCTTTTATGCCTTTTCCTTCCCCCCTATTATTCGCCTAACGTTAATTTCATATCGCATATTCGTGTCCGCTAATCGCCGTCGAACAGTTACCCAGCGATTTTGTTGCTATAAAGTGCTCACAAGATATCCGGCAACCCCAAAAAGCTCCTTCTTTCGTTAAGTCCTTTCTTTTCTTTATGGTATGTGGTTTTGACGTTTGCGAAGACAGCGCAAAGCAATTGCAGACAAAAACATCTACCAACAACGCCAAAAACTAAAAAGTTAAAACTAAAAAGTTAATTCCCAAAAGGAATAAGCGTTGCGTCAAATGTGAAGACGCAATCGGGATTACGGTGACTCCGCCACCACCGAAGAGCATATGAGCCCATGGGAACCTTCCGGTTTGCGCTCCAGAACCAAGAAAAAAAAGGTAAATATACTGTGCATGATTCGGGAGTGTGTGTAGTCTATGACTACCCAACCACCCATACCAAGTAATCGTCGGTGATACTGCAGGAGGTTTTATTTGGGCGTGGGACGTCACGTTCCACATTTTAGTCTGCTCATTAATCAGAGCGGTCCATTTTATAATTTTTACAAAAACTGTTTGTCAGCCCAACGTGGGGAACCCCCACCCCTGACAAATGTCAGGATTTGATGAAATAAATTTAAATTATTTGGACTTTATATGAGACTACCGTGCCGCTGTTCTTTCCTTACAGTTGATTGGATCTACCCCGTTTTCTTTCAATTTCCTTCAATGCCCCTTAATTCAACTATAATTTTTTTTCTTCCTGTATCTCTCCGCTGACATAGCTTACCCCCTTCATTAGAGTATATAGTGACTTTTAGAATAATTTCCACCGAAAATAGAGATGACAAAGTGATGACATCAGCGCCTTTTGTCCGGATTTTAGTCCAAATAGCTAGACCTTAGTCACCTTGAAAATCAAATTGTAAGTCTAAAACATTCTCGAGCTGCCCCTGATATGCACAACAAATTTAAACAAAATCAGTCAACCCATTTAGGAGGTATTAAACCACAAAAAAATTATATATACAGGCTATAAGCTAAACAAATTATTTTTCACTTTGTGGAACTGGCTGTAAATCCCCCAAGCAAAATTAAATGTTATACTCGTTGATTTATTAACTTTTAAGGAAAGCAATCTTTTTAAAATATCTGAATAGCTAATAAATTCCAAAAATATTTACGCTGAAAAAAAAAATTAGTGGTGAATGGTAAAATCGTGTGCATTCTTTTAAATTTTACAATCACATGAGATTGGGAATACCTTCGTCATTCCCATTCTGTACTGAATTAAACTCGAGCATTCAATAACACACACTCTTTATTTTGCTTCAAATTTTTTAAACCATTCAGGTATGAATGTGAAAGCGAAGTTATTCCGTGAAAAATTAATATTCCAATTATACACAAAGTCGAATGGTGCTCCTGTATTGCTTCTTGTTTTCTATATTTTCTTGAGTTTCAACCTTGTTGCATCAACAAATACCTCCAATTCCAAATTGCTTTAACATCCCAGGCGGCACAGTTTTTTTGCCGTTTTTCAGATCCGAAAAACACACGCTTGCCGTCATGCTATGCTCGTTTGTTACCAGAAAATAAATATTTGATCAGAGTTGATATATAAAAAAGTTAAACTTTGGCAACCAATGTGAAAGTTAAAATATTATTATTTATTTTAAGTTAAAAATAATTTATAAATAAAAAACAGGTAATAGTTTACGACAGACACTGAGTGCCATTCATCCAGAAATGACGATATGGGTATCAAAAGACGTGTTTCGGTTCTAGTACTGAGAGTCCGCCTCCCGTAATATTTGCAAAAAACTGAAAAATTACCCTAGGGCGATCCTAAATCTAGGGTGTGAGAGTTTTAATGTGCAGAACCTCTTTCTGAGTTGGCAGCCTCCGGCCGTGATTAAAAAAAATAACCCTCACCCGTTCCAACACCGACTACGCGATCCCAAGTACTTCTGCACTTTCAAAACACCCATTATGTGTGATTACAACAACCTCATGGAATTGACAGAAAGTTTTCAAATTTAATTGCAAATATCTCTTGACAGAAACAAATATTAGAAAATCCGCATTCGGATTATTTATACCGAGGTCAAAACGCGTCTTTTGATACCTCTCCCGACGTGAGACGTGTTTTAGCAATTGTCTCCTAAAGGAAACAAATACCGAATTTTCTTTCGCTCTGTCAAAATTTACAATTGTAAACCGATTGGCTCATAGGAAAACGAACCAACGCTACAGTTTGATCGTTTTTTTTTTCTTCTAATTTTCTTAGCAATAGAACAGCACCCTGATTGAAAAATGCAACTCTGCTATTAGCCCACAGTCCACAGAAGTCGTGATTCGTGGAAGTAGCGTAGGTTGCAGCAGCAACAGCAGCAGAGGAAAATAAAAATTAAAATATTTCGCACGGATTTCAGCTCATTTATTGGAGAAAAAAACGTGAAACTCGAATCTAAGCTCTGTACATTTAGCTTATCATTCGATATTATATGTAGTGTGAAAGAAAATTGTTAAATCAAGAAGAGGACTTTGGCTGAAAATTTTGCAACGCTGGCTGAAACGAAAGGAATAGTGAAGAGCAAACCGAAAATTGGAAATATCAACAACAGCACTTGTAGTGATAGTAAACGTATTATCCGCAAGGATATATTTATTATCAGCTATTTCAATATTGCATGCACCAACAAAGCGAACAAAATTTCCAAAAGAAGTTGCTTTTCAAAAACTACTCATGGATTATTCATGAATAAAAGTAAACGGAACAGTGCGAGCAGCAGTAGAAGGAAAAGAAGAAAGTGAAAGGCAAGGCGGAGAACAAGCAGCGGTAGCAGCAAAGCAACAGCAGCAGCGACGTCAGTGTAGCAGACTGCAGTCCAGCATAACTAGCGAACAAAAGACGCTAGGGTCAAAAAGTAGGCAAACAATATTCGAGACTAATTGCTGTGTTGCTTTCTGAAGATTTGTACCATGATACAATAATTAAAAGGTAAAATCGCTTCTTCTTGTTGTCCACCATTGACATTTGACATTAACTATGTATTTGGCATTGCCTTTTGGAGCGCAGCAGTACTTCCACCCTAATGCATTTACTAAAGTATTCTAACGAGATGTATTTTGCGGAATTCCGTTTTTTAATAATACAATTTGGTAACTGTTTACGAGTACTAAAATGCGTCCAAAAATATCGGGAGAGGTATCAAAGGTCGCGTTTTGATCCCAGGAACCATACTCTCTATCCGAAGAACAATTTTTTTTCTAATAGTTTGCAAACAAAGTTAAAAAGTTTCTGTCATTCCCATGTGATTGGAGACCGTGTTGTAAAAGACTTCTAAAGTATATTGTTACCTGTCCTAAAATTTGAATCCATGGGTAATACAGACCAGCGCACTACCCATAATTTTTCAGGTATGGATAAATTAGGTTTTATTTTAAAGTAATGAGATTTTAGTCGTATGAAGCTAATTAAAAAAGAAAATTATCTGATTTGTTTCAATCGAGAAGGAAATGTTAAAAATCGTTATGCATTAGAAGTTGACAGATTCCTCCTGCCATAAAGAAACACTACTCTGAAAAGACAACGCAATTTTTTCAATATTATGAGTCTTATAGGCAGTTTCACGAAAGAAATTTAAATGAAAAATGATTTTTTTTCTCCAAATTTATATGAAATTTGACAGCGAAAAAAATTATTTTCCACTTAAATTGTTTCGTGAAACTGGCTGTTAATGTTTGTTTTAGTAAAATATGTGAAACGAATGCCTTAAAAAAATTTCGTTGAGATGGCGACATGATCAGTTGACAAATGTATGATTGACGACTACCACAGTTTATGTCAGATAATGTCATGGTGTAACTATTTTGTTTTCGTTTTATCATGTTTGGACGTTGCATAAATTATTATTCTTTGTTTTTTATAATCCAGAAACAAATACCTTGTGTGCATACCAATCTTATAACCTTGGGATCCCTAATTTCAAACCTGGTGTAAAAAGGAATCGCAACAAAGGAAGTTTCTGCTGCACATGAAATTGGTCGTTAGTCAGCCAGAAATGTCCAATGGTGATGAGGTGCTAGATAATTGGGAAGAAATTGATGAAGTCGATGTAAGTTATAAAATGGGGAAAACTTTCGTTTTTGGTCACTTTCTAAATAGTTGGAACAATGGAGGTGGCATGACAAGGTAGGCATGCCGGTTGTTGCTTGTAACTTGGTACGCTCCTCTACTCCCTTGCGGTTCTGCCCGACTATCATGGTAACATTTTGGTATGACCAGTGCGACCTTCTAGGTCATGTCACCCCTCCTTCCTTAAGGAAGGAGAAGAAGGGTAATGAGAGGTGAGAGGCATCATAGCCGTAAATCAACCATTGAGTAGCACGTCATTACCTTTGTGCATTTTAGCCGCCTCTTACGACCAGTATGCCTACCGCGGGCGTTTTCTAAACCCCTAACCCGGTCTTAAGAGGCGACTAAAATTCACAAAATTTATGACGTGCAACTCTATGACTGATCTGCGGATATGACACCTCTCATCTCTCATTACCCACGCTCTCCTTCCTTACGGAAGGTCATACCAAATCGCTCCCGCCACGGTCGGGCATGTACCTGAAGGGAGTACCGGAGCGTACCGGGTTCATATCCGGCAATAGACTGTCACTTTCGACAACACTCCCCAAAACCTTCTGGGATTTTTGTTGTTAAAAACAACAAAGATGTCTATTTTCAATTACAGAGTCATTCCATGTGAAAGGAAACCTTTACGTTTTGTACTAAAAAAAAGTATAATTGTATTTTTATAATTTTTAGTTGACAAATACTCTGCAGAAGATACAAAAAAAGCAACAAATCACACAACAGCAACAACAAATCGACAGTGCCAAACAAGAGTCCAAATTGCCAAATTCTTTATCAGGTGGAACAATAACTTCCTTAGGTGATCCCAACCAATTTACGCTCTCCAACGTTGATTTTCCAACACCTGCTGTTGCCGCATCCGTTCCGATGAAATTATTACAGCGCAATGCCAACAATACGACAAACCCTACTAGCGGTGGTAATGTATCAGCCAAAGCAAGTGGCATTTCAGCTGGCGCTACGGATTTGAAACCATCACCGCTCGATGATATGACAGCTTCATTTCAGCCAGTTATGATGTTACTGAACCAACCAGCCGATGAATATCAATCGACGACCTATGCGACACCAACAAATTTGCAAACTGTTAAAATATTGCGACGACCAACCCAATCTATGGAGCCGCGTAATAATGGAATTAAGCCACGCCAGCCTATCAAAACGTTGCAGCAACGTGAACAGGAATATGCGGAGGCACGTTTACGCATCCTCGGGTCTGCCAAAAATCCTGAAGATGACGTTGGAGGGTGAGTATCTTGATTTTAAAATAGCTATAGCGATTAAAATCATTTTGGAACTAAGCATTAATATGTACCGTTCTTTAACATTGCAGAGCACCAAATTCTTCGAATAGTTCGACCTCATCAGCAAATGTAACTGTCAACACGATCGCCAGCACAAATAACACGTGCAAGGGCAGCAACGCATCTTCTCCCAAAGTCAATCAGCCTGGAATCAATGGAGTCGTTGGGGGTAGTGGTGGAGGTGGCGGTAATCTCAATGGTTCGCCTCTAAGTCTGTATAATAACTCCTACAACCATAATCAGCAACAACAACAAACAGCTAACTACTATTATATGCAGCAACAGAAACAACAACAAAATCAACAATTATTACAGAAGGTACCACCAACACCCGCTTATAACACTCGTTCAATATCAGCTCTGCTGCCACTTCCGCTGCTACCAACTACGCAACAACAACAACAACACCATCATGCACAATCGCAAACGTCGCAGGCTGCTGCTGCTCCTCACAATCAAACTTGGTCACCCGTTGTCGGCGGCAGCGTATCTTCATCAGCATTAAGGCAAACACAACAGCAGGAAAGCATTTTACGTTTGCCTCGGGGACCCGATGGCGCTGTTGGGTTTCAGATGCGTCGGTAACGTGGTTAACTATGTAACATTGTAGCATTTGAAACATGACAAAAAATCGCTGTCATCTTCAAATCCACATATTTTATAATCAACGCTACTATTGCGTTTTTACATCTGTCTACCAGAGATATGATTGATTCCGTTGACCAATACGTATAGCTTATGCACTATGACCTTCTGTATACTCAGCTAATCCCAATAATATCACTTGCACATTAATTTTAATAACGTAACGTTTCAGGCTACAGCCGCTAAAATAAATATTGGTTTGCATGGTAATAGAAATACAATTTATTTGAATAAAAAAAAAAAAATAGAACAAAAGTAAAGCACACTCATTGTATCATCTGATCCTTGTAAATTTCCGCTAATTTTGCAGATAATTTTAAATTAAAATAAAACAATTTTTTGTTCAAAAGTTTAATTAGGTTATATTAATTCGAACAGGAAAGGGTTCCGTCATTTAGCGCCGCAGTGCGCAGGGTAAACTCGAAGCGCCAAGAAGTGTTTCCATTTCTTTGAGATAAGCTTTTCAATATTTTGGCCTCCTTTTTACAGGTAACAAATTAATAAAACGACAAAATGTCTCATTCAAAACTTTTTCGAACTCATTTAAGAGGCTCCAATATTATTTTTTAACGAGATACTTGATTTTTAAGCAAATTTGTTTAAAATTCAAGGTTATATAGAGTTACAGCCTGTACCGCCGGGTCTAGCAAATGTGCTAATTATCAAAGGGAGATGGCAGCTGTTGGAGAATCTATAGTAGATGGAGCACTCGAGCGATAGAATCCAAACCACAAATGAATCGACAAACCCTTGTACTTATAATTAAGCTAGCTTGCAGTTGTCGACAACCAGTTGCTTGCGTCAGCCTTCTTGGCAAATTGGCCCAATGGTAAAAATATGAATTCAAAACAATACAAAAATATATTTGCCGATTGTACTATTGATAAGAGCTATCTCCTGATTGTATGTAAACATAGTCCGATGAAAGGTTATCACTACATTTTACAAAAATAACATTTCTTACACACGCAGTTGTTGGGGGCTCGTAAGGAAACTTTTTGAAAAATATAAACATTTACATGGCGAAATGTAAACCCAAAAAAATATCATCAGATCGCAATTTTTCATTTGCCATGTTCACTTATAGAGAGTTATACTAAACACACATAATGTACTTGGAGTTTCCAATGGCTCCAATTAGGATAGTGACGAGTTAACACCACAGCTTAAGGTTTAGCCAATGCGAATTATTTGAAAAATGAGTCTGAACATATCTCTTCTATTCATTTGGACCAAGGTTGAACACTGTATTTCCTTTCAGGACATCTCAAAGTTTCCTACATACCCGACTAATGTACCATATCGCTAAACCAGGCTTAAGAGATGTCCGCCAGAGACTTAAGAACCTTCTGTACGACTACGGCCTCAAGCGCCACGCCGGAATATATCATAGAACTAATCGATCTTTTAAATGTTGCCTATGCTGAATGTATACCCAAATTATAGCAACTTACTACGGGCGTCATATTTGCCAATACTCCCTAAAACCTACGGTGATTAGCACCTTCGGGGAGTGTTTTTGCGTTTACAACAACAACAAACCGATTTTCCATCCCAGCTATGAGACAGGTTTGTGCTTTTAGTCTCTTGAACAATCCAGTAAATTTAATACCCGCTGTTTATAGTAAATTTTTTCTAATCACACATATCGTCTCTTTATTGGGCACATATTTTTATATTTTTAACTGATTAAATTCTTGGTATTCATGGCCATCGACCTAGTCGTCGTCATATTAACAAACCATGGCATGCGTGCTTGTGGCCGGTAGGAAATCCATACTAATAATGGAATTGTTGTTTTTAACAGTGCTTCGCCCTTCCCAATTTGCACGATCACTCTGAGGATCGTCATCAAGCTCTTCTAACGGAAGTCCAAGGAAACGACCAGTTTCAACAGGGTTGGACCAGAGTGATATTGGTGTTAAAAGGGTAGGTTCAATTGAAAAGGTAAAGAGGTGTTTAACCTATTACTATAATAAAAAAAATAATAATAGTATATCCAGAACTAAGCTGTGCTAACATATAGTCTCCCTCGGAAGGAGTTTTTGGCAGTTCAGTTCAGTGTAACTCTGCCCCATGGCAGTAACTACTACGACTTTGACATCCGTACCCCTGCGGGTTAGGGGTTTAGAATATGCCCGAGGTAGGCATACCGGTCGTGAGAGGCGACTAATATGCACAAAGGTAATGACGTGCAACTCGATGGTTGATCTACGGATATGATGCCTTTCAACTCTTATTACCCATCTCTCCTTCCTTGCGGAAGGAGGGATGACATGACCTAGAAGGTTTTTGTCGTTACACCAACAACAACTTTGACCTCCGGCGACAATAAGATTTTAATGAAATGTAAGTTGGTCCATTAGCTGAAGGAAAGTTAGCCAACAGAAAGGCTAAGGAGTTAAGGTTTTTGCGCCGGTGCAAGGTTCGTTAAGTGCAATGGGCCTTGCAATTGCTTTTATTAAAAACTTCCTTTTAAAATACAGTTAGGTTGAACATTGGCAGACTTTCCGGGAATCTAGGTCCAAAAGCGCTACCTCAGTGTTACCCAACTTGGTCGGGAAATAATGCTCACAACAAATGGCTTTTCCAAACTCGAATCGTTGTCTTGTTGAATAATGGTTCTACTAAGCCTATTTGTCTCCTGTCTATTAAATTTGTACAAAATTATTCCTACAGGGCGGTGCATGGTCGACGTTAGGTGTGCATAGAATTTGTTGGTGATCATTAGCTTCAGGTGACGAGCCGTTCTTATCACACTGGAATTGTATTTGCAAATGAAAGACATGCGCTTGAAGAGCATTACTAATAATATTCCGTTGCCAATTACGGAATGACTCGGATTTTATCTGATCAAAGGCTGGTAATACAGTATACACATATGTTTGTTGTAAAAGGCCTTATCAGCGTGACATATTTTTGTTGATTTCAGTCGGCGATATTAAAAAAACAAACAAGCGATAGTCGGCGGCAGCAGTAGTATTTTAGGTAGTGTAGCCTTCAGGTTGAAAACCCGGGATTAAAAACATCAAAAACCAATCTAGCAGCAGTTTTTAAAACCCAGGTTCCCTTTCGGCCGTGGTCGTTAATTCTCCGAGTGTATCTGCCATCAAAAGCTTCTCAGGAAAAATTCATATACCTTCGCAGATCTCGCTCGGAGTCAGTATAATAACATGAACTGTAGAAGTTCGGCCTTAATCTTCTCGTAGGTATATCGATTACAAGTATTATTGTTATTGTGAGAGGTGTATACGAAGAAAGGGTCTCGCAATTGGTACCCGAAAAAGCATCTATCTAATTTGCTGTTTATTACTTATTATTTTTCATACTCCAACTGCTTATGCTCACAGACGAACAAACTTGAGCTAACAGCCCTACAATATGCAATAATGATATCTGCGCTGTTCGCTTACGGATTGTGTGGCCCTAATGAGAACCCCTTTAGCACAATTCCTTTCAAAACAAGCGACTACAGAAGCATAAAGGTGATGAAGTGCCATACACGTTTCGCAAAAAAACAAATTATCAGAAACAAGTTCAACGCCAAACAGTTCATTCTGTCAGTCGAGACTATTCGACAAACGATCAAACAAACATTCTTCCATACATTAGCATTCCTCCATCATACATTTGTATATGAATGAGTAGATAACTGAGCGAGTACCCAAGCGACAACGTAGCATTTAGGTATCAGTGTTCATTTGCCAACCGTTGGTTTCGGTTCTGGTTCTCAGTGGCGCTCTGAATTTTGTATATAGTAGAATTTTATTTGAAAAATTTTAAAACATACATACATATTAAAAAATTGTGTTTTTGCTGTAACCTACTCAATTTCACATAAACTACTCGCATGTGCGTAAATATACACCGACTCGATCTACAATATTCTCAAGGTATCAAATTAATTCAATTGTTATATTGAAGCAAAAAAAAAAAAACAAGAAAACCGGCACGATTTGGAGCCTTTATAGTCGGTATCTAAAATAAATATGAACGCACATAAAAATCATATGTACTGTGAAGCACGTGGGTTTTGTACGAAAAAAAAAACACAGTGGGAAATTTTGAAGAAACATGTCTCAAACTATAATGTCTAGTCAGTGTTGCAGCAAATGATTCGAGGACACAGTTAAATTCGGGCACTTGCGCCCATGAGAAATTCAAATGTTACGAGTACAGCTTTTGATGGCTTAAAATAAAAATTTGGATAATTTACTGAAAAAATGGGAAAAGAAGAGATTCGATTCTGCGAAGGTTTCGGATTCAGCAAAAATGTCTGGCTATTGCTCTTACGAAAATTTTAGTTTTAATTTTATATTATAGCAAACCTGTCAAATTCCCGTTAGAGTTGAGTAATCAATTGATTGGTGGCTCTTTCAATCAATAATGATTATTTTAATTGTTTTAAAAAATCCGCAATTACTAATTGCTTAACATTTGGGAAAAAATTGTTTTTGATTCTTTTTGATTTCTTCGATTTTTTTTGATTTGGTTTTTTTGATCGTTTTGCCGTGTTTGTTCGTGTTTTTCTGGAACAATACCAAAAATAGTAATCAGAAAATCAAAAGTAGTCACAAAAAAATGCATGATTCCTTTTTGATTGTTTTTTAAAGTAATCATTAAAATAATCATTAAAAATCGAAAACAATGGGTAATCAATCAATAGCAAGCTTTTCCAATAAATAATCAATCAAACCGATAATCATTATGATTAACAATTATGACTTAATAGATCCGATTTATACTATGTATAGGTAAAGAAAATCTAACCGCCATATTCATAAAAAATAATATTGGCTTATGAAGTTTCTTAGAAGGATATTTCCATACAAAGTTTGAATTATAAGAGCTTTGTAAACATTTTTTAATTTTTATAATTTAGCAGATAGATCCTCAGCTTACCAAATTGTCAAAAATCAAAAAAAAAATTTAAGTAACTACGTATACGAGTATATATATATTTTTCTAAAGCAAAAATCAAAAACGTTTCTAAAATCTTAAAATTTTTGATTTTCCCATAGTACAAAGGCTTGAAGTTAGCTCACACAATTGAAACACTGATCTAACTTTATTCCATGCTGATATATAAGGTTTTGTGAAAAATTTCTGCAAAGTGTCCCACAGTGCAGCGCCTATACAAAACGTGACGATTTCCAGAGATCGTAGTGAGGAAAATAAACTTAGCAACAACATGACATCAAAAAAATTAAGGCATACTTGTTAGTTAAATGTGTTGTACTACATGACTGTGTGGAGTGACACACTTCATTTGTTAAAACATTGCTACGCATTTGGTGTCTTCGACAAATTTTTTTAAAATCAACTTAATTTAATAACTCTTGTATATTAAACGCTTTTTTTTGAAGATTTTGAAATATTTTTTTTTTTTGTGTAATTAAAAATTTAGCTACTTAACAACGTGGTTTCCGCCTTGCCGGCAGTAAATAAATATGTCGTCAGCTGTGAAAACGCCACTTGTTGGTGGCAAGCAACTATTGGTGATCGGTAGTGGTGGCCGTGAACATGCGATATGCTGGAAATTATCTCAGAGTGAACAGGTGGTGAAGATTTATGCCTTACCTGGTAGTCATGGTATTGCACAAGTACCAAAATGTACAAATCTCAGCGGTGTAAATAACAATGATTTTCAGGTATGTTTTCAATATTTTTTTTTTTCAAATTTCATGTACATATAGGCACCCAAAAATTAAAAAATGAATTACCAAAAAACCACCATTTTATAAAAACGAACACATACAGGTTTATTTGAGACTGCCCAGATATTTACCTGAATGGATCTAGAAATATTGGCTTTTCCTATCCCTATTATCTCTATCACTATCCCTATCCCCATTCCTATTCCTAACCCTATCCCTATAGATGTAACTATTTCACACACACAATTCCACTTCACCATCGATCGATCCATCATTAAGCTTTTCTAACAAAAAAAAAATTATAAAAATTCGCACCATACAAAATGTATGGGAAAATAAAATTTTTTTTAGGAATTTTTCTGAAATTTTACTGGGTATTCTTCTATTCTGGTCAGTGAACAATCTAAATTAGTGTCAATCATCCAAATCGGTGCAAGGGTTCTTGAGTTATCAGCGTTGGAACTAACGTTACTTTCTTTTATATATATTAGGGTGGGTCGATTTGTATGGACGAAAGTTAACCGATATCGCGCCATCGATTTTTCGATAGATTTTGGGTTCAGGAAAAAAAATTCCACTACGCATACCCAAAAAAATAATTTTCGAGCCTGCGAAATTTAATTTTTTTGACTTTTTTTCGACTTTGATTTTTAAGTTTTTTTTCATGACCTACTAAAAAAATTTTCATTTGATTTTAAAATTTGCATGTATACCCTGTCCGACCCAAAAATGTCCGCTAAAAACGTTGGCGATAACAGTTTTTTGAAAAAAAAAATATTTTTTAGGTTTTGGGGAGTGTTTTGGTCAAAAAATTGATCCTTTCGGCATTTTTTTAAGGGTTTTTTCAGCTCACATGCAAAAATGTTTTCGATGAAAACGAATTTGTCTCATATTTCCTGTCCCACTTAAAATTATGCTAAAAACGTTGGCGATAACGGTTTTTTGAAAAATCGATGGCGCGATATCGGTTAATAAATCGACCCAGTCTAATATATATAGATTACATACGTGAATCAAATAATATAAAAAGATTGCATCTTAGATGGAATTGTGAAAAGAAAAATCAACAAAATCTTTAACTAAATATACTTCAGAAGTTATAGGTTTTCTTAAACCACTATACATTTTTCAAGAAAAAACAATTAATTTCCTGTCATAACTTAAGCTATTTTTTCTGTCCATTCTATTTTACAGTCTTCCAGCATTTTCGGGATATTTTAACTAAAACTATATATTGACCCCAAGACGTTTTGAAGTGAGAAAAATTAACAATTTTCTTTAAAAATAACCAAAACGGCAACGCTGATCGGCACCCAGCCAGCAAAATTTCCGTAAACATATCCGAAAATGGAAGAAAATGCTGACAATAACTTGGTGTTTTATCCGTTTGCATATTCCGTTTAAAGCATGATTAAATAATTTATACGGTTGTCGTCGATGACATAGCGTCTTCTTCTTCCTCATCCACACCTTATGTCAAACTATCATATCTTTGTTTTTTGTTTACATTCTTTGTTAACAGTTCTTGGAAAAGCTATTGAGTTCGCTTCGTGTTTTATTTATTTTTAATAAAAATTCGCTGTGAATTCATTATTGAATGCATTGTGATAACATTTTAAGAAATTTTGTGATTTATGTGTGTGTTAAAGGTGGAAAACTTAGAAAATAGGCGGATCGTTATTGCGCGTTCCCTCACATGTGCGTTTTGACATAAGGTTGTCAAACGGTAACTACATGTTGTTGGCCGGTTGCGACAACCATATATAATTTAATCATGGTTTAAAGCTCTTTTTTGGATCCGTTTTCCCTCTAAAGTGTGGGGACGAAACGTATGTATGTAAAAGTACAAATAGCTTTTAAAAAACTGGCTTAGGTTCTTGTGCGACTTACATACATTTTCGGTACTTTTTCGTATACGTTTTCTCTGTGCTTTTTTGATAATTTTTTCGAACCCTTTGTGGATATATTTGAGACCAGCTTTTTCACATTTTTTGGTTCTAACCGAAACAAGTGTTTTTTGTTGTATGTATGCTACAGCATAACGTATTTATAAAATGTTTTGATTTTATATATTACATTTGTTACTTGGTCTAACTTTAGGAGAATAATAGATATCAACTAAAACTTACAAGTTAATTATGATTAAGCACATGGTTGGCCTGCCAGGACTTTTGTACGTAGGACACGCAAGGAATGATGACTATAACGTATTGCTATGTCTAGTTCGTTCAAGCCTGTGGGGAGCGCCTTACCATCAGCTGCAACAATTTATAATCATTATTGTAATTTGAATTTCATTCATTTCCTTACTTACGTTACCAAACTCCCAAATTTTAGTCACCATTCCCAAAAATTATCTTTGCAATTTTTTATTTATTTTATTTTGAAACTGAAATTAACGTTTTTTTTTTTGTTGTGGCTTTGAGTACTTCCGTGTGGAATACTGATTAGGCGGGGATGTTCTCTTGTCCCTCAAAGTGCCGGTTATATCATACACTAGTTTTTTGTTTTGTAGACTATTTGGCTATTTGTTTTGAGACCTCGGTCCTGTAGATTTTAGCCTTGCAAATGTTTTTAATAATACTGATTTTACGTTATAAATTTTTGTCCAACTTTGTTCACAATATAAATCATATTTTGATGTGTTCTGTTCAATTTATTTGTTGTTTCAGATCCGTGCTGGTATAAATTCGCCTTGGTTGATAGTTTCTGTTATTTCTTTATGTGTGTGTGTGACCACAGTTTTTGATGGCGGGATTTATTGCTCTATTTGTCAGGTTTTTTTGCAATTTTTTTAGAAAACCGTTTTCATTCCATTTATTGGAATTAATATTAATATGCGTGTTATATCCGGTGATGTTTGGTATTTCTTGTTTTTATGTGCAAGTTTTTTTTTTGCATTTTTTTGTTAGAAAGCCATTTTTCTTCCATTAGTTGGATTTTGTTATAGACAAGTGTGTTATGTCCGGTTTGATTTGTACGTAAATTTGATTTTTGTTCGTTTTGTCGGTGTAAATTGTGCTGGTCCTACCTCGGAGTAAAGTGTAAGTTTTAATGTCTTATAAATGTCCGTATAAATGACACATGCCCTGTAGTGTAAATTCTTTGACTTTGGTTTACTTGTGTATATATACATTTAATTTTTATGTATTTTTCATGTTAAACGAATCCAATTTAATTGGAGTTGAATTTCTTATTTAGTTTAGTACATTTTTGTTTTCTTCGTGAACTTAGTTTTTTTTCCGTTATTTTAACAGTAACCGATGTCCCGTTTTCGAGATTTTTATATTCTTCATACACGAAATTTTGTACGGTCTTAATTTGAAATTAACTTTTTTTTTGATTTTTATTTTATGTCGCTTATGGACATTGGTTGCCATCGTTTTTTTAAGTCGCAGTTGATGAAATATTTATTTCTGGTAACAAATCAGCCTGAGAGAGCGATAAACTGACGTTTTTCGGATCTGAAAAACGAAACATGTGCTGTCGAACAGGAATTTGTGAAAACTTGCAAGCAAAACAGCTGTTACTGGTTGATTGGTTAATAACGCAAAGTTGAAAGTTTTTGTTGTTGTTTTGCTATGTCACGATCTGTTGTTTTTCACTTGCAAGTTTTACTGAGTTAAATTTCCCCAGCAGAAACTTTCAACTCTTTCTCCCAATGAAATGTCAAAACACAGAGCTCTTTTCTATTTGGAAAAACTAAAAATAATGTCAAATTTTAATACTCTAACATGGGCTTAAGAGAAATTGCTATGTAAAGTCCTCACTTTACGATCTTGGTGAGGAAAAAGCGAATGAACCATTTTAAATTTTTTGTCTGTACCATTGCCACCACTATATATCAATGCCTGAGTGGAAGATCACCCTATTTCATAGTATTTTTCAAAAACGCCCTATCCCAGAATTTCTTTGAAGATTTAAAAATTTTTTTCAATAACTCCCTATTTCAAAATTTAGTTAAGAATGCCCTATCTGAACGAAAATTTTATAAATTTTTAGCTGAGATAGGGCATTTTTGAATAAAATTCTGAAATAGAGTGTTATTTAAACAAATTTTGACATATGGCGTTTTTGAAAAATATTTTGGTTGAGTAGAACTCAGCCGTCGATATACAGTGATGGCAAAAATACAGACCCAAAATTATATATCGTGTTATTCGTAAAATAAATTGATTTACGTGTTTCTTTTATAACTTTCATTTAAAATATAGCGAAGCCTTTAAGTGAAACCACATAAACAAAAGTTTCAAATTTTGTTTTGTTGGTTTTCCGTCAGGGTGAATGATTGATGTATATCTGAACGAAAATCGACACTGATGATGGCACAACGCCGAAACCGGTTTGTCTCAAAACCAAATTTGACAAGGGATGACGAAAAATCGTTCCAATATACATCAAAGTTTCAAAGTTAACACAAATTTCAAGAAACTGAATTTTCAAAATTTTATCATCAAGAGTGTTGAGTATTTTTTTTCCTACTCTTTCCTAGATAGAATTTAATGTTGTTCATGCGTAAATAAATATGTTTTATCTATTCTTTTTTCCACCACTGTAAGTCCACCCTACCGAAGATTTTGTATGGTTGGCACTTTAGAAAAAAGTTTCTAAACGTGGTTGTCCCTCATCAGTGGTCGAGAAACTCTGTGGGTGTATTTCTGCCACGTAATGCTTCTCAGGCAAATTTAATTTTTCTAAGCAGATGCCGTTTGAAGTCAAAATTAATAATAATAATAATTTTTTCAAATATTTTGGTGTTACCTGTCTCGGCACTTAAACCTGTGACTCCCCGAAGGTTTAAGGGACTGTTAACGGTGTGGATAGTCCTTTGCAGGAAATGAATCCGGTACGTTCCGGTACTAGCAGTTTCTGGTATTAGCCCAACTGTCGCGGAAACAATTTTTTTTCCTCCAATGAACCTTTGGTGGCCCTTCTCGATAGCTAGTGAAACACCAACATGTACAGATTACATGGGTTGGTGGGATCATAGTGTCTGGTTTCTACTGCCTAAAACTATTCGCGATGAAGTGGAACGCTTAGCGACTTTCAATTCCGTTAAGCAATTCAAGTCAGTCATGTAGGGTGTTCAAAAAAGAGCGGGGAATATTTCACAGCATACTGACTCACAGATATCTCTAAAATACTACTGTTTATCAGAAATGTGATATTTGGCCAACAGCTTTCAATGCTGACTTTATGAGCATTCGGAGTTTTTATGTTTGTATTCGCCTCACAGTAATTATTTCAGCTAATTATCAACTTTTTGTACTTATCGCTATTCAACCAGGAAGCCATAGCAAGTTAATCTGAAGCTAAAAATAACTACGTGAGGTTATCGCCCTGGTGCTAGCGGTGCGTATTGGATTGATATACGCGACGAGTTCTGGGGCCTTGACAAAAACATCCTAGTTATGGAAGTGTTTGCAGATAATCCGAAAGGACCTAAGAGCTTTCACGTGGCACCAAGTTTTATCGATAGATCTAGAAGCCACACTGTTAAGGCGGGTTAACTTGATAGGTGGAGAAATGAAAACCAATTGATTTAGGAAATAATCACAACTTCTATCGGCGAGAAGTTTAATTTTCCCTGAAAAGCCCTTGATCCATATACATACACTTGTCGTAGAGGTTCTTCAAATGTGAGCTTGAAGAATACCCTATAGTGCGACATTTACATTTATGTTTACCTGCACCCCGAGAAAATGAGCTCAAGTTTTGGCCAAGGGCAGTGAACGAGTAGGCTCATTAAGTAAGCTCTCATTACCCATGAGGGATGACAAGAGCTAGAAGGTTTCACTGGTCATAAATCGCTATCACGACAGTCGGGCAGTACCGCAAGGGAGTACCGGAGCGTACCGGGTTCAAATCCGGCCAAGGACTGTTAAGTCGACAACACTCCCAAAACCTTCGGGGAGTGTTTTTGTCGTTACCACAACAACAACAACAACCAGTAAGCTTTTAATTCTTGCTAAGAACTTTGGTGAACATGATTGAGCTGATACCGATCCCGCCAAATATTCTCATTCCAGCAGCTCTCCCAAATGTGTCGTTACAGCAACAACAAATTTGGCCTGATTTGGTGATTAAAAGGGCTGCTTGTTGAAGCAATAACATCCAGGTGTTAGTGGTGGAAAGAGATCACGTAGAGTAGTGTACAGATGGGTTTGATGTGGTTGCGAGGGACGGGGGAGGACTAAATATCTAATGAATATTGAAAGCCATTGTGTGTAAGATTTAATTGATTGCATTCCCCCTTTGTATTGTTTTCCAGGCCATTGCTTCTTGGTGTAAAAATCACTCAATAGATTTGGTTATTGTTGGCCCGGAAGATCCATTGGCCAATGGTCTTGGTGATGCTTTTAATAGGGCTGGTGTACGCTGTTTTGGTCCTAATAAACAAGGCGCTCAGATTGAAGCGAACAAAAAATGGGCTAAAGACTTTATGCTACGACATAGTATACCGACTGCGCGTTACAAATCTTTTACCGATGTGAAAAAGGCCAAGGACTTTATAAAGAAGTGAGTACTTCATAAATTTCTTTCTTTTTGTTAGACATTATCTTATCCAAACTACTTTTCCCTGAATTTAAGTGCCCCCTACAAAGCACTCGTGGTTAAAGCTGCTGGCTTGGCTGCGGGTAAAGGAGTGGTAGTAGCAGCAGATGCCGCTGAAGCCTGCAAGGCTGTGGAAGAAATTTTAGGAAAACGCAAATTTGGTATTGCTGGCGAAACGGTGGTTGTTGAAGAGCTGCTAGTTGGTGAGGAAGTATCCGTATTGGCATTTGTCGATACACATCACGCACAAGCAATGCTGCCCGCACAAGATCACAAGCGATTGCATGATGGGGATCAGGGTCCAAATACTGGTGGTATGGGCGCCTACTGTCCTTGCCCATTAATACAACCTGATGATCTGGAGCGCATCAATAGAGCTATATTACAGAAAGCAGTGAACGCTCTGCGTCAAGAGGGTATACACTATTGTGGTGTACTCTATGCCGGTTTAATGTTGACAGCAGATGGTCCTAAGGTGTTGGAATTCAATTGTCGTTTTGGTGATCCGGAAACTCAAGTCATATTACCATTGCTCGAGACTGATTTATATGCTGTAATGAGCGCTTGTGTTGAGAATCGTTTAAGAGAAATAACGCTTCAATGGCGAGAGGATGTAAGTGCTGTGGGTGTGGTTATGGCCAGTGCTGGCTATCCAGAGACTTCGACAAAGGGTTGCATTATTGAGGGTACAAAGTCGTATTACAAACTGATTAATACTAAATTATACAAATTGTTTTTGTTCTCTCCTAATCAAAGGTATTCCACTGAATACGAGCAATGAGTTGATCTTTCATAGTGGTGTCGCGGTAGGAAAATCTGGTGAATATCTAACTAATGGTGGACGTATTTTGATAGCTGTAGCATTGCGCCAGCATTTGCGAGAGGCAGCATCGGATGCGACTAAAATTTGTAAAGGCATTACGTTTGTCGGAGCGGCTGCCCAGTTCCGTAGTGATATTGCGCAAAAGGCATTCAAAATGTAATTATTAAATGATGTCATGGTAAATGTCATGGGCCAGTCTTTCAATTATCTGCTAAAGCTTTGCCGCTAAAGCAAATAATTTACAGTAATCGCAGTTTCCTATCAAAGTGTAAAATATTGCTAAAAAAAAACCGCTAAAAAAAACCCTTTATTCATAAATAATAAAAAAGGTTTATAAAGCTCTTATAATTCAAAATTGGTAGGGAAATGTCATTTTAAAAAGCTTTATAAACCTATTTTATTTTTTATGAATATTGAGGATAACATTTTAAAAAATTTTATAAAATTGTTACTGAAAAGTTTTTGATGGTAAACCATTTGCGGGAAAGAGCGCATTTTGACATTTCAAAGGGAGAGAGAGTTGCAAGTTTCTGCTGGGGGAATTTCACTCAGTAAAACTTGCAAGTGAAAAACAGCTGATCGTGACATAGGAAAGCAACAAAAAAAACTTAAAAATTTGAGCTATTAACCAATCAAAAAAGCAACAGCTTTTTTGCTTGCAAGTTTTTACTGATTCCTGTTGGGCAGAAACTTTTTACTTTTTGCGTTTCGAAAGAGTCTTACGACATTCTCACTTTACTGACACTTCTTTGCAAATTTTTTTTTACCGAACACAGCTATAGGCAAACTGGCCCTCAGTAGACTAGATTTATATATACTTATTTATCATGGTCCAACTAACAGGTCATAGTAGCTCTACAAACATACAGACACACATACATTTTCCATGTATTTTGTTTTTGTAAATCATAGGTTTAATGTCAAAATCACACCGAGAAATGGGTGTACTATTAAAATTCTAAAAAAAAAGTAGAAATCAGATGGTCTAAGGACACGACCTATTAGTTGGACCATGCCTATTTATATTGGAAAATAGATTACGCATTACTAATGACAACGCCGTCATATTTCAAAAACTTTCCATAAAGTTCGGAATGCAATGGCAGACAAAGCTTCTGAATTATGCATGGTTGATAGGCACTATAAGAGCTTAAGGGCAGAGAAAATTAACGATTATTTTTTCGAATAACAGCAATGGCCTTTCAAAACGGCTTACTCCAAGGATTTTGTAGAATTTTCAGGAGGTTTTACGGTACTTACCTAAAGAAAAATTTGCATTGAACATCCCAGTCTTTCTCCGTCGAATCAATTGAGAATCGATGAAAAAATGTTATCGATATTCCTTAATTTCAACCCCTAGCTTGGATTGCACAGTCCGTCCCCACCGTCTATCCCACAGAAAGTGTTTAACAAACATTCCAATTGCATTATTTTCATATTAAGCACTTTTAATTTAATTAGACACATATAGACCTTATATTTAAAGTCTTATCAAGCATTTATAGCACTAAGCTAAGTCTGCAACCGAGTGTATTTGATGAAACTGCGAGAACAAAGAGTTTTACTCAACAACAAAAATGAATGACCTTCGTAATGCGTAATCTTGTTTTCTATAAAAATATTTGGTATTTACTTGATGGCTGAGGATATTCTCCGCGAACATATGTATGTATATGCAATTGTAATAAATGATTTATATGTGAAAATAAATTAATTAAATGTTTTATTTAATCGACAGGCTTAAGGCACATGCCCCACCGCTTCCTGCCCTTTCCTATAAAGACAGTGGCGTTGACATAGATGCTGGCGATGATTTGGTGCAACGGATCAAGCCATTGTCGCTCGGTACACAGCGACCTGGGGTCATTGGTGGTTTGGGCGGATTTGGTGGTTTATTTCGTTTAAATGAGGTGAGCATTAATAGCTGCAATTGTTTTGAGGCCTAAAAGGTCTTTTTTATCTTTCATCCGCACAGCTTGACTATAAGAATCCTGTTATATGTGAGGCTATCAATGGCGTGGGTACAAAAATTAAACTTGCACTTGAGCAAGAAATATACGAAAGCATTGGCTATGATTTAGTGGCAATGTGTGCCAATGATGTTTTGGAGTCGTTTGCAGAGCCAGTTGCTTTTTTGGATTATATTGCTTGTGGTAAACTGCAAGTGGGTGTAGCAGCAAGGATTGTTAAGGGTATATCGGAGGGCTGTCGTGCAGCAAATTGTGCGCTTCTAGGTGAGTGAGAAATTTTTGGGGCTGAATTCCAATCTTTACTAAGAAAGTATATTATACTATGAGTCTCAATACTACTCAAAGTATCAGTTTCGTGCTAGTTGTGTTGTAATATCTAAGTTTTGGTTGATTTATTTAATTAACTCGAACATACTGGATTGATTCAAGGAATCCCCAAAACTTCTTGGATAATTTTACGGGTACAACAACAACATCATATTTCTAACTTATTTCGTACCGTATTGGACCACAAACTATGCGGAACTGATTTAAAAAATAAGCTCTTAGTAAGATAGTTTTCCGCAATTTTATATTTTCCTAAAATAGGTGGCGAAACTGCTGAAATGCCATCTATGTATGAGGAAGGTAAATACGATATTGCTGGTTACTGTGTGGGCATCGTAGAAGCAGGCAAGGAGCTGCCGAAATTTGAACAGTATGAAGAGGGTGACTTGTTGATTTCTTTGCCAGCAAGTGGTCTACACTGTGCAGGCTTTCATGCGTTGCTAAAACATCTGGAAATGGCGGATATTGATTTGGCAGAGAGATGCGAATTTGGCAATGGCAGTAAAACATTAGGTAAGTTATGCAAGTAGCAGTTTTATTTATAGAGCTGGTTTTGTTTCGAAAAGTACAAGGCTTTAATAATCTCAATGTGAAAATAAAGAAACTGGTGATAGCACAAAACCTTATTTACCACCATAACTACCTGCATAATTCATGTTGTTGTTGTTGTTGTTGTTAACAGTGCTTCGCCCTGCCCCAGATTGGACAGGGTTACACTGAAATAACAGCCCTTGGCCGGGTGAAAAAACCCGGGTCATTCCGGTGCGATAGAACCGGCTGTTGTGGGAATGGCATAATTCATGGAGTTAAGCAACTCCATACCTTTTAAGTGTACTCTACTTATTGCTAGACAAAATATTTTTGCCCACAATTAATGTAAGCCAATTTTTTTTCACCTCTTTCTAGGTCAAGAGCTCTGTGAACCATCAAGAATTTATGTTAATGAAATATTCGCATTGTCAAAAGAATGCGAAATCAAAGCAATATCACACATTACTGCCGGCTTATTGCCCGACGTGCAACGTATTATACCACCAGACCATGAAATCTCTCTAGATTTCGGCGATCTTAAAATACCCACCATCTATGGTTGGTTAGCTGGTAGGCTACGTTTAAGTCCGCAAACTCTTTTAGATAATCTTAATTGCGGTATTGGTTTGGTATTGATTGTATCAAATAAATGCACTGTATGGAGAAAGCTGTTAGGAACAGGTGCCAAGGTATTGGGTGTGTTGAAACGTAAACTACAGACATCCCATCAGAAGAATCAAATTGAAGTGCGAAATTTTGTTGAGGGTTTGCAGAAATTAGCTGACCGATTTGGTGGTCTCTCAGCGAGGAATACACGTACACTCGATGAGCCACATCAACGAGGGTTGGCATTGGAACTTTGTGATGCTGCATTAACGCAGCAGCGTAATGAATCTTTCACCACGAAATTGGGTAGACGTTTAATGTCCATTCCAACGTTATATAAGGACCCAGTACTTGTAGCGGGAACAGATGGAGTGGGTACTAAAATAAAGATTGCACAACAGACTGAGCTTAATGGCACTGTTGGTATCGATTTAGTGGCTATGTGCGTGAATGATATTTTGTGTAATGGTGCTGAGCCCTTAACATTTTCTAGTTACTATGCATGCGGTGATTTGGTGGAGGAAACAGCAACAACCATAACAAGTGGGATAATTGATGGAGCATCGCAGGCTGGCAGCAGTTTAGTGGGTGAGTGTGAAGAAAAATGATTGCAAAGGTAAAAACAGAGCTAAAGGCTAAGCCAAAGGTGAAGATAAAGGTAGAAATAAAGATATCGATAAAGAAGATATACATGAAGCACAATGGTAAAATGAGGATAACCGCAATGATAAAGGTGGAAAACCGATAAATATGAATTTAATTATGAGGCCCAATATAAAAAGATATAGAGATCAATATTAGTATCGATGAATATAAATAGAAATATACGAATAGAATATAAAATTTTAAGTGAAAATAAAGAGAGGAACCTGTTTAGTAATTTGATACTTTCTCTCTCTCCTTTCCAGAGACACACATCGCCGAAGTGCCCTTGCTCTATCCCTCCGATATCTACGATCTCGCCGGTTTCTCACTAGGCATCACCGAATATAGCCGACTATTGCCGCGCACCGATGATATACGCGAGGGCGACGTTCTCATCGGACTACCGTCCTCAGGTGTACACAGCAATGGATTCAGTTTGGTGCATGTCATTATGAAACGCACAGGCGTTACATTTCAAGATAAAGCACCATTTAGTAACCGAACTTTCGGCGAAGAGTTTCTCACACCAACACGCATTTATGTCAAAGCAGTCTTACCGCTCCTTCGTCAAGGCCATATAAAAGCTTTAGCACACATTACCGGTGGTGGCCTAACGGAAAATGTACCGCGCGTATTACCTAAAAACCTAGCTGTACAATTGGATGCCACAGAATGGAATATACCACCTGTTTTTGGGTGGCTGGCCGAACAAGGCAATATATCACCCGCCGAAATGCAACGCACCTACAATTGCGGTTTGGGTATTATTTTAGTGGTCGCACCAGAGCATGAACAGACAATATTAACTGAGCTCCAGTATCGTGAACGTGCCACACGTGTAGGTGTGGTGTTTCAGCGTAGCAACACAGATGATGCACAAGTTGTAGTGAAAAATTTCAAACGATGTTTGCAGAGTGTACAACAATTACTAAGTAAACCACGCAAACGCGTTGCAGTACTTATATCGGGTAATGGTAGCAACTTGCAAGCACTCATAGATGCATGCCGTGATACTTCGCAGAGTGTGCATGCCGATATTGTATTGGTTATATCGAATAAGCCGGATGTAATGGGTATTGAACGCGCCCAGAAAGCTGGAATACCAGCTCTTGTAGTGTCGCATAAGCAATATGGAAAGCGTGAAGATTTCGATGCGGAAATGAGCCGCAAGTTGATGGAGTACAATGTGGACTTGGTGTGTTTGGCTGGATTTATGCGCATATTAAGTGAGACATTTGTGCGAGAGTGGAAGGGGCGATTAGTGAATATACATCCATCATTGCTACCAAAATATCCGGGGTTGAAAGTGCAGAAGAAAGCGCTTGAAGCAGGAGATAAAGAAACTGGCTGCACAGTACATTTTGTGGATGAGGTAAAAATTAGCGACACAATACTTGTACATACATTGAATAAATACATTTTTTTGATTTTCAGGGTGTCGATACTGGTGCCATCATTGTACAAGCTAGTGTACCAATTTATCCAAATGATACCGAAGAGATTTTGACAGATCGTATACACGTTGCTGAACATTTTGCTTTCCCAAAAGCTTTGCGTCTATTAGCCGCGGATGCTATAAATGTATGCCAAAATGGCAAAGCCTCTAATACCTGCTAAATTTCTACAATTCTATTAGGGGCTAATACATACATATATGTAGTTGTACGCATTTACTTTTAACGTATTTGCAAATTTCTTAGTAACTAGTTAAACTTTATCGTCTAATCATAGTCTACTAAAGCTGCATATTTTTGCAGCTGTTGAAAGTTGTCGTACGTTATTGTAGAACGTGCCTACCGTGTAATTAAAATCTTAAAATGCATTTATGTATACAAATGATATTTAATGTTGAAACATTACAATACTCGCTTACAGATGTATACACTTTGGGTATTCCAAAACAAATTTTTTCTTGAAAAGAAATTATAATAATAGTTTCAATGGCTTTAAATAAAGTATATAAAATTAGAATGTTAAAATATTAGTGAGTATTTTTGTTGGGTTGGCTTGAATTAACTATATTTTTCAAATATATTAGCACCTATTCTTTCGTGTTTGCAACAGAACTTTGGCCACAAGTTATATCCTCTGGGATGTACGCTTTTACCAGTGATTTTCATTTAAAATCTTGTAATGTTATACTCTCTCTACAGCATGGATGTTTGTTGAGAGAAATCTCTACTTAAGCATAAATAAAAGTATAATTTATTTAAAATGTTCCAACAATGTTTAATACATATCACCATTGCCTTGAAAAAACGTTAATATTCCCCCCTTAATTCATTAAACCCCCCGCGTCCATACTCAAAACAGCGAACCAATAATTGAAAATAAATCCGTTTTAGCGTCATTTCCATCACTTTTGGCAGCAGATGGTGCTTGCTTTCGCGGCTTAAAATTTTTCAATGCATTGGGGTCGATGAGGACTTTTTCAGCTACTTTATCAATATTCAAACGGAATAATTGATTTTGTAATATGGGCACTATTAAATTATATTTATCTATATTTTTATTTATATCTTTAACATCACCATCGTAACGTCGTAACACTGCTTGCCATGCTTCACGCTCCTCATCATTCGAGAACGGATAATCACCGAAGAAAGCACGTTCACCCCGCAATTCATCACGTAATCGCTGCACTGCATCTCGTATATCACGTTGTAATGTTATCCATTCCGGAGTAAAGCCATTATCAATTAATATTTTATTTAATTTATGTGTTGTAAAATCTAAATAGGGATTTTGTGTTTGTGCGCTACTTAATGGTTTGCCAGCACATTTCAGATTGTCAAAGTCACCCTTTGCCATCGCTTCTTGTATGAGATCCTCACAAACGCGGTCAAAACCATATTTGGTTTTGATTGCATGATTCTTAAAGAATGTACCTTTTTTCATAACGGTACCTTCGCTCACTTGTGATTTTTCAATACGATGGCTAAGTACACGTTCTTGTGCTTGCATTGCTTTTATTTGTTGGTATTGTTTTTCTCGTTGGAAGGGATTACCAACACCGTAGCCATCATAACTTAGATATTGTCGATGTTGTGGTGCTGTATGTTTGATATCAAATACTTCCTCTTCCTCATCTTCAAAGATGTTGCGTCGATTCTTGGCGAATTTCTCTTGTAGCACTTTAAAAGCTTCATCAACTTCTTGAAATCGTTCAGCGCTCGCTTCGGGTAGCCCAGAATCAGGATGAACTCTCTTTACCAAATCGAGGTATGCATTACGTACTGTATTTTGATCTGCCGCTTCATTTACACCCAAAATGCGGAAACACTTCTTATACAACTCTGCACGTTTAATATGCATTCCTCTATATTGTGTGGTAGCTGTGCGCCAGTAAAGGATTGGTAGCAGCTTGATTTGTCTTCTCAGCGGCAACATTTTTGGCTAATTCGTGTTCTTGATACTAGAAATAACTGTTTCAATCTTTAGTTACAAAAAAACGATCCAACAAATTAAATCCTTACACACGATTTTATTGCTGATCAGAATACTTCAGGGTTCGCCTGTTTTCAAAAATATCTGAACTTTTTCCCAACCGAAATCAGCCTGGCATTTATTGTTATTTAAGCAGCCAAATTGTTAACACAAACCGCAAACAAAAACACAAACAGCTGATCACTAAATAATTGTTGCCATTCAAATTGAAAATAAGAGCAAAAAATATTCACGCACAAAGTCAGCTTGAAGTCAACTTTATCCTGACTAAACCCAGACTTGCAGAATATTTCCCTGGCACGTGATGTGTTCCCCATGACAAAAGTCAGCATTTTAACTAGTCGACAGAGCAGACTCTACCAAGACAAACTAGGGCTTAATACTACTAAAATTCCTAGTGCCCTGAGGGCTGTTTTTACAATCTCCTGTTAACGCTAACTGGGGTTAATAGGTGAATTCCGTGAGCAGTATCTAGTCACTAATAGACACATTTTGTGGTCAATTTAAATTTTGATACAATTTGGTATTCACCTCAGCTGTCTCACATATCTAATCTCGAAAAAAGAGTCACTAATTTGTCAGCTAGTTCTAGGCAGGATACAACCCGAAAAATATTAGGTTAAAAATTAAATAAATAAAAACAAAATTTTAACTGTAGAACTATATATATATTTAAGAAAATAATATTTAATTAACAAAAAAAAAAAATAAATAATAAAAATATTCAATTGTCCGCAATCCTGGATTCAAACCTGCGTCGCACACGTACTCGAGACGCTTACTACCGGGGCTATCACGATATCTATATATGCACTCTCAATTGCTATACTTGAGATGGTGAACTTTTTGTGATTTTCTCTTACAGAACACCGAAATCATCTGAAGTCACAAAAATTGTCTCTAATGAAAAATCTTAAATTTTGTGACTTGAGATGAGACAGACTTACAGAATACAGCTATTAGTAATTTGAGATGATACAGACTTTCAGAGTACAGCTATAAATGTACATAAACCGTTTTGATATTTGTCAAATTAACCGTCGATTAACGTTAAGCGGCTTTTATGAAAGCGGCTCCAAGGAATTCCTTTAGAAAAGATTGATGGCGATTCTAGGTAAAACGAATTAATTAGGTGGGATTCAAAGAATATGGCTATGAAGATACTAAGTCCAATCTTCCCTTCTCTCTAATTTTCCCCACAAATTGGACGGATTTAAAATAAAACACTCTATAAGTCACTCATCTCACCCGTGCTGCTATATGGTGCAGAAGCGTGGACACTAACAACATCTGATAAGGCGGCTCTGAGAATATTCGAGAGAAAGGCTCTTCGAAAGATTTGTGGATCTCTACGCGTTGGCTACGGCGAGTACCGAGGAAGATTTAAAGATGAGCTGTATGAGCTTTACACAGGCACCAACATAGTTCAGAGAATTAAAACACAGCGTCTTCGCTGGCTAGGCCACGTAGTGCGAATGAGCGAAGATGCTCCAGCCCAGAAGGTATTCTTATCGGCACCCGCCGGTGGAAGCAGAGGAAGAGGAAGAGCACCACTTCGATGGAAGCACCAAGTGGAGACTAAATGGCAATCCCGCGGTGTTGTCAATTGGCGCCAGTTGGCGCAACGAAGAAATGACTGGCAAGCTATGTTGGAAAGTCAAAATCGACCAGGCGGCTAGATGACCATTTAAAGAAGAAAGAAAGAAGAAAATGAAACAGGAAGAAATCACAAACTTCAATCATGTCTGTTTGATGGCGAAGCTTTTATAATTTATTTTCTCATGTAATGATTTGAATTAATTTAAATTTGTAAAAATATATATTCAGCAAATTACGATACGCTAGGAAAGTACCACATCATGCCAATATTGTGAAACAAATCTACACAACCGATGCAGTTGGTGTGCTCCTCTCTAAATGCTCCAACATATACATAATCGGGACTTTATTGCTGATTCATAGTTGAAATGAGAAAACTATATGGTGTATTGGTATATGCCCACATATCTCTTTTCAGATTTGAGTAATTTTTCGCAAACTACTCTCGTCCCGCTCTCCCTTGTATTTTTCAATCTGCTCAGACTGTGCAATCTATTTGTCTCTTTCTCTCACATGCCAAATGCAGTAACTAAGTGCGAAATTCATTTCAGTTTTTGAAGTTGGTGCAGGTGAAGGTTGGAAAAAAGTGCTAAACAAATAAATTGAAGAAAATTTTCATGAAAATAATTGATTACAAATCCAAACTGTTAAATTACAATTAAAATAGTTTATAATTAAATTGTAGTAAAACTTGAAATGTCTGAGAAAAGACGTGCACGTCGTCGTAAAGATGTAAGTTTGTGTCAGATGGAACGCATGAATACATTTTTGGAAAAGATCAGCGATTTTTGACTGAAATAATCTTTTGGACGTTTTTATATATACAAAGTCAATGTTGCGTTTGTTTTCATGTGGAAAAAATTATTATGGAAAAGTTATTGCGTATATGTATATAAATGGAATTTTGATGTATGTAGATATGTGATGCGAATGTTTTTAGCATCTTTGGTTTTCAGCATACACATCTCTTCATATATAGAAGTGTATATCCAGTAAAATACTAATTGTAGCCAATTTAATGTCATTAGATGTCGAAATAATAAAACAAAAAACGAATTTTATAAGTACCATTGAAATTTTTCCTCTGTCACTGCGTGCTTGCGTGGTACAAGCTGATTTATTGTTGTAGAATATATGCATGAGTGCCGAAAAGAAAAAAATCGTTAAGTTGTTGCTGGAATGAAATACCAAGCAAAATTTGTGTGGCAAATATGACGGTGAATTATAAGCAGTGTTGTTGCAAATTTCAATTGCAAACTTTCTCTCAGGGGTGGCGGGATACAGCAGTGGCTATTTGCATTGAAATATGGTGCCGGGATGTATAGTGATGTCCAACTCGGTGGCTGATATGCAGACATGAGGCCGATCACTTCTCACTATCAATCTTCTGGCTCCCTGCATAGGTAATATAGTATGGATCACAAAAAAGGAAGATTTGGCGTCCAGCTTCAAGATTCCATGCAGAGTTGATTCACCCCTTCTTCCGTCGATGTCTAGCTTTGATGGCAAATCGTCCCTAGGAGGTAAAAGAAGTTGTAATTACTTCGTTTCATTAAAAAAAAATATTTAAGTAAGGTCCAAACGCGGTGAGTATAATTCATCATATAGTATATTTATTTGGTAACAAAGTACTAAACATAATTTTACTCTCACCTTAAGGAACCAGGCATTCAAAAGCATACCAGCCCTATTTTACATGGATCCGATTTATAGGTAACAGACAAACCAGCCCTCTCACGTTAATAATTTGCTCCCGAAAAGATCTTTGACGTCAGCAGTGCCAACTCAAAATATTGATGGTGAGAGATATAGGGCGTGATAACCTTAGATTAGCCACCCAGATGTAAATTACTGATTTCGGCTGCTTTGAACGTTAGGTATGTAGCTCGAGAGGGCCAGAGCTACATGTAAGCTGACAGCTTTGCTTCAGCCTTTTCCAGTGAGAAGAGTATAAAATACGTCTCAAAAATATATTTAACTTATTATGAATATAAAAGTATACATGTTAATAAAAATTTAAATATTCCACCATAAGTCGGTATTGGAGTACTTGGGGCAATTCGTTTATATTATACATATGGTTTATAAGTATCATTCAATACTATTTTGGATTAAATTTTATGCGAGGTGACCTGAAGTAAAAGAGTGAATCAATTGCAGCCACATGATAATGAAATGAAGGCAGAAAACTCGACCTTCACTCAATTACTAACTTGTCTTAATCATAATCTTATACATGTTTTGAATTTGCTGATAAACAATTGATCATGAATACTGATAAAGCACGAAAAAACGTGCAAGATAAAGGTTCTTAATGCCTAATTCTATAATACCAGCAAATAAGTTGTTAGATTTCTAAGACTCTTTGGATGACGCTGATAATTATGTAAACGACGAAACCTTGCTGCCTTCAATTAAAGTTCTTTAAAAAAAGTTATTACTGGATGTTACGAATTCTTGTAATTTCTCATATAAAAAATCTAGAAATAGAATCTATTGTAAAGTTTTACACGGGTTTAGGTTACATTAAAATAAATTTGACACTGCCGATAATGAGCCAATGCCAACAGGCACATTTTAAAAATAAGTACAGAAGTTGTGGGAGCAGAGCAAAAGAAGGTTGTAAAATATCATTGTATTTTGACTATAATATATACATCCATATTGTTTATTGTGTATATACATAAGTATTTTGAACTTGATTGCTAACACTAAGCAGTGTAACCCAGACATTAATGCCACTTAATTCTAAATATTTCGGAAGCAGCTAAGTTCGTTTCTGATTACGGTCCATACAATCTGCAATCATGGTTTCTTTTATATTTATTTTATGTAGTGTGGAAGTGTTATTGCCTTTATAATTTATAAAGAATACAAAAAATTTGCCACGTTATACCTTCGAGGAGATTGAGATCCAGCTTCTTTTTAAATTTTGCGTTGTGCTAATTTAAATTTTCTACAAAAAGGTGGGTCCGCCGGCATCTGCTTAAGTTGATGTTATCATACCAAGGGGGTTTTTATGCCAGAAATATAATCGCAGGGTGTGCCCATCATTTCTCAGACAACCGTTTTTAAACTATCTTTTAAGGATACCCGTTCTGTTATTCGAACCTGGAACATTGGGCCTAATCTCTGTACACTATTTAAAATTCAATTGGTCATGCAAAATGTTCAATGCTTTGCAATCGTTAGCAATAAAGTACGAAACATACATACAAGCATACGTACATAGGTACGAATTCTTGACCAAGGCAAATACACCACTTTAGCCTAAGTGACTTTGGGCTGCTGATATCAATGACGTAGCAAACAGCGAAAGCATTTGTGCAAAACCGCAATGAAAGAGCTTGAAGAAATGGTCGCATATACGCTTTGTATGTATGTACATACATACATATGTAACAGCCATATATTTCCAAAACTAGTTTTCAGTATAAACTTCAGGCAAATAAACTAGCGCAAAAAGCATAACATTCGCAGTTTTGTGGCTCATTAAATTTTAGTATAATAAGGTGTTAATCTTAAGTTAATGACACATTTTGCAGGTTTTTGGGCATTTTTAAAAATTTTTTTTTTGGGGGTTCTGTATTTTCCTCCATACAAGTTTATGAATGCAATTTGTTTTATATGTAAGAACTTTAGCTCGTCCGTACTCCAAAAAATTCTATGAAAAAAATTGGAATTACGATAAAATTTCCTTGAATTTTCACGAATTGTGCATACCATTTTCAAACAAACTTAACAGTTCTTGTGTTAGACCTTGACTTATGTTTTTATATAGGCATTGGTGAAATAATTTTACTAATGCGAAAAATTTGTGAAAATCGCAGAAAACGATTGTTTGTACATTTATGTTCGCCACTGTAAATAAGCGAAACCAATTAAAATCATGAAAAAGGTTATTACAATAATATTTTTGAGCAATAGGCATGTAAAATCAATTAATTACCTTAAAAAACAGTAACTAAACCACAGACAAAAATTATAAAAAATACATTTTTTCTTAAAAGTTTACTTAGCCGTACTTTAGTCATTTTACAATGATTGTAGGAGCTTTTTGACAATATCGAACATTTCTGTTGTCTAGCTCTAAACTACAAAATTCGCGCATAAATGCTTCTATCATGTGAACGACAATAAACCAACGTCATTTTAATTTATTATTTCCCCATATATTCGCTTTGCAAACAATCGATCGCTCATGTTTTCTGTTACTCCGTTACCAATCTGCTTATAACGGGAATAATAAAAGCTCGCTTAGTTCAACTAAGAAACACGTTTCGAATTTATTTTGAATCTTCGCCACATTTCATTTTTTCCACATAAACGCAATTCAAAATTGCAAAATTCGCACATACATGTTTGTCGAATGAGAGCGCCAATATACCAACACCCTCAACGTCATTTTATTTTGGTATTTCCCCACATGTTCGCTTAACAAACAATGGCACATCAGTTCAATTTGCGAGGCGACTACCTAAAGTTCGTTTACTTTAACAAGATACATTTTCTTTTTTACATCGTCTCTGTATAAATCTCTGACTAAAAAAAATTTATTACCGCAAATTGTATCAGCCTACAAACCCACTTCCCGAAACAGTCTTGCTTTTAAAATTTGTCAAATTCAGCAATAAATGATTGAATTATCTCTGCAAGATCTAATCGTTTCCGGAAACAATGTTTCAAAACTTTTTATTAGAGCGTCTTGTACACCATTTTGAGGTAACCGTTTCACCCTTTTCCAAAGGAACAACCACAACGGAGTGATTGCGTGAAGAAAACTGATATCAAAAATAGTTTTTTGCTGATCTTTATTGCTGAGGTTTACATGCTTCTGGTCCATGGACGGGAAGGGTTGGTTTTCGGATAGTACTTAGACAAGAAAAACTCGTAACTTATAATGTATTGAATAAAGTTGACAGATTAAATATTTTTCAAATTTATTCGGGAGGCAATGGGGCCTTTTTTGAAAATTTGGGAACTGATCGAGCAGATTTTCTCCTCAACAACGCCATACTGACTTCGTATATGGAATATTTACACCATGACTAGCCCCTTACACAACCAAAAAAAAAAACGAAATGAAGTCTAGAACTGATGAAACGCCCAAAAGGCTAGTTTAAGTAACTGAAAACTAGTTGAAATTCTACAACGCCTGAAACACCTAAGATGCTAATTATGAAAGTGTGGCTTTATAATTTTCTCCTCTCCATTCATAGCTGATCGTTCTCAATACAATTTAATAGTCACTAACTGAGCGAACTTTTTTGCGTAGTTGCTAAGAGCAAAACCACTTGACAAATATTTACATGTCTCTCAGCTGTTTCTGTTGTAATTCTGATTGCTACACTTGTTTCCATCTGCTCATACTTATCCAAATAGTTTTTATTCTCCATTTTTACTGTTCATTCGTATTCGTTGTAGTTTTCGCGCTTTTCAACTAAAAAATCTTTTGTTATGATCGCTCAGAAGCTTTGCATTTACTTTCATTGTTGTTGGCACTTTTGTTGTTATTATTATGGGAGAAAGTTGCTCTACTGACTGACTAACGTTGGCTGGTTAGTGGTTGCTTTGGCGACTGTTTGGTTATTTGATCACTTGCTTGCTGTGCGCTTCAAGTCAAGTATTCATTATGGTTCCTTAGTAGTACTTTGTTGAGAGTTGGTGTGCGATTAAGCGCCGTGGCACAGGAAAATATATATTTAAAGTGTGGTGTATACAACGTGACTTGTTTTAATAAAACAAATAACAAAAAAAAAAAAAATTGTTTAACGTTCTAAAGCGTGAGAGCTTTGCAATAAAAAAATTTTAAAATAAAATATTAGCGAAATTTCTCGATTATAATGGATGAGGACGCTATTAGCCACGTCGAAGAAGAGGAGGAACAAATTGTGGAGGATGATGGCGATGTTAGTAAATAAAAGCAAAAAAACTTGGGACAATACTTTCATTTTTGCGTTGACTAATAAAATAAACAAAGCTTGATTAGGATGAATGTAGAAGTTGTGAAATTCAAAAAAAAATGTGTATGAGTTTTTTATTTTTAGTTATATAGTTTTTTATCAGAAAACATTTTTGTTGCTATTAACTTTCAAGTCTCATTAACTTGCTGCCTAAATGTTGATGACGTTTGCAAATATTTGATAACTTTATTAGTTTTGGTGGCTTTAAATGACCACGTCACCGTCGGTCATACCTGAGTTTCAATCGTTGAGGCGGTACTTAAGTATGGTTGCTCACTAGCGTGGTTCGAATAACAACTTATACACTTTTCTTAGCCAACTAACAAGTGCCCTTAAACAAGAACAAAAGCGAAATTCTATATCAAAGCTAGGATGCACCGAAAGCTACTTAAGTTTTTCGGATTAAATTAAAAAGTTAAGAAATAAAACAAAATAAAATTAATTAAAATTAACAAAAAAGGAAAAGGGTACACTACGATTGCTTTTTAGAAACAAGTTTTCTTGAGCTGAGCTCCACCCTAGTGTTCATTTGGCAAATTTTGCTTTAAAATGATATCATAATCAGCAATTAGATAGCTATAAAAAATGACATGATGGAGTATAAGAAGCTTTAACGATTCAACTAATGTGCTATTGAATGAATCTACAATAGACTTCAATAAAACATGAAGCACAAAAAATTTTTTTACTAAAATTTGTTCGTTAAATTTTTTTAGTATCCATGGCTTAAAAAAAAAATAAAAAAATAAAATAAAATAATAAAAAGAGAAAAACAAAATAAAAAAATTTTATTTTTATATTTATTATTCACTTTTTTAATTTATAAATTTGTAAAATGTTTTATATTCTTGATTTGTAGAATAAAGTATTTTTTTGTTTTGAAAATACTTTAGTTTTATATATTTTTTGCTGAAATATAAAATTTTAAAAATTGAATAACGCTGTTTTTTTACTGCGCAATAATTTTTGATACTTTATTTTTGTTTTTACAATTTAATTTTTCAACTTTTACATTATTCTGTTGTTTTAACTTTTTATTTGTTTCTATCATGTTGAGCATTGTTTTTTCTTTAATTTTGTTTTAAATTTAAAATTCCAAATATTTAATTTTCGAACTTTAAATTTGTTTCTAACTTTTTTTGTCATTTACAGCAGTTTTAACATTTTATTTTTACTATTTTTTATTGTTTTAAATTACGTTTACTTTTTATTTGTTTTTGATCAGCTAGTTATTTATGTTGAAAATTTTAAAAATTCAAATTTAAAATTTTTCCTTATTTTTTTTTTTTTAAATTTGAGTATTTATTTGATTTATAAGTTAATAATTTTGTTAAATAATTTTTGTTTTAAAATTAAAATCTATAAAGATAAAATATGAAATTGTATTGAATCTAGGAAATTCTGTTATTTGTATTTGTTTTGTTTTTTAATGTTTATTATTTATTGCACTTATTTTTCATAGTTTTATTTTTTAATTAAATTTCTTCATCTCTAATCTTAATTATTTAAATCTTAAATTTAAATTTTTTTATTGCTTTAATTTTTTAAATTTTATAATGTTGTTTTTCTTAACTTTTTTATCCAAGTTAATGTCTTAGCGGGAAACAAAGAGCAATGAGAAAAATATAAATAAAAAAAAAACAAAAAAAAAAGTAAACGAATTTTCTATTTACTAATTTCTTTTGGTATTTTTTAAAATGTTCAAACTTTATCACTTACTTATTTTACTTCTTGACAATTTTTATGTATTTCAACATTAAATAATTTTTCTTTTGTATATTTTTTACATAACCTTAAAATTCTTCGGACGAAAGTACATATAATACATCACAATTCCTGCAATTTTTATTTTTCTAAATATTTTTCCACTCTTTCTTACCTACAGGAGTACACCGGCCCCGGCGAACAGGAGGTAGAAAAACCTTCAAAAGAAGAGTATACGGTCGCCAAATGGATGAAGAAAAATGTAAAAACAAAGAAAACTAAATTCCTCAGCCACAATGTAGAATATTTCTCATCGAATAAGGCCATCGAGGCCTTGATGAAATCAAAATTCGCCAACGGCAGTGATGTCCTCTTCACAACACGTGAACAGGTTATTGAATTCTTGGATGTTATGTTGGAGCATAAATTTTTCCATCGGGCTAAAAAAGTACCCGTTTCGATAGAAGAGATGCGTGGTGGTTGTTGTAGCGGCAGTGGTGCATCAGCTGGCGCTGCAACCAGTGGAGGAAAAACCATGAAAAACAAAATTGATAAGGAAGAAAAGAAGGATACTGAAGCAGAGGCTGAAGCTAGCGGTGGTGGTAATGGCGTTGGTGGTGATGGTAACATTAGTGCAAGTGCTGCTGGCAACAGTTGTGGCGAAAAGAAGGAGAAACGTAAACGCAAAATCAAATTAGATATGCATCCAGAGCAGGTGTTTGTTGATGGCTCTGAAGCATATGTTTGGATTTACGATCCGATACCGTTACACTACTGGATCTATGGTTTAATATTGTTGTTGGGCGCTATTGTTATATGCTTGTTCCCGCTATGGCCACCACTACTACGTAAAGGTGTCTATTATCTATCGGTGGCGGCGGCTGGCTTCCTGGTTGTCATATTGGTTTTAACAATAATACGTTTAATTATATTCACAATCGTATGGGCGCTGTCGTATGGAAATTTGCATTTCTGGATTTTACCAAATTTGACTGAGGATGTGGGTTTCTTTGCATCTTTCTGGCCGCTTTATGAAGTGAGTACAATTTGAATTTATCGACATAACTTTTATTTAATACTCATCTTTTATTTAATACCAAAGAGCAAATATGTGACCGATGATGAGAAATCGAAATCGTCTAGCGAAAAACGTTCCAAATCCAAATCGAAGAAAAACAAAGAGAAAGACAGTGATGCGGAGGATGATACAGCACCCGATGCGATACCACTGGAACCAGAAAAGATTGAAGAGATTAAAGAACATGATGCCGAAATTGAATTGCGGCGTCGCAATATTGCACAGCCTAGCAAGACAGGCTCTGTAGAGAGCGCTGGCCGCGGCAGTGGTGATAATAGCGATGCGACTGCTGCTGAGTCGGACGCTAAAGGGTGAGATGTAGTTTTTTTTTGGAGGCATTATGGGGTTTCCTGCTGACTGTTTTTTGCATAAAGTGCATAGCATTTGATTCAATCATAAATCATGCTCTCTTCACTTTTCGCTTTTATGCTCTCTACACAAGCATTATTCATATTTTGATTTTGTTTGCATGCCTTTTTTGCTGCTTATTCTAGTTTTGTATAACAAGTCGTATGCTTATCCAATTAAAACTTTTATTTTTTAACTAAATGCTTATTACTTATAAAAATTACTAAATCTTACATACATGTACATTTAATTTTTAATTTATATGACTATTAATATTAACAATAAAAATAAATTTGAAACTGTATGCAATATGGAACTTTCGAATATGTATATCTTGTCACATTGCGATTACTCATTTGTATTGTAATGTCATTGTCTGGTTTAGTCGACTTTTAAATACAGATAGAAATAATAACGCAATGATAGTTTGCAAGTAATTTTAGATCGTGACTACTAGAGTCGGGTCTAAGCAGCTCAATGACATGGTTTCATATTCAGCATTTACCCGAAACCTCGGAAGTATTTTTTCCGCTAGTCCAACAACTACAGAAGTAGCCATAGAACAATCCTTAAATTACTCCGAAATAATCTGAAACTAAAGGAGACTTTATCCTGAAATTATACATCATTAAACCAGAGATAAATTTAGGGCGATTACAGCAAAATGCTCGATTCGCTTCGTCTTCGCTATAACTAATAGACAGTAGACATAATGTAGTACCCCTAAGGTTTTGGAGGATGTGGCCGTTGTGGTCTAGATCATCTTGGCTTTCCGATCTATTGTTTAAAACGAACCCTTTGTGTCACAAGTACTTCATCTCGTCCTCCGCGAAATCTATTAATTCTTGAGAAGCGGGAAAATTCAAGGTTAGCGGAATATAGGAGAATCCAGATATTCATGCCTTGGCGTATAGTGAAATTGTAACTGATGGCAGGCTTTTGAGTTGGATTTTTCTTTTGTAAGACATTTTTCGAACTTCATTTTCATCTGCCTCAGTGAATATCCTCATCATTTATTTGGTACTAACTCTTTTGATATGATTTTGCTGAGCACTAATATATATTTATACATATGTTTTACAACAAAAATTAAAATAAGAAGGAAAAGTTTTTTGAAAAGTGAGAGTTTTAAATCTTAAAATTTACAATTTAAAAATAAAAAAATTAAAATTTTAAGAGAGTAAAAAATCTTAGTGCGCATACCTAACAAAAAGAGCTTTTTAAAGTGTGTTATTGCTTAATTTTTTTTTAGGTTTGTTTTTTTTCGTTCAGCTCGAATATTGAGCAAATAAAACAGCCTTGGTCAACTCAATGAGGTTCATGTTACGGAACTGTGGCGCGTATTTCACGACTTTGATTTTGATTTGAAGTCTGAAAACTTGGACAACAGCCGCAGATGAAAACTGCTTTGAGAATCTCAAGTTGAATTTGCCTTATCTTACCTGCACTGCAAGCTTTCCCAAGCTTTTTGTATCGATGTCATTATATTACGAGACTCGAACTTTTTTCAGATAAAACTTTCATCATTCGATGTATAACATGTAACATTTCAACAAAAAAGTCTCACCTTAAAATATTTACAATAATTTTTATTTTTCTTACACTCGTCAAGCACTACTAATATTTTGACTGTGATAAAAGAAAATGAAAAACAAATGGTCCGTTATACACAACGCACTTAAGTTATACTTGGGGTTATTCACACTCAAACGAAGCTAAGCTGAGCTCATAACTAAAGTACGATGTGGGGAATCGGTTGAAAGAAATAAAATTATAAATTTAAAAACTAAAAAACTAAAAAAAATTTAAAACAGACCTTTTTATAAAAAAAAAATAATATTAGAAAAAAATTCAAATAAGGTTAATTAAATTTTAATTATACCTTCACTTTCTAGCTCACATACTCCATCAGAATCTGAATCGGAAATCTCTGGCAAGGATCAATTTGAAATCATAAGTTCGAGCGAAGTTAATAATGTTAATTAATAAAATTTAAATGCAATTATCTTTTTTTAATTATATAATATACTCTATTAAGCTGATAAACAAAATACGAAAATGATTTCTTTTTTTTTTGTTTTAATTTTTTGCAGGCACTGAAAAAAATAAAATTTAAAATTTAGTAATAAGTAAATGAAAAATGGCGCATATTACGAAGCAGTAAAAAATAAACAAAGAACAATAGCTAATTTTGAAGATTGCAACTGAATCACGTAAACAATTTCCAGCAGGAATTATTAGATAATAAATGCTATAAAAAAATTGGTAATGAAATAATAGTTTTAAAAGAGGAATATCGCATATTTTCTTAGCTGAAAAAAAATTTAATAAACATTTCAATAAGTCTAATATGAATAGCTGATATCATACGAGTATCTATGTATTTTCAATGGCTTAGTGCAAGTGTTTAAATACAATAAAAAACAATAACTGTGTTTTTTCGCATTAGGGCAAGGCGAAATTAAGAATTGATTCTTTGCAAAATTTAAAGTTTATAATTAGTTGAAAAAATTGTTCTAAACAATTTTTTGTTCGCAACAAAAATTGTCAATACTTCTTTTCAAACAACTTGCTTTTAAAATTTTCTAAGTCAAAGATTTTTTAATTCGTTCTGACCTGATGCTTATGATAGTAGGTGTAGAATACTCAATATTTTTTAGGAAATTTGTTTACATATACGTGTATATGTGTTGCATTTAAAAATCTAATTAAAACCATTTTTTCTGTAATCATTTTATTGGCTAACAAACAGCTGCTAAATATTTGCAAAACCCTTAAACAAAATAAGAAAATTAGGGATATGCATGAATATCAATGACTTCTTGCAAGTGAAAAAATACTTTGCTTTCAGCTACCCTGTAGGAAATTTTAAACGATCGATGAGATGATACATATGTTTAAAATGCATGAAGTTTTTGTTTTTTAGAAATCGTTAAAAGTTACAAAATTAAATTTTGGGATTTTACAGTTTTGTTTGAGTCAAAACATTTTTTATTTGTACTTTTTTTTTTTGCAAAAATGCGATTTTTTTAAATGTTTTTTTTTTTTTTTAAATTTGAAAAAAAAAACATTAAAAATTACAAAGTTCTTTAAATGTTACAAAATCGTTTTTTAATTGCACTGAAAATTGTTGAAACTTTAGACTCTTTGGTTCAACTTTCAAAATGTACAACATTTATTTAAAAATTGTAATAAAAATACAAATTTTATTAAAGAATTAAAATTTTAAAAAGTACACTTATTTTACACATTGAATCAGGCATTTGGTTCATTTCATATTTTTGCTTTGTTTTATTTTTAGTTATTGAAAACAGGAATAAATTTTTTTTTAATTTTTAAGTAATTACATTTTTTTAAACTAGATATTTTTTCAATAACTATTCCGTTTTTAAACTGTATTGCTAGCAATTCAAAATCTATTAAGTTTTTTTCTAGAATTCAAAGCTGAAAACAATATAAAAAACAATTAAAATTTTTAGAAGGAAATGTGTTTTAACACCTGGATATTTTTAACTTTAGAATTTTTTTGTTAAAATCTAAATATATTTAATTTGAAAATTTATAAATATGTTTAAAGTAATTTTTATTTATTTAAAGACTTTTTTTTTAAATTTTGCAGGAAAAAATCATATCTTTTCAAAATTTTGAAAAACTAAAATGTTGTGCAATACGTCAAATGTTTCATTTGTTTCTCTTTTTTTATTTTCGTTTTATTATGTAAATTATAGAAACTCATGAAATTGATTTTAGTTATTTTACAATATTTATATAATTTTTTCAAAATTTAAAAAACATATGTTTTGTTGGAAATTTAAAAATATTGCTAGTTATTTTGATTTCAAAACTTTCTGTTCAATTTTAAAAATGTTTTTGAAATATATTAAGGTAATTTTGAATTAAATTATAAAAAAGGGGTCTTAATTAAAAACTTTGCAATTCTTTTACTTTTTCCTATTTTTTTTTTTATAAATTTTAATACTATTTTATGTTTAAGTACTTTTGAGAAAGCTTTTTTGTAATGTTTTCTTTTAAACATTTTTATCCAATTTGGAAAAAAAATTGGATTAAAAATATTCTTCATTTAATTTTTCTTTCAAAAATTCTTTAATAACCATGTATAGTGAGCAAAGTCTAAATTTAATGTCATGTTAAATTATAAGAAAATATTTATTAAAATGAAAGAAAATCTAAGAAAAGTTATTTACTAATTCAGCTTAACTTACTTTAAAAGTGTTTAGCAACTATTGTTTTAGTATAAATATGTACATAAAAATATCTAACGAGTATTTACAAATATATATACATACATACATGCATAAATATAAATTGTGTTAATTCTTTATTATTGAAATCATAAAACACACATATATTAGTTTACAAAGGAAAAAAAAGAAAATAATTATGAATAAAATTAAAAACAAAAATTTATTTACGAAATTAGTGTTTGAATAGATTCTCACAGAAGGCATTGATAATAAATAAAACTACATAATTGTAGAAAAATGTCAAAGCGTTGTTTTTTTTTATTAAATATTCAACGCACACGGTCTAAAATAAAAACAATATATATAAGCAGCAATGGGAAAACGTGTTTTATATTTCAAGATAGACCTCCTAACAATATGTGAAGCCAACTTTTACTGCCCCCACTGTACACGCTGGAATGAAATATGTAAAATGAACACTAAACTTTATGCTGAAGATCTATGTAGTAATACATCGGTGAAAATAGCATTAAATTCTATAGAGCTTTTTGGAGTAAACAACAACAAACATACAAATCTCAAAACTTATTTTCAAAGTCTAAGAAAACTCAAAATTGCTATCATTCGATAAATTTCGGCAGCCGACTTTCTTCAACCGAATACTGCCACTACTTCACCCTGCTTAGTCGGTTATATTGATGTTGACAGTCCTTTGCTTGCTGGGGCTTGTGTAACGTTTCCTCGCCCCGTTGAAGTGAGCAAATTAATTTCTGTTTGCGCAAAATTCTCGAAGAACTCCATAGCACTGAATATTTTCAATAATTTTTTCAGTATACAGGTGTTTGAAGAACCCTTGCTTTAAGTTTCAAATTCTTCGGAAGGGGGCTTTCGAATCGACAGACCTAGTCGAGTGGTCTTCCACTCAGGCTACGGCATGTAAGTGCGTCAATCAGAGATAATATAGTCGGTCCATTGATCATGGGGTAAATGGTGGGCAGTGCTGCTTTCAAGACATTCCAAGTACTTGTTGAAAAGACGAAATGTTCTCAAGAGCATCATTAGGATGATTTCGAACTTTGATATATATATATTCATGGCGGCGCTCCAAAAACAACTTCTGGGAGTCTGCTACAGTTCGAATTAGAGCCACCAGTGTTGGTCGAAAGTACGAGGTGTGTTCAAAAAGTATCGCGAATTTTGAATTTTCGCTGGTTACGTATATTCGAATTTCGAATTTTTTGTGGCGTTATGTTGGTACTCATGTCTCTCACTTATGCCGACAAGCTCGGCCATTTTGAATGTTCAGTTAATTGTTGACAGCTGCTTTGCTTGCACGGGTTTTGGATCGTCTTCGAGTTTTACCTATTCAAAAAAATGGATCAAAGAACCTGTATCAAATTTTGTGTGAAAAACGAAATTAAGTGCGCGGATGCATTCCGAATGTTGACTGTGGCATACGCTACCTTGGACCGAAGCAACGTTTATCGGTGGTACAAAATGTTCTCAGAAGGCCGAGAAGATGTGCAAAGAAGAACAAAAATTGGCTTTTGCACCACGATAACGCCCCTGCTCACGCATCGTTGCTTGTGCGCGACTTTTTGGCCAAAAACAACACACTAATGATGCCGCAGCCACCGTTTTCCCCAGATCTGGCCCCCTGTGACTTTTTCTTGTTCCCTAAACTGAAGAGGCCCATTAAAGGACGACGCTACGCTTCTCTTGGCGAGATAAAGACGGCATCGAAGGAGGAGCTGAACAAGATACAAAAAAATGATTTTTTGAAGTGCTTCGAAGATTGGAAAAACCGTTGGCACAAGTGTATAATATCTCATGGGGATTACTTTGAAGGGCACAAAATAGATATTCATGAATAAATAAATACTTTTTAAAAAAAAAACACAAAATTCGCGATACTTTTTGAACACACCTCGTATTCCTATCGACAACCGACGGATTACACGCTGCAAAGATATCCCCTATGCATTGGACAGATAATACTTACTTTGGTGTTTTTAATAGCCGTCAATTAAGACTCGGATTGGACTACACAGAAATATTTTCAATTAAGGAAAAAAACGGGGGTTACTCTGTATCGCGATGCGAATAAAATTTGACAGCTCGGGAATAGCATTTGCTTTCGCATCGCGATACAGAGTAACCCCCCAGGCAAATAAAATTTTTTTATTAATTTTTAATTCCTTTAGCAAATAGTTTTACAATTCATCCCTAAATTTCTCTTCAATTTTTCGTTGGTCCATTAAACGATTTAGAAATCCAATAATTTTGTGTGGAAATATGAAGGACATGATGATAAAAATACCTGCAACCTGTGGAATAGACAAAAGACGAACATGAGCACTGCGTCCAAACAAGTTACCCATTACTAAATTTATTTATTTATTTATTAAAAAGTAGCCTACGGCTAATTCAATTAATTTCTATACAATTATTATTTCTTATAATGTTTAACAGCCAGCTGTAAACAAAACTAAAAGTTATTTATAATTATAATTAAAAATAAAAATTTTTTTAAAAACTAAAATAAACAGAGACCTATCCTTTCCCTAAACAATCCAACAGTTCTTACATTTTTAATTTGATCTATATACGAGGTGTGTTCAAAAAGTATCGGGAATTTTGTGTTTTTTCAAATATTATTTATTTATTCATGAATATCTATTTTGTCCCCTTCAAAGTGATCCCCATGAGATATTATACACTTGTGCCAACGGTTTTTCCAATCTTCGAAGCACTTCAAAAAATCATTCTTTTGTATCTTGTTCAGCTCCTCCTTCGATGCCGTCTTTATCTCGTCAAGAGAAGCGTAACGTCGTCCTTTCATGGGCCTCTTCAGTTTAGGGAACAAGAAAAAGTCACAGGGGGCCAGATCTGGGGAATACGGTGGCTGCGGCATCATTAGTGTGTTGTTTTTGGCCAAAAAGTCGCGCACAAGCAACGATGCGTGAGCAGGGGCGTTATCGTGGTGCAAAAGCCAATTTTTGTTCTTCTTTGCACATCTTCTCGGCCTTCTGAGAACATTTTGTACCACCGATAAACGTTGCTTCGGTCCAAGGTAGCTTCTCCGTATGCCACAGTCAACATTCGGAATGCATCCGCGCACTTAATTTCGTTTTTCACACAAAATTTGATACAGGTTCTTTGATCCATTTTTTTGAATAGGTAAAACTCGAAGACGATCCAAAACACGTGCAAGCAAAGCAGCTGTCAACAATTAACTGAACATTCAAAATGGCCGAGCTTGTCGGCATAAGTGAGAGACATGAGTACCAACATAACGCCACAAAAAATTCGAAATTCGAATATACGTTACCAGCGAAAATTCAAAATTCGCGATACGTTTTGAACACACCTCGTATATTAATAAATTAATTTTTGTGGTTAGTCCAGCTAAAACGCTATAAGGGCTTGACCGCTATGAATATTGTTTTGTTTCTTCTATCGGCTCTTACTCTAGTACGGCTTTTAGAAAAGCTTCAAAGAAGGCCCCAAAAGATACGACGGAAAAGGGTATGTATACTTTTTTTTCGAAGCAGTGCATTAATAAACTTTAATGGAATGCGAACCGAATTGAGAAGTACTGCTATTCTCATAACGGATCGGCAAAACAGTTCGCGTACAAAAATACGTGGATAAAGCAGTTCGTGGATTCCTGGCATTCTCATAACCACAATCGAATTGCAAGGGCTGCCATTTGTTCTAACTGCGATTAGCTGAATATTGTAGCGGATTCAAAAAAAAAAGTTCTCAAATTTGTGAAATAAAATAAATTAACCCGGGAAGTCCCATAACTTTTTTTGTTTTGGATTTTTGTGAAATGTTGTATACTTATGTATTTCGATCTCCTGAGCACGAAAATGAAGTCCATTTTCATTTTCCTCGCTTCGATTTTCCTCTGCGTGAAATACAGTTATTCTTTTTTGTTTTTGTTATTTACTTCAGACATAATACGTAAAATTGCAACGGCATGTTTGCATTACCATATGGTAATCGTGGGAAGATTCGGGTTAAGATGGAATTTAATAAGAGGCAAATTATTATTCTTTTAGGTAAAATTATATGCGCTAATTCTGTTTATAAATTTTTGACTTATTAAAAAAGTTCATGGTCACTCATCTTTATATTTATCAATTTTTCACACAATTCACATTCCTTTACATAAAGAAGTTGTGAAAATACTTTCGAAACTGTTGGTTAAGCCATTCCAAGCATGTAATCTTTGCCAACTGCGTTTTGTTTACTTCCTTTGGCTAAGACTTGAAGGCATAAATACAAACTTTGTTGACTGCTTCGATATAATCACTGGAGTGATTTTAGTGCAAATTAGGCTTAAAATGTGCTCATATTTTTATTTAATCGAAACTGCCTAACGAACCTTTGAAGCAAAGTTATTTGTGAATTTTACTTGAGTTGCTACTTTATTATTCATATCGTCGACATCGGCGAGCTCGAAAACTTTAGGTGCTCTATCCCTCTCAGAAAACCGCCTGAGACATGCTGTCTTATTTTCCGCTCCATTTAAGTTGAAATAAATCGCAATTGAATCCATTTTTCCTCAAATAAATTTTCACCAAACATAAATGAATCATAATTGACAATGTAGTCAAATGTCAAAAATAATTTGACACCATACGCTGGGTTAGTCGGTAAAGCAGGTATTCGACGGTTATGTCAATAGCATAAATTTCGCATAGCGAGGGGATTGGGAATCGGATGCCCTTCGCGCGAGTGGCTTTCGTCGGTTATCGTAACAGGCATGGTTATTATTTTGAAAGCAAATTTATGTAATTATTTAGTATGAAAAAATAATTACCACAACTCACCATAATCATTGCTTTTGCTAAATAATAAATAAACCAGAAAAAAATGCTGCTCAACGAAGCGAGAAATGCCGAGAATGGGTTGTTAAAAATTTGTTTTTCCCTCCTGTTTTTAAGGACCTTAAGGACGTCATCATTATCATTAAATTCCATTTTATGCGTTTTTATGAGGTTTGTTTTGTAGGTAAGATGTTCAGTGTGTGGTTGCACAGCTATTTTAGCTGCAATTAAAAATGAAAAAAAAAAAAACTTCTTTACATTTAATATAAACAAAAATATTTATAAATGCACTGCATTATGGCATACCTCCTTTCTAAGTATCTTTGGATAATTCACACACCTATTTTGTGGCAAAAAAATGTCAATATCATATTTCATGTCAATAAAAGTGGTGGTGCGAGGTATCGCCACGCGCACAAATGAAAACAGAAGCAACAAAAAAATGCGTCCTATATTTCACGAGGCACAGTATAGCATTGGTGAAAAATCATTGTATACTACTATAGTGAAGCGCATATAAACATACAGCCAGCAAGATTGGCAAGTTTAAAGAATTATTGTTTTGGTTTTGGTTGCTCTAATTGGGACTGTGCATACAAATTTAGTTTATATTCATTATGTACACACATCGCGCTGTTCCACTGTGACCATGTGTATTAAAATATATTGATACCAATTTCATTGACATCACTGTTTTTGCGGGAAAAAAATTATTTCATGCTGTAAAATGGGTACTAAACTTTTAAGTAGACATCTAGAAATACTTCGAAGAAAATTGCATTCAATTCGATGGATTAGTTTTTAAGTGATGCGCGTACAAACATACAGACAAAAGTTTTAAAAACTGTTTTTATTTGGCTTTTGTTCTTGTAAGGAGCACAGAGATTTTCTTTCACATATCTATAGTGTATAGGCACATCCCTGATACCATTTTATTATATGTAAACACTAAGAAGTCGTGGATGTAATTTTGGAAAGGATTTTGTTTCCAAAAAGATATAACATTATAACTTTTTTCTAATTAAATAATATGGTCACCGTAAAATGCCACTTTAAAACGGCATCACAAGTATTTGTATCAATGGCAGTCAGTGCTACAGTAGCCACCACTGTAGGATACGGTCAACAAGTGGGGCGTTTCGAACTTTCAAGTCCTGACCAACTGTTTACTGACAGTTGAGAATTTCCAATCCATCCAAAAAGTTGGGGCTGACGTCCTTTGATTCTTTATTTCAGACAGTTTATGAACCAAATTTTTTGGTGGTGACGTGTGAAAAATAATTTTCGTCGTTTGCTTATTTCCAACGTCAAATGTAGTAGGATAATGATGAGCTTTACAAGCTCAACGTAGATACCGTCATAGCTCGGCTTTACTGGCTAGTCCAGAAAAACAAGCTAAAATAAGCGAAATAATGAAAGTACTCAGAATAATAAAGTATTTCTATTGATAACCCGGGGGTATCAGAGCGGAGGCACCTATTACTTTCAAAAGATCAGTTGAAGAGATTGTTTAGCTTCGCTTGGTGTTCCTAATTGGCTTCAATTGTGGTCCCAGTTCATGTGCTTTGGTTCACTTTGAACAAAGTTGGTTCCTGAAACTAACCTCAAATTCCGTCCAATGTTTGACTCAGACTTTAAGTTAAAATTTGCGTGCTTTTGCTGTGCTTGTGATACTGTTAACTGAATTCCGCTGCCGTAATGGGTTTCCGCGGTTGAAATAATATACTTTGTGTATGTGTAACATAAACTTAGGCGCACATACACGTATTGTGGCTATGGGACATGTTGTGGCAGGGACCGGGATAAAAAAAAACAGTTTTCACAATGTATTAAAAAAGGTGGTATGCAAAGAATTGATCTAAATTATATTTGAATGCAGAAAATAATTCGTTCAATCTAAGACATATTATTTTTTGATTCTTGAAGTTTTGATTGTGAGTGAAGTTCAAAGTTGATTGGAGCAGGTCGGATGTTGGGATGCAACGGATATAAAATAGAATTATATAGAATGCTAATTGCAACAGAATTAGGCAGAGATCGAATCATTTTGGGATGGTGTTCGCTACTGTTTGGGGTTAGTTTCGGGACAACTTCGCGACTTTTTGGGATTATTACGGTATGGTGTTTGGGACTTTGTAGGGGTTATTTCGGAATAGTTTCGGTATTCTTTCGAGATTGTTTTCGGGAGCATTTCGGGACATTTCTCGGATTGGTTTTTGGTTTACTTCTTGACTTTTTCGCGATCAATTCGGGGCTGTTTACTTGTGTTTTTTGGTTTTATTTCGAGACTTGTTCGGGATGAGTGCGGAGTCATTACAAGATCATTTCAGAACTGTTTCGGCGAACATTTATGGATATTTTTCGGGATCAATTTAGGGTTGTTTTCGGAACCGTTTTGGGACTTTTTTTTGGATAGATTCGGGACAATTTCTGGACACTTTCAAGATTATTTCGGGATTCGGGGTTGGTGTTTGGGACTTTGTGAGAATAATTTCGGTATTCTTTCGAGATTGTTTTCGGGAGCGTTTCGGGACATTTTCCGGATTTTTTTGTTTTACTTCTTGACTTTTTCGCGATCAATTCGGGGCTGTTTACTTATGTTTACTTATGTTTTCTGGTTTTATGTCGGGACTTGTTCAGGATGAGTGCGGAGTCATTACAAGATCATTCCAGAACTGTTTCCGCGAACATTTATGAATATTTTTCGGAATCAATTTGGGGTTGTTTTCTGAACCGTTTTGGGACTTTTTTTTTTGATAGATTCGGGACAACTTCTGGACACTGTCAAGATTATTTCAGGATTAGGGGTTGGTGTTTGGACTTTGTGGGAATAATTTCGGTATTCTTTCGGGATTGTTTTCAGGAGCATTTTGGGACAATTCCCGGATTGTTTTTGGTTTACTTCTTGACTTTTTCGCGATCAATTCGGGATTGTTTACTTGTGTTTTTTGGTTTTATTTTGGGACTTTTTCGGAATATATACAGGAATTTTTTGAGCACATTTTTGGTTTTTTTCCGGGATCAAATGGAATTGTTTTTGGCACTTTTTGAGATCATTTCTGGGCTCTCTCGCGATGATTTCTTGATTGCTAAGGTAACTTTTTTCGGGACCATTTTCCGGATCAAATGTTGGACTTGAAAAATAAAAGAGAAGTTTTAACATTTATTTTCGATAGTCGAAAAAATAATAAATACTTTTTTACATTTTAACAAAAGTTACATCCGTTATGGCCCCTGTGTTGCGGTAACTTTTTTACGAAATTTTTTTTCAAATTGCCTTCTATAAGTAGATAAGTATGTGTGTGTGATGTGTCTGTAATTTGTGGCATTTCATATGTTTGTATGATGACCTAATGTTGACCATTGATTGCATTTAACTTTATACTGCCATACCATTCAATTTGCACAACCCTATACATACATACACCCACACAAATATATGTAAACATTTAGATGACTTAATTCATTTGTTGGCTTCGTCATGGACTCACAAGTCTGATGTATGTATGTAAAAATATTTGATTTCATATTTAAAAACGTCCACATGTAAGTGTATATATGTATGTTTTGCATATTTTGTTGCATTTTGTGGTTTTAAGTGAATTTTCATGTTTGCACAAATTGCATTCATGTTTTTGCATTTACAGTTAGAAAGTTAAGGTTACATTCATAAAATGCTTGGCATACATTCACACTCACACACACTTTTACACACTTGCAAGTGCATTTATGATTTCAAAAATGTACAATCTGTGGTAGCAGATTGTAACCGACAAATATGGTGAATACAATTAAGTCATGACTATATACTAAAATAAGAATAATTCTAACTGCCCGTTAGGAATTCAGATTCAGTCTTGATCTTTGATTGGACAAAGAAAAAAAGTAGAAAAAACTTTATCACATTCAGGTTTAGGTTAGGTTAGGCGTCCTTCAAGGGAAAGAGCTCCCCTCTGCTAACTTTTCTTAGAATCTTTTGAAACTAGACTATCAAAAAACTAGAATGTGTCACAGATTACTGAGCCAAAATTTGCTACACAGTTGTCGACTTGTACTCGCTGACCATTCAATAAAAGACATTAATCTCTACAAAATCTTTAATCCCAACTTGTCTTCCAGAATCGCCTATGTTACAGCGTGGGCTTTTTGAGAATAACCATCTGTTTTTATGAGGTTTCGAAACTTATACTGCTTTTAGGGGGGGATAAAACTTTGCCAAACAGTTTCTAGTTGTCGCTAAGGACGACAGTACCCTAGGTTCAGTTTCTAGAATTTTTTTTGTATTTTCTCTAGGAAGTTCGTGAAAAAAATTATCTTCAACGCCAAACATCGGTATTATTTTTGTTGTCGCTGTAACTCCTAACGAGGCTTGGGCTGTATTTTCTACGATCCGGTAATAGAATCTTCTGATAAAAGCCCTACTGCCGCCAACGTCTCCTCGAACCTTAGCGAAATGGATTTCAGATGGCGCTTACAAAAGGTATATCTTGCCACGGGTATATTCTGAGCTTCTAGACCGTATATTATTTAGTGTCAAAATCTGGTAGTATACCTTCAAAGTACCTAGCAGTGCAGTGTACTGAGCATGTCCATTGGTAGTCAAAATCTGGTAGTATACCTTCAAAGTACCTAGCAGTGCAGTGTACTGAGCATGCCCATTGGTAGGAGGTTCAGTATGCATTAAAAAGGTTTTTTTTTTTAGGAAAAAAGAAGGTTCGCTTGTTACCACCATAGCAATAGATCGTCGCTTTACTTTCCACAGACAGAGCCTAGGACTCAATAGTTCTAACTTCATTTACCGAATTGTAAATCCATCTAGGTGTGACTTAGTGTGATAACCTCAAGCTGGCCAGAATGACATCCTATTTAGTGAGAGGCTTTTATGAACGAGTGCTATTTTATATCGGTTGTTGTTGTTAAAGCACTTTACACTGATTAGTCAGCCCTTACACTAATGGAAGCGGATTGAAAAGGATTTCTGGTTTGCCCAAGGCTAAGTTATCAAAATGCGCAAAGAAATATAAGGAACAATGTAGATTGCCACGAGCCTTCAGAGTGCACAGCAGAAACACGCCCTTGGTGTGGTCTTAATTTCCTAAAAGAAAATTTACAAAGTAAATCAAAGGTCTGGCAAGTAGTGACTCGAGTAGGGCTACTGGATGAATATTATCAAAGAGTCTTCTGGCAACGAAGACTTCAAGTTTAAGGCCTTTATTATAAGCTGTATTCGATGTTCGATCTTCGCTAGTTATCGAACATCGAATTTCAAATTCGTATTATGAGCATTGCAGTCGAAATTTTCGTTGTGAATCTACTTTTTGATCGATTCATTGAAAATACTTGTGTTTATCTATTTGCATTAATTTTATGTAGGTCTAAGGACGATAAAAGTTCAGACTGCAAAAAACTGGAAAGAAATCACTTCTTCGGAATATAATTTTATCTATATTGGACAAATAACTGTTTTTTAAAACCTCTTCTGATAACACCACAGATCCGGTGGTTGATAAAGTCCAAGGGCATTCTCGTTTCCAATGTTTAGTAGATATAATCCCTGAGCACAAAATCTAACAACTTGTGCCAATTATAAATATTTTGAATATATTTGGCTCATGCAGATTGTGTTAGGAGCTCGTCGGTCGGACGGTCCAAAGTTCTTTATAAATCTATAAATATAATTTACAACTGTTACACACTGATTAACTTATATACTATACTATACGGACACAGCGATATTAATTTCCAACGGATTGGAGGCATCCCTCAATCGTTTTCTACTTCTGACTAGTTTCAGTAAGCTCTCCTTATCATCTGATAAATTGTCGACCATAATTCCATCGTAGTCATATTTTTGTATGTTTGAGAACTTATTTTGTTTGTATTCTTGAAAATACTTAAAAACATATAGCACCTTATTCGTCTTGTTATGTTGATTTGCACTTATTTCAAATCAAAGCTGACAGCAATATCTATTGTGAACAGTAGAATCTTATACGAGTATATAAATAGACAAGATGAATGCAATGTAGAACCGTTTTCTGCTAAACTATAATTCTAAGCTATATAAATTATATACGTATAGATAGGAAATTTTGAGGTGTACTTTTATCCGTAAATAAAAAAAATTTAAGAAATCATTATCAATATAAAAAATTTAACATAAAAGTCACACCACTACACATTCACTTATTCACATTATAGACACGCTGTGTGTGTTTGTACTTGCTTTTTGTGTACTATGCTGAATCGTGAGCATGGCCGAGGAGTTGCTTTGTAGGAAAAAATTAAGAGCCGTAGTAGTGTAAATAGACTTGCCATGCATGTGTTTGTGTTATTCGTGTGGTCGGCTCTCACTGTGAGTGCGAAGAGTTGGTAGTGGACCAATGAAAAATAAGTATTCGCACTATAGATACTCTGTTGTGTCATGCATTTTTGCTTTAATTCTTGTTATTGTATTGATTACTGGCTACGATGCCCAGTGTCAGCTGCTCTCCTGAGAGCACGAAAAGTTGCTTTGTTGGATACATTAAACAAGCAATGTAAAATATGAGCAAATATGTAAATTTCATTGCTGACACCTACAAACAGGGTTTACAAAAATAAAATAAATGATTACTCATAAAGAGTATTAAACACCGAAGAAAATTAAAGGAAAATAGAGGAAAGGAAAGTAATTGAAAGGAAGGAAAATTAAAGGAAGGAAAATTAAAGGAAAGAAAGGAAAGAAAAGGAAAAGGAAAGGAAAGGAAAGGAAGGAAAGGGAAGGGAATGGAAAAGATAGGAAAGGAAGGAAAGTTAAAGGAAAGAAAGGAATGGTAAGGAAATGAAAGGAAGGGAAGGGAAAGGGAATTAAAGGAAAGGTAAGAAAACGAAGGGGAAAGAAAGAAAATAAAAGGAAGGGAAGGGAAAGGAAAAGAAGTTTGAGGAAAGTAAAAAATAAAATAAGAGAGTAAAAAAAGAAATCAAGGAAAATAAAAATATGTTAGAGGAAAGGAACGACATAGAAAGGAAGAAAAAAAGGCGGATAAAACATACCTACAGCAAAAAAATAAAATAAAATAAAGTTTATTGGTTGAATTTCAACCACTGGGCGAACTCTAGTCTACTGAAATTCACAATGATGCTAGTCTTCATCGAATGGCTATGGTAATACCAAATGAAAACTCGTTTAATCAGTTAATTCGACCACAGTCGAAGATAGAATTTTTCCCATAACAGGGGCCTAAGTTGAAGGCCAATTAACTACTAACTTTTGTAGTGATAATGTGGAGAGCAGTCTTCACAGACTTGCTTTAAATTTTATGCATGCTCAAAGTTGAGTTGAGAGTGAACTAAGCTCTTCAATGTATTAAACAGTCAAAATTCATCTATTTTAGTACTCGAGTCAATAATTTCCGGCAGGCTACGTTCTAATTGTTTCTCATGTGCTCTGGTTAATGAATATCTTTACTTGCGGAAAATAGTTTTAATTTAATACACATAACACACATATTTATGATTCTAAGTGAGAGCTAATAAATGTTGGCCATCAACACTAAATGTACTCTAGCGCAGTTCCTTCCCTCCTATTAACGTCAATGGACGTTATATCCTTTTATGTTGACTTTGCAAGCTTTTCAAAGGCTTATTTATGGAAAACGAAAGAAATTAAATTAAATTGGTGATGTAACTGACTTTCACTCAGCAAAGATGACTGAAGCATGAAGAAATTAGTCCAATTTACATTTATTACACTCACAAATACTTTTAAACTTGATGCAGAGAATATCAAGACAAATGAGCAATAGGCACACGATCTTACCAAAGAAGTGAACAATAAGGAGACTTGTAGAACAAATAAGCCAACCAAATAGTGTTGGGGGTAGAGTAGCGGGCTCTTCATAGACTTAGTGCAGCTTGAAAGGCGATGCAATGTTTTGTGGTTGCCCCTGGATGAAAATCTCCTTATGAATGCATTTAACATATTCGACTGCATGTTGGCGGTTTTACAGTTTATTCACGACTAGCAGGGTACCCGGCGTCACTCGTGTGCAGACACAAATTTTCTAGAGTTTTATTAAAGATGTGTGGGTGAAAGGATAAATTAAAAAAATTGACTTGAAAATTGATTTTCAATTTAGGTGAAATTGATAAAAACGTAAAAATAAAACTTTTACAGTTACGCTTTAGTTATATCAGACCTGTTAAATTTGATTAGTAATTAGAAAAAATAAAATAAATAATAATTAAAAAAAGTTGTTTTAATTACTTCTGATTATTTTAGATTTTTTTTGATTATTTTCAGTATTGTTGATATGAATATTTATGTGATTCTACAACAATGCTGGAACAAATAAAAAAATAAAATAAATAATAATTAAAAAAAGTTGTTTTAATTACTTCTGATTATCTAGATTTTTTTTTGAATATTTTAGATTTTTTCAATATTGTGAATATTTATGTGATTCTACAACAATGCTGGAACAAATAAAAAAATAAAATAAAAAATAATCAAAAAAAGTTGTTTTGATTATTTCTGATTATTTGACATTTTTTTTTGATTATTTTCAGTATTGTTGATGTGAATAACTATGTGCTTCTACAACAATACTGAAAAAAATCAAAAATAATCAAAAAAAGTTGTTTTGATTACTTCTGATTATTTTAGATTTTTTTTGATTATTTTAGATTTTTTCAATAATGTGAATATTTATATGCTTTTACAACAATGCTGGAAAAAACAAAAAATAATCAAAAAAAGTTGTTTCGATTATTTCTGATTATTTTAAATTTTTTTTTTATTATTTTCAGTATTGTTGATGTGAATATTTATGTGCTTCTACAACAATGCTGAAAAAATAAAAAAATTTTATTAAAAATAATCCAAAAAATTTGCTTTGATTACTTCTGAATATTTAAAATTTTTTTTTTGATTATTTTCAGTATTGTTGATGTTAATATTTATGTGCTGGAAAAAATAAAAAAATTAAATAAAAAATAATCAAAAAAAGTTTTTTGGATTACTTCTGATTATTTTAAATTTTTTGGGACTATTTTCAGTATTGTTGATGTGAATATTTATGTGCTGGAAAAAATAAAATAAAAAAAAACAAAAAAGTTGTTAAGATTATTTCTGATTATTTTCAGTATTGTTGCTGTGAATATTTTGGATTTTTTTCAGTATTGTGAACATAAATAAAAAAATTAAATAAAAAATAATCAAAAAAAGTTGTTTGGATTACTTCTGATTATTTGAGATTTTTTTTTGATTATTTTCAGTATTGTTGATGTGAATATTTATGTGCTTCTACAACAATTCTGGAAAAAAAAATAAAAAAAAAAATAATTAAAAAAAGTATTTTAGTTTTTTTTTGATTATTTTCAATATTGTTGACGTGAATATTTATGTGCTTTTACAACAATGCTGAAAGAAATAAAAAAAAAATAGAAAATAAAAAATTATCAAAAATGATCAAAAGTAATCAAAACAACTTTTTTTTTTGATTTTTTTTAATAATCGTAAAAAATCATGATTAAAAAAATTTTTTTTTAATAAATTGGAAAATAATCTTTAAAAATTGGTCATCAATCATTAAATAAATTCTTAAGAAAAATAATTAATCAAACCGGTAATCATTACGATTAGTTATTATTATTTAACAGGTCTGATATAAATCTATTTCAATGGAAATTTTTCCTCTAGGTAACTTACTTTTAATATGTAAGTCTCATAAAAATTAATTTCTTAGTTTCCGAGATCCTTGAGTTCAAACAGACAGACAAAAATTCTAAAAGTGGTTCAAATGACCTCCACCATATTCCCTACGTCAGCTACAGTATTTTTTTTTAAAGAAGACACGACTTTCTAGAGCCTTTTTATAGTATAGATGTCAGAAAGTGACGGATCCACTCACATTTCCAGAAAGAATTGATAACGGCCGATGCTTAGACATTACTTAAAGCTTCCGGTATATCAATGATTATATCTGCCTACACTTTCAAAATAATCATGTAAACCCTTGCTTTCCGCTAATTCAATTGGGCTGTGGCGATGAAGGTTCATCCGCTAAACATTCTAAATAACAAATACTAATATTTGAATTCCAATCAACACCATCATCCGGTCTATAAATGTACACATCGCTTTTACTTTTCGCCATTGACGTATTGGCTTTACGAAGCGGAAATGGCATTGGCTCACCGCAAGGCTCATTCTGCTGTGCGATGCATGCTGGTAGTTCGAACTATTACTTTCTTCAACCTTTCAACGTTACAGCACAGGCGACTGCATCACCCACGTGCTGATGTTTGCTTAGTGAAACGAAACGAAACAAACAAATGAATTGAAACAAATGTTCGCAATTAACTGATAAAGTGGGGATGGAAGAAAGAGGTTGAGTGGAAGCTGATTTAGTACGTTGAACACGTAATTTGTTGCTGGTCATTGGTGGATGGTTTACTTTTTCTTTTTCCAGTTTGTTGCTATCCTGCAAAAAAAGGTATTAGTCTATGATGAATCCGGGATGAGTCGCGACCCATGCCTGTTTTGATCTCTTTGTATGGGTTGAAGTGATCCCTGTTGTTTGAGCATGTCCTATGAAGATACTAATTGGTACCTTTCATGCCCAAACGGGTAGTGTCGGACAGATTCCCTTTGCTCCCCTGCGGGTAAGTTCGGACAATTTTACTTTCAACACCTAAAAGTAGGCTACAGAAATTAAAATCGACTTATCCCAACTATGCCTATAACGGGATCAATTGTTGCCCACTGTAGAAAAAGGTATTGATCCCGGATCACTCTCTTTAGAGCTCAATCCCACGATTTTTTGCAGGGTATTTTCCCTTTTCCCTTTTTGTAAAATTTTCACATTTTTTTCCAATTGAAATTACAAACCACTTTGCTGCGCTTGGTCGCTCATTTTAACAATTTTCTTATTTATTTTTGTACATTCATTCATGTTTTTCATTACAAAATATGCACTTTGCCTACACAGAAACATTCCCAAATTCATTGTGGTATATTTTTAGGCGTAAAATATTTGAATTTTGCACCTCAACGCGGTTGCTCTAATTCCACTCGTAGTTTGAAGCTTTTGTACTTCGCGTGAAAAGTAGGCAATTAATATTTACCTACTTTTTACCGTTGCTAATTTTCAACAGGATTTGCTATTGGTTGCGGGAAAAAGTTTCCATTCAACAAAAGCTTGAATTAACAATTTAATTGGCAATTTTCTATAGAAATGCGAGATTGGAAGTGAAAATGGCAAATCGGTAAGGTTACAAGTGCGCGAGCGTAAATTATGTTTGCATTTCTGAAAGTGGTATCAATTGTTGTTTGTTTGGACAGGACTATAAACTCGGTCAGTGGACACATTTAGATTCCGTTGCCTTCATCAGATAGTTGTTAATATTGATTTTATTTAATTATGAAAAGCTTTATAGGGTTAAATCATCACTTTGAAGGCTCGCTGTTAGTTTCTGCACTAACTCAGTGTCACTCAAGGCCGTGTTTCTGCTACTGTCATTATAGTTATGCCATGAAATCGAATGATTTTTCTTGGCCCTGTTGAGAGTCCTGCTTCTTCTGTTCCTGGAAGAATTATGCCGTGAACTCCTTCCAAGTATATGAAGTAAGTACGCGCTGGGGATTCTTGCGAAGAAAGACTTATTATCCTTCTTCAGTTGTATGGGAAAGTTATAGTGGATGAACTGAACGAACTCTGAAAGAGTTGAGTTACGTGAAGTAAAGACGGTGTATGTAAAACTCTTCTATTCCGGGGCAACTTTATCTATTGACCCGGTTACTCTACCATATAATCTAGGCAATTTGATGTTAAGGGTTAAGGTACTCAAAATATACTCGTGTTATGGTATGCCTGTCTTAAGGGGCGATTAAAATCCACCATCTCACGGTTCAAGAGGCCAAACAAATCGGTCCCCTGGCAGCGCGGGCTAGGATCAAAACGTGTCCGGTTTTAACTGGATTAATGCCAGCAGAAGACTTCTCATATACATGACACTCCCCGAAGGTTCGGTTACTACTACATTAACCACAACAACGAACCAATGGTTAACTCTTCTTACCTTGTAATCATTCTAGAGAAAGGCAAACTGTAATCCGAGCCGCTTTGCAGCATCATTCCGGAGCACCGATAAAAGGAAGTAATCCTCTTCATTCGATAAATTCTGAAATTGAAATTTGTTGTTGTTGTGGTACTATTCCAACTTCCATGATAACGATTCAGTCGACCGCTTAGTCGGGGTTTGAAATTTGTTGATATTTGCCATCGTCGGTGTATCGCTGGGTACCACAGTGCCTAATATTGCCGCCGTTAGATATATTGGAAGCAGTTTAGATTGAAATAAAGCTTCCTATCCAAACAAGACCATCAAGGGATGACATTTGGTATTCATCGCAGTTACTGTATAGCAAGTTCGTTGTCACATCAGTTTATTTTGCGAATTTCCTCAGGATATCATCCCAAGAGAGTTCCCTGCTTCGTTTATATTCATTTCGTAGCCATTTCTAGATTGTAGCCTTCCTACTGTTCAAGCTGCCTTCTTTATTCCACATCTAAGGGAATAGGGCACCCTGTCAAAGTTAAAACAATGTGTCGTTCAGAACTTCTTTTACTTGTTAGTTCAGAAACTAGCCCGAACCTTCCCGCTCAACATTGGAGAAGTTTTCTAGCTAATAATAATAATAATAATTCCCAACGGATTACCCACCATATCCCGCCCGACCGGCGCGAGGGGCGCATCCGCATAACGCGCGGATTATTCGTTTGTGCCGAGTCGTTGAAAGGCTTTGGTTTGTTAATCGTCGATATCTAAAACTGCTCAGCTACAGAGAAAACCTCATCAGCTAAGCAAAGTAGATATAGGATAGATTATAAAGGGTGTTTTTTTAGGGGTATAGAACTTCGAATTGAAATAAAACACAAGAAAATCGTTTTAAGGTCCATCAATTTGGCTTTATTGGAAGGATAATTTTATGCCATTAATGTTTAAATATGATTTCGGGCATGTGGCCGCCGCGGCTGGCTCGAATAAAGCCAATTCTACAGGTCCAATTTTCAACCACTTTTTCGAGCATACGGGGCCGTATGTCGGCAATAACGCCACGAATTTTGGCTTCCAATTCCCCTAACGTTTCTGGTTTGTTGGTGTAGACGAGCGACTTCACATATCCCCAAAGAAAATAATCCAATGGTGTCAAATCACACGACCTTGGTGGCCAATTGACAGGTCCATTCCGCGAAATTATGCGCTCATCGAATGTTTCCTTCAATAAATCGATTGTGACGTGCGCTGTGTGGCATGTAGCGCCGTCTTGTTGGAACCACAACTCATCCACATTCATGCCATCCAATTCGGGAACAAAATAGTCGGTTATCATGGCTCTATACCGTTCTCCATTAACGGTAGCTGCCTCTCCAGCATTATTGCGGAAGAAGTATGGCCCAATGACTCCACCAGCCCATAGAGCACACCAAACAGTCAGTTTTTGTGGATGTAATGGCGTTTCAAGGGTCTCATGTGGATTCTCTTCACTCCAAATGCGGCAATTTTGCTTGGTGACGTAGCCATTCAACCAAAAATGAGCCTCATCACTGAACAAAATTTTGCGATGAAAATCAGCATCGAAATCAATCGCATTTTCGGCCCATACACCAAAATCACGACGCATTGCATGGTCTCGCGGCTTTAATTCTTGCACAAGCTGGATCTTGTAAGGTCGCAAGCCAAGATCTTTGCGCAAAATCTTCCATAAAGTTGATGGACAAAGCTCCAATTGCTGTGCACGGTGGCGAATCGATGCATTCGGGTCCTCTTCAACACTTTGCTCTACAGCGGCAATTGTTTCTTCGGTGCGCACTGTTCGACGTCTCTGCGGATGCGTATTATCACATAGAGTAAACGTAGTGCGAAAACGATCCATGGTTAACCGAATTAATTGCTCTGATGGACGATTATGTCGACCATAAAATGGACGGAGCTCACGGTAAACTTCGCGAACTGAACCATTATTTTCGAAATAAATTTGCACGATTTGCAAGCGTTGTTCTTTTGTCAACCTGTTCATGATGAAATGGCAAACCAAACTGAACATAAATGACATTAGAGTTGCCAGATTTGACCACAAAATGCTAGTTTTATCTCTATTCGAAAAACAAACCTGTAAAAAAAACACCCTATACATTAAGAAATAACTAGTTAACAGAATAAAATTATTGTTAAAAGTTAAAAAAGTCAAAGCATAAGAAACAATTAGTAGCTATGAATTTAGGATAGAAAGAATTGATTTTTTTATGCTGAAAATCGAGTCTGAAATATCAAATCTACCAGAAAGAGAGTTATAATCTTGACACAAACAGCGAAAAGGCTCATTTAACTGAAAATTGGTTCGGCACTGTTTTAAGACTAGAGGTTTAAAATGCCTTGAAGGACGAGACGGTACATTGAATTTCACTTCACTTAGAAGAAATGAGCTGGATAGTGAACCATTTAGCAATTTAATCATAAAAATAATTCCAAGCATTTCCCTCCGACTAGAAAGTGTGTGTAGATTAATGAGTTTTAAACAATTCGTAAAGGGTGGCAGATTATACAATGGATCCCAATGAAAGTCTCTCAAGGCAAATAGTAAAAATTGTTTTTGAACTGATTCACGGCGATCTACATGAACCTGGTAACGCGGGTTCCAAATTATAGAACCATATTCAAGTATCGGTCTGACTAATGTAGTGAAGAGGGCTTTAGTTACATAAGGGTCGCTAAATTCTTTAGACCATCGTTTAACGAATGCTAGGACACCTCTAGCCTTATTGACTGTTGTATTAATATGGCGGTTGAAACAGAGTTTATAGTCCATAGTAACCCCCAGGTCAACAAAATCATACACTTGCTCAAGACTATAACTTTTAATTGTATAGGAAGCCGACTGAGAAATTCCACGCGAAAAACCCATGTATTTACATTTTTTAAGGTTAAGTGGCATATAATTTAAAACGCTCCAAGTAACTAGTGCATCTAGCTCTGATTGTAGCTTATTTCTATCTTCAAATGACGCGAATGACATTTTTGAAAATTTTATTATTGTAGAAATATCATTTATAAACAACAAGAACCGAATCGGGCCAACATGGCTTCCTTGAGGAGCCCCCGAAGAGACATAAATGGCATCGGATACTAAATTTTTAAACATTACTCTTTGTGTCCTGTCACTAAGGAAAGAAGAGATCCAGCGATTGAGACCCGGCTGGAATCCCAACTGATCTAGTTTATGAAGAAGTAATGAGTGACACACTTTGTCAAAAACTTTGCTGAAATCCGTATAAATAACGTCGGTGTGCAGATTTTTTCTAAAGGCATTTGAGACATGACTGGTAAACTCAAGTAAATTCGTAACTGTGGACTTTCCCTTACTGAACCCGTGTTGGCAGTCAGCTATCAAAGTAGAGATCGGACCCGTAAGTTGATTTGTAACAATATCTTCAAACAATTTTGGGATGGCAGAAAGCTTTGCGATGCCACGATAGTTCTCTATAGAAGACCTACTTCCGCTTTTATGCAGCGGTAGAAGAAACGATACTTTCCACGCAGTTGGAAAAACACCACACTTTAGTGATAGATTGAACAAATTGGTAAGGGGTTGGTAAATATGGTTCGCACACTTTTTCAAGAAACATGTAGGAATCCTATCAGGACCGTATTTAACAGATTCTTTTAAGGTTTTAAGGTAAATTAGAACATCTTTGGCGCATATAATTGGTGAATTAATTGAATTTGTCCCGTGTAGCTTATAGGGATAGTTTTGAAAGTTTGAATTGGTGACAGCAGAATAGTTAGAAGTGAAAAATTGAGCAAAAAAATTTGCGATATATTGATTATCGCTAGATATAATGTCTTGATATTTCATGGCTAGGGGAAACCCTGATACTTTACGTTTAGAATTTACGAAACCATAAAATGACTTTGGATTGAGAATAATGTCGCTTTTGGTTTTAGAGATATAAGCTTTATAGCACTTTTTATTTAAATCTATGCACTTCTGACGTAGACTGGAATACAGTAAGTAATGTTTATTTAATCCAGATTTCTTATATAAATTAAATGATCGCGTTTTCCTATTTTTAAGAGCCTTAAGCTCTTTAGTAAACCAAGCTTCCGTAGGATGATCGTAAGTTAATTTACGTTTGGGAATAAACTTCTGAAATAGGTAGTAAATAGTTTGATTGAAATGTGAGACGTTTAGATCGATATCACAACCAAATTCAGGCCAAGTTAATTTGACAGTTCTTTATTTAATTTCTTGTAGTTTGCTTTGGAAAAGTTATAATCAAAGCTACTATTTACATGAGTAGCATTGAGTGCCTTGGCCATTACTCATGGTTTCGTAGACTATTTCCATAGAAGGATGGTAAAGGTCTTCTGGTAAAACCAACGGACCACAACGATTTACAGAAAATTGGTTTATATCATTAACATACACTAAATCTAAGACTTTCCCAAACTTGTTAGCGGTAACATTTATTTGATTAAGGCAAAGATCGGAAATTCCATCTAAAAAGTCATTGTACCCCAGTTTGGACGGATTTGGAATAATGTTACCATCAGATATGTTCCACGATATATAAGGTCAGTTAAAATCACCCAAAACAATAATTGAATCTGAAGATTTAGTCATAAAGTTAACAGTTTTGAGCAGAGAGACATGTTGCATGTAGACTGAAAAATCTGATGCTTTAGGGATGTAGCAAACATATAAGTACATAGAGACGTTGTCTAGTTGAAGGCGGATGCATTTGAACTCAATGAAATCGATGTTAGGAATATTAACCTCTTCTGAAGGGATGGAGGAAGGAACGGCAAGTAGAACACCACCCCCGACTCTGTTCAAGCGATTATTTCTATATACTTGATATTCATTACAAAAAAACTCTGAATTGAAAAAATGAGGTTTTAGCCAAGTTTCGGTAAAAGCAATTACGTTATATTTACAATGAAAAGATTTTAAAAAGAGATCAGTTAATTTGGTATTTAAACATCTGACATTTTGATAAAAGATATTCACGGATTTAGTGCTCAGTTTTTTGACTCAACGTTATTGCGAGAAATTTTCGCTACATTTTGAACATTCCTATTCGGTCTGTATTCAAACTCCCGCACAACAGCCCCGGGAGGCCAAAAAGAGCTGTCCAAAAGAGTATCGAAATCTTTCCCAGATACATCAATCTTAAACGAAGACATACTTATTTGATATGTGAAATTACATTTTCTAACAGTTACGCTTTGATCTTTAACTTTAGAAGAAATATGGTACATCAAATCATCCTCGGTAGTGTCTGGATGGAACCTAGACACAAAAATTGATTTTTGCGAGGAACCACAACCAGCTTACCAGCGATTGGTTCAGACTCCATTGCAATAGTTGGAGGTTCCGGGTTTTTCCTAGTGGACGTTTTTGAAGGGGCGTTCTTCGACGTTGCTCGGAGCTATGTATAATTTTTTTAGATCGCTCGTTTTGACTAGAGTCTAGATACGCAACACATTTGAAATTGCTTTAGAATTGCTCTGTTGGACATACATACATATCCCAGATGAATTTGGTATCTAGAACCATGACCTGCTTTTGTAGGAGCGATTAATTATGGTGCCGTCAAGTTCGAATTTGAAACAGGTTATGAGCTCGATTGTAGTGGATTTTTGTTGCCTGCATGTTTGCTAAAGCAATACCCTTGTAGAGATTGGCGCTCTATTGTAATAGCCGAGTGGATAATATTTACTTTCGACCGGATTTCAAGAAATGCGATTCCACTTCAGGAGTGAGGGTTGTTGGAGATCATTTAAGAGATGAAAGTGTGATTCCATTTTAGGCAATGAGGGTAGTACCAAAAGCATGCCCCGTCAATGTCAATATGTAAGTGTTTACGGATCCACATTTTAGTCTATAATGCGATAATTGGGGTGGCCCAGACATTAGATCCCTGTGTAGTCAAAAAAGGAATTGGCGAAGAAAAAGAATTTAATATTTAAATCCATCCACTATTCCAATTTGTATCTTTTTCTTCTTCTCACCTCTCTCTCAAAATCATTAGTTAACCTGCAGTACCGTTATTTTCTTCCAGCTCAGTGATGCAAGAATAGCCAAAAGATACCAGTAGGTAAGCGCAATGAGGAAAATCGTTTGGTTGAATTAAAAACAATAAAAAAAACAAATAAAGATAATAAAAGTGCCAAGTGTATAACTAATATTTTGCGCTGAATATGCTAAAATAGCCGTTGGCAATGCGAAAGAATGCATGAACGTGCACAAAATTGCGGAAGACAAACAAAATGAATTTCAAATATGCGCTGGCCACAAGTCAGCGCCGTAAAGTATGCAATGTGCCAAGTATGCGCGTACGAATACCATTTCTCTACAAACAAGCACGCCAGCTGATGTGATGTAATTTAAATTAAATTGCGTAAAAATTCGGCACAGCCAGACACATTGCTGCAATTAAACGTGTGTTCAACTTTGAATAGTTTGAGAAACTAGACAAGCATGAGACAGAGGGTATGCAATAATAATAATGGCGAGAAAAGAAACTCCAAAAAGTATGCTAGTTTTTCTTTTATTAAATTTCTAAAGCGTTGCCTAACTACTTTTCGGAGTTTGTCCGCTAGTGACTTAAATATTTTACAGGAAAAAATAAAGCAGTACAGTCGAAGCTCACAAATTAGCACCTTGAGTAAAGAGGATTTTCAGAAATTAGAGTTAGAGCTTCTGTGAAAGGACGTCAATTAATTGAAAACAAAATATATTTAAAGTAAATTTTCATTTGGTTGCATAGATGATAGAGGGCTTTCAGAAATAAGAAAACCGTTAAAATCACATTGGTTATAATTTGCGAGCGGCTACTGTATTAACATGAGATAATTTAAAAGCTTTTGAGGTGAAATAACTAGAAAATATTGCTTGTTTAAACGGACTACTTTTATAGAATTGAGTTGAAAAAACTGTGAACCTCATGTGAATTCGGCTAATTTTTTTCAGCGAGTCAGTATCAGAAAGCACTTGAAAGTTCTCTATTTTTTGACTCGTAAGCTACACTGCATTACTTATAAATTATAATAAAAGCTTATAAGATAAAGGACGTTCAGGGCAAAAACTTGTAAAGTAACTTCATTTAACATATGTTTTTCTAATATGTAATATTTAAATAAAATTGGGAACTTGGATTATTTACATAAAGAAAGCTTACCAGCAAGTTTAGAGATTTGCAAAAGTTATTATTTTAGCTAAATAATACACAAATTCGTGAAATAATCAACTGTAACAAAGCTTTACGAAACATTACTTCATGGAAAATTTTGCTTGATAAAAAACACTTATTGGTAGTTACTAGTTGGCAATCTTCACTGTTGAGAAAATTAGAGATTTGAAGGCATTTCCAACTAAAAGCTCTGGCTGTGTGATAAACTTAATATTTTACTTCACTATGTAAGGGAGAAATTTTGATGTAATTGATTTCTTCCAGTGAAAAATATATTTAATACAAATATACTTATAAATGCCATATATGTATATACTTTTGAATAAAAAGTCTCTCTAATATTGTTTAAAATATAATAAGTAGAAGCTTACGCAAAAGCTGTGGACCATGTCGATGCTTTAGCTTTGAAAAAGCTCTGATTGAAAAATTTTCTATGAAGAATATTTTTGTATGTATTAGCTATATAAGCCTGCTCTACACGAGTTGATTTCATTTGACACAAAAAGCTTAAAACGTTAAAGCTTTCCGACTTAAAAGCTCTACTCCAAGCGGCTTCTGTGGTGTAAGAAAAAGTTGCTCCCATAAGTGGTTGACAGTATTCTAAAAAGTGGATCTATATATAGTAAAAAAATACTTGTTAAAAATAATTTTGAAGGAGCTTGAAGTGTATATAATAATAATGTGGCGCTATATACCTCTGAAGAGATTAAGGCATACACAGGAAAGTGTCAACATGTATAGTTTCGCTAGACAAAAAAAAGCTTTACCTAAAGCTTCATACCAGATTTGTTAACGGAATATCTTTAGGTTGCACCTTTTGCGTTGAAGTTGAAACTTTTCCGTAATCCTGCAAAACTTCAGCTTATAAATTATCTCTTTTCACATTCTTTCTTTTTTAAATTTGTAGATATTTTTGGATGTGAATATATATTTATATGTCAAATGCGATCTTCTCTTTGACTTTCACGAAAGTTTCAAACAATTTCCGACACTCAATTTGTTGTAATAAAATGCAAATGTCTGGTTATAACATTTCCATTAATTTCAGAAATGATGTAATTTTTCAAAGTTACGCCACAAAGTATGCATTAAAATTGCTTATCGCTAGACAGCGTCAGACAGCAAACAGGACTTAAGTACAGTTGAACTTTGTGAGCAACATAAAGCGACATTTTTATATTTTTTGTAATATGAAATTGTGACTAAATATATGTAAATACATAAAAAATATTTTGTATGCATTCTTTTAGCACGCAGACTTGGTTATTTGTCTCGCCGCCTAAAAGTAGGCAATGGGCATGCGTTGACCGTTATATAGCGGCATTGCTGTGAGTTTATATTTGCAATAATAAATTTCAACAGCTTTTTTTCGTAGTTGAATAATACATGCGTCTCATACGCGCGCACAGTCACGCACACCAACAAGCATGCGCATTCACCTACATACATACACACATACACGCATACCAATGGAAACGCCATTCAGCATATAGTACTATCTTTGATTGCATTTCATCTGCGCTTCTTTTTTTTCCAATGTATATGCATGGGCACTTTGTTGTTGGGAAAATTTAATGCAGAAATTTGTACGCTCCGTTATGCTGCCTAATGAGACGGAAGTGTCCATTTTTAATGGGCAATGAACGGTTAATGTGTACATTGACTGCGCAGCGCTAGTCGTTCAACAACATGTTGCATGGCAAGTGGTGTGATATGCTGCTGGCGGCGTTACATATGTGCTTTGTACCTCATTATATACAAGGTGGCGCAAAAGTAAGCTTCCGATGTTCAGGATATCGGTTGTGGCACGTGCAGTGTGTGCTGTTGCACCGTCTTGTTGGAACCACATGTTTTCCAATCCCAATTCATCAAGTTGCGGCAAAAAGAACTCGTTGATCATTGCTCTGTAGCGCTCACCATTCACAGTAACCGTTTGGCACCGACCGATTATTGGTCAAATAAATAGTCAGCAATATTCCGCGTTCTGGAGCAGTGTAGCGTACCATTGTTTATTAACGTGTATTTCGCATGTGTTTACTACACAAATGTCAAAACAGAACTGACTTTAGGGGCCAATCGCAAAATTTATAGCATTTTCTGATAGGAGGATTACTTTTGCGCAGTAACCGTTTTTCACCGACCGATTATTGGTCAAATAAATAGTCAGCAATATTCCGCGTTCTGGAGCAGTGTAGCGTAACAGTGTTTATTAACGTGTATTTCGCATGTGTTTACTACACAAATGTCAAAACAGAACTGACTTTAGGGGCCAATCGCAAAATTTATAGCATTTTCTGATAGGAGGATTACTTTTGCGCCACCTTGTACAAATATACGCCGTCGTGAATGATAGCCAAAACTATTTGCGCCTAAAAGCAGATATTTACATGAGTCTGTAATTTGTACGTAGGCTATGTGTTTGCCGCTATTAGCCTTGGTTTTTACTAAAAGCCGTGAATGCTGCATATTTTTCACTACGCACTTTTATTCAATCACTGTGTTGCTTTGTTTACTCAAAAAGTATTTGAATTTTCATTTCGAAATTTTTCGTTGTTGTTGGCTTTACAAAACTACTCGTCTCTTGGTAGCACTACAAACTATTTTCAACAGAGAATTCCACAAATAATTTGCTGCATAACATGAAAATTCCATTTGCATTACTTGTGCAACCAGGTGAAACCCTTTTAGATTTAAAAATGTATAGAGAACTGCCTTATTTTGTGAAACAACAATTTCAGCTGTTGTTGTTGTTTGTACAATTTTAGCTCGTGTGAATAAACTGCGTTGAATTAATTCTTTCTTTAAAAAGATTTGCAGTCTAGCTTATGTGCGACTAATATGTCACGAGTGAGCGACAATAAAGGATGAAATATCTATGACAAATAATAACAACAACCTAAGTCGAGCTAGGATAGAATCAAGATGTTGCCAGCACAGTACTCAGATTTAGTATCACACATTTTATGGGTAAAAAAACCAAACAGCCCAAGAGTAGTTTTACGCGCCTGAATTTGTAATAGCAATCTAATCGATAGCCGATTTTTATTCGTAAGAAATTAGCAACTTATGAATAAAATAGCAGAATGAAAATTTTTTTTCAAAATTTGAAATTTGCCTTGAAAATCAATTGTAAGCTAGCAACCAAAATTGAGGGTAGATAATTTTTTCTGATTTGTTGCTTGCAATTCTAAAATTTTTTGAAGCAAGCAGCAAAAATTTTGTCTAGCTACGTAATACTGTATAAAAATAAAAAAAAAAAAATGTTTGGGAAAAGACAAGCTGCTTATTTTGTTTTATATTCGCTAACTAGTAAACCCGGCCAGCGTCTCAGAAATAATTATAGACTTAGTTCGATTTTAATCATTATATTCTATATCAGATAAGATATGGAACTTTATTACATCGCTTACTATCACCTTTCTTTTGATACACATATTGTACTAAACACTTGGGTCACTTTGGTCCACATATCAGTCGATAACTCAGAAACTGGTTGAGGTATCGGAACAAATGATATCCTACATTTTAAGTTAAATGTCTAGTAATACAACGGAAAAAGTTTCATTCAATTACATTGAACAGTTTTTGAGTGATGAGCGATCAAACATACAGACAGACAAACAAAAATTCTAAAACTGTTGATTTGGCTTCTATCGTCTTAATAATGGTGCCTCCTATTGATTTCTCTCAAATATCTGCAATGTACAGACCGTTACAACTTTATCATATGCAGAGATAAGGTAGTTCAAATAAAACAAAAACACTACATAAAAGAGCAGATACTAGTAAGCAAATGAGCGACCACTGGATGGTGAAGTGGTTGCTATGCGACACCAAAAGCTGGTGGATAAGTGAAGTTTAGGAGTTGCAGAAATATATTTGAATAGCGTATTTCTTTTCTAATCTTTTTCACATTTTCTTCTTATTATATAATCTATACATACCATTAAACAAAGTCTGAGTGTTTTGAATGACAAGATCTCGGCCACTACAGAACTGATTGGAATGCAATTTTTTTTTTAAATAATGCCTACATCTATCGCTATAAAGATACTTACTTCATATAATAATTAGTTTATCGATTCCTGAGCGCTAAGTTTCATACTTTTTACACAAAGCACAGTCTTGCCACAACCGAATGATAGCTCTGTGTTGTAGCGGGAAGATGTGTAATAGAGTTCTGTAGTTTGCGAACGAATTAGTTCAATTGAACGAATCAGTTCACTGAACTAACGAACTTCTTCGTTCAATTGTTCTCAATCTCGTTCAGGGATTGACAATGTTGGACGATAACGTAAATAGTTCCACTGCTCTTGTGACAACAAGCAATAATAATATTGGGTTGGAAAAACAGCTTATGTGATTCATAAAATTGACTTTGGCTCTTAGGAGCACGATTCATTTTGCTTACCGAGCGGCGAATTTCTCCCACTATTTGATAACATCCGATGTTTTGCGTTGGTTATTCTTATTATTGAAATTATGAAACCGAAGTACGCTGCCATAAAAAAAGTACACATTTTTATATTTTTGAAGCGACCTAGAAGAGATTGTTCATCCGATGATACACGAAAGCACGTTCTAAAAATTTGTAACGCCCTCAAAATCTTTTTTTTTAGTCAAAACACCGTTTTTTTGTTTGTTCGCATTAAAAATCTCATTAAAAACAACAAATTTTATATCGATTTCAAAATTTTCAACGGTTTTGGATAGGTGAATGTTGACACTTTCGAAATATATATAGTGTTGTGTTCATTTGAATTTCATAGGTCTGAAAGCAGTATTACTTCACAACGAGAATCAACTGCCATCAGTTCCAGTAGCATAATGAAATAGACGTATCAAACGATGGAGAAGATTCTACGATTAATCAATTGCAATAAACATCAATAGCAGATTGTTTTTGATCTCAAAGTCCTGACGATTCTACTTGGAATGACAGGAGGCTATACTAAACATCCGTTTTATTTTTGTGAATGGTACAGTCGTGCTAAAGTTCATTACAAGTGTAGCGTCTGGCCTCCGAGAAAGGGTTTTCAACTAGGGCAAAAAAAAGTTTTCAATATTCCACTAGTGAAAACTGATGACATTATATTACCGCCGTTGCACTTTAAAGTTGGGCTACATGAAACAGCTTGTGAAACGACTTTACAAAAACAGCGAGGCATTTCTGCTCCTAAAAATAAGTTTTTCCAAACTAAGTGACGCCAAAATAATAAAGGGTACTTCTGAAGAATTGATCGACTCTACGGTTTTTCGTAAAAGCATTTGCAGCCATTTTAATATTTTGCAAAATTATTCATAGGCATTTTCGTCCGACCTCAGACTCGCAAGCTGATGATTGATGAAGATTTTGTTGAAAAATTGAACAAAGTAGAAAAGAGAGCATGGCTTAGTTTCATCTCTTTAAGCAATAACTATCTGGGAATTGAAAGAAGTCCGGAATACGAGGAAGTGGTTCATAAATTTTTGGAAGCTTATGAAGAAATGGGATGCAACATGTCTATCAAGATCCATTTTTTGCATTCTCATTTGGACTTGCACTCTCCCGGATCAATTGGTCAATTTAGCGACGAACAAGGTGAACGATTTTACCAGGAAATATCGGCGATCCGAAAGCGCTTTGCAAGAAAAAGCCAGGTTAAGATGCTAGCTTATTACTGCTGGTCGCTTAAATGTGAAACCGATGATTGATCTTATAAACGCATAAGACCCAGCAAACATTTTTAAATCAAATCGTTTTCATATCGGTATAATTTTTTCCATTAAGAGTTTTCTCTATGTCAAAATTAATTGCTTTGTCTAAAATGTATTTCATGTCAAAAAAAAAGAGTGTAAGGTTTTATGAAAAAATTGATATTATGAGACCAAATGTTAGAATTTTGGATTAAAAAAAAGAAATTAGTATCTTTAAGTAGTGATAGCCTGTCGATGACATATATCCATAAATTTGCATTCATTCCCAATTAGCGCCAAAAAATGACGTCAAAATCAAGAAAACGGGCAAAAAATTCAACTTCACGCATAACAAACACTTCATATTCTTTCCAAAGGAACAAAACACTATATATATTTCGATATCGTCAACATTCAGCTATCCAAAACCGTTGAGAATTTTTAAGTCGATTGAAAATTAGTTTTTAAAATTTTCATAAAAAAATTATTATTCTTGGCCTTGAGCTCATTCGATTGAAAATTAGTTTTTAAAATTTTCATAAAAAAATTATTATTCTTGGCCTTGAGCTCATTTACAACCCAACCTAATATAAACGCACTCCGGCAATTTTTTGTCAAAAATGTCTCATGCACATACAAATTGCATGAGAGCAACCCAAACTAGCCGCACAGCATAAAAACCTAACTCAATTTCCAATTTTTGTTTTGCGTGACATATCGATTTGATATTTACGCTCAGCTGGCACGTCATTTGTGTATATGAGAGCTACTAACGCACGCAAATTTATTATCGTGCGGTAAAAAACGCTTTGCGGTTATATTAGGTTGGGTTGTTATAGTGATGGATAATTAAAAATGTACAGGCTGCAAAAGCAACAATTCACAATTCAATTGAATTGGTGATACACAAAAATTTTTGAATTTTTATTCTCAAAATATGAAATTTCCTTTAAAGTTCATATGTATATGAGCTTGTCGCTTGTGTGTTAGCAAATAAAATTCTAGGCGCTTCTAATTTACTCTGCTTGCTTAATTGTTTTTGTTTTCAATTAAAAATTTTGTTTTAAACAAACAGAAACAATTTTGTGGACCTGCGAAGTGTGCAATAGAAGATGCCTTCAGTTTGCTTGAAAAACAAAAACAATTCTGCCTGGCATACACCGTGCATCAAAACCAAACTCCATTTTATTTGTTTATTTCTGCTAAACCCTATAATGTGTGTTGGAATAAATAATGCTGCATTACGCCCAGTCTGTTGAGCCATGCTTAAACATTTTAATTGGCTTTTATAAGCTTTGAGCATATTCAGCACATATCTTAATTGCACTGATAATAAATTTCAACATTAAAATAGAATCTATTATTACTATGAGGCGGGTAAACAAACTTATCTATTTTGATAGCGGCAAACAAAGCGATTTTAACTATTTCCTCCTGCTCTATTATAATATTTAAATGACCAGTTTATTTGCACAATAAAAACTTTTTAACAAATCTGTGTTAAAATCTCATATAAATAAACGCATTTTAGCGCTGCTTTTGCAAAATAGAAATTTTAGAATTTTCAAATACGAGTAGTTTTTATTTTTGTATGTAGGAATATATTTGCTTTCAACCATGCAACTATGTAGTTTTTGAATGCACTTAAACGTATAAAGCAACAAAAATAAGTAAGTTTTGTAGGTATGAATGTCTATTAGGGTGGTTTTAAATTATTGTTTGCGCTTAGCAGAGGGGTAGAATTTGCACTTTATAAAAAACTAAATTTCGATTTAAATACAACAATTTTTTTACTCAAGGTTTTGAGGTGGCTTAATCGATTTTTAAATAAATAACCAGCCGATTTTTAAATAAATACAAAAGATAGTGGATTCAATTTTTTTTTTCTTATATGAAAGAAAATGTTTCACCTTCTGAATTTCTATTCGCTTTCGAGTGGACACCCACCCTGCTTGAGAAGGTACCTTTAAAAATAAAATTTTTTGTTATCAACTTTTCATGTCTATAAATGAGCTCAAGGCCAAGAATAACGTCTTACTCTTTTTAAATGTACAAAACACTACATATGTATATTTCGAAAGTGTCAACATTCAGCTATTCAGAACCGTTGAGAATTAAAAAAAAAAAAATTTATTGAAAATTTGTTTTTTAATGAATTTTTTAACACGAAAAAACTAAAAAAAGAGTTTTTTTTGACTTTAAAAAAAGATTTTGAGGGTGTTAAAAATAGTTTAAACATGTTTTCGTGTATCATTCGAACAGGTAGATGAACAATCTTTACTAGGTCGCTTTAAAAGTATATTTTATTTTTTTTTTGTAGCACTGTGTAAGCATTACTATGAATACAAATTTTTATGAAAACTTTTTGTTTTTATTTATTTTTTTTTTAATAATTTTTTATAACTCTTAAAAGTTTTTATTTGAATTAAGTAAGAAAAAATAGGAACAACCAACTTAGCTTTTCTGAAAGATCCATTTCAAAAGCTGCTAGACTTCTACATCAGCGAAATTTTGGTACGTTCTGTAAACCATTAGACCATCAGAACTATAGTTTGTCAGCTAAACCGCTATTTCTATTCATTTTTACCATCGAATAGTGCAAGAACCGACACTTGTTGGCATTATAATTGTTAATGCTATATTTCGTTGTTATGTGTCCATTTTTGAAACACCGATGTGCTGTTTCTCAATTATTTATTTTAAAATCGATTGGTTCCTCAACCTGTGGCATTAAAAATTTTTCCTAATTAAATTAAATTTTATTTCTACCCCATTCGAAAAAAAAAAATGTTTTCGACCAACCCTTATATGCATGTATGTAGGTGGACTAATATGACCTTTCAATAGCCTAAAAATATCCAAATACTTCGGCTTACGTGCTGCCATGGCAACTAGATATTTGCTAAAGTGTTACGGCACGGCACGCGCTCACAGTGGCATATAATACATCGACTGCTGAATGGAAGATCACCCTATTTCAAAATCTTTTTCAAAAACGCCCTATTTTAAAATTTGATTGAAAAGCGCCCTATGTCAGAATTTTTTTCAACAATGCCCTATCTTAGAGTTTGATTCAAAAACCCCCTTTTTCAAAATTTGCTTCAAAAACGCCCTATCCCAGCTAAAAATGTATTGAATTTTCATTCAGATACGGCGTTTTTGAAACTCACACTGAGATAGGGCGTTCTTAAGCCAAATTTTGAAATAGGGCGTTATTGAAAGAAAGTTTGAGGTGGAGCGTTTTTCAAAGAAATTCTGAGATAGGGCGTTTTTGAAAAATATTTTGAAATCGGGTGATCTTCCACTCAGCAGCAGATATACAAAATACAGCTACATCCCTACAAATAGGTGAGGGATATATTCAGCAGCTTTTACCTAGGAGGTTTTCGCTTTCGTATTGTTCTTGCTCACCGATTTGGATGAAATTTTGTATGCAGATAGTGTGATATATTCTAAGAATCATTTTACTCTGGATGCTTCTATGGAGTTGCCACCTATCTATTTTTTTGAAATGAAATGATGTATAGCAAACAAAACGTATTTCAAGTTGAATAGAGTTGCCACCTAATCCCATTATACTTATTTTTAGGTATATTCGCTATTATCCCAAAAACGACTTGACACATTTCTATGAAATTTGTGTTATCTGCTGCAACATAAGCTTTCTTATATAAGTGTTTCCACTTAGCAGGTTTTCACTTGAAATAAAAATATCAATTAGATATGCCAACGTGGGTATAAAACGAAATTTATTTTCCGTCGTATTTCAACAAAAATATTTCTGATAGGGCTACCGCCTAGGAAAATGTGCATATAATTTTTCAATGTCCGAAATTATCTCGAAAAATAATTGAAAAAACTAATTAATACACACTGTTGGTAAGTAAAACTAAATATAAAAGCGACCAGAAAGAATAGGCTCTTTAAATATGACATCCTTCTTTGTGGGAAAACGATGGAGATCGTTGGTTCGTATTATTAATGACTTCCCAATGATGGTAGCAGAAATAGCACCATCATGATAAGTTAAAACTAGCGCCAATTGGAAAAAAACAAGGGACCCAATACATCATCCACCTGCTTTTTTTTTAACTTAGTGGGCATTCCCCTTAGCAGCGCTGCCAAATGACCTAGATCCTTATCCACAATTTTTACTGAAAGCTCACAATAGTACGTTCAAACATTTTATAGATTGAATCTATTTGCATGACCGCTGCTGTGAATCAATTACTAACATAAAACACAAACAACAACACTCAACATTGACCAATGCCAAATACCGCGAAAAGTAAGTAAAATTTGAAATGAAATAAATCGCACGCAATTCAGAAGCACGCAGCGGGGCATCCACGTCATCACGAACTACGCAAACCACGCAAACAAGTGGCAAGAGTGGTATGTATTTGTAGGTGTATTTGGACCTAAAAGTGATGTCGCATATGGCATGAAACCCAGTTCCATTAAGGTGGCGCGTGTACGTTGATGCGGTTAGTCTATGTACAATAGGGTGGGTTGGAAAATAAATTTCAAATTTTTTTTTTAGATATCGACATTACTTTTCAGAATGGCAGGAAATAGAACTATATGTGGCTAAAATTTTTTACTCCAATGGCTTGACAGCTTTAAAGTAAAAATGACATTAGTTTTAAAAAAGTAAATAAAATAAAATAAAATAAAATAAAAAAAAAATAAAAAAAAATAAAAAAAAAATAACATGAAATGAAATAAAATAAAATAAAATAAAATAAAATAAAATAAAATAAAATAAAATAAAATAAAACAAAATAAAATAAAATAAAATAAAATAAAATAAAATAAAATAAAATAAAATAAAATAAAATAAAGTAAAGTAAAAGAATATAAAATAACATATACATAGTAAAATAAAATAAAATAAAATAAAATAAAATTAAATTAAATTAAGTTAAATTAAATTAAATTAAATTAAATTAAATTAAATTAAATTAAATTAAATTAAATCAAATTAAATTAAATTAAATTAAATTAAATTAAATTAAATTAAATTAAATTAAATTAAATTAAACTAAATTAAATAAAATAAAATAAAATAAAATAAAATAAAATAAAATAAAATAAAATAAAATAAAATAAAATAAAATTAAATAAAATTAAATCAAATAAAATGAAATAAAATAGAATAAAATAAAATAAAATCAAAAAATTAGAAAAAAGAAAATTAAATAAAAGAGATTAAAAGTAGGAACGGAGCAGTCAATAATTGAAGGGGCAAAAGGATTTAAGTGACATCTTTTTTTTAATTTGAGTTATACCCATATTTGTATAGTTCAATTTAGTGTTTATTTGTTGAAAAAAAACTCCCGTCATTTTAGTAACATCTATTGGCCGGGCACTAAACGCACTACACAAAATTTACATAGAATTTACAATAACACTGCGTTACAAAAACGAGCTTTAGTTCTGTCCTATGAACTAAATATACTTTTTCGGAAAGGGGAGAAAAAATAAAAATACACATGTATCGGCGATTTTCATGTACGAGGTGTGTTCAAAAAGTATCGCGAATTTTGAATTTTCGCTGGTTACGTATATTCGAATTTCGAAATTTTTTGTGGCGTTATGTTGGTACTCATGTCTCTCACTTATGCCGACAAGCTCGGCCATTTTGAATGTTCAGTTAATTGTTGACAGCTGCTTTGCTTGCACGTGTTTTGGATCGTCTTCGATTTTTACGCGAAATTCGTACCAAAATTGCTCAATTGTGACCAAAAACAGCATCGCATGAACATTGCTAATGAGATGTTAAACTCTGTCCGCGACGACCCAAATTTGCTCCAGAGGGTCATAACTGGTGACGAATCGTGGGTTTATGGTTATGATGTGGAAACCAAAGCTCAATCATCTCAATGGAAGCTGCCGCACGAACCAAGACCGAAAAAAGCGCGCCAAGTTCGGTCGAATGTGAAAGTTTTGCTGACAGTTTTCTTCGATTGCAGGGGCGTGGTGCATCATGAGTTCTTGCCACAGGGAAGAACGGTCAATAAGGAATATTAGCTGCAAGTTATGCGCAATGTGCGCTAAGCAATCCGCCAGAAACGCCCGGATTTGTGGAAGAACAAAAATTGGCTTTTGCACCACGATAACGCCCGTGCTCACGCATCGTTGCTTGTGCGCAACTTTTTGGCCAAAAACAACACACTAATGATGCCGCAGCCACCGTATTCCCCAGATCTGGCCCCCTGTGACTTTTTCTTGTTCCCTAAACTGAAGAGGCCCATGAAAGAACGACGTTACGCTTCTCTTGACGAGATAAAGACGGCATCGAAGGAGGAGCTGAACAAGATACAAAAAAATGATTTTTTGAAGTGCTTCGAAGATTGGAAAAACCGTTGGCACAAGTGTATAATATCTCATGGGGATTACTTTGAAGGGGACAAAATAGATATTCATGAATAAATAAATAATTTTTGAAAAAACACAAAATTCGCGATACTTTTTGAACACACCTCGTACACGTCAGAATTTTTTTTTTTTTAGTCGTGTGCGACTATTGCTATAGAAATTTTTGCAAGTTTACTGATGGAAGGTCAATAATAAAGTATGCTGTACCAACAATTTGGCTACCTCGTAGCCAAAATTCTGACGTGTACATGAAAATCGCCGATACACGTGTATTTTTATATTTTCTCCCCTTTCCGAAAAAGTATATTTGGTTCATAGGACAGAATGTGTGTAGCGCGGTGTAAGTAATCAATTTTAAACTTGAATATCTAGAATCAATGACGAACTAACTTAGACCCTTTTGCTTCTAACCCAATTTTTTTTTTCCTTTTAAACTATTTTTTATTTTTTTTGTTATTGTTTTCAAGACTTTTTATTGAAAATTCGTGTGTGGCCACCTCAAATGAGCAACATTTTTTTTTTTTTTTTTTCATTTATGTGTCCTTTTTTATGAAGTAACATTTTTTCTAACCCACCCTAATATACAACCCATACATAACAAGATTGCTTGAAAGTAAAGCTAAAAAGTATAACTTCCGCTGTATATGTATGTTTGACGGTGTATTTTGTAAGTTTGTGCGTCTTTGCTTGTTGTATCTATTAAGTGGATTTTAAAGCAAACAAATGCATAAATCCCTGCAAGAAACACATGCGATTGTGTGCCACATCTGGGCATGTGCGTGTATGTATTTGAGAAAAAAGCAAAAATGACAGCTATTGCACTAGGCATACATATTTTGTGTGTAGCTGTTAGTTATGCCATTTACCAAACGCCACCTACGCCGTACAAAGCACTAATCGCAAGCTTTTGACTCAGCCGCAGTAGCAAAAGTGCTGCTGCAAATGTAATCCGCCAGTACTATGTTGTGTGTGTAAAGTGCAGGTTATGCAGCTACAAAGTCAGTCACTACTAAATACATACATGCATACAAACGTGCAACAAACAAGTTCCTTAGCGAGTCTGAGTTAGCGAGTACTTTCAGCTACATAAGTTATTATATGATTGTTGGTTTTGTTGTTGTGCATAGTATTTGCGCTGAATTATGGAAGTGAGTGAATGAATGAATGGTTGCTTTTGTTGTTGTTTATCAAGTAATAGTAATGCATGTACATACATTTGTTTTTTTTCTCTTTATACTACTTTTCCATGATGAAATATGCATCAAGCACCATGTCGTATACGCAACTTTTAACCTCAAATGCAGCAAGTGTGTGTTGTATGTTTGTGTGTGTTCACGTCAGTTTGTTACAAAAAATGTGCCTTAAAATCGTTGCACGTAAATAGTGCGCTCTAAGGCAGCTGTTGCATTTGTAATTTATTTAGTGTAAACACACACACACCCCGATACAATCACCACACACACACCACACCCGCACGCGCACCCGCACCTGCACTTGTGAATGCGTGCATTTTCTATGAAGTATTTGAGTGCATTTTTAGTTGTAAATAAATACTATATTCTTTTTAAAATTTTATACACAAATATTATATAGTTTGTTTGTAATATATCATACAAGTGTCATATAGAGACGTTTGCGCGTGAGTGCAGTGGTTCAATCTTTCAACGCAGTCAACAGTAAGTTCGACTTGTCAAAAGCAACGGCGAATTTCGTAAAAAATATAGTTGTATTCAATATAAAAGTAGTGAAACTAAATTAATTTTAAAAATTTAATACTTTTAATTTAAAACATAGCGAATTCCATAACAGAAACCACATAAAAAGAAATTTCATAGTTTACACAAAGTTCAGGAAAGTTAATTATAAAGTTTTATAAATTTATATCAAAATTTCAATATTTTGTATCAGAATTTTTAGAACATTTTTGGGTATGTAGTTTTATAGCTCATTCAATTTTAGCAATTTAACAATGTCCAAATTTCCCCTGAATTTTAAGATTTTTTTTCGTCAAGGTTGTTGAATATTTTTTTTCATACAAAATAAATTTTTCTTCATGCGTTGTATAGAAGAAATCACCCTTGATTAAAAAAAATCTGAAAATTAAGAAATTCTGAGCGACTTCTAACTTGCGCAATGTTTACTAAAATTGATTGGTCTAAAAAACTGCATGCTCAAACATTTTCTAGAAATTCTGACAAAAAATTTGAAAATTTTGATGGCCATTTTTTAAAGTTTAATTACTCTCGTGAACTTTGTGTAAACTTCAATATTTCTATTTTATTATACCTAGTAGCGCTACGCACACAAGGTATATTAACTCCAATCGTCTAACGGTAGTATGTAACGGCATAAACGAATCGAGATAGAATTTGACTTATATATATCAAAATGTTCAGGAGGAAAAGGGAAATTGATTAAGTCATGTCCGTCCGTCTGTTAACACGATAACTTGAGTTCTGAGAGAATACTTGAGATATCTTGATGAATTGGTATGCATTCATCTCCGAGCGCTATTTAAAATGCGCGAAATCGGGTGATAGCCACCCCCACTTTTTATATAAAGAATATTTTCGAAAATACAAAAAAAGTGATTATTCAGTACATAATACACTTACAAGGATAAAATTTGGAGTGTACATTAATGTTAAGGCAACAAATAAATTTATCTAGACATTTTCAAAAATGGGTGGGGCACCGCCCAGTTTTGATTAAGTCAAGTTTAGAAATAATATTAATCATAAATCAAAAACCGTGATAGATATCGAAACGAAATTTAGCACACATATTTATATTAATACAAGGAATGTTCGGGGGGAAACGCCCACTTCTAAACGAAAGATTTTGAAAAAGATCATTGATATATAAAATAGCTTTATATCATTTCTTTTTCAATTTCAAAGTGTCCGTGAACGAACAAAGTCGAAAAATATTAATTTTCGAAAATGGGTGTGGCCCCGCCCATTTAAGTGAATTATATCTACAAAACTTTTTGTGCCATAACTCCGACAAACATTAATTTATCGAAACAATATTTGGCGAAAATGTTTAATATAGTAAAGTAACTGTTTGCTGTAAAATGGGCTAAATCGGTCTACGGCCACGCCCAGTTTTTTAACATAGTTCTGAAAAAATTGTTTGTAAAATGTAAAACGCGCTATTTCTATAAGTATGCAAGCTAATAAGATCTTGCGCACATATTAAGCCAGCAGGGGGGGCGCCGCCCACTCTTTAGCATAACATTCTGCTATTTTCAAACGCGATTGTTGTAGTTTCAAGCTGCTTTTCAATAGTATGTAGTATACTGCTGCCAAAAACTAGGCAAAACGGATAACATACAAGTAATATATGCGGGCAAGTAGTTAGTACCCTTTTTTGATTTTCATACCTTCCATGAACATGACATGTTTGAAAGTATGAGAAGAAGAAGAGATAATAATAATAATAAAAATTCCCAAAAGGATTACCCACCATATCCCGACCGACCGCATAACGCGCGGATTATTCGTTCGTGCCGACTCGTTGAAAGGCTTTGGTTTGTTAATCGTCGAGATCTAAAACTGCTCAGCTACAGAGAAAACTTCATCAGCTAAGTAAAGTAGATATAAGATAGATTATACATTAAGAAATAACTAGTTAACAGAATAAAATTATTGGTAGAAGTCAAAGAATAAGAAACAATTAGTAGCTATGAATTTAGGATAGAAAGAATTGATTCTTTTATGCTGAAAATCGAGTCTGAAATATCAAATCTACCAGAAAGAGAGTTATAATCTTGACACAAACAGCGAAAAGGCTCATTTAACTGAAAATTGGTTCGGCACTGTTTTAAGACTAGAGGTTTAAAATGCCTTGAAGGACGAGACGGTACATTGAATTTCACTTCACTTAGAAGAAATGGGCTGGATAGTGAACCATTTAGCAATTTAATCATAAAAATAATTCCAAGCATTTCCGTCCGACTAGAAAGTGTGGGCAGATTAATGAGTTTTAAATAATTCGTAAAGGGTGGCAGATTATACAATGGATCCCAATGAAAATCTCTTAAGGCAAATAGTAAATATTTTTTTTGAACTGATTCTAGGCGATCTACATGAATCTGGTAACGCGGGTTCCAAATTATAGAACCATATTCAAGTATCGGTCTGACTAATGTAGTGAAAAGGGCTTTAGTTACATAAGGGTCGCTAAATTCTTTAGACCATCGTTTAACGAATGCTAGGACACCTCTAGCCTTATTGACTGTTGTATTAATATGGCGGTTGAAACAGAGTTTATAGTCCATAGTAACCCCCAGGTCAACAAAATCATACACTTGCTCAAGACTATAATTTTTAATTGCTAGGAAGCCGGCTGAGAAATTCCACGCGAAAAACCCATGTATTTACATTTTTTAAGGTTAAGTGGCATATAATTTAAATCGTACCAAGTAACTAGTGTATCTAGATGGGCCCATCAATAAGTATACGGAAATAGTCAGGAATATGAGCTGAGTGGATTTAGCCATGTCCGTCTGTGTTTTGAAAGCAAGTGTTTTTATTGAAAACAATCAGCTGACTTTATAATACGAATTGAAAAGTATTAAAATAGATCGCGTAAATTGGTATGCCATAATATAACACTACTAGGTATATAATGTTCGGTTCCACTCGAACTTAGACTTTCTTACTTGTTGCTCTTTCGTCCTCTTTCTCATGTAAAATCTTTATTTGAAAAATTTGAAGTTAAAAAGAAAAAACCAACAAATAGTTTTTTCTGGATTTCTCATAAACATTTGTATTTCACTTTTAAAGTAAAATGATTTATAAAAGTTCGTTGTTTATAAAAATCTTACTTTTAACTTTCAAATAACTTAAAACTGAAAAAGCTTACATTTAGCTTATTGTAGCAAAGTTTACTTTTAATAATTTTTAAAAACATTTACAAAAATGCTTGTTGGGTATGGACTCGTTACTGTTGATATACTTGCAAAACCATTCTATAAAAACCTCAAAATGTCAAGGCTGCATCCTTTTGTTGGTATGAAATATACACATGATTTTATTTTCTTTTTAGAAATATTGCTATGGGAACAAGTTAGCTCATGCATACTGACGTACATATGTATGCAAGTGTCGACCTTCTACTAAAGTCAAAAAAAGGTGTGAAAGTTTTGAATTGAATTGAATGATTGCAGGAGGGCAACTCGTGACAGATAAACTGAAGCTCGTTTTATACTCTCAAACTTGCAAAAAAATATAATTAAATACGCCAGCTTGTTTTAAACAAAGTCTGATTTTTACACTGATCGTTGAAAAAGTTATTGAATACCGCTGCATACAAACAAATTATGTAATTTGCCTACCAGTTAATAATAACAAGTTTAAGTCATAAATAGAATGTTTTACAAGCTTTGGTTTATCGTTGTTATTTAATGTTGTTATGTCAGTTATTTGTACACCACCTAGGCGTGACTACTTTACATATAACAGGTGGCGCAAAAGTAAGCTTCCGATGTTCAGCATATCGGTTGTGGCACGTGCACTGTATGCTGTTGCACCGTCTTGTTGGAACCACATGTTTTCCAATCCCAATTCATCAAGTTGCGGCAAAAATAACTCGTTGATCATTGCTCTGTAGCGCTCACCATTCACCGTAACCGTTTGGCCCCGACCGATTATTGGTCAAATAAATAGTCAGCAATATTCCGCGTTCTGGAGCAGTGTAGCGTAACATTGTTTATTAACGTGTATTTCGCATGTGTTTACTACACAAATGTCAAAACAGAACTGACTTTAGGGGCCAATCGCAAAATTTATAGCATTTTCTGATAGGACGATTACTTTTGCGCCACCCTGTATAAACTATCAACGGGGTTTTTTCACGCATTTATGATTAAGAAATAAATTAATAAATACAAATAATTGCATTACTGTTGCATGTTCGGTATGTGAGGTAATATTTTTTTTTTTTCAATTTTCATAGCATACAACTAGGCGTTGGAAAACGTCATATTCACTTTGTTATACGCCATGCATAAATAAAATGAATAAAAATCTGGATAAACAGTGAGTCGCGCGTAGGATTAAAAGGTGGGCAATTTTGTTCGGCGAGGTTCACTTTTCACCATGTTGAAAATTATTTTCTGTGTACGTGTGAGTGCATACTTTTAGGCACTTGTTGTTTTCCATATAAATTCCAAAAATATGCTTTGGTGTTAGTAAACATTTGTGAATTTGTGGAATCAGAATTTCAATACGCTTAGCCATGGTTGGTAGGGTAGTAGTTTGCGTATTTCATAAATTTTTATTTTCAAATTGCGCCTGAAAGTATATTTTAAGTTCTTCATTTCCTCCATAAAGCACACAGCAAAAGGAAATTCAAACGGATATTAGTTCATTATTTGATTGCTTTGAAATAAGTAGTTATTGAAGTAGTACGCATTTATATTGTTACTAAGTAATAGAGCGAGTAGCAGCTGGGGTGTGCTTGAGCATTTAAAATAAGCTGCAGAGAGCAGAGGTTACAATAGAATGAGCAATTAAGCACACAGCTCACAATTGCTTTAAATTACATTAATTACATTTATTTATAATATTTAAGAAGCAATGAGCATGCATACTTCACAAAATTAATGATTTCTCTCTAAACCGCCTAAGAGTATGCAATGAAAATTCAGAAGTGCGAATTTCGGTTCCTTAGTAGGAGTATCTAGATTGGTAGAGAAACAAATTTGACATGGACTTAAGCTCGTAACAGGCGTCACAAACCCACAACGACTCTTGGCGCGGGATCCATGAATTGTTCTACGCCAGGTGGTCTGGTACTACAAGGAGCTAGAACCTGAGCATACCGGTTTCATATCCGGAAAAGGTGTGCCAATATTAGTATAATCTAAATTAGTGCGTAAAGTTCCATACCATGAATGCATGCTCCGATTAACCATGGCGAAGAACTTATACTACAATAACAACAACAACGGTATGGTATGCCTGTCGTAAGAGCATTCTGAAATTCAAGACGAAGGCTCAAAATGTCAACACATTGTTTCCACAGCAATCGGATAAGTACTGGTGAGCACCGGATAGAAAGGATTGAAAATATTCCCAGAACTCCTAGAAGCATTTTTGCGGTCAAAACAACTACAAAGAAACCAGCGCTTTGCTCCCATCTTTGGTATGGTCCTCTTCAAATGTATGTGGTCTTATGTGAAAATACACTATTTTACATTTATAGAGCTTTTAAGAAGAATGCGGCTTCGTAGTCTTATTGCAGTAAGACCTCACTCAGGGAGCCATATATTTCGAAAGTCTTCATTTAATCAAGACATGGCGATGTGATGTGCGTAAAGAGAAAAGCATTTCGCGGAAATGAAAAGAGAAGGACCAGAGCTATTCGCTGTAACCATTCAAGGATCTTTGGTTCAACGGAAAGTTTCGAAGAAGTCTCTGAGCTATCTGTGTAAAGATTTCTCGTTGTTGTCGTAGCAATACTTCGCCCTGCCTAGTACTTCACTACCGGGAATCGCCCTGGGATAGTAGCGGATTGGATAGTAGTTCAGTTGCTGTTAGAAGAGAGAGGGGCATGGCGGTACACACCACATGACTGATACACATTCGGCAAAATGGGGGTTATGTGTCTGGATAGATAGTAGTTTAATCTATGTAGTATCCGGTTCATAGTTCAGCAAGAGTTAGCTACTCCTCAAAAAATTATTTGACTTGCAGAGAACTCTTTTTAGCTAAGCTCAATGCGAAAAATGCATATGGATGAGCGTTCTCGTAGTAAGAGAAGCCAAAAAAATCGTTTTTAGAATTTTTGTCTGTCTGTCTGTTTGTTTGCGCATAACTCAACGAGCGCTCTATAGAATTGAATCAAATTTTCGTCGATTTATTAAAAGATATCCAAATTAAGGTTTATAATCGATTTCAAAGCACAAAAAGGTTTTGCTCATGCTTTACACTGTGGTGGCAATAAAAGTTAGCTCAAAATAATTCCGAACACACAGTTAAATTGGAACAGACCTTTGTTTGTACATAATATATGTTACTTTTAAATCTATATCGGTAGTTTTGTTAAAGCAAAAGTAGCCAAAGTAACAATTATTTAGATTTCGTCCTTTGTGTCTGTTGGTATGTTTGTACGCACATCACTAATGAACTGCGACAAAAATTTAATATTTCTTCACTGGTGTATTGCTGGAGATCGAGTTTGGAACATAGAGCACAGTTTGAATGCCTTTATTTGAGTATGTGGCGAAGCCTTGCATGACCGCGGGCATATTTTGACAATTAAAACTAAACGAAGGTTTTTGCATTAGTTTGCGTTGATTTCTCACGATTTAACACAAGACAACGCTCGTAAGAAAAATACTCGTAAAACTTTTGTTTTAATTATCACAACAATTTCGAGTCAGTATGGCAACACAAAACTCCTGTAAGCTCAATGTTAAAAATTACCAACAACTTGGTTCTTTTGTGTTGTGTCTGACTGAGTCAAACATGCAATGGCTGTGGAAAAATCGTGCGTGCAATCTCTGCATTAAGTGAAATTAACTACAATGGCATTTGCCACAGAAACCACTTCCGCACGCACACACACAAACGCAGACACACATACACGTGCACATTTCTTGTGCCATGCATGTGTGTTTGTGTATTTGTCTGTTTACAAAAGCATTAAAATGGCGTCACATGCTGCTGCCAGCATTGCCATTAACTTCATTTTACAGCCGCTGCCCGCATCTCTCACGCTCTCGCCGCAACTGTTATAGACGTTTGTTGTTTTTGTTGTAAACGGAACCGGAAATGAAATTTTCACACATCAACTTACATACAAACAAGCAAATAAACAAAAACAGGCATACAAAAGAGATGAAAAAGATAAAAAAGCAAGAAACCAAAAACAAAAACGCTGCCACTTAATTCTCACATAAGTGCACAAAAGTTCACATGCATAAAGTATTTCTACTTAAGCAAGGCAGACCCCAGCCTCTACATATGCATTGAGGTATGTAAGTTGTGGTTTGGCGTAAAAGTCTACAAAGCGGCAAAGTGAAACTACTCAACACGAAATAAAGCGCAAAAAAGCAACAAACAAACAAACAAAAATTTTGTAGCAACAACAACAACAAGTGCAAGTGTGAAAAGGACGTAAGAGAAGAGTGCTTGAATATTCGAGTTCTTGATTTTTTTTTTCTTAAATTGCTTCACATATGTAAATACGTCAGTGGAAGTTGTCAGCCGTACAGGCATGGAAGCAGACGTACACGTAGGAAGGAAGGATGGCAATGAGGCTGCTTGCAACAGGCGCACGCTTACAACACTAACCAAGCGTGACAGCCACAAGTTACAAGAAATGTTCAAAGTCAATACACCACATAGCACTTAAAGGAGCTGCATGCATACGAAGGAGTATAGTGGGATCACAGGTGGGCACAAAGAAACCACCGCCAAGAAGGCAGGAAAATTAGTGCTTTTCACCGAGTAAGCAAACTCATTAATGAAGTTAAAGTTTTAAGAGAAAAATATTTGAAAAAAATTATTCGCGGCTAAAGGGCCTTCTCGTTTGAATGATAGTCAAAATGCAAATAAATACTGCAGCCGCCATCATGTAATATCGAGTCTTCTTCCAGCATAAAACCAATTTCAAAATGCGCTCTATTGATTTTGCATAAAAAAAAATTTTAATTAAAATATCTAAAAAAAATTAAAGTTATTAAAAAAAATATTATTTTAAAAAATTTTATAATAATATTTCAAAAAAATGAAAACAGCATATCCACCAGGATGCTATACCTCCAGCAAATACATTGGTTAGGAAAACACACAATTTAATGCAGTTGTTATTAGGTGAGGACCGAGTAAACGTGCACAGACAGGTATCCAAATGGATCCTTAACTTTAAGTTGAACACTAAGCAATAAATCGGTTACAATTTTATTCAATTGTATACAGTCGTTCTTGAGTGATGCGCGTACAAACATGCATACAGACAGACAGGCATTCAAATGGATGCTTAGCATCAAGTTGAACACTTAGCAATAAACCGGTGAAAAATTTATTCAATTTTTGTATATACTCGTATAATAAGCTGATCTGATCTATTTATGTGGGGTGCGAATAAAACAAAGTTTTTTCCACCTTACAGCTCAACGTTTCGCTAAGATTTTCTAAGCATCTTCAGGAGCGTAATCTGAAATTGGTAGATTTTTACCAGTATGACAAGTGTACCACTAATTATGGTATCAACATTGTATGTTCTTTTTGTAAAATTTAATGTAACAATATTATTGTTTAGTGTGTTTAATTTAAATATTTAATGTAAAAATCTACCAATTTCAGATTACGCTCCTGAAGATGCTAAGAAAATCTTAGCGAAACGTTGAGCTGTAAGGTGGAAAAAACTTTGTTTTATTCGCACCCCACATAAATAGATCAGACCAGCTTATTATATATACAAAAATTAGATAAATTAACTGATCGGATAAATACGAAAATTTTATTCAATTGTTAAAGCCGTTCTTGAGTGATGCGCGATCAAACTTGCACACAAACAGACAGGAATTCAAATGGGTCTTGAACTTTAAGTTGAACACTTGGCAATAAATCGGTGAAAATTTGATTGAATTGTATAAAGCCGTTCTTGAGCGATGCATGTACAAACATGCATACAGACAGACAGGCATTCAAATGAATCCTTAAATTTAAGTTGAACAATAAGCAATAAATCGGTGCAAAATTTGTTTCAATTGTATAAAGCCTTTCTTGAGTGATGCGCGAACAAACATATAGGGAGACAATTATAATAATTATAAGATTTGTTGCTTGGCTTCTATTGCTCTTATAAAGACCTAATTATGTATTTTTAGTTAATTTTTATAATGTAAAGATACACAATTTTATGAAGATCAAGATAAAAAACTTTGAAGAAATATTTAGATTTCTTTCACCTCTCAGAGAAATTTCAAATTAAATTGTATTATCATTAAATTTCACCAAATAATTGCTCTTTGTACCGCACTAAACATTTGCTACAACATGCCCATATATGACATTCATTTATGTAGTTGCATTTGTCATGCTTTCAGGCGCACCCATTTTGTGCCATACTTCCTTTTCCAACATTTTTAAATACTGACTGTTAATACGTATAGAAACGCATGTGAGTATGGAAAAATTCCACTTAACAAAAGCAACAACAACACATCAATAGCTTATACAGCATAGCTTAAGTTGTACAGTAATTAATGCAAGAAAGCATTGAAGCAAGGCAAGTCGGATTTGTTGTGTTGTTGCATGCCAACATATGAAGATGAGAGGTGAAAGAAGAAAGCAACCTTATTAAGAGTTGAAAACTAAATCTGAAGTGATCTGAGACGGAAATGCTTTTTTTTTTTTTTGTTAAAAACTCAACAAATCTGCTTAAATTTCAAAAGAAACGAAACCCTGCAGAGCAAATTTGCTAAAACTGCAGTATCAGTTTCGCCTGAAAGTATGCAATATTTAGGTCATTGTTTTGCTAGATTACGTTTTGTGAGCTAAGCATTTCATGTTCCTCGTATAAAAGTTATATTGCTAGAAGAAGACAGCAAATTTTGACAGCATGACTGCCCTCTTAAACAAATGCGATTAGTGTAGGCTGAATCCGAGATGAGTCGAAAAGGAGGATGCGGCTAATGACAGCTGTGATCTCTTTATATGAATTCAAGCGATCCCTATTTGTTTGAGCATGTCCTTTGAAGAGACTACACTTTCATGCCTGAACGGTTAGTATCGGATAAATCCTCTTTGTTCCCCTACGTGTTCGATCGGATATGTTTACTTTCAACGCCTATAAGTAGGCCACACTAATTAAAGTCAACTTATGCCAACTCAGCCTGACTGAATAGTTGGCCCACTGAGTATGGATCAATAATAAACCAGTGTAGAAGAAAGAATTATTCTTTTTGAAGATCAGTTCCACGGTGTTTTTGCTAGGTAACGCTTCAGAAGTTGCACTTAGTGTTGCATACTCTTAGGCGCACCTGACGTTACTTCAGACTTTTTTTTTGGCGAATGAGTTAAAAATGTTTCCAAACATATTATCAACTTAAAATTATCAAATTTTACACTTACGTTGAGTGTGGAAAAAAAATTTATTTTCCTAACTATCGACGCTCAAGTCATTAGTACAAATTTGGACACGGCACACGTACGCTCAACAACAAAACAATGTTTTGAATACACAAAAACTAAACATTGCTAACACGAAACGCAAATAGGAAAAAGTTATTTATTTATATTCCACCCAAATACAGGCATACAAAACCCAACAAACATTTTCAAAGGCGCTTAGAATGTGAAATGCCTTAATAAGTGCCAAATGCGAGATTAAGAAATGAGGTAATAGCACTTTAAGTTTCATAAAAAATTCTTATTTCATTTTCATTTCATTTCATTTATTAATTGACAAGACATTATTACAATGAGATCTATGGTCTTTTATAGTACAACCGTAGTATTAATATAATGCTATTATGCCTACGAATATTAAATGAATAGTGAATGAGCACGCGTCATATATGATTCACATGAAAAACCAATAAGAGTCATTGAAATGTTGGAAAGTGTATAGTGAAGATGAAATATAAATAAATTCAAAATGCTAAGTATGAGTCTAAGAAGTTAGAAAGTAATACTCATAACTTCAAATAAGAGCCGCAAGTTTATGAATCCAAAATGAGTGGTGAATACAAACGAGTCATATATGATGTAGACAAGAAACAACTAGGGGCATGGAAATGTTAAAAAATGTAAGCAGGTGGGACTTATCGTAGGCTGAGGTAGAGCTCAGTGTGTCCAAGGTCAAGCAGGGGTCCCAAAAACCCACATAAATAGTACGATATTTGGGTGTTAAGATCGAACACACACACACGATCTGAGACGTTAGGAGGACAGCTGTGACTGGGGAGTGAGAAGACAGTCCGGGACGGACACCGGGAGACTGAAAACAAATGCGAAGCAGCTATGCTGTGATATAGAGCGATGTGCAGACCGTTGAACAACAGCTGAGCGGTGGATCCGGCGTAGCTAGCATAACAGCTAAGCAGTTGGGCGGGACGACTATCGGACGGTGGAGAGTGAAGCAGGTCAATAGCCGCGTGAGTGTGGCTGATGCTGCTTTGATTGTGTATACTTCCTGGGACTATTAGGGGCGGGGTACTCTAAAACGAGACTAAAGTGAATCTATTGGAATGTTGCCTCTTTGGCTGGACACAAACGCTTTCTTCTTAGCCCCATCCGTAGGCTAAAAGAAAGTGCCATCTGAATACACCTTGCTCACGTATATGTCTACGCCGGAGGCAGAGTTAAGTATTTAGAAGCCTCCGAAGCGACACGATCTTTCCACTTAGCTAGTCGGTGAAACGAAAAGCCGAGTGGCAACAACTTCGCTGGCTCACCCAAAATGAGGAGACTCCCGTAGTGTGCTGGCCCTCAGTGGACACCTCGGGCCATCTATCGTATTCGCACACTTTTATTTTAGGTGTCAGGGGGGGTTGCCGGTGTACTGGTGCAATGCCATGTAGGACGGCTGGGTAGTCGGGGGAGAGGGCATTATACTTACAGCATCATTGCAGCTCCACTGACTCGCCCCACAGCTAAAACCAGAGCTAAGTGGAGCATCAGTAAGCCGCGGCAGCATCACTGCTGCTCCAATTAGCTAGTCAGCGGAGCGATAAGCCCAAAAGCGACTATTGAATTTGAATTTCCAAAAGTAATTGTTCCCTGCAAAAAATCATGGGACTGATCTCAAAGAGAGTAATATAGGGTCAATATCTTTTGTCTACAGTGGGCTTAAATTGATCTCAACTATGCTTATTTCCGTTATAGGCATAGTTGGGATAGGTCGATTTTAACTTCTGTAGCCTACTTTTAGGTGTTGAAAGTAAAATTGTCTGACCGTACCCAAAGGGGAACGGAATTTAGAGGAATTTCCCTAACATTACCCTTTTTGGCATGAAAGGGACCAATTAGTCTCTTTCTAGGACATGCTCAAACAAAAGAGATCACTTCAACCCATACAAAGAGATCAAACCTGGTATTGGTCGCATGCTTCTTTGCGACTCATCCCGCCTTCATCCTAGTATAATCGCTTTTTTTCAAGGTTTATAGAGGGCCAATTGTAAAACGGTAGTGTATGCTTGCCATGTTGTGCTGGTTGCCTGGAAATGAATTCATATTGGCTGCAGGTGATCGCTATGCTGTTGCCGCTGTAGATCAGCTTGTGTCCGTGACGTTTAGTTGTGGTGTGCTTTTAGGGGCAGGTGAAGTTACAAAGGGGTTCGTCGCATTTTAGCTAAACAACACTGCCAACCATGGCTAACCGTGGTGAAACTCTGATTCCACAAGTTCGCAAATTTATACTAACACCAACGCATATTTTTGGAATTTGTATGGAAAAAAGCACGTGCCTAAAAGTATGCACTCACACGTACACGGAAAAACATTTCCAACATGCTTAAAGAGTTGACCTCACCTAGCAAAACTTCCCACTTTTTTATCCACTTGTTTGGTACGCGCGACTCACTGTTTATCGAGTTTTTTATGAATTGCTGGTTGGCAGGGAAGAGAGCTATAAGCGATATTAAGAGCTAAGAGCTACAAATATTTATCCACGCCACATTTTTTAGGAGCGCTGTTTAAGCTAAAATTCGTGTAAGAACGCTGTATCTAAAACGATTCCTAATACGTGGAGCGTGATAAGATTCAATTTATGTAAACTTCGAATGCTATTTGATATTTTATGCTTCATTTCTGAAGCTAAACTGGATTATATTGAAATGAGTTGTTGTCACTCTTTTCCAAATTAGGTGAGTTTGAGTCTTTTTCGATAGACATAAAGCTTTTTGGGGTACATATTTGAAGTAATGTTCAATTAAACTTCCTAGGCGCTGTAGGAGTCTTTTTAGACTCATGAAACTATTCTATATTTTGATGTTGCTTAGAGAAGATTAAGTAAGGCTTAGAAGGTACTAAATATGTAACCTCTTTTTGAATGAATCCAAATGAGTCCAAAGAGGCCCAAAAAAAATTCAGATCGCTCCTATTCTGATTAGCCGCGATAACGCATGATCTTATGTATGAGTCTTTTTGTAATTATCAATGAGTGAAAATAATTTGTACTCGCTCATGCTGTGAATAGTCAGAATGAGAAAATTAAAGCGTCAAGTGCAGAATTTTGAATATTTTATAAAATTGCGAGTCTACCTGAAATAAAAGTATATACTTCTAGGCTACTTTTCTGAACTTCTCTGGAAGTAAGTACTTATGCGTTTCTGAGGCTCTGTGGATTTATATTTTAGTATTTCTTGAAGCAATGATGAAACTTTCACATCAGGTAGTGATGTAAAATATATTTTAAATTTTTTTTCATGCATATAAACTTAAAAGGAGTGTTTAAAAATAATTGTAAACCTAACTGCGCTTTAACTATTCTCTACGTTCTAGCTCCCTTACAGAACTATTAAAAAGTTAAAAGAAAAAGGTATTTTAATTTTCAATTTTCTTTTTACTCTATAGTTAGCCAAGAATTTTTGTTTTTCAAATCGAGCGCTTATCCCAACTGGTGCCCCACATAGTAGCATTTAATGCGCCTAAACACTTTGTTCCAACACTTACTCATGAGTCACATATGAGCCAAAATGGTAGACTGTATTACATAACTGCAAAAGCTTGCTAGTTAGACATGCAAATCATATAGTATTGACACTTAGCTGTGCGTAAATATTGTTTGTCAGCAAAAAACTAACAAACGGCAATTTTATAATTTGCCTCACACAAAAAGCCGACATGCGAAATCCCATGGTAGCCATCATTTGAAATTGGGCTGGCAAAATAATAAATCAAACTAATACCTTTTGGGTGCTGACAAGGGTTGCGTGTACGTGCAACAACCGTAAATGGTCGTATGATATTCTTATAGGTCTAGTAAGCTATAAAAAGTAAAGTTGTCTAAATGGAAAACTGTGTCCTAGGGGTAGGGCGGGCTAAATCAAAAGGTGTTGGCAAACAAATAACACTTTAAAAAGTCCATTGAAAAGGTGACGATCGTTGGCATACCGCTAGGTAATATTTACAAACTTACGTCCATTTAGATGCCGATGTCAGCTCATCAGTTTTCTTTTCCTTCATCTTTCTCTTCTAAGCTACAAAGAACAAAAGTAATTTGACTTGCTCGTTTTTGTATGCGAAAATATTTCTTTACTTAGCTTTTTCTGTTGTAAGTTTTGAATGCTTTTTCTTGTTGTTTGGCACGAAGCTGTGATTTAGTCATTTGTCTTTTTGTATTTGCTGCTGTTGTATATGTAAATTGTTCACTTATTGTATAACTTTTACCATGTTTTTCTTGTGAGTTGTTTTTATTTTTGTATTTATTGACCTTAACGACTTGACAGCCTCGATACGTGATTTGCCTAAATGGTTCATTACGTTCGTGGCTGGTTACATGTACAAGACCTTAATATTTCGTATGAGAAAATCCTTCACTGTACTTGGCACATTTCTTTGATTCTAGTTTTATAATGGCGTACATAATTAGGATACAGTAGCCATAAAACAAATCCGCAATTTATGTACTCAATTTTCTATGCTAACAATAAAAATAGTAAAGCTCTGTTCAGACTGAGTAATTTCGACCGAAACCGTAATTTAAGCACAATTCACTTATGAACTAAGTAACTTGTAAAAAAAAAACAAGTACCTATTGTACGTTGTACACTAGATATTGCCCAGTGTTTGAAATTCAACCACAAAACTTTATTCTATTTGAACTATTTTCTGTTCCGTTCCTTCGCTTTTCTTTTCTTTTCTGTTCCTTTCCTTCAGTAAAATATTGCCCTTTCCTTTAATAACACAGTTTCTCTTTCGACTTTTTCGTGCTATTGTATTCTTCTTTCTTTTTCTTTCCTTTTCTTGTTTTTTCTTGTATTTCCTTACCTTTCATTGTTTTCTTTTTTGCATTTCCTTTTTTTTCTTTTATTTTATTTTATTTTATTTTCTTTTTTGCTCTTTTCTTTACTTTTCTTTTTTTCATGCATTTCTTTTCTTCTCCTTTCTTTTCTTTTCTTTTCTTTTCTTTTCTTTTATTTTATTTTCTTTACTTTTCTTTTCTATTCTTTTCTTTTCTCTTCTTTTCTTTTCTTTTTTTCTCTTTCCTTTACTTTTCTTTTCATGTTTTTCTTTTCTTCTCTTCTCTTTCCTTTCCTTTTCCTTTCTTATCTCTTCTTTTTTCTCTTTCCTTTACTTTTCTTTTCTTTTCTTTTCTTTTCTTTTCTTTTCTTTTCTTTTCTTTTCTTTTCTTTTCTTTTCTTTTCTTTTCTTTTCTTTTCTTTTCTTTTCTTTTCTTTTCTTTTCTTTTCTTTTCTTTTCTTTTCTTTTCTTCTCTTTTCTTCTCTTTTCTTTTCTTTTCTTTTCTTTTCTTTTCTTTTCTTTTCTTTTCTTTTCTTTTCTTTTCTTTTCTTTTCTTTTCTTTTCTTTTCTTTCCTTTCCTTTTTTTTACCTTTATTTTTTTATTTCATTTCATTTTCCATATATCTAACCGAAAAAATACGAAAATAAAACTAAACCAACTTCTTGTTGATCACTCTCATCTTCAACATATTCAACTTGAATAATCACGTATTTTGCTTTTGTAAAACTTGTATGATCATTGAGGTTTACATCTGTTCTCATATTTGCAAGTTATAGCTTAATGCTTCCAACAAAGCAGCTCTTCGTGCTCTCGGGAGAGCTTTTTACACATATCGCATGCCAGCGATGAATACAATAACAGCAAATCATGTCACGTCTACTCAGCAGCAACGGCATGTTTAGCGTTTGTAGTGGTGCCATTTTCAAACCAATTTTTCGATATTATAATAAAGTGTTTTTAAATTTATTTTGATTGCCGGCACTGCAGCTTGAAAAGACCTATCGATACATATATAATTATTTATACCTTAGATGTATATTTTGCCCGTAAAGCGAACAAATTACTTCCACTTATATTATAGACTAGCAAGTACCCAAATTACTTCGTTATGCCGCAAAAATTAAATATACCGATGTTTAGCTTTGAGTAGAGTGTAGAAATGGGTTCATATTTTGTATTTGTCAACATAAAAATCAAAGCCAAACGCACTTTTGTTTGCCAAAAACAATAAAGAATGCGAGTTAATAGGAACTAGAGATCGCCTAGTGGTTGAAATTCAACCACAAAACTTTTTTTTATTTTAATTATTTGCAATACTTTTCATTTGTATTTTTTCCCTTCCTTTTCTTGCCTTTTCTTAATTTCCTTTCCATTGCCTTCCTTTTCCTTTTCTTTCTTTTCACTTTCTTTCCCTTTTTTTTCTTACCTTGTCTTTTCTTTCCTTTCCTTTCCTTTCCATTGCCTTCCTTTTCTTTTCTTTTTCATTCCTTTTCTTACCTTTCCTTTCGTTTCCATTCACTTCCTTTCCTTTATTTTTCTTTTTTTTACTTTCCTTTCCATTCCCTTCCTTCCTTTCCCTTCCTTTTCTTTCATTTTCTATACCGTCCTTCCCTTCACTTTCTTTTAATAAACTTTTTTTTATTCTATTTGATTTTATTTTATTTTTTATTTTATTTCAATTCACACAAACCCAACCACAAATACAAAAACCAAACTAAATCCAGTGTTGAATGCTCTATGAATAATCATTTATTTTGTTTTTGTAAACACTGTTTGTAGGTATCAGCAATGCAGTTTACATTTGCTTATATTTTATATTGCTTGTTTAATGTCCGTGTTCAAACACAGATACAAATTGACGTCAAGGAGTTGCTTTTTTGCTTTTTGTGGGAGAGAGAGCGACGATGGAAGGGGACGGGTACCGAGTTGCCTGTGCTCGCGAAACAAGCTTTGTGTTGCCGTTGGTCTCAATTATGTTATGTTGGCCGCATATTAATTTTGACATTTTCCTTCATACCTTTTTTTACATTCGCATGCACACATATTAATAAACGACATAAAAGTAATTGTACCAACAGATTTTCAAAGTTTATTTCCAAGAAAATAATACAATTATATTAATTTGAGCGAAAACACATTTTTTCATTCAAAATATTCATACAACGCAGTACAAAAATTCTTAGTACATATGTATGTATTGCGAGAATGTCAGTACACAACGTAATCAACCAAAGCAATTCGTTCCCGTGTTTGAACAACATCGGAAACACTTGAGCAACCCCAAAAGAGAATTGCCGATAAAAGCAACTCCGAGTTTCTCTGTTTGAACACGGACAATGTGTCCAACAAAGCAACTTTTCGTGCTCTCAGGACACGTTTACTCACACAACAGACGCTCTATAGTGTGAATACTTGTTTTTCATTGGCCCACTACCAGCTCTGCGGCACTCATAGTGAGAGCCGATCCCACGAGTAATACAATACATGCTTAATTTGTTTTGTTTTTATAAACACTTGATGCATGATCAGCTATGTATTTTTGTTTCATTTTTATTGTTGTTTAATTTTTTTCTACAAAGCAACTCCTCGGCCATACTCACGATTCAGCATAGTACACAAAAAGCAAGTACACACACACACAGCGTGTCTATAGCAGTGATGCTCACACGCATACAATAACATTTTGCGCTAGTGTTACAATATGAGAGAACTCTCGCGTACGCCCGAAAAATTTAACCAACTAAATTTTTGCAAATCGATTGAGTTCACGTTAGTTGAATTATATGTCCAAAATTATTGTGACATAATATATCATAAGTAGGTAATATAAAAAATTTATCCCCAAAACATTTTCAAAAAATTTTGATATTAATAATATCAATAAATATTTTTTTTAAAGAAACTTTTTGGTACTTTTTATTCAAAAATAGATTATAAATAAATCGTTCTAGATAAATTTATGAAACTTTTAGGATTAATTTAAAAAAATATATATATTTAAATAAAATATTAATTTGTAAAAATAATTTGTATATTATCACTTTGTTAATTTACTTTAAATTTTTAAAAGAAAATTTAATTGTCTTCTAAACCTTTATTTTTAAAATTTAAACTGGAATGATTTCTAAAATAATGCCGTTTGACGTAATATTCGCTATTGTGTATTGGCAAATTAAACATTCAGAATAATTATTAGGAAAATAAATATTTGTCTTCCCATTCAATGTTGAACATTTTTTATGCTTATAAGCAGCGCATACATACATTAGCGATGTTTCTTGGTCAACAGTCGTCGAGCAACTAATTACAAAACATACCTTCTTCTCGCAGTGCATAGAGAGCGCTTGCCTTGTACGTGTGCGCTCATCGGTGTGAGAGCATAAAAAATCTCCGCACCGGTGATAGGATTTGTGCAGCGCTGGTCTATAGTATGAATAAGTGCATGTGTAGTGGTGTGACTTTTATGTAAAATTTTTTATATTAAAATGATTTGAAAAATTTTTTTTATTTACGGATAAAAGTACACCTCAAAATTTCCTATCTATACGTATATAATTTGTATACCTTAGAATTATAGTTTAACAGAAAACGGTTCTACATTTCATTCATCTTGTCTATTTATATATAAAATTAAGAGGCATAAGGTAAAAGAGACTTTGATTTTGCCGTCCATACTTCCATATGTATGTATCATTATTGTACGTGAGGTTATTGCGCAGCAAAAAAATGGAAAGAGCGCGGTCATTGCATTCTTAAAATACAGGGTGTTTTTTTTACAGGTTTGTTTTTCGAATAGAGATAAAACTGGCATTTTGTGGTCAAATCTGGCAACTCTAATGTCATTTATGTTCAGTTTGGTTTGCCATTTCATCATGAACAGGTTGACAAAAGAACAACGCTTGCAAATCGTGCAAATTTATTTCGAAAATAATGGTTCAGTTCGCGAAGTTTACCGTGAGCTCCGTCCATTTTATGGTCGACATAATCGTCCATCAGAGCAATTAATTCGGTTAACCATGGATCGTTTTCGCACTACGTTTACTCTATGTGATAATACGCATCCGCAGAGACGTCGAACAGTGCGCACCGAAGAAACAATGCCGCTGTAGAGCAAAGTGTTGAAGAGGACCCGAATGAATCGATTCGCCACCGTGCACAGCAATTGGAGCTTTGTCCATCAACTTTATGGAAGATTTTGCGCAAAGATCTTGGCTTGCGACCTTACAAGATCCAGCTTGTGCAAGAATTAAAGCCGCGAGACCATGCAATGCGTCGTGATTTTGGTGTATGGGCCGAAAATGAGATTGATTTCGATGCTGATTTTCATCGCAAAATTTTGTTCAGTGATGAGGCTCATTTTTGGTTGAATGGCTACGTCAACAAGCAAAATTGCCGCATTTGGAGTGAAGAGAATCCACATGAGACCCTTGAATCGCCATTACATCCACAAAAACTGACTGTTTGGTGTGCTCTATGGGCTGGTGGAGTCATTGGGCCATACTTCTTCCGCAATAATGCTGGAGAGGCAGCTACCGTTAATGGAGACCGGTATAGAGCCATGATAACCGACTATTTTGTTGACGAATTGGATGGCATGAATGTGGATGAGTTGTGGTTCCAACAAGACGGCGCTACATGCCACACAGCGCACGTCACAATCGATTTATTGAAGGAAACATTCGATGAGCGCATAATTTCGCGGAATGGACCTGTCAATTGGCCACCAAGGTCGTGTGATTTGACACCATTGGATTATTTTCTTTGGGGATATGTGAAGTCGCTCGTCTACACCAACAAACCAGAAACGTTAGGGGAATTGGAAGCCAACATTCGTGGCGTTATTGCCGACATACGGCCCCATATGCTCGGAAAAGTGGTTGAAAATTGGACCTGTAGAATTGGCTTTATTCGAGCCAGCCGCGGCGGCCACATGCCCGAAATCATATTTAAACATTAATGGCATAAAATTATCCTTCCAATAAAGCCAAATTGATGGACCTTAAAACGATTTTCTTGTGTCTTATTTCAATTCGAAGTTCTATACCCCTAAAAAAACACCCTTTACATACATATATGTGTTTGTTATTATAATTTGGGGAATCACCAAAAATGCTCTTTATATTTCTTATCTTTTGTCGAAGGCTTATGCATCTCTTAGTCAGAATACATTTTCTCTACGTTGAGTGCATACACACCCACACATACAGTTTTGTTCCGCTGTAGCTTAAGTTTGATCTATGAAAATTGTTATGCTTGCATTGTTTGAAGCTTTTATTAATTTCATCCTAGAAATAAGGGGCTTTAAGTTTTGAAAATGGAAAAAATTAAAATGCCACCTGGTTTATTTTTGGGGAAACTTGCTTCTTAAAAAAATTTCATAAAAATTGGGCCATTACTTTTCCAGATTAGCCGTTACAAATATTTTCATATAAGCAATTTTATATAATTAGTATAGATTAATTTTGTGATTACTACTTTTCACTTCCTACTCCTTTTCTCTCCTCCTCCCTCTTCCACAACATTTTTTTTTTTGTTTTTCTTCTTATTTCTTTTATTTCCATCTCCGCCTATTACTTAAAAAATGCCCTTTATAGTTGGGTGCAACGAATAGGAAATTATTGAATGAAAATTATAGAAATCGGCTTAGTTCTGTTCTGTCAACAGCGCGAAGTGGACAGACATACTGACTGAGTAACGGTTTAGGAGTCCGCAGACTTATGTACACAACTTTAGAGGGATCGCGGAGTACCAATTTCATATGCGAAGCAGCACAAGGTTCAATTCTTGGATCTGACCTATGGAACGTCGGCTGTAATGAAATCTTAAACATATAAATGCCCGATTATACCTTCTTAGCCGAATATGCAGATGACATTGCCGCTGTCATTACCAATCGTTATACAAAAGAAGCACCTATGAACGCCGAAAAAAGGTGATAAAAGGCACTAAATAGTAGCTGGACCTCCAACTGGCTACAGAAAAACCTGAGTGTTACTTCTACCGCTAGAAGTCGGTTTCGAAGCCATCTGCAAAATTATAACATAAAAGAGAGAAGTTACTGACGAACCTTACTCTATCCACCCTACTATATGGCTCCGAGCTATAGGAAGGCGCCTAGCTTTGAAGGCGTGCTCCCTAAAAAACAAGTGAATCTTGTCACAATAGTCTGCAAATAAACACCACAGAGACTGACTCAGACGTCTAGTTCAGTTTAGTTTCAAACCAATACTTTATCTACGGTTATAACAAGTTTTAAAATCCGTTTTCAAGCTTCTGATCTGGTAGGTAATCGAACTGCCTGTGTAGTCTTGTCGAAGTACTGCTTTTAAAAGAACAAAAAAAGGTTAATTCTATAAAGCTTAAGAACAGCTAAATCTCTTTAAAAAAAATTGTATTCTTTATCCTAAATTATGTGCACGAATTTCGTAAATTTTGTTTAAAAGTAATAAGTTGCATACTGAAAACTTTTCGTCAATACTTATACTTTGAAATGGAGCACATACACACACTCACACCGGCATGAAGGGCCGTATGAAAACGAAAACTTTCTCAATGAACTTTTTCGCTGTTAAAAATCCAAGCGCAAGTATCTTGAAAGAAAAATTGAGATAATAAAAAAATTATATAAGGCCACCTTTGTATAAATAGACTTTTACAAGTAAGCAAAATTTTCTTCAAGAAGGAAAAGGGGCAATCTTGCTTTAATTTGATTGATTGATAGTAACATTCTGCAAGTTGTATACAATTTTCAAAAAAAACCTTTACTGCTAGCTTTTAGGACATTTGTATTAAGGTAATTTTAGACAATTATAAGTAATTTTTTTTATAATTTGGAATAACGTCATACGTGAGCAATTGGCTGAAAGTACCGGTCGGTTCAATTATGCATTCTTACTCTTTTCAAAAGTTGGAAGGTTTCAAAGTTATTGTGACTTAAAAAACAGTTTACGACCAGACTAAGTTTTATTGTGAATTCAAGCAAAATGTATCATAGCGCAATTTTCTCCTTACACATAGTATCACCACCAAGGGCAGAACCATGTTGCAAAGTTACTTAAAACCCGATGGCAATATTGCCAACTACGCAACAATTTTCTGAATACATCCGTGCGAGTGCCAAATACCAGATCAGGTTGCCGATTTGTGCCCCATCTAGTGAAGATTTCCTTTAGATAGCATTGCCACCGGGTACCGGATTAATTTCCAAAGTCTCTAGCGCACTGGGAGGTTACGTAATACAGATCCAAGATGTTCTCCGGGTTTCACGAATTTCATAGATATCTGCGTGCGTGCGCCATCTGGCGGAATTTCCACCCTCCTTATGATATGAGTAAAACTAAAATCGGATTTCATATAGACATGGGCAGCTCTATTCCCCAAGAACAGAGTGAAGGGTAATGTCACTAGATTTTGAACTCGCCTTGGACTCTCTAGCTCGTCAAGAAGATACTTAAATAGAACAATAAAAGATTGCGTCAGCTTTGCTCGAATTTTATAAAGATATTGATACCATCTACCTGGTTCGCCAATTTTTTGCACAACTAAGTAAGCTACCTTTCATAAAGGTAGTAAAAAATTGGCGAACTGATATGTTTACGAGTGCACGCAGAAGCTTTCCTTAGACCTGACATTGAAAAAATTCTCTTGTAAAACCTCCAGCAGCAATACCACAGCGCTGTTGCGCAAAATCCTCAACTAATCTGAGATGAAGATAGCTTGGAAAAACGAAAGAAATATAAGCGTCACGTACATACACATACAAGCTACTACCCTGCAGTTAAATATTAAACTAGTCAGTAACCATACTAGTATCCAATTATAATTTTTTGGTTGAAATCATACTAGTCTGAAAAAGTTCAATCCATACTAGTATACGTCTACAGCGACATCAGCTGTAATTATTTGTTTCTTTTATTTCATTTGCATTGTATGCTATTGTAATTCGCAACCAGCTTACAAAATATTCTAAAGATATAGTTTATGTTTTGTAATCCCAAATCGGGGGTTTTCACAGCGAAAATGATGATAAATGAAAATCATGTATTGATGAGTCCATTACCTAATTTTAATCCATGCTAGAAGTTTTGATCCACATTTGGACTAGTATTCTTTTATCTTTTTCGAACTAGTATGATACTGGTATGAATAGACTGCAATTTTACTGGTACATTTTGAACTACTATGGAACTGGTATTTTACGACCAGTATGATACCAGTATGTTTCCACTATATACAAACTAGTATTGCATGAGTAGTAGACGACTGGTATTTTCTGGTCGAAATCTGACAATTGACATCTCGTAGGACATCGCCATGTTAAAAATACCAGTTGCTTATATGGAAATATGACAGTTGACTGACTAGTTGGGCTTGGTGTATATACTAGTTGTAAAGTAGTTTGCAACTAGTTGGTTTGACTACAGGGTATATACATATTTTGCAGCTTTTGCAATGCAATTCCGCCCCACCGCCTAGAGCGCTTTGTACTTTGGTTTCAATGCTGATAAAAGGTGTATCGCAGGTTTTTTTGGCAGTTGACGCCATTGAACTTGTAAATAGTTCGACTGTAATCGCAAGAGGCGCTGTACGTGCTGAAGACAGCTGGTTTGCCAGGTGCCTATGTTATTGACGCAGCAGGCGGCTTGTGTGGCAAACAGCTGATGTTGAAATTTTTACACTATAAATATGTACAGTGAAAGATAAATAAGGTATAGAAGTTTTATAAAATTGTATACGGTTCCCTTTAATTTATGCTCGAGCTGAGGCTACTAAAAATCTATGTTAAGAAGAGCTATAGCCAAAGGAAGTCGAGTCTCTTTTTGTTAATGAATGTTGAATAGTTTAGGCAAGATCTGTTGAGTTTGATTAGTACTTAGTAATCAAATGATTAGACGGCCTTTTTAATTGGTAATGATTATTTTAATTGTTTTTCAAGAAAGGGATATTATTAGACAAAAAAAAAAAAAACAAAAAAAAATCAAAAACAACTTTTTTTTTTATTAGTTTTGATAGTTTTTGATTTTTTTTTTTGATTATTTTTGATTTTTTTCAGCATTGTTGATGTGTACATTTATTTGCTCCTACAACAAAACTGAAAATAATCCAAAAAAAAATAAAAATCAAAAAAAAAATCTAAAATAATCAAAACAGCATTTTTCGATATGTTTTTGATTTTTTTTAATAATCGTAAGAGATAGTTTTCTTTTGATTATCTTTTTAATTAATTTGAAAATAATCATTAAAAATTGAAAGTAATTGGTAATCAATCACTAAAAAAATTCTGAAGAAAGTAATTAATCAAACCGGTAATCATTACTATTAGTAATCATTATTTAACAGATCTGGCTTAGGCTCTGTCAATTAAGACACAAATCCTCTGTCACTTCTGGCCTGGATCACTCGATTTAAAGCGTTACTTTTGAGAAATGGCTCGGCTTCTAGTTTTGTAGGACTTTTATGAAGACTACTTATGCAGGAAGTGCGAATGTGCTTCTACCTTCTTCGTTCTTGTAAATTGAAGACCCCGCTTAGTAGGTGACCAACGAACTAGGTTTAAAATGAATAAAGACTACTGCAGTGTATTCCTGCGCTGCTAAATAGTCGCATCAGAAAATTTAATTAAAAAGCCACGAAAAAACCTTCACAGCTGCAGGGTTAAATGGCCAACCTAAACTCTACCTTTTTTCGCGAACTTCTCACGTGGTAAATTATGGACAGGGCGCAAAGGACTATGATAAGCAGGCCAAGGATACTGACCTGGATCTCTCCACACAGCAAAAGGCTATATCCCGACATGCTGAAAGCGTTTTATCCTGTCGGCGAAGCTAGCCCTCTTGTTTCTAGTCAGCCTCGAAAAAAGCACCCTTATTCAAGGTCCAGTGCGCTCTTAGGTTCTTTACTTTATAAGTTGGATATTACGTCCTTACTGATAATGCCCTTTTTCGCTTTGTAGCAATATTTCGCCATGCGTAATTGGCACGCCATTACCTAGATTTGTCATCAAACTTTTGTAATTGAAGTCCTAGGAAACAGGCAATGCCAATATTTTGGACCATAATCAGTTTTGCGAAGAGAAGAATTGCTCTAGCCTGTTTGTGAAAGAGAAAAGCTTTAGTCCTGTTGTTATTATTGAGCAGTCGTCTGTGTAGGGACATACATGCCACCCTCTGAAATACGTCACATGAAAAGCCCATCTGATACCCCAGTCTGTGTGAAGAGAGAAAACCGTATCTAGTAAGACCGCCTTAGAGATGTGAAGATAACCTTCTGCTGGATTTTTTTTGGCTATATCCCGACATGCTGAAAGCGTTTTATCCTGTCGGCGAAGCTAGCCCTCTTGTTTCTAGTCAGCCTCGAAAAAAGCACCCTTATTCAAGGTCCAGTGCGCTCTTAGGTTCTTTACTTTATAAGTTGGATATTACGTCCTTACTGATAATGCCCTTTTTCGCTTTGTAGCAATATTTCGCCATGCGTAATTGGCACGCCATTACCTAGATTTGTCATCAAACTTTTGTAATTGAAGTCCTAGGAAACAGGCAATGTCAATATTTTGGACCATAATCAGTTTTGCGAAGAGAAGAATTGCTCTAGCCTGTTTGTGAAAGAGAAGGGCTTTAGTCCTGTTGTTATTATTGAGCAGTCGTCTGTGTAGGGACACACATGCCACCCTCTGGCAGTCTAAAAATATGGACCGCAAATGTCTGCGTCTGAATGAGTATGTGGGAATCAGTAACGAAATCTCAAGAAACAAAAAGCTGCATCCTAGTGTGGCTCTAACCACTAGCCAGAAGTTATTGGGCATATTACAAGTGATTCTGGTTAATGATTTACTCGAGATATAAGATGTGTTCTCACCTTCCTAATGAATTAAGTGACAAGAAAAGCCCATCTGATACCCCAGCCTGTGTGAAGAGAGAAAACCGTATCTAGTAAGACCGCCTTAGAGATGTGAAGATAACCTTCTGCTGGATTTTTTTTTTGTTGGTAAGCGATACGTCAACCTACCTTTTGTGGCTTCTGATTCACCATTTCTATAACTACGGATTTTTAATTTGATTCACCCTTTATCCGATCATCGCTGCTGATAGTTGTTATTGTTGTAAACGCAAATACCTCATTGCGCCGGAATCTGCTCTCATTTTCTCTACAAAGTGAAGACGATGCACGGGCTTGACTAAATTTGAGACAATATGGGGTATTTGAGTAGCCGTAGTCTGGAGTTTTTTGAGGACCGTGAGCAACGACGGACCACAAAATTGGGTTGGTTCAAGGACATTGGGCAATTTTTTCTTTGCTTATTTAAAATATGTCTTTGGTTTCCGGTACTTTGAAGCAGAAATTAAACTAGGGTCTAGCTGTAACCCTTAGCTAAACTGTACCTGTAACGTTTAAGACTTGGGAACATAAACAACCATTTCGATGGAACGAACACTTTGAAAAAATGCCGTAAAAATAGTTCCTTGCATTTATTTTTGTTGTTTACGTTGTAGAGTCTGCCCCAATGTGGACACAACGTCCACTGAGTCATCTTCAATTATTTACACTTTTGCGTTTTGAGTAAAATTTTTCGTCGCTCCGTGCTACGTCACTGTCTCTACTTGCCATCTGCTGTTTATGTAGATACGACAATTTTTCCACGCCATTGATTGCACTGCCGCCGTTGGGTGAAGCCACTTAAAGTTTAGTGGCCATAAGTCCTAATAATCAGCAACAAGCCGCAAGTAGAAAGTAATTTCGTGGTGCGTCGGGTTGTGACGCTGTGCGGGGGAAATTAGTTTTGAGTGTTTTCTTTTAAGATCTACTTGTACATATATACATACAACTTTACTTTAATATGGTGCGCATGTTTGTATGTATTGTAACTCTATTTGTCTCAACACCCCTTTCGCTTCAACCTCCATAATCATAGTACCTAACTAGCATAAAAGAAAATGTGGCAAAAAATTCAAAATAAAAAACGCGTGTAAATATATAAAAATTTAAGTTTTCGCATTCTTTGTTGGCAAACTTTTTCTGCAACGTAGAGTTTAAGCAAAACAACAAAAAAAAAGGTTCATGAAACCTGTTGTTAAGTTATGCGCTTTGAAACTTTAAGTTACTGCATTTTAGTGCTAAACTTGAAAAAAAGTTGAGGTGAAAATCAGTTGCTCTGTAAAGAAAGATAAATATCGTGAAAAAATGTATAAGATTACCTTTATATAAATAGAACAAAACGTATGAGGCAGTTTGCTTAAAGAAATATTTAGCTTGGTTTAAAAATTCATTGACACGTAACGTTCAGAGTTATGACCAATTTCACGTATATCCTATGGGCGTGGCACCGCCCTTTGTCCAAAACTATATATAGCCTATGTCGAACCCACCGAACTTTTGTACCTATCGTGAACGTATCAAAGCGATCGGCTATAAACTTTGGACATTAATGAAGCACAAATAAAACACAAAAAATGTGGGCGTGGCACCTCCCACATTTCTAAAATTATGTAAATCTTGACTAAAGGACACATATATTGTCAAACATGATTAATTTAGACAAAATAAGTTCAGAGTTATGGCGAATTGAAATTTTATATAGCCTGGGAGTGGGGCACCGCCCACCAATCAAGGGGATGGTATTTCAGGTAGCAAGATTTCTTCATAATAGAACGAAACTTGGTCCCCTTTTTATTGCATTGCCATTGCATTCAGTTCCATTTTAAGGCTTGAAGTATGTAGCTTAATGCGAAGTTTCTTTCGTATTGATCGCAAGATTACGCAACTTTGTAGAAAATTTCTAATTATCGCGATCCGCACCACCTATCGGATGAACTAAGTCGCGTTCCAAGTTTAAAGCATTTATTTTACTGGGAAGTTAGGTGCGAATCGATGGAAAAATGCGCTCAATCAGGATATTTTAAAACATATCGCTTCTTGCGACAGCTAGCGGGTTCTTCAAATATCTAGTTAGTTAGCTCTAACTTAAAAAATCGATAGAGAGATTCCCCTATTATGCAGGGCATTTCTATGCATGTAGATGAGTGCACCATATAGCAAAGTTTCAAGCATTTATGTCACCAAAAATTAAAGTGAAAATCGATTCCAAGGTATATGGGTTTTGCGCAAACTTCCTAAATAATTTGTTGCATGCGCCATCTGGTGGTACTTTTTTCCTTACGTTTCAGTGCCATTGGGTTTTGAGCTATGCTCACAGCTTACAATTTTTAGCTCTAAGGCAAGTTATTTAACATGGCAATTGGGTTCCGAACCATGTTAAATGTTTGAAATTTATCTGACCGGAGAGTACTCGAAATAATTCATAAGAACAACCAATTATGCGCGGAAATTGGCCTCACAAACAAGAAAGCGACTTAATATAAAGGTAGTTAGTTATACATACAAGCAACAGCTTCTCATGCCACGACTCTTTGGCAAAATATTTTAATTTTACACATCATTTTACAGCTCACCTTTGACTTTTTCTAACGTCATTTTTTTTACGCGATTGGCTACATAAAAACTAAATATTAATATGGGTGCACTGGACGTACGAGTAAGTTTTGAACGCATCACCTTTAATCATGATGAACTTTTGCAAGTATTTAATTCCAAAACTGTTGGAAAGGTTCTTTAGGGAAGGACATAGAAATTGAGTTTTTTATTTGAGAAAATTTACTGTTTTTAACATTAAACTTGATTAAACTTGATTGCTTAAAAATTTTTTAGGAAGAATCAAAGAGAAACTTTTTTTTTGCTTTGAGGAAGGTTTATATGAATTGCAATTTTTTCTTAAAACAAAATTGTCTTTTTAAAAAACTCTAGCCTCAAATAATAAGCGTTTATAAATAACTAATTAAACTTTGTATGGAAAAGAACTTTCGATGAAAGAAAATGTGAGAAACAAGTACATGTTAAGCAATATAGCATTATTTCTAAAGGGTGTTTTTTTTAGGGGTATAGAACTTCGAATTGAAATAAAACACAAGAAAATCGTTTTAAGGTCCATCAATTTGGCTTTATTGGAAGGATAATTTTATGGTATTAATGTTTAAATATGATTTCGGGCATGTGGCCGCCGCGGCTGGCTCGAATAAAGCCAATTCTACAGGTCCAATTTTCAACCACTTTTTCGAGCATATGGGGCCGTATGTCGGCAATAACGCCACGAATGTTGGCTTCCAATTCCCCTAACGTTTCTGGTTTGTTGGTGTAGACGAGCGACTTCACATATCCCCAAAGAAAATAATCCAATGGTGTCAAATCACACGACCTTGGTGGCCAATTGACAGGTCCATTCCGCGAAATTATGCGCTCATCGAATGTTTCCTTCAATAAATCGATTGTGACGTGCGCTGTGTGGCATGTAGCGCCGTCTTGTTGGAACCACAACTCATCCACATTCATGCCATCCAATTCGGGAACAAAATAGTCGGTTATCATGGCTCTATACCGGTCTCCATTAACGTTAGCTGCCTCTCCAGCATTATTGCGGAAGAAGTATGGCCCAATGACTCCACCAGCCCATAGAGCACACCAAACAGTCAGTTTTTGTGGATGTAATGGCGTTTCAAGGGTCTCATGTGGATTCTCTTCACTCCAAATGCGGCAATTTTGCTTGTTGACGTAGCCATTCAACCAAAAATGAGCCTCATAAAATGGATGGAGCTCACGGTAAACTTCGCGAACTGAACCATTATTTTCGAAATAAATTTGCACGATTTGCAAGCGTTGTTCTTTTGTCAACCTGTTCATGAGGAAATGGCAAACCAAACTGAACATAAATGACATTAGAGTTGCCAGATTTGACCACAAAATGCCAGTTTTATCTCTATTCGAAAAACAAACCTGTAAAAAAAACACCCTGTACAACGAATGTGAAATAAAGCCAGTATGGTATTATTGCACATTTGGTAATATCACATGTGATGTTTATGCATCACATGACATCTCAATGACATCACATAAACCAAACAGCATTTTCCTGAGACGCGGGGAGCTGTAGTGCTATTAATTTGACATTTATTAAAAAAAAATGCCGCAGGCGAAAATTCATGTAAGATATCAAAATATAAGATAACAAAATATAAAATGAAAATTTGGAATTAAAAATTGTGCAATTTTTTATTCCAAATTTTCGCCTGCGGCCCTTTTTTTTTACCAAATAAATGTTAAATGAAGAGGACTAAACATGTGACTTTTTCTAAATAAGTTTGCGATGTGATATATGGTTTTATTTCTTAAATTTCTATGGCTTTATTTCACATTAACTATTTCACATAGTGGAAATAATCCCATACTTGCTTTATTGCCAATGCCTTCGCTTGACTCACCTTCTAGATCCTCCATTTTAGGGCGTTGGCATGATGGTCGAATTTCTACCTTATAAAGAAAAGAATATTTCAGTTTAATTTTCAAATTTTTTTCCTAAACATTTTGAGGTGCCTCGATCCACTCCCCTTAACCTTCGGCCTTAAAACAACAACAACATCAACAACTTCTGAGAATAATATAACAACTCGTTTCTATGCTTCCTATGAAAACTTCATAAATATTTCTCGGATTAAAAGTGTTTAAAAAAAGAAATTCGCTGTAGTACAAAGAGAAAGAAAAAAAAATGATTGAAAAAAAATAATTAAAAAATTATTATAAAAACTAAAAACTGTTACATCCAAGAACTGGCAGCAGTTGAGCTAATTTGTGGACTGCACTCATCTTAATTAAAGGTGCCATGACAACCATTAAATGTGGCTGCCGAAGTTTTTCTAGCACACCACTGAGACAAGTTAAGCTGTGAAGCTGAGGAGTGTAATACTCTTATAATTGCCGTTGGCCAAATAGTTGGCGCGCCTCCTCGGTAACAGCACCAGCAACCAACACAAAACTGCTGCCTGCAATGCGAGTCGAGGGGCGCTGTGCAGTGACATTGTTTGCTTGTGTATGTTCGCCTGTCTTCTTTGCCTTGTATACTTAGCGCTAACTTATTTTGCTTTTTCTCCATCACCTTACGATGACACGCTCTCAACATTTCCGATGCCAATGTCAGCGGTTGTCAACGCCGACGGCATGACATTTCCTCTAGCGCACGCCGTAGTTCACTGTTCAACTTTCTGCTTGGTTTCCTCGTAATTTTGTTTTCTTATTCTTTTTATGAAGACTAAGCGCCGACATATATACATACATACAATGTGAAAAATTTATGAAATGAGTTGAGGACAACGGAACAATGAATGGGTAGGAAACGAGATTAGCTGATCTGTAGCTGTAGTAAAGCTTGCCTGTGTGCTGCTCTGCGCCAAAAAATATTTCAATTTCTTTTCGTGTTTTTCGAGCTCTACCTCTCTAATGAAAATTCGTTAATTCCCTACTAATTAAGTTTATAAAGTATATTTCGAGGCTCTGGACAGCTACCCACCGGGTGATCGTACATTGTATGCGCATATGCTCGTGCCATTGCTTCCACTGACCAATAACGCGCTAACGTGCAGTGTAAGGTAAGTATGTTTAAGCACAAGTGGCCTTGTAGGGCGCCTGCAGCTGCATGTAGAGAAGGCCAGCTAGGTCATTTGCTGTTATGCGCCCGATGCGCCAATACATTTTTACAACTCCTAGGTTATCCAACTTAAGTTCGGAGTTGATGCAGGTAATTTCAACATACCAATTTTGTTTTATACATTTTTTTGGCGTACTTGTTATCTCGCCCCATTGACTCCCTAGTCCGCCTTTTAATTTTCATTTGGTTTCGGCTTAAAATACCTGGAAGCGCATGAACGCAAGCTGGGCGTTGATTTACAAAAAGAAACAAATTAAAGCAAAAAAAAAAACAAAAAGGAAGCGCAGTACAGTATGTTCCAGTGTAGTCGTGCATTGTATACCCAGATGTGAGTTCTAGGCATAAAACAAAATACAATAAAAAAATAATGAAAAAAAGAAATAAAAAGAGCTAAAAAATTAATTAAAATAAAATAAAGTAAAACCAAACAAAATGAAATAAAGAAGAATAAAATTAAATAAGTTAAAAAAAAACAAAAAAAAATAAATTTAATTAAGTAAAATTAAAAAAAAAATAAAAGACAAACAAATAAAATAAAGTAAATTAAATAATATAAAATAAAATCAAAAAAAAAAAAAAATATCGATAATTTTTACTAAACAACAATACTCGTATATTGTATAATATAATAAAATCAAAATACTTGAGTTTTTTATTATACAGATATTTGCGTGGCCTAGAGCTCAAAAATTCTTCTAACAAAATAGAATACAAATAAAATAAGTCAAAATAAAATAAAATATATAAAATATATATATATACATTTTTTTCTTTGTACACAGTCCGATATTCGTGCCCATCGGTTTTGTTAATTTTGTATACCACTAATACAATTGAATTGTTGTTTTTACGGCCTGTACATTTTGTTAAGTAAAATGACTATAAAGTAGCATAAAGCCAAGAATAATAATTTTTATTTTTTTATTTATTAAAATTATTGTTGTTTTTATTTTATTAATAATTATTTTTAATTAATTAGTAAAAGTTTTTATTAGAATAGAATAGAAACATTTTAGAGACAACCGCCATAGCTTTTCTTCCAGATTCATTTCGGATGCTGCCAGACTTCTTCGTCGGAGAAATTTTGGCACGCTTTGCTAACCATTAAGCTAACAGAGCACTGGTTTTTGTGTCGGCTAAAATCCAATTTCTGTTCACATTTACCATAACATTGAGCAATCAATAAAATAAAATAAATAAAATAAAATGAAATAAAATAAAATAAAGTAATATAAAATAAAATAAAATGAAATAAAATAAAATGAAATAAAATAAAATAAATCAAATAAAATCAAATAGAACAAAACAAAATAAAAAAAATGAAGTAAAACAAAAGAAAATGAAATAAAATAAAATAAAATAAATCAAATAAAATAAAATAATGTAAAATAAAATAAAATTAAATAAAATAAAATGAAATAAAATAAAATAAATCAAATAAAATCAAATAGAATAAAATAAAACAAAATAAAATGAAGCAAAACAAAAGAAAATGAAAGAGAAAAAAAAAAAATTAAATAAATCAAATAAAATAAAATAGAACAAAACAAAATAAAAAAAAAATAAAAAAAATACAATAAAATAAAAAAAAATGAAATAAAATAAAATAAAATAGAATAAAATAATTTAAAATAAAATAAAATAAAATGAAGTAAAACAAAAGAAAATGAAATAAAATCAAATACAATAAAAAAAAAAAAAATAAAATAAAATAAAATAAGCTAAAATAAGGTAAGATAAAATAAAATAAAATAATGTATAGGCCGTAAATACCAACAAATTGTTGGAATAAAAATAAAATAAAAAAATAAAATAAAATAAGCTAAAATAAAACAAAATAAGATAAAATAAAATAAAAGAAAGTAAAATAAAACAAGCTAAAACAAAATAAGGTAAAATAAAATAAAATATCCTCTAAATAAATAAAGTAAATCAAAACAAAATGAAATAAAATAAAGTTTTGGATAGCCAGGATAATTACTTAAGATGCGGTTGAGGTAGCTCACTGCTTGTTGTTGCAACGATAAAAACACTCCCCGAAGGTTTTGAGAAGTACTGTCGAACTGACAGTCCTTGACCGGATATGAATCCGGTACGCTCCGATACTCCCTTTCGGTACTGCCCGACTGTCGTGGAAGCGATTTGGTATGCCCAGTGGAACCTTCTAGGTCATGTCACCCCTCCTTCCGTAAGGGTAATGAGAGGTGAGAGGCATCATATCCGTAGAGCAACCATCGAGTTGCACGTCATTACCTTTGTGCATATTAGTCGCCTCTTACGACCGCTATGCATATGCGGACATATTATAAACCCCTAACCAGCAGGGGGTAGCTCTCTGCTTCGTGATGGTTGGGTCCAAGCGTGTGTACTGACATTTGATAGTGAAGTGAGAAAGTAAAATCGTGAGAAGTCCACTGCAATGTATTCGTACAAAGTCGCCAAGCTTCCAATATAAAACGACACTCTGTTCCCGATTATCAGCATTTTTTGATCAGCAGCGCCACGGATTTCTTAATGGATATATTTATGCTAGACTTTGGTACCAAAGATGACCATATTTCTAATAAGGATGAATTCGGAAGCCTGCTCATTGTATGTCTGCTCTAGGATTCCAGAGAAGAAATTCTGGGTCGCATCGTCCCACTTATTCATTTTGATCCTAGTGGAGTGCATATTTTTACCATGAAGTCAGCTATATAATTCGCTGGGGTATAAACTATTAAGAGAGTGGTGTACCCAAAAAATTTAGTGACTATTTTTTCTTATGCCGTCGGACCCAAACACAATAGAGACTCCAAAAGCTTATAACAAATGTGGACTAGTAAGGTTATCCAGAATGCTCTAGCGAGAACATAAGGCTCTGCATTCCCAGTTCTTTATGCAGTTACAAATTACCGTTGAGTTGCAAATAGCGAGCAACTGGGTATAAAAAAGCAAAACCTGCCTTACGATTTAATGCTGTTCATTTCGCTTTTTTGTTTTAAGCACACATTGCTTATCACGCTGTCCACTTTTTTATTTGACTCGTCAAAAGTTTTACACTTGCTTTGTCAGTCAGAGTGACCGCAAGTACTTTTTTTTTTGCAGTTGCGCACATTACCGCGTTTAGATTTTATTGTTTAGCTATGCTGCGTGTTACTACATTTTTTATTTTTATTTTGACGAAATTTTGTTTTTGTAAAATAAGTGAAGTAGAGCAGCTTTGTATGCAGGTATTAGGGATGATACGGATGTAAGTTTGTCGGAACCGCAGCTAGGATTTGACTCACGAAATATAACTCATGATAGACGGAATCATCATAGAAAGTGGACCCGAGCAGTCTAGTGACTTGTAATTAGTTCAATAGTGTATACCCGGTTGACAAAGAAATACTTCCACAATGCAAGTGGAATTGACATCTCACTTTCACTAAAATAGCTCTATATCCTTGTGTGACACGAATATCTAACTTTACAGTTAGAATAAGAAAAATTCGGTCGGTAGATTGCATGTTTTGCTCCAATGAAAATTTGGGTTTTAATTTAATTCCCCACTTTACTACTAGTACTTTTTTTCTGCTCGCTTAGAAGAAAATTAAATTCAAAACAACTAAAAATTAAGCAAGCAGAAAAGTTATAAGCGCCACCATTTTAGGCGAAAAGTTCACACTTGATTTTTAAAGGAAGTTTAAAATTTTTAAAATAAAAAAATTCAGAATCTTAGGCTATTCATAAGTAGCTAAGTGCTTACGAATAAAAATCGGCTATAGTATAGAATAAAATTCTCGAACGCTTGAGTTGCATGTTGCATTTCATTTCAAACTCTGAATCATAACAATCGGAATCGAAATTATAGCTATGGACTGAAGTCAACCGAAAGCCCCTATCAGTCAGAGTCAAAGTGGGAGGTTCGTAGCAGCCCTAGTTTGTACTCTCTACATTTATCATTTGTTGGTTGCACTTCTTTATTTGTTTGTTTGTTTCAATACAATTTTTGTTTCGTTTGTTGTAATCCTTTTTGTTGTGTGGCCGTTTATTTGTGTCATCGCGTTGACGTGCTCGCTAACTTAGTTGCCCTGGCGTTCTAACTGCACGCGCTTAATAAGTTGTGTTTTAGCGTTTAGAGCTGAGTTCGGTCTGTTTGGCGCCTGATTGTAGGCTAATGTGTTATAAAATGTATTTTTTACTCACAACTTTGTTTTTTGGGAAAAGTTTTTAGTTTTCACTGTTTCCACTTGGCGCGGAGGTTGAAGTGTGTTGCTGGTTGTTGTTATGGCGTTTAAGTCTTTAATCTGACAATTGAGTTAATTGCGCGTTGTTAAGCGGTACAAAGTGATAAAGTTGAAAGAGTTTTTATTTTAAATTAAATCGTGGTATTAATTGTGTTTGAGGATTTAAAATTTGTGTGGAATAGTTTTTATGAAATGGAAAAGAATGCCAAAGAGGTTCATAGTCTGTTGGTTGACGGTAATCAAAAGCGATTATATAGGACTAGTAGACCCAGTAGACGTTGTTCTGCCAAAAATTTGCATGTAAAAAATTGCACTTTGTGCCCACCTTATCTCTTGCTTCCTATGCTTTTGAATCTCTGTCTACCTATTCCTTTTCCTCATCTAAATACCCATCGTCCTTCTCGGTGCCTCTCTTGCCTTTTCCGGAGCATTCGTACTCCCATTCCAATTCCTCATGCTAACGGTGGGATATAGTTTGTCCAACTTCATTAGGTGCTCATGGTTTCCATTTTATTTAGTTAAAAATGTGGTACCAGAATCAATCGAAACATGAGGTATGATAGCAGACCACCAAAATAATTTTTTTTTTAAATTTTTGTATTCAAGACTATAAATGAGCTCAAGGTTCATCATCATGAGTTGAACTTTTGTTGATATATATTTGGAATACTTGCTATTTGAAATTCGAATTATCAATTGTCGTGGATGCCAATTAAATAAAACTAGGTGGACCCGTGCGCGCCTTGCGCACAAAAAAAAACAAAAATGGTTTGAAACCTTTTATTAGTCCAGGTCCAGGATTTTTCAAACCTTTTTCTCAAATTTTGAAGTTTCCTTCATACAAATTTACATATGTCGAATTTCTGAAAATTTTAGAAAAAGCAATAGCTTTTTTTGTAAATATGACCCAATGTGAACGCAGTCCTATACACTTATTTTAGCAATGTTCAAGTGTAGATGGCGCGTTCGCAGTGGGTTGAGCGCTGTGATATGCGCAATGCCTTTAATTATTCTAGCACTGTTCAGTCTTAGTATTCAAATGTAGATGTCGCGAGGCATGTGAATGTCACAGTCACAATAGCGTTGCAGTACAAATTGATTTTTTTGTGCATTTACAATCGTTTATTTTAAAGAATTAATTTTTATAAAATACGCCTAACCAAAGGCACTCCGCTAATTAAAACAACACAAAAAGACCTTACAGAAATAATATATATGATGATGAACTTTTATTTAATTTAATAAAATAAGTATTTAATGAGTATTAAGTGTTACACATATAATGAATGTTGATGATTAGTTATTGTATTTTAAAGTAAATTTATGTCGTCTTGCGACTGTTTGCTTCGGCTGCTCGATTCAACTTCTCGTTCGTTAATTCTCATCTATCTGTATTGGTTCGCCTGTCATTCCAAGGTAGCGTTGCCAACTGTAGTTCACACAATAAACTATATAAATTTATACATATTTAAACTGAATAACCAAGCAAAAATTAAACAAAAAACTATTGAAGACTAATTCACTGAAAGGAAAATGGGAAAAACAAAAGAAAATAAATAATTATTAAAACACGCCAAGCATTTTATTTGCAGTTACATGCAAATATTTACAGTTACAACGAAACGTAACTGTTGTACTGGGTAACGTACATATGTATATGTGTAGGAAAGCCAGGGTGTTCCACGCGTGTAAGAACTTTTTGAGATTTTGCACGAACAGAGCAGAGCTTCTTAGCAAGCGCAAAGCATTTCGCTTGTTCGAACGACTTTGTAAGAAATTGCTGGAGACTCTCGAACGATGGGAAGGAAAGATAACTTTTAGATTCCAAGCAAAGTAGCATTATTGGATTGTCTGTAAAGTTATAGTGAATATCGACGGCTGAGTGGTGTAGCACTCTATTTCCAAATATATTTAAAAATGTCCTACCTCAGAATTTTTCTCAAAAGCTCCCTTTTTCAGAATATATCTTAGAATTTTTTTTCAACAAAGCCCTATCTCAGCTGTAGTTGTAATAAAATCAGACCTGTTAAATAATGACTACTAATCGAAAAGATTTAAGGTTTGATAAATTTTTTTCTTGCGAATCTATTTAATGATTTATTAATATTACTTAAAATTTGTAATGATTATTTTCCAATTAATTAAACAAATTATCAAAAAAAATTATGATTTTTTATGATTATTAAAAAAAAATGAAAACTAATTAAAATACTTTTGATAATTTTTGATTTTTTTTTATTATTTTGGATTTTTTTTTTTTTTCTGATTTTTTTTCAGTACTGTTGTAGCAGCACAGAAAAATACAAATCAACAATGCTGAAAGAAATAAAAATTAACAAACAAAAAAATTAAAGTAAATAAAATAAAAAGAATCAGATATAATTAAAAGTAATCAAAACAACTTTTTTAAAATTATTTTTGATTTTTTTTTCTTTTTTTTGATTTTTTCAAACCGTAATCAATTATTAATTGCCTTATCTTGCAAAACAATTAAAATGATCATTAGCAATTAAAAAAGTCGTCTAATTAATTGATTACTAATTACTAATCAAATTTAACAGGTCTGATTGAAATTAATCACATTCAGATTAGGAGTTATTGACAAATATTTTGAAAAGGTTTGAAAGGCCGCGGTAATTTTCGCAGAACTTCTATATTCAAAGTTGTAGGTATAGCCAAGTAGATAAACATTTTGAATATACCAGGTAAACTTTGATTATGGAGTCCAAACCCCCCTTTCGACAGCTCCAATCTTATATTTGCTTCTAGACACTCACTTGTTTTAAACATAGGAAAGGTTCTTACCTCATTGAAAAGAAATGAAATATACAATTTCATGTTTTACTTTTTAGAGGTTATGTCTCCACATATTTGGAAATATTTAGGTAAACAAAGAAAATTAAAAAAAAAATATAAATTAACAATTTATGTGAATTTTAGGCCCAAATCAAATAGAAAAGAAACTTTAGTACATTGATTGCTTTCTAAAAGCTTTTTGTGTGTATCTACCAGAGCTTGTACCACATGCCCGCCCTATGCATTTGCGTGGCCATCACTGCTCTTGGCACTTTTGTATGAGTCGTATGGCATGAAAATTGCACATTCAATTGCAAAACTAAATGGACAAGAAGTGCTTAGCGAGCAAAATTTTAGTTTTGTGGCAAGAGCATTTGCGCTTTTTTTGTTGTTTTGCTATGAGCGAATATTATTGTTGTTAGCTTTGCTGCTTTTACTACTAGTCTTGCTGTTGTTTTTTGCTCGCATTAACTATTGTTGTTGTCTATATATTTACCACAGCCATTATCCCTTTGCGGCAAATATCACCGCTGCATTGTTGTCCGAGCTTTCCTGGTTTTTGTTTTGTTGTTTTAACGTAGTTATTTTGCTTGTATTGTTTTTGTTGTATTTTATTTAATTTTTGTTGCATTTTCATGTAATTCCGTTGTTTTTGTGCCTAAGCAGACATTGGTATTGGCCTTTTTTTGTGTATAGTTATTTTTGTTGTAGATTGTTGTTCACAGTTGAAGTGGTTACTTAAAATCTCATCAGCAAACACCAACAGCTGAGCAACAAAATAAACAAAACAACAACAACAAAGCGCACGTTAACCTAAACAACAATAAAAAGCATGCACTTCAAGTGCGAGAATAAATGTTAACAACAAAGTGTACAAGCGCGTTACTGTTAGCATTAAAACAACAACGAGAACGATAGTTAAATCACAACAGCAGTACGACCAACAACAACACGTAGTCGTCTAATACATGTTTGTTTGTTTGCTTTTGATATGTAAAAGGGCCCAATACCTACCCTGCAAAAAATGCGATTAGTCTAGTATAAATCCGGGATGAGTCGCAAAGGAGCATGCGACCAATGCCAGTTCTGATCTCTTTGTATGGGTTGAAGTGATCCCTTTTGTTTGAGCATGCCCTATGAAGAGACTAATTGGTCCCTGTCATGCCCAAAAGGGTAGTGTTGGCCAAATTCCCTTTGTTCCCCTACTGATACGGTCGGACATGTTTACTTTCAACACCTAAAAGAAGGCTACAGAAATTAAAATCGACTTATCCCAACTCTGCCCATAATAAAATAGTTTGGATCAATTATTATCCACTGTAGACGAAAAGTCTGGGATCACTCTCTTTAGTCTCACGATTTTTTGCAGGCTACGTAGGCACACATATACAAACGTTGAGGCCAAATTCAGCATACCCACAGGCGCAATAGCCTAGAACGAAGTGACGCAGGAGACAACAAATACCGCATAACTCGCCTATAAACAGCAATGGCGAGTATACTAAAATGGTTCCTACTAAAAGCGGAGCTAAATAACAACACAAAAAAAAACACTGCGAAGAGCAAGCGGAAACATGAAATCTCTGTAGCAACAAATAATCGTTGAACAATGAAGTTGAAATTGTTGTAAAAGCCCTTTAGCGAATGGAGTTCTTATTGCTATTTTTGTTGTAGTTGTTGTTATTGTAATTGTAGTTCTTGCTGTTACAGTCATTGTTGTTTAAGCATAGGCAGACCGCGAGGACTAAAAAGTCGAAGAGGAAGTTGATAATGCAAAAGCGCTGTCAAGGGTTAGTTGATTATTGTGTGGCAGTGTTGTTGTTGTTCAGCTCGCGCTGCAGTTCCTGCTCACTGCAGTGGGAAAAGTGATAAAACTTAACTGCTTTTAGAAGAATTTTAAATGAAAGCCGGCAGATTAGCGATTTCCAAGGAAAATCTTATTTAGCTTAATAAGTTTAATCAGTTCAGTTAAGGGTTAAGACAATTCGAATAAACCTATTTGTTTGTTTGTTTTGTAACGACAAAAACCTTGCCCTCAGGTTTTGGGGAGTCTTGTCGAAAGCGACAGTACTTTGCCGAATATGAAACCGGTGCGCTCCGGTACTCCCTTGCGGTACATGACCGACTGTCGTGGTAGCGATTTATGACCAGTGAAACCTTCTAGGTCATGTCACCCCTCCTTCCGTAAGGAACCAAAGTATGTAAAGTACGAGTAAAACACACTGATGAACGCCTTGTTTAATGTTTCTAGTCTTAGATTTTTCAGTTCAAAATTTGATCGAAGTTATTTGAGGACCACCTGCTTAGTGGCCTGTTTTTAACACAACCTTGATAGTACCCCATATTTCGATCTGAAATTGTAGCAATATCAAGTTAACTTTCTGAAGATTAGTCTAAATAAACATGCCCCTTAACTTTCTGATTGTTATGCCAGTAAATCCTCTAGCTGAAATTTGGGAGTCGAAGCCCTCTGTTGGTTATGTTAAGAAAATATTTGTAAATAAAATAAAATAAAATGCAATAAAATAAAATAAAATGAAATAAAATAAAACAAAATAAAATAAAATAAAATAAAATAAAATAGAATAAAATAAAATAAAAAAAAATAAATAAAAAAAAAATAAATAAAAACATAAAATAAAATAAAAATTATATAAAATAAAATAAAATTAAATAACTTTGTTATTGGGTTTTCCGGTCGGACAATTTTACATATTTTTGTAATTTTTGCCAGCCTTAGACCAGTGATAGTAATTATTATTTAATTATTATTTCTGAAGTAAAAATTTGAATTTGAAAATTAAACTAAAATAATAAGAAAAAATAAAAAAATAAAATAATTTTAAATATAATAAAATAAAACTAAATTAATATAATATAAAATAAAATAAAACCAAATTAATATAATATAAAATAAAATAAAACAAAATAAAATAAAATGAAATGAATAAATATCAATTAACAAACAAACATAAAAATTCGAGCTTTGCTCCAACAACAATCACCATAGAAATAAAATAAAGTTAAATAAAAGTTCGTGAATGGACCTAAACATTTGGTCACTTTCTATTGGAAGTGTGTTCTATATGCTTATGCCAAACTATGGTTGAATATGTAAAACCGACGTTTGAAAAATGCTGCTTATGTAAATGTGTCTCTACGCTGTTGTTAATAATTACAGACAGTTCCTACCCGTCGCCTTACCTTTTCCTTTTTCGATTATAATAGAATACAGCTATTCCTAAAACTTTAAACTTCTTCCACCTCTTTAATATCGCCCAAAAACATTGCATAATCTCTAGCGCATTAGTTTTGAAAATCAGCTATCACTATTAACCATTTAGCACTTAATTCTTGCAGTTTAACATTCGACATTTTCAACTTGCAAAACTTAGCTGCTTGACATTTGCAAATAAACGAAATTCAACCTTTCGCATGCCAAAATACTACTTAACGTCTAGCGTCTATCTCTAGGCAACACATTTACGCGACAGCTGAACCAAAAGTTGCATTCAAATTTTCCAACTAAAATGTGGCGCAGATAATGCAACTAAAATTTGACTATTTTTTCAATGTCATTTAAGCAGTAAATCACGCAATGGTGAGACGCCTAAAATCAGGCTACTTTATGCAATTGCAGAAAACTGAAACTTCAAATGGACAAACGTCAGTTTGCTCGAAAGCCCGCACTTTACAGTTAAATGCACAGCATAATGCGCAGCGCCCTCTGCAAACCATCAACTAGCAGAATATATCAACGCGTACGCGATCAAACCGCAATTCTAAGTTTTAAATGAAAAATGCGGTTGAGTGAATGTTTTTAGAAAGCGAATGCTAAATGGCCATTACTGCTGCTGTTGTTGCTGATATATTAGTTGTAGCTGTTGTTGTTGGTGCTGTTGCACTGTTGAATAACGACCCCATGGGAGTGACTAACTGACCGAGAAACGACCGAGGCATTGACTTATGGTTCTGATATATTTTCTACACAGGGAGCTTAACGTTTATGACTTTTATCGTAAAGACTGCTAAAATTCGACTTTTTTTATAAAATAAAAAATTAAAAAATTGTATAGAATAAAATAAAATCAAAGTAAAAAAAAAATAAAAAAGAAAATTAAAAAAATAAAATAAAATAAATGAAATAAAATAAAGTAAAATAAAGTAAAATAAAATAAAATAAAATAAAGTAAAATAAAATAAAATAAAATAAAATAAAATAAAATAAAATAAACTGAAATGAAAAAAAAAAATAATAAAAGCAATAAAAAACAAGGAAATAAAAAAAAATTTAACAAAATAAAATAAAATAAAATGGAATAAACTTAAACGAAAAAAAATAAAACCAAATAAAAAAAAATAAAAAATAAAATAAAATAGTAAATAATAATAAAATATCAATTAAAATAGCATAAAATAAAATAGAACAAAATAAATTAGATTTAAAATAAAAATCATAAATAAAATGAAATGAAAAAAAAACAATAAAAAAATGAAATAAAATAAAATAAAACAAAATAATACAAAATAAAATAAAATAAAAAAAATTAAAAAAAAAAAAAAAAAAAAAAAAATAAAACCAAATAAAAAAAATTTAAAAAAATAAAATACCATAAAAGAACATAGAACAAAATAAAATGAAATAAAATATAGAAGAATAAACTTAAACAGAATAAAATTTATTAAAATTAAATAGAATAAAACAAAATGAAACCATTTAAAATAAAACAACTGTGTTATTTGGAAAAAATTCCTAATGACGATTACCGTGGGTAATCGAAATATATCGAATTAAAAAAAAAAAACTTGCGTTTTATTTAAAATTAGTTGACCAGCTTCCAAACACAGTTAACAAAATAAAATAGAATAAATTAAAATAACATAAAAAAAAATTAAGTAAAATGAAATAAAATTAAAAATATATAATTAAAAATGTAAAATAAAATTAAATTAAATTTAATTAAAAAAAAATAAAAATTTCATAAAATAAAGTTAAATTTTTTGCAAAGTATTCAGAATATAAATAAATTTTATTAAACGTTAAATAGAAAAACATTTTCCATTTAACTGTTTGAATTGAAATGTCAAAAATGTGTACTAATTTCGCTCCCTGCTTATCACAAACTCCGCTTCAAAACACTAATGCGCTAACGATTTGCGTATTGGTTTTCAAGCAATTTACTTAGCGTTCAGCGCTCTAAACTTGAGCGCCCTTTTTCCCAACTTTCTACTCTAAAACTTTGTCATTAAACATTTATTCGTATTCTCTTACTCGTCGTTCTCCAGTTCCTGCACAACAGTTTGCCTTGCTGTCAACTGATATCAAAGTCACTTCAATGCCGTTCGCTTCATACATAAATAGCGTCAGCAAATAAGCCCTGAAAGTGACGGCCAGCACACTAGGGCAATGATGAATGTTGTTGGTGGCAGAGTGCAAATTTGTGTATGTATGGGTGTGTGTTCTGACTTCTGTCAACGTAAATATTTGCTATTATCTAGAAAATGAAGGACTTTTTTCTTTTGTTTAGATTTTATAATTACATACGTGCTTTGGGGTAAAGGGTTAATGTTATGTGATAGCTAGATAAATATTGCTCGGTATATCCCAATTGGTGCAGTTTTATTGCATTTTGCACCTATTTCATTCTATGAAATGCTTTTCATTTAAAAAACGCAATATAATGCTCGCTCTATAGAAACGCAAGTGAGTGGTGAGTGATTGCAGCTGAGTGCGTTACCCATACGCGCTTTTGGTCGTTAGAATAGAGGGGAAAGTTTTAAATTAAATTATTTCTATGGGAATGTACAGAAAAGAAGAAACTAGAAATTAACACCCTCATAAAATGTTTAAGCTGACTTTAAAAAAATTTAATGATATACATACATATATACATACATATTTACTTTAAAACCTGCCTGCAGCATTGTACAGGTGATAGAAGTTAAACTTCTTAAACAAACTGAATTATAAATCAAGTATATTGTTTCTCTGTCTTGCAGAATTGCTCTTGGTTTCACATTTTATCACTAACTTTCCTCAAACGCAAATTCTAATGTCCTTCAAATTTCAATTCTAATCAAAATATCACATAGCCACCTAAGAAGTTTTACTTCCCAAATCCAACTAATATGTCATAGTTTGAGGAGTTTAATTAAGTTTCTAAGTTAGTTGATGGTCTGGAAATCGCCTCCTATGTATCATTTGAGATTTTAAAAAGTTCAGGTAGCGCTAAAATATGTTCCTAGTTGAACATTCTTAAGTACCTACTGGATGATACATGAGAATACCCAATAATACTAGATGATGCTCCAAAATTCGATTTTGAAAGGAAATTTTTATTTAAAAACAAAAAAAAAATATTTAAGTATTTTATTCACACTTGATAGATATTTAATTTTAATATTTATAAATCAGAGAAACACAAATTCTAAATAGCCCCCAAAGATTGGGAAAATGTAGAAAATTTTTCATTCAAGCTCATTTAAAATAAGTTTGATCATACTTAAGAATACTAAAGAATACTCGAGAATGCTAGGAAATATTCAATTGTTGCTAAAACAAAATCACCATCACTATCACTATCACTATCACTAATCAATATCACTATCACTATCACTATCACTATCACTATCACTATCACTATCACTATCACTATCACTATCACTATCATTACACTATCACTGTTACTATTACTATTACTATCACTATCACTATCACTATCACTATCACTATCACTATCACTATCAATATCACTATCACTATCACTATCACTATCACTATCACTATCACTATCATTACACTATCACTGTTACTATCACTATTACTATCACTATTACTATTACTATCACTATAACTATCACTATCACTATCACTATATTTTTCACTATCACTATCACTATCACTATCACCATCACCATCACTGTTACTATCACCATCACTAACACTATCACTGTTACTATCACTGTTACTATCACTATTACTATCACTACCACTACCACTACCACTACCACTACCACTATCACTGTCACTATCACTATCACTATCACTATCACTATCGCTATCACTATCACTATCACTATCACTATCACTATCACTAATCACTATCACTATCACCATCACCATCACTGTTACTATCACTGTTACTATCACTATTACTATCACTATCACTACCACTACCACTACCACTACCACTATCACTATCACTATCACTATCACTATCACTATCACTATCACTATCACTATCACTATCACTATCACTATCACTATCACTATCACTATCACTATCACTATCACTATCGCTATCACTATCACTATCACCATCACTGTTACTATCACCATCACTATCACTATCACTATCACTATCACTATCACTATCACTATCACTATCACTATTATTAGCACTATCACTATCACTATCATTATCACTATCACTATCACTATCACTATCACTATCACTATCACTATCACTATCACTATCACTATCACTATCACTATCACTATCACTATCACTATCACTATCACTATCACTATCACTATCACTATCACTATCACTATCACTATCACTATCACTATCACTATCACTATCACTATCACTATCACATAACTCGGGAACCGGTTCTCATGTGGGCCGAAAAACTACTCCCTTTTAAAACATTCATTATTACCTTTCATTTGATACCCATATCGTATCAACACCTTCTAGGGCCACACCTTGGCCACGTTACGGTCAATAACTAGGGCTGACCCCAGCGCAATCTATCGAGTAAATTTTTTATAGAAACATTCCCTAAAGCAAAAACACATGTCCCAAATGTGAACCAAATCTTTTAAGCGGTGAAGTACCTTGGTGGTCTACAATGTACGGAAAACTCAGCAAAATTGCGAAATCGTGACTTCTCTGCTTTATAAATTTTTCGGTAGCAACAACTTAAAGTGTTGAATATTTTTTTTATCGAAAAACTTTCCACAGACAAGGTCTAAGAAAGTACTTTTTACATAATGGAAGTCGGTTTAGCCTTTTAGACATCCATCGCGGTCATACGAAAGCCATTTCATTTTTATGTATATAGATATCTTCATAGAAATAACCTATAAAAATCCTATCGCTTCAATCGCCTCCGATTTTACTTATGAATATTGTGTTGCATAATTTTAGGCGTTATTACGCATATAATCAGAATTCTAGTAAGAGTTTTATTATTGGGCCAAGAATGCCAATTTTGTATACTAGGTTGAAGCTTCACGGGCGGTAAATAAGAAAAAACTCAAGTTTTTCTTTATCCACATAATTGAATACAAAAAAAAAATGTTCCAGCTTCAGCAACCTTTGGAAGTTCTGATAAAAGAGATTAACTGATGGCATGATCAATATCAAATTCTAATCATTCCAGTGAACGAAGGGCAGGCATCTAAGTGAAATTTTCTTAGCTTACCGCGATTGCTTGCTAAAACTGCAGTGCTTACGTAGCCAGGAGTTGTACGAGTATAATGGGCGTTGGACTTGATTATGTGAGGCCGTGGAGAAGAAAATTCCAATTAGAACCATAGTAAACTCCAGGAAAGTTGATATGGAAAATTGTTGGTATTCGTATACTTTAAACCACTGAGAGAAAAATCATTTTCGTATTCACTTCTCCCTGCATCTACCAATTTTCTTTGTGTTCTGATTTATCTCTATATCTTTATTGTACTCACAATTTAATATAAACATTTTACACAAAAACTACGAAAACTTCCCCTAAAAGTAGGCCACCAAAAAAAGTACAAATATAAAATTGCATTTCATCAGTGCGATAGCTATTATCACAACACGCGACACATAATAGAGTTACATAACCCAAACGAATTGTGTAGTGGTTTGACCCTTCGTGTTGGTACTGCTTTCATTACAGCGTAAAAATGTTGGCCCTGGAATTGAGTGTACACACCCCCTGCAAAAAAAAGCGTCTAGGATGTATCCGGGATGAGTCGCAAAGGAGGATGCGACTAATGCCAGTTTTGGTCTCTTTTATATAGGTTGAAGTGATTCCTTTTGTTTTCGCATGTCCTTTGAAGACAATAATTGCCATCTTTTATGCCGGAAAGGGGAGTGTCGGACAGATCCCTTTAGTTCTCCTGCGGGTATGATCACATAAGTCTACTTTCAACACCTATAAGTAGGCTATATAATCATTCAATTATAGTCCACTGTAGACGAAAGGTATTGATCGGGGATCACTCCATTTAGAGATGGGTCGCACGATATTTTTTTCAAAGGTTTGGATGTATGCTTACGTGGTATGGATGCGTCATGCTATACGCCCTTGTTTTTGGCACTGTTTGTAAGTCTCTTATGCATTAACAGCAAGCAATTTGTTCACAAAGAACCACTCTCACGAATACACACACATATTTTACATGTTTAAGCATGAGTACACGTTTTTTAGTGCTTGGTTATTATGAATGTATCGACAGTTAAAATTATGTAAAACATGTACACTTGTGTTCAATATAATAGCAGTGAAATTAAAATGGATATCGTTAGATAAAATAAGAAGAAGCTGTGATTTTTAAAATTTAAAAAGTTCACAACAGCATGTCGAACTGACTAGATGCTGTGTATCCAACATCTGAATTAATCCCCTGATGAGGATCTCCGGTAGAGATTGAAATATATTGGGAAAAAACCAAAATAACGTGTTTTAATGCACCAGAGATTGAGCCAGCTTTAACCATTCGTTAAAATTAAAAACCGAAAAGGTCGCTGAAAATCTAAAATTTGTTATTTTCAGTTAAAATATAGCGAATTTTATAACAGAAACTACATAAAAAGAAATTTCAAAGTTTACACAAAGTTCAGGAAAGTTAAATAAACTTTTAAAAATAGCCATCAAAATATTCAAATTTTTTTGCAGAATTTCTAGAAAATTTTTGACTACGCAGTTTTGTAGACCAATCAATTTTAGTTTAACATTATGCCAGTTAGAACTGGCTCAAAAATATTCCTGGATTTTCAGAATTTCTTTCGTCAAGGGTGTTGAGTGATTTATTCCATGCAACGCATGAACAAAAGCTAATTTTGTAAGGAAAAAATACCCAACATCCTTGACAAAAAGTTTTCTAAAAATTCAGGTGAAATTTCGAAGTACTTCTAACTTACGCATTATTACGATAAAATTGAATGAGCTATAAAACTGCGGCCGCCGTGGTGTGGAGGTAGTGTTGCCGGCCTACCACACCGAAGGTCCATGGTTCGAGCCCTGGTACAGGTAACATCAAAAGTGATTTGAAAAAAGTTTTTCAAAACGGGGTCGCCCCTCGGCAGTGGTTTGGCAAACTCTCCGAGTGTATTTCTGCCATGACAGGCTTCTCAGCAAAAATTCGTCTCCTTTGTGGATGCCGTTCGGAGTCGGCAAAAAACTGTAGGTCCCACCAATTTGTAGGGAAAATTCAAATCGGCACACCACAAATTGGAAGAGAAGCTTGGCGCAAAAATCTCTTAGGAGGTTTATGATGATATACCTGTTGTATATCGCGCCATAAAGAGAATAGAACTGCATACTCAAAATTTTTTCCCAAAAATATTGAAATTTTAATGTAAATTTTTAAAAGTTTAATTAACTTTCCTGAACTTTGTTTAAACTTTGAAATATTTTTTTTTTGTGGTTTCTGTTATGGAATTCGTTATATTTTAAATGAAAATTATTCAAAACTCAGCTTCTTTTTATTTCGTCGTACGATATCCAATTCCATTTTACTACTATTCTATTGAACTCAACTGTATGTGTGCAATACATACACATGCCTTAGGTATTTACATGTATGCAAGTGTGCTTGTAACTGCATTGCCGCAATCTGGGCGCTCACACATGATGACAACCCAATTGACAGGAGATTGTTACAGCACAGAATTCAAACGATGTGGTAGATGCTCAAAAACCGTTTACATATATGTATGCCAGTGATCGGCAAAAACAGAGTTGTTAATATGAGAACTCATTTGTTTTTTAAATATTATATGAGTACCCAACAAACATTTCTGTAAATGCTTTTAAAAATATCTTACCGCAAACTTGTTTTTATAAGCGATATCCCGTATAGGAAATGTGATAAATTTTTGGCTGGGGCCTGGTTAGCATTTCCCTTTTAAAAATCATGGGCTTGCCATGGAAAGCATACGCAGGCCCTAGGTAGTTTTTTGTTGATTGGTAGTAATGTCTATTTCGGCCTTGCCTAGTTTTTTCCACGCAATACCAATTAAAAAAATTTCGAACTCGGGCACCTCCATATCACAGTAGTCTTCTCTATCCATTAAGCTATAACTTGAATTAAATGTCTCATCAATTTAATAAACGGCAAAAAACTAGGCAGAGCCTGTATTAAAAAACTAAGCAGGCCAATCTGGAAAGCACTAGGGAGGCCTTCCATGCCAGAGCTCTGGCAGGCCCTAGATAGAGTTGTAGGGAAAATGTAGTCATTGCATAGGTTAAGTATAGACTTTCCTAGATTATTTTCTACCCGGAAGTGATCAAAATTGTAACAGACAACTCAATCTTGAACGGATAAGTGACTATTAAGAGAAACGTGACAGTGAGGGTAATCGTGACCATGAAGTAGAACGAAACACTGACTGTGACCAGTGTTGTGCAAGCAGATTTATTATACTGGGTAAAAAATCATTCACTTTTCGACACAGTCTAATGCAGAAATAGTGATGTGCTTTACAGCCAGCAACTCAACACCACACTCACTGTCATTCTTTTCAAGGCATCGATGGATGCATATCATGATAAGTGATACAACAACAACAAATAATTTTAGTGGTATTGGCATGGTGAGGTGTTGCATGCTTTTAGGCTTATGCTTCTGTTTTAATACAGAGAATCATGTGACAGGATTATGATATAAATCGTTGCATATTTTATAGTGATCAATATGATGGGTGAGAAATTTCCAATATACCCTGCAAAAAAATGTGCGATTAATTTCTAAAGAGAGTGATCCGTGATTTATCCCTTTATCCAACGATTGGCTATAATTCAATATACATAAGGCCGAAAACCTTTGTTGTTAGTGCCTAGTTTTAGGCTTATTTGTAAAATTTATTTAATGAATAAACTTTGTATAATAATAATAATAATAATAATAATAATAATCAATATACATAAGTAAATTTTAGTTCTTGTAGCATACTTAGAGGAGTTAAGAGTCCAATTTGGGTAGGAAGTGGATTAATCTTTTCGTAAGCGTTCGGGTATAAATGAGTAAAATTGGTCCTTCCATAGGACATGCTGAAACAAATGTGAAAAGTTCAGCCTATACAAAGTGATCAGAACTGGCATTTGTCGCATCCTCCTTTGCGTCTCATCCCGGATGCACCCTAGACTAATCGCATTTTTTGCAGGGTACTAACATCCATGCACAAGGGCATACACATACACATAGGCTTACATACGCACACATTTATGTTGGGTACGCACTTAAACGTCAAAATAGCTTGCAAAAAAAAAAAACTGAGAATAAGCGGAATCCCAGATCACTTTCCAATGCATAAAGCATATTTGTTGATCTACTTTGAACTAGTTGCAGATTGGTATATTTCTGTAAGAATTGGCGCGATATACAACAGGTATATCATCATTAACCTCCTAAGAGATTTTTGCGCCAAGCTTCTCTTCCAATTTGTGGTGTGCCGATTTGAAGTTTCCCTACAAATTGGTGGGACCTACAGTTTTTTGCCGACTCCGAACGGCATCTACAAAGGAGACGAATTTTTGCTGAGAAGCCTGTCATGGCAGAAATACACTCGGAGAGTTTGCCAAACCACTGCCGAGGGGCGACCCCGTTTTGAAAAGTTTTTTCAAATCACTTTTGATGTTACCTGTACCAGGGCTCGAACCATGGACCTTCGGTGTGGTAGGCCGGCAACACTACCTTCACACCATGGCGGCCGCCAATTCCCAATGAGTTTCTGTCACTGTAGGGTTGCAACAAGCTTTTATCTGTATTAAAACAAGTACGGAAAGCGCGGTGTTCGGCTTTGCCGAAGGCTTTACACATTTCATGAATAAGTATCACGGTGTTAAGTGTCCGATCCTTACTTACAATAAGTACAAAATCTTGAAGATTTGATGGTATTACCCAGTTAACTTAAAGACACATAGCCCAAGTCCCGTTTATCGGTTTTACCGTTTATATGTGAGCTATATGTTATGTTGGTCCGATCTGGCTGATTTTCACTAGCCACATTAGCTATATAAAATGTATGAAGCCTGAAAAATTTTAAGCTTCTAGCTCTTTAGTTGCATAATTTATAGCCCAAAACCCATTAATCGGATATCGATTATATCGGAGCTATATGTTATTTTATTTCAATCTAACTCATTTTCACTAGTCATATTACGTATATAATATGTACCAAATCTGCAATAGTTTTGCGTTCCCAGCCTTTTAATTGCATAATTTATAGCCCAAAACCCATTTATCGGAACTATCGATTGTATGGGAGCTATATGTTATTTTGGTTCAATCTAACTGATTTTCACTAGTCATATTACGTATATAATATGTACCAAATCTGCAAGAGTTTTGCGTTCCCAGCCTTTTAATTGCATAATTTATAGCCCAAAACCCATTAATCGGATATCGATTATATGGGAGCTATATGTTAATTTGGGTTCAATCTAGCTGATTTTCGCTCGTCACATTACGTATATAAAATGCATGAAGCTCCTAGCTTTTTAATTGCAAGATTTATAGGTCAAAACCCGTTTATCGGAACAATCGATTGTATGGAAGCTATGCGTTGTATTGGTCCGATCTTGTTTGTTCCGACAAATGATCAATATATTACAAAATGGCGGCCCCATACCAAATTGCATCGGGATAGCACAAAACATCCAATGCATAAATCGACTCAGCTCATCGCCCTGATCATATTGGTATACTTATTGGTGGGTCTATCTCTTCTTCTTCTCATACTTATAAACATCGGACCAAAGTTATAATACCTTTTCATATTCATGAAAGGTATAAAAGATTATGATACTGAACCGTTCTTGCTCCTGCTACAAAAAAAAAAGTGGCTGCTGAAAAAATGATTATACCAAAGCAATGAAAACATCAACAACAACAAGAAAAGCCGAGTATAGCAGCGTAATACCGCGTCGCAGTGTTCTACAAATTAAAGTGGCATACATTTTTTGTGCCTACAACTTAAGCGGGTTAAGTGAAATTGTGTAAGTTTCATGGCGCATTAAAAGCTCATAGCTACCCAACATATGCCGCACCGTTTTTTATTGAAATACACCAACACATACACACATATTTATTCACATATATATTTCATATTTATTTATATTTGTTGTATGAATTTTAAGCCATTTGATGGGTTTATTGAGCCACTTTTGAAGCGTTATGAGATGAGCTGAAAAGTTAACAAGAAATGTGGTCGACTTTGGTGTTGGTGGAAGCTTAAAGGCGCAAGTACTGTGCGCGTGTGGTAAGCGGAAAAAGCTATTAATCTTATTACACAATTTGGTTTTCTTCGTAATTAAAAGAATAAATTTTTACCTTGCAGTTGGTTTGTTTGACCGATATGAAATATTTTCAATTGAAAGTCGAAATGTTATGAGTTTTAAAGTTAAGCTATGATTAACGAGCAAAATTTTCACATCACTTCAAACACTTTAAAGCTGAAATAAATGTGCTGAAATAAATGTGGCAGTGGTAAGGTGAAAGAATCATATCGGCGCTCAGAAGTTTGAGGTTAGGTAGCAACAAGGATTTTTCAGCAAATCATTGCAAGAGGTTGCCACTTAATTGTGCCTAGCAATAATGTTTGTCAAATGGTTTAGACGGTTAAGCGCCAAAATGTGTCTCCAACTATGGGATTATTAGGTAATAAGGTCAGTTGAATTTATTTCGAGTCGCTAAGGGAAAGAGAATTCAGATTCGGTAAACAAAAAAAAAAAACATAGGTCGCCAGTGGGTTAATCCATGATCTCTAATGGATTAAAATGCGTAAGATAAGCTGCTCTCGTGTAGATAAAGCAATTTTGATTTAAAAAAATGTATTTTAAAATGTTGAGCACCGGCATAAATGTCTAACGGATCTTTTCGAAAAGAGAAATAACATCAATTGGCATTTTTTTTAGGTCGCACAATCAATAACCGTTAATGGGTTAAAATGCATAGATTAGCTGCTCTAGTGTATGTAAATAAAGCGATTTTGATGAAATTTTTTTTTTCAATTTTTTGAGGACGCGCCTAAATGTCCAACGGAAATGTCAAAAAGTGAAATAACATCAATTGACGTTATTTCCATTTGCGATGCGCAATAAAGTCAATGAACATTGTATCCGTTGATCTTATTACCAGTGACCGATTACTTTAGTGATGCACAGCCGTCGATAAAATCGGTCACAGGGTCTCAGGCCTATGATTGCGCTAAAGAAATGGCTACTTAGTGGCCTTGATTGTATAGCAGTCGTAGAAGAATCAGAGATTCCTGAGCTCTTTTCATGTGTTTGCAGTTTATGGTACGGACCCCACTTGTTCCATAGAGAACTTGGTGTCACCATAACAGAACTCAGAAGGCTTACACTATCTTCGTGGCGTGAACTCTGAACTTGATATCCGATTTTCTAAAATTGCTCTGGTTTTTAAAATATGCCTAGGGAGGCGTAAGATTAGCATAACAATGGGCAGTGACGAGCCTGCTGTCATCTACAAGCTCTGCGATCTCTTGCTCTCTTGTGGTCGATTGAAAAAACGCACGTGATTGGTAGCCAAGAGGTCTCCAAATTCCCAATCTGTATTGCCAATTCTTGTAGTAATGGTGGTGATGGATACGTTTTAGCAGAAATACTCTCAAAGCATATGCCGCTACCCAAGGAAGCTCAACCTTACTATAAAAAAAAAAAAAAGTTTTATGTAATATTTAAATTATTTACGCCAGCAAACACTGGAATGGAACCAAGTACTAGCAAAATAGACGCTCAGTACCTCACACAAAACCACCATAATAAAAGCACTACCAAGACATTTTGTCATATTTCCAAAAAAAAAAAATGTCTAAAAAAATTAGCTGAAATACTGGCAAATGATTGCAAAGAGACTAAGAAGACAAACAAATTGTGTATAAGAGCACAAGCATTTTTCATTGCAGTGCTGGGTGCCCAGTAAAAGTACCAGTGCAGAGAGTTCGATAGTTGAGAAAAAGCAAAACATATTTTTACTTGAACTTTTCATAAATGCCATTCGAATTGCATCCGTCTACTTCAGTCACGCATTTATGCGCTGTTGTTGTTGTCGCTTTGAGACAGTTTTTTGAGTTTTCTGTCTGCTATGACAAATGAACTATTCGCCTAGAACTTCTTCCTGCCATTTTGTATTGTAACTGACATACTGTGAGTTGTTGTTGTATGTAGATATTACAGTTACTTTGCTGTGGTGCGATAGCAAACTCGGCAGAAAAAGTAATGGTTCAAAACTAGATTATTTTAATTCAACCCAAACAAGTCCGAAAAAGTCAAAATCTGTACCAAAAAAAAATTTTTTTATTTTTGGAGAAGACTGAAAATAAAAACTGTTGAAAATACCCAGTGGAACATATTTTTTTAATTTAACGTTCGTTTCGCCTCAGAGACGAATCGTTCGCCTGTTTGCAATATGTAAGACGATCATAGCAACAGAAGAAAATTCTCTCAGCAAAATAAAAGTCAAATAAAATAAATTATTTGTATTAAATTAAATTACTGTTGCCAGATTTTTAAAATTTAATGGAATAACATAAAAAACTTTATGAAACCTAACAGATTCATATCAGTTTCTATATAAATTACATGCGGCAGTATTCACTTCAGATATGCTCTCCCATTAATTTTTGACATGACGTCAGAAACAAAGGAGGCGAACGAAAATGATAGAGAACACGCGAATTGCGAATTGTAAGAAAATTAGGAGTCGGAATGGCTTTTGGGCCTTTCGGGATAGTCTCGAGACAATTTCGGAATCATTTCGAGATCGTTTTCGGAATATTTCAGAACATTTTTGAGATTATTTCGGGACTCTTTGGCGATCATTTCGAAAATGTTTTCGGAACTGTTTTTTGCACGATTTCCGGAACTTTCTCGGTATCATCTCGGGATTATTTCACTTTTCGGGATGATTTCGGGGACGTTTTGTCCTTTTTTTTAGGTATAATTTCTGAATGATTTAGAGACTGTGTTCGGGACTTTTTTCGGCGCATTTTGGGGTCTCTTGGGCGATGAATTCGGGATCATAATGATATTTTAGATATTATTTCGAATTGTTTTTGGCACCATTTTTCGGGATCATATCAGGATCTCTTTTTGATAGTTTCTTGGACTTTTTTGAGAGCTTTTTCGGAAATGGTGCAAACATATGATGTTATGAACAATCTACAAATAGTGCGGAAAAATTTTGGAACCCATCCAAAAGGGTGGCGAAAAGATGCCGAAAAAAGTCCCAAATTGATTCCGAAAACGTAAGAAGTTAGTATTTATCACGTGTGCTGGCTACATGCTTTTCTCATTATTTTAAATTTTTTTTTTGATTATTTTCTTTTTTGTTTTTATTATTAATTGCTGCTTGTTGGAAACAATTCAAGTAGTCATGGATAATTTAAAGAAGCATCTTATCAATGGATTCTCAATGCTAATTCTACCTTAACTGCTCTCGTTTTGAGTAGTCTCCAACTATTTCTTTTGACACCAGGTTTCACGTTACCACGGCTTACCGCCAGAAAATGTGTTAACATTTTTACTCTTCTCCCTTTTATTGTGCCACTTTTTGTGTGTTACTTTTGTATCTCGAATTTTACTGAGCCACACACAGGGAGCAAACCCCTCTTTAACTTAATTTATTCAAAACGAATTTGTTTCATGCTCATTTTAGCGCAATCAAATGCAAATTTATGCACATTTCCAATACTTTGGCCAACAGTGAAAAGAGCAGCAGCAGCAACAGCAACAACAGGTAGAACAACATCCAACTACAGCCTCAGTCAAGCCAAGTGTCATGCTGCAGCATACATAAACATACATACAGACAAAAAAAGTTTCTCCCTTCTACACTCCGTTGTTCACAAAATTTCGCACTAATTTCAATGTTGTTAGCTTCATTTTCTTCTTCTTCAATTACAACGGGAATGTGCAAATTAACTGCTTCGGGTGATTTAAGCAAAAACCCAAAAGTCAGTAGCAAATATGGCGCATGTATGAGAACATTGCTATCAATATCTATCTATTCAACAGTGATGCGTAGTTCTAAGTAACGGGTTTCAGCAAAATATTCAAAAAAGGTTCGAAGAGACTGGTTTTATTTGTTTCAAGAACAATCCATAAATGTCTTGGCGAAAGCTGTCGCAGCGACTCGAATGTTGTCGTAGTTAAAACAGCCCTTAGCTGAGACTCGAGTAATATGATAAGATTGAAAAATTGGTTACAGAAATCGTGAAATTGCACCTTAAATCATTCATCTTTTTCATTATTATAAGCAGAACTGTTAAATAATGATTACTAATCGTAATGATTACCGGTTTTAATTTTAATTATTTTCTTGCGAATCCATTTAATAATTGATTACAATTACTTTAAATTTTTAATGATAATTTTCCAATTAATTAAAAAAGTTATCAAAAAAAAAATTATGATTTTATACGATTATTAAAAAAATTAAACATAAACATAAAATAAAAACCGGTGTTTTGATTACTTTTGCCTATTTTCGATTTTTTCTGATTTCTTTTTTTATTATTTTTGATTTACTCAGTATTGCTGTAGAAGCACATAAATTTACAAATCAACGATACTGAAAAAAATAAAAAAAAAAAATAAAAAAAAATCAAAAAAAAAAAAAAGTCAAAAACAAAACAAAAAAAATTAAAAAAAACAATCAAAAAAATTAAAAGTAATCAAAAGCAATCAAGACAACCCTTTTTTTTATTTTTGTTACTATCTTTTCTATTCTAATCAAATAATTTTTCTGGAAAACAATTAAAATAATCATTACCAATTAAAAAAGAGATATAATTGATTTATTACTAATTACTAATCAAATTTAACAGGTCTTAGAATTAAGCTGCTCCGCTTGTAACCTGAATCAAGGAAAACAGTTCTAAAAATACTCAAAATGGCGCATCCCTACCATTCACTCCCATTCATTCATGCTTGACAGGGCGTATGCGTGACATTTACTGTTTGCAATGGCAAAATCATAAAACATTGCACGACGCCACAGGCATTTTCTTGTTTATCATTTGTCATTTACATGCATACATACAGAGAAATGTAACAAAGGTATAAGTAAGACGACTGATAAACTCTGTTGTTGTACATGAGTTAATAATTATGAGCTCGTAAAAAGCGATGGGTGAATTGCTAAAGGAGTTGTTTTGCTCTGGAAGGAAGTGAGCAGTAGGTAAATTATGTTGTGCTGCGAACTTGCAGTAGTTGAGGGAAGTACGAGGAGCCAATTATGCCATGGCACTAAAGTGGGGAAACAGGTGAAGGTCAACAATGAACGCCTATAGGCAATTGTATGTAGGCTGCTTGAGGTTCGTATGAAACATTTACGATAGGCGATAAAGCGTTAAAGCTTGAACTTTTTTGTTTTTATATATTCAATATGATATTCATGCTTTTTATCAGCGCGAACATTCATGAATACTTAAATTTAAATATCGATTTTGTTTACATAAAATTGTCACATCGATTGGTTGTAGTATTTTGCTGATATGAGCTAATAATGGTGGCAAACCAGTAAACCATTTATTGCGCTATTGATGAAATCGATGGTGTGCCGATGAGGCGACTACCGATTATCAATTCTATTGAGTTTATTGAAGATGTGACAAGCTATAATAAAGACCTAACATCGCGTCACGCTTTCAAGGTCAAGGAATCTGCAGGTTTGTTATGAAATTAAAATAAATAGCGGGCAGTTCCAATCGCCTTATGTGAAAACTAAAAACTAGCTGCTTTATATTTCTTGTGTTAACTCGCGTTCTAACTGTAACACTGTCCACCGATTTGGTCTTAGTATGGCATGAAGTACGATTAACTGAAGACCAAACACTGCTTGCGGAGCTTGAGGTTTTCATTAAGCGCTAAAGAATATGCGCCACAGTTGACTAGATCTTCATTCTAGATAAATTCGCCATACAGTCCATTCTCGATGAAAAGCACGTGGTGAAGATATCACATGTCCGATGCGAATCATAGTCAAGCAACCCAGAATGAAACCAAACCTTCTATAAAACTTAAAGAATCAACATTCATCATTTACTGGTGGTTGACGGTCTAAGCGATTTTCTTCGTTGCGTATCAAAACACATCGCTCACCAATTTTTAGCGATAACTGACTCCAATTGGAAACAGAAAGTAATTTCAAGCCAGCCTCCAGCTACTTTTCTTTACTATGCTGTCGAATTGGAGTGCTGCTAGGAAACTTTTTTCAGCCAGATCTTCTTTGTCCATTCATATAACATGACCGAGCTAGCGGAGTCTTTGGGCTCTGATTCGCTGCACTATGATTATATCTAAGTAGAGCTATTAAATAATGAAATTGAAAGAATTTGGCACTGAAATTGAATAAGAATCGGTTCCACTCCTTGATCTCGTGAGTAAAGCACTATTGGTAGCTGGTCCAAAATAAAACAAGTAAGGAAAGGGCTGTCTTCGACTTGGCCGAACTCTTTATACCTTTCATGAATACGCATCACGGTTTTAGGTGTCCGATGGCCATACCAAATTTCATCAAGATATCTCAAAAACTGAGGGACTAGACAGACGGACATGGCTAAATCAACTAAGCTCATCACCCTGATCAATTCGGTATACTTATTGGTGGGTCTATCTCTTCTTCTTCTCATACTTACAATGAAAGGTATAAAAGAAATAATGTTGTAGTAAACACAAAAACAGCTATGAAGGTCTGATGAGCATAGTCTCTTGCTTGAATGGCACCGGCTCGGGTAGTGGCACCTTGTGCCCGACTGCAACTTGAATGAATTGTTTGTACCTTTGAATCTTCTGGTGGTGGGTTTTAGTCACCTATAACCTCATACACCGAGTTTTTTTAATACAAAGTAAAAAGTCTTCAAAGTATCGTGAAGGAATATTGTGCAAGTTGAGGTTATCTCCTCTTTGAATAGCCAGTAAAACGAGTTTCTTTTCACCAAAAAGGTTACTCTTGAACGACCGCAAAGACTAAAATACTCTGGACTTTTAATTTATAGATATTTTTATGGATGATTATAAGTCCAAGAAAAGAATGGCTTTGGTATTTAAGGACAAAACTACTAAGGATTTGGAGCGTGTTTCAGTCCAGGCTAATGACTATTGATAGGCATGCTCGCAGGCTACTTTCTAGAGATCGAGCGTCGTCTGGTATAATTTATTCTTGTAGACATCAAAAATCTTCAAGGTAGGTGTACTCTAACCAATGCAGCGTTCGCAACTAGGAAATTTATGAGCTAAGTAGCCTTACTAATACCCACGAGAATTGGGTGTATGAAAGATTATAATGAATATTCTCGAAATTGTGGTAACGACGCCATGAAGCGGAAAGCCATTGGTCTTCCGTCGCATAAACGTGCGAGAGTAAAAATTGGAATTATGGCACTTCTCCTACAGATCCTGAAACCGGCATAGGAGCTGGTTATTAAGAGTTATTATTGTGTCTCTTGGTTCTGTCAGGTCATCGAGAATAACTCGTACAAAGACATAATCAGAGTTAAGTTTATAATTAATCTTAATCGTCCAGGGAAACTTGGACACAGTTGAAGTATTAAGACACATTGCCAGGGGAATACATGCAAAACGTATGGGAATCGCCACAAATGAATCTGTCGTAGCTACGGAAAGGAGCAAGAGGTTACAAGTTTAGGTATTTATTTAAGTAATGATGTCCAGCTAGGGATTTTTTATGAGAAAGAAGTCAACGAGATCGACATGGTATTGTGGCATTTTTGCTCATCTTCAAAAAAATTAAGTCGTCCCTCAGCAGTGGGCGGAAAACCTTACGACTGCATTTGTGCTTTGATTGGTTTTTCAGCGAAAATGTATCTCGTCGGAGTTGGCATGAAAACTGAGGTTCCACGCATTTCAAAACAAAAATAATTATAGTTAGTATACCCCGAATTGAAAGATATGCTTGGCTTAAACTCCTCAAAGTAATGTATATAGCGCTATTATATTGCTTCTTTTTGTCTATTAGAGTGCTTAAAATAATCCCCCCTGGTTCGTTTTAACAAGTTTTTATGCTTACTTATTTTAACTAACACCCTGTATAAAAATAAGAATAAAGTAAATACAGTCTTCAATGTCAACTAAGCATCATTATCAAATAAAAATATTCTCACTGATTAATATTATGACTAAAATATATGACCTAAGCACATAAAACATAGATGCTACAGAGAGACAACGAATTTCACAGGGTGTAGGGTCTGTCCAGAAAAGTTACACGTTGCTGCCTGCTTCTGTCTGTACCTTGTGTATAGAAATCTTGTTTGACTGCTTTGCTGATATGTATGTGACGCTATGCTTGTGTGGGTGTGTGTGTATGCAAGCGATTTGCTCATTGTTATTATTCGGTAATCGTGCCTAAACACGATGAATGCTATGAATCAGCAAAAGACGAGAGCAACTGCGTTTACCATCAATATACACAGCTTTTACAAAACCCAAATAAGTGATTATTTATGCTACACTTATTTCAGCTCACAATACTCAAGAAGGCAGTTAATTTGTTTTGTTTGTGTAATATTTGTGGTTATACTTATGGAATAGAGTAAAATAAAATAAAATAAAATAAAATAAAATAAAATAAAATAAAATAAAATAAAATCAAATTGAATAAAATCAAATGAAATAAAATTAAATAAAAAAAAAAAAAAAAAAAAAATAAAATAAAATAAAATAAAATAAAATAAGAAAGAATAAATTAAAATAAAATAAAATAAATTAAAATAAAATAAATTAAATAGAATAAAATAAATTAAAATTAAATAAAAAAATGAAATAAAATAAAATAAAATTAATTTAAACAAAATAAAATAAAATAAAATTAAAAAAATAAAATTAATTAAAACAAAATAAAATAAAATAAATAAAAATAAAATAAAATAAAATCTAAAAAATAAAATAAAATTAGTTAAAGTAAAATAAAATAAAGTAAATAAAAATAAAATAAAATATAAAAAATAAAATAAAATGAAATAAAATTAAAAAAGAAATAAAATAAAATAGACAAAAATAAAATAAATTAATTGAAATCAAATTAATTAAAAGTAACTATGATAGCGGGAAGGAAGTGAAAGGAAAGGAAAGAAAGGGCAAGGAAAAGGAAAGAATAGAAAGAAAAAAAAGAAAAAAAGGGAAACAATAAAATGTAATACAATAAAATAAATTAAAAATAGAGATTTTTGAAAGAAGAGAAAAGCAAATAAAAAAATATATATTTAAGTAAAGGAACAGCATAGACAGGAAGGCACAGCAGGGCACGAAAGGAGTAACCAATATTTTAAATTAAATTAAATTTTGTTGTTGAAATTCATAAGTTAAGTGTCCAAACTGTGGTAAAATTTTAAAATTTATTTTCTGAGCGTTCTAATGCACACCTAATCAGTAATCTAATTTAATAACAAAGTAAGTCTCAATGCGTGGATGATTAAAAAATTTGTTGCATACCTTAAGGGCGCATATTTCAATACATTTTTGTGTAGTTAAAAAATTTACACAAAAACTACCATCAATTAATTAAAACGTCTCATTCAGTCTTGTTCCTACGCCGCATGTCGGTCTTTGGTTATTTCCGTTTTGACCATATCTTCGGTTGCATTTTTTCAAGTTTCGCCTAATACCGACTTTTGTGCATAGCTACACTTTTCAATTATCTTCCTTCTTTAATTCAATCATTCGTTATCGCCAGTCATAAAACCAGCTGTTTTGCTATATTTTGTATAATTTTTTTTATTGCTTTTGTTACCTCCGGTATTGTTTTCTTATTGCATTGCTCTTTGGCATGAATTGCAATTCAGGTTTTGTAGTTTATATATAAAAGCTTGAAGCCGGTTTAGCTGCGCACAAGCAATTGTTTTAAGTCAAAGCCAATGAAGAAGAAATACAATTTTAAAAATATTTATACTCATTACACATTAACTGTAAAAGAAGAAGAAGAGGAAGAAAAAAAATTGCGACTCATACCAGTTGCTAACTGCTTTTGAAGGCAGAGCATTTGAAGTAATTTTTGGTTTGTGTGTACATATATCGGTGTGCGACTGCTTGAGTTCGTGAACATAAACATGTATGATGTGTGGTTTATATTATTGCTGGTACTCGTTTAATTGGTTTACTTTGATGGTGGTAATTGTAAGTCAATTCAAAAGTTGTGGGCGCTTGCGGATATTTAGCGCGACCAGAAATTAAGCGGCTTAAAAGAGCTTTACCCAAAAGCAACAAATTGTGAGTATGATTTTTGGTGTGGGTGCTCACCTTGCTTGAACACCAGAGAGTAAATATGGGGCATTCCTTTGAAATGAAAGGTTTCAAAAATAATTTTAGATGTGTGAACCTCTTCGTTGAGGGTGCTGGAGAATTAGACACTAAAAGGAATATGAAAAAAGTCAACATACACCAAATGAGAACAACACAATAATGGCAGAGAAAGTAAAATTAGAAAAAATGCGAAATGGTAGTAAAAGGTAAGGAAGAAGAGTAAATAAAAAAAAGAAAAGAGGATAATTAAAGAAAATTTAGCTGAATGAAATGAAAAGGAAGAAGGAGCAGAATTATGAGTAGGATGATAACAAAGAAGAAGAATAAATGAAAAGAGAAAAGAAAGGGGAAAATAAATTAAAATAAAGATGACGGAAAAGAAGAAGCGAAATTATTTTGTCGATGATAATGAACAAAGTGACGATGGCGATGGTAAGAGTTAAGGTCACAGTGATTTGAACCATGAAAATGGCCTTAGCACTGACAGTGACCAATTTCGTGACCAGATCAGTGACCATGAATGGCACCAAAACAGTGACATGGAAGTATCTAAGTGACCGGCATACATCGCAGTGACAAACGCCATGCCATTAACAGTGATAGGGAAAGTTACAGTGACAGTGAGAGTCCCCGTGGTAGCCACGGGGCCAAGAGAGATGGCCGTGATAATGGCAATGAATGTAACGTGACAGCAAAAGCTTCACGAGCTCTTGATACACAAGCCTACAAATTAATAGTAAACTTTTTTTTTATATATGCCAAATAGACCTGAATTAAAAAATTAAAAAAAAAACTAACGGTTTCTTTTGTTCTTTGGAATATAAAGTCGTTTTTCAGCTAGAGTAAATCTGTGTCCGAGCCGGCTAGGCCCCTAATGAGCGCTAGTAGGCCAGGGTGTACTGTTATTACAGCGCTTGGTGGGGTAAATCCCGAATCATAGCGTTATGTAGACCCGGATATCGTCTGAATGAGCAACAAAAAAAAATTCAGCATGGCTGACTTTTTAATTACTAAACGGGTCTTAATTTGCTCTTAATATTTCACTCAACTGCTTCTGCGTTTCGTTTAATTCACAAACATTTTTTTAATTAGCTTCAAGCTTTATTTCAGTCCCCTGAACTTGACTCACAAAGGCAGTGCTGGGCATGCGCTTTGCTAATTACTACACTTGTCTAAGCAACAGTTTTGTGGTAAAAACAACAAAAGAGAGATAAAAAAAACAACAAACACTTGAGCTTAAATATTGCTTTAGATAGTGTGAAAACTTTTAAGAAATTTTGCATGGAACATATGTTAAGTACTAGTTAAGAAACTACTAATCTAAAGTAGTTTTACAAATACTTGTAAAAGCTATCACCATTAGGAAAAAAAAATTGAATTTTTTGAGTTTTTAAATCAGCATTGCTCTGCATGACGAGAATATAGAAATATAGAAATATAGAAATATGCCTTAAGTCATGAGTTAACAGTAACATAAATAAATACACAACAAAAAATGGTGTAAGCTTTTATCAGAAACTATATTTATTTGTGGTATAAGGCGAACAGAAAGTGAAAAATTTAGCAGAATTGTTGCAGTGGCCATAAGCTTTAATTTTGTGGGAACAGTGACTATGAACAAAACATGACAGTGATTGGAACATTAGCCACGAAGGGAACAGTGAGAGAGACCGCCAGATAAGTGGCCATGATAGGAACAGTGATAGTGAACGGAATGGTGGTTGGAACAGTGGCCACGAAATGAATCAGTGAACGCAAACGGTACTACTTATGAACGGTACCGCAACAGTGATCTGAGCAGTGACGATGAAAAGAACGGCGAGAGTGGCATGAACTGTGAGAATGATCCCGTCAATGACCAGGACTTTTACAGTAGAACTATTTTTACAAAATGTTTAAAGAAGGAGTATGGCGGAATCGGTGTTTGCTCTTGTGATCGATAAGTGTTATTATAAGTAAAATAGCCGAAAAAGGACACTGAAGATGGCGCAATGCCGAATAAATTTTTTTAGAAAAACATTCTTATTACTTTAAAGTGGGTATGAGTGATTGGGCAATCAATTGATTAATGATAGTGGTTTTACGATTGTTTCAATGAAAATATTTTTAGGAAGGGTAACTTTAGTTTTATATTTATTTACCCGCTACAAACCCAGAAACGGGTTCGCTTTTTAATAATTTTTTCTTTATAGACATAATGCACTACATTCTACGCCCTTCTACTGACGATTTTCCATTTCACAGCAATAAATCTCTTGGACTTAAACGAAAAAAAGTTGAATGACCCTCAAGAAGGCGTGTAGCAAGCTAGTACCAGCTTATTATAAGCTTTAAAATTAGGTCATTGTGCTTAATTGAATGTCTTGTAATACGGTCTTGTGTAAACCTTTCCTTACCAAAGATTGTTTTTGACTATATTTAGTGCAAAGAAGGTTGTATTGAACACTATATCAATACATTAGGGTCATCCTTCAAAAAATCTTACCAATGTTTTTCAGTCTAATACCTTCATGCTGTAATAACATGACCAAAGAGATCACCCCGAGTTTCGATCCAGATTGGAGACGGTTAAGGTGTGTCTCACAAAAGTCAAATTTAAGATTATTTTCTTCTTTGAATGATCATCTAACCGCCTGGCCGATTTTGAGCGTCTAGCATAACTCTCACAAAAGTCAAATTTAAGATTATTTTCTTCTTTGAATGGTCATCTAACCGCCTGGCCGATTTTGAGCGTCTAGCATAACTCGCCTTTCTTCGTTGCGCCAATTGGAGATATCGCGTGACCGCAAATCGGTCTGCACTTGGTCCTTAAATCCGGGAGTGGGAAGTGGTCAGCTGGGTTTTAAATCCCTGAACTAGGTCGAATTTAAAATATTATAAAAAAAAAAAAATTATATTATTATAAAAGCGTGTGCGAAACGACTAAGCCGTCATTATTTTGGACCAAACTTCATACTGGGTATTATATTATATCTCCGCCTATATTAGTATCGACGTGGAGGCTTGGAAAATCTTGTATAAGCATTGTCTCCCAACATTTATATACAACCCAAATATACATTGATATCTCTAATGATAAGTCCATTTGATGAAATTGAGTAAGAATTATTAACTATTTTTTAGGTAATTTTTTATGGTAATAGTTAATAATTTAGGATTTTTGGATTTTTAAAAAATTGTAAAAATAGTTGTTTATATATTGAATTATTCTTTAAAATTTCGAAATTATTAATTATTTTTTAGTTTGATATTATATTTAAATTTTAAGTTTTATTTAGAATTTGTTTGTTATAAATAAAATCCAAAAATTTCGAAATTATTAACTATTTTTCGAGTTAGTTTTTAATTGTGTATTAATTTATTATTTTAAATTTTAATAAATTATTTTTTATATTTTAATTAGGGGTTAATTATAAAAAATTGTTTATCGAGTTTTTTATTGTGGGGATTATTTTATTTTTAATTAAAATATGTTATTAATTAATAATTATAATTATAGTTATTTTAAATATTATAATTATAAATAATTTTTAAAATTTTATTATTTCTATTATATCTTTTATTAAAAGTTAAGTTTTATTAAAAGTTAAATTTATTTTTAGCTTATGTTACTTATTTAAAATTTAATTTTGATGAAATTTTTATGTAAAAATAATAAAATTATGTTTAAAAGTTTTATTTTAGCTTAAATTTGTATTATAAATTTATTTTATATGTAAGTTTTTGCATGCATTTTTATTTATTTTAAAAATTAAATAAATTATAATTTAATCTCAGTGAATAATTTTATAAATCAAAGAAATTTGGAATTAGTGATTTTTTTTAGTATTGGTTAATTTTGTGCCAGCAGCCGCGGTTATACAAATTATACAAGTAAAAATTTTTTAGTGAAAGTAATAAAAAAATAAATATGAATTTATTAGGTAAAATTTTAAATTTATTAAGTTTTAAATATATTTATATATATATAAATCTTTTAAATTTTTATATTTAACTAGGATTAGATACCCTATTATTAAAAATGTAGTTTCAAACACTAAGGTAGTAGTAGTTATGTTCTTGAAACTTAAAAAATTTGGCGGTATTTTAGTATATTCAGAGGAACCTGTTCTGTAATTGATAATCCACATCTATAGTGCATCATTTTATGGTGGCAACTTTAGCGTGAAACTGTTTTAAGTGTATCGCGCATGTACTCAAAACCGCTTCTAAACAACTGAGCTCAAAGCTGAAAACATGTATTTAATGTGTTGAGCAGCTGAAGACGGCTCCTAGTAGTGGCTGGTCTGCGTTCATTGAGTGTGGCTTAGGAGTTTAAAGTAGTGAACAAAAAAGAAGAAGAAAACTAAAAAAAGAAATTTAATTAAAACAGCAGGTATGACAAAACAAAAGATATAATCAAAATGATAATAAAATTTGAAATAATAATTAAAAATATTAAAACATAAAACGAAAAATTTTGTTAAAAGTGTGTTGTTAGTGCGAAATAATCGAAACGAAAGTTGCTAAAAACCTGCTGCCGAAGTAAATGGTTTGTGCAAAAAAATTTGCCACGACTGCAAAACCGACACAGTTTTTTAAACAAAACACGTAATTAATTAGAATTAAATGCGCGATTTCATATGTTTTTACGTGCTGCAATAACAAATGTGAAAACAATAGATATGTAGTGTTAATTAAAATGCAGATCTGTTCATAAGCCAGATTAAGTGTTTGTAACAAATTGATTTTTGTAATTTGTTGAACGCTTAAAGCAATTGGAATTTTATTTAAATAGCTAGTTATTATAATTTTTTTTTTGATATTTGAAGTGCAATAAAAGAGAAATGTTTAGTGCCTAGTAATTAATATTTTTTTCCTTCTCTCCACGCAGCATAATTGAAATGGTGTTTTTAAAAGTTTGCATATTCGCCATTGTTGTTGGTAAGTAATTTTTAAATCGTATTTTAAATAGTTACATGTTTTTAATTAGCAATTTAAATTAGTTTTTGTTCTAATTATTGACCATTGACATTGAAAATTAGCTTCACTTAGCTGTTGTTATACGAATTGCTTTGGGGTTTGAAAAAATTGCGGTGGGTGTACTTAATGAGCGTTTATGTTGCTTAAATGTATTATTAGGCATATTGATTAGGTAAGCTATTAAGTGCAATATTTTTAAAAAACTCAACAAATTTAGATTTTTGTGAAGCTTTTTAATTTTTTGGCAGCAAATATTTAATAGCCAAAGTCAAGTTAGTTGTTGCCAGCGCCATAGTCTCCCCACCAAGAGGCGCCATAACATAAAACAAAAAAAGTTTGAGATTATGACAGACTTTCTGTGGGGGAGTGTCATAATGTCAGTTGGGGTTATTACACCTTGAAGCCCAAATAACTGGGAAATGTTGAGGAAACCAATGACTTTCTAACAGTGCTGCGCGTTAATCAATTACATTTTTAATTCAATAAATTGATTTAAAATTAATTGCAATTAAAATTTTAATTGATCGTTGCAATTAAATTATTTAAAATTAAATTAATTACAATTGAAAAATTTATAATTAATTTTTTAATTGTAGTATGATGCAATTAACAATAATTAACGATTTTTACAATTACCCGGGTAGTTCTAGATTGATTTAATTCAAATATGCAATACAATTTATCAGGGGCACAGAGTTTTCACGAAAGTGATATTTGCGGCCGCCGTGGTGTGAAGGTAGTGTTGCCGGCCTACCACACCGAAGGTCCATGGTTCGAGCCCTGGTACAGGTAACATCAAAAGTGATTTGAAAAAAGTTTTTCAAAACGGGGTCGCCCCTCGGCAGTGGTTTGGCAAACTCTCCGATTGTATTTCTGCCATGACAGGCTTCTCAGCAAAAATTCGTCTCCTTTGTAGATGCCGTTCGGAGTCGGCAAAAAACTGTAGGTCCCACCAATTCGTAGGGAAAATTCAAATCGGCACACCACAAATTGGAAGAGAAGCTTGGCGCAAAAATCTCTTAGGAGGTTTATGATGATATACCTGTTGTATATCGCGCCATAGAGAGAGAGAAAACGCGACCTCAAATGGTATTTTCTAAAATTGCAATAGTTACGACCTTCGAACATAGTTTCAGAATTTTAAAACTTTACCTTAATATTGCGAGATGATAACTTTCAATAGGCTCAGCCTACGGCACAACGTCACGCAACTGAGCGGCATAAAAAGAGCTTCGCAGCAACATAACAAAAACTAAAACAATCAATAACACGAAAAACCGCTAAAGTATTAACAGGTTGCAGCAAAACAAAACGCTTTAAGGTCATCTCATACTCAACAAAACTGATTAACCACAGAGATAATGCTTTGCGACATGAGATTACATAATAAAGCAGGCAAGCGAGCATGCAAATACAGTTTCATCTAGGCGACAAACCGCAAAACAATAGCCGACAAGTTGACGTTCTATTAAGACATCACAGTAGACCACAAAACTGCTAGGCAACTAATTTCAGTGTTGATAAGCTATTGATTGAAGGGTAAATCGATAAAGCTTTTTATGCAACTGTATATGCCTTCAAGGCAATATAGTAGTGTGCTGCATGGCTATGGCAAAAAATCCTAAGTACAAAATCGGGACAGGTAACATCAAAAAATATTTTAGAAGAAAGTCTTTTCAAAACCTTCGGCAGTGGTCGTTAGCACACTTACAGCATTTTTGTCAATTTAAAGCTTCTCAGCAAAATTTATCTGCCTTGGCACATGTCGTTCGGAGAGAAATATATAAATCCCTCTCTTAATAATAATCTCTCTTTAATTCATTATGAAAAAATTTCCCTACTTTATTTACAATTGTTCAAGAAGTCATAGATATGATGTGTTCAACAACTGAATATGACATCAAGTACATTAAAGTGCGTCAACAAAAGCAGTGAATGATAACAATAGTGTGGCAACGCTTCTGAAAAGATCTGTGATAGATTGCTGGCTGTCATGCAACAATTTAATTTGACTTTAAGTGCTGCCTGTTGGTGACAAATAAGTGCTGGCCCTCATTAATCAGCTACTTAAATGTCAAGTATGATATATTACTATTAGCCAGGGTTTAATAAGTTTCTATTTGTTATTAATTTGTTTTTGTTTTTGTTTTTTTTTTAATTAATGAGTTAACTATAAACAAGTCTTAGAATTCAGATCTGACATAAACAGATTTTCCGTAAACAAAACTTTGCAATAAAGAAAATGTATAAAAACTTGTAAAATGCTGCGACAATAATTTTTCAAGGGCACTAAAAAAAAATAAAATATAAGAATTCTTTAAAAAGTTTCATTAATATTTCTTTCTGCCAACTTGAGCCCATTGAAGACACCACGGTATCACAAATCGGTCTCCACTTGGTCCTTTCATAGTAGTGCTGGTCTCCCTCTGCCTCTGCTAACATCGGCGGGTGCCGATAAAAATAACTTCTGGGACAGAACATCTTCATTCATTTGCACAGCATGGCCTAGTCAAAGAATCTGTTTGGTTTTAATTCACTGGGCTATGCCGATGTCTATATAGACCTAATACAGCTCGTAATTAAATTTTCTACGGTACTCGCCGCCACCAACGGTGCGTAAATCTTTCGAAGAACCTTTCTTTCGAATATTCCCAGAGCGGCCTCATCAAATGTTGTCAGTGTCGAAGCTCACAACTCTACCTAGGGCCTGCCAATTTACAGTCAATTTATCGTATATTCTGCAAGGGGCCTGCCTAGCTTTTTCTAGCTTGCGCCTATTAGTTTTTCCAATCCAGGGCCTGCCTAGTTTTTCCACGATTATTAAATTTATGAGACATCGGAAAACGACTGCGATGTGGAGCTGCCTGAGAAGCAAAAAGTGGACAGGACTCAAAAATTAGATAGACATTACTAACAAACTGGCCAGGGCATGCGTATGATTTTCTTGCCAAGCCTAGTTTCTACCTGGGTGCTATCGGTTTCGGTTTCCTCTTCGAAATTGATTTTGGTTCTGGTTTCAGCCCTATTTCTTCTCCGAAATTTATTTCGGTTTTGGTTTCGGCCCCTTCAACATTTATTTCGGTTCTAGTTTCGGCCCAGTATCCCTTTCGACATTGATTTCAGTTCTGGTTTCGGCCCGGTTTTCTATTTGAAATTTGGTTCTAGTTTCAGGACGGTGTTCTCTTTGAAATTTATTTCGGTTTTGGTTTCGGCCCGGTTTTTTATTTGAAATTCGGTTCTAGTTTCAGGACGGTGTTTTCTTCCAACTGATTTCGGTCCGGTTTCCTCTTCGAAACTTATTTCGGTTCTGGTTTCGACCCGATTTCCTCTTCGACATAGGTTTCGGTTTACCGCAGGCTATACTAGCTTGGTTTTAGAGGCTAAGGTCGAACTATTTAATTAATTTTTTTAGCTTTATATACTCGTATTATAAATTAAAAACTCGAAATAATATTTTTGTAACAAATTAATTTCCTCTTTCATAAACGGTGTAAACTTTAGATGGCTTAAAACTAGTTTAAATTTTTAGAACTTTCATTTTTAGAACTTTCATTTCATGAAGCCATCATAGATTGATTTCTATATAATAATAAATATTGTTCATGACAAAAAGAAAATTTCACCAAGAAAGTATTCGTTCTCTTACATTATAATATTTGAAAGTTTTCGAAAATTTGGGAGTTTTTCATTCCATGCCAGTTAAAGTTTTTTCTGCTTCGTTAAAAAAAATTTTTAATTGATAAGAAATAAGCAAGTTGAAAAAAATAAGCGCTTATAATTTGGTTGCTATCTTACTATCGACAAGTTCACATATGATTTTCAAAGGAAATCAAAAATTTTTGAAAAAAATATGTAATTGGTTATTTTATTCGTATGTCGCTAATTGCTTACGAAAAAAATTGGCTTTTGAAAATTTAAAAAGTGTATTCAGCTTTATTTAGAATTTAGCGTGTTAAGATTAAATTTTTATTAAAGAAATATTAGAACTAAAACTAATGGACTTGTTTTTAAAAATAATGAGATTTTCGATTTCGAATGTTTGATACCAGAACAAAATGCTAGATGATTTTCGATTGAAGAGAGACAGCGCTGTCTATCTTGAAAGGAAAATATATGGCCACAAAAATAAAAAATTTAGTAAAAAAAATCAAAAGGGTTTCGTTCTTTTCACATTAAAATAACGATTGCGGTTTCGGTTGCGAAAAATCCAACGATTTTAAACGGTTTCAGTTTCGGTTTGGAATTCAGTGCTTTTTATGTCTAAACATTGCTTCATGTATTAATTTGCAAATAGGCGCATACAACAACATCTTGTTTACTGCGCACTGTAGTGTTTATATCTTAACTTTACCCAAAAAAAAAAACAAAAGAAATATCGGTGACCTATTTTGGGCGCTACACATCTTTTTGCTCAACGGCCATATGTATGTAAGTAAAACCTCTAGCTAGTTGGCAGTATTACAAACATATAATCAAGGCAAACCTCTTGAAAAGCTAAATCCAGTTTATGACATCTTTCCTCTTTTCCTCTACTCAATTTGTACATGGGAAAAAATGTATCAGAAATGCTTCATTGCTTCATTGCTTCAATGTATCAATAATGAAAATATGTAAATCGATGTGCAACGAACCCGTAATATTTATGGCTAAGGTGTGGTGTTATTTTCATACAACCAACTGGACATGGCACGTTATTGGCCATAACTTGTGAGTGCGTGCATGGAATATTAAGTGCTAAACCGGCTCAGACGTTTGCGTTTGCATTTTTGTTTATTAATACTAGCAAACATACAAGCTAACATACATACTTACATACATACTTACATACATATTTGTAGTATAATAAAACTTGTAGTTGAGTATGAAAACTTGCCTGCTCGTCTGCTGCAATTGACCATAAACTAACTAAGTCTTGCATGTTGACGCTGTCGATGAAATGCGACTTACTCATGCGTCATGCTCATTGAGTATTTTTTGACTTCTTTTTTCATCTGCTTTTCAGTGGTTTTTGTCAGCAAGTATGAAGAAAGAGATAGAAAAGAACGTAGCACAGTCGACTGAGGAGCTTAAGTGCGTATTTTTTGCTGACTTCAAGATTTATTGGCTACATCAGTTTTAATGAAGTTGTGAAAGACTGTAAACTTAGGGTGACTTTTCGTAGCACTCACGCATATTTACCCATTGTGCATGAGTTGAGAGTTGAAATTTATGGGAATAAGCTGGGAATGGGAATTCAGTTGTCTCCCATATTCTTCCCTATTTCATTTATGACTGGAGTTAAAAGGTATCTCGGTCTTACTGATAAAATCTGTGGGAACTCGACATAGGGATATCCAGGAAGTTGTTCTTTAATGACCCACTTCAAGCATTAAAATGCAAAAATTTCCCGCCACCCCTTCTCAAATTGGCTTACTCACAAGTCGTTTCAGTTTTCCGCGATTTTCAGCGTTTATTTTCGTTCTGAAAAAAAAAAAAAAAACGAAAGAAAGTAATTTTTTTTAATTGAGCTTATGAGATTGTACTTGGAGTGACAGAATCAAAGTGTATTCAATAAAGTGTGATTGTCAGCTAATTATGATTCTCTTGTAAGGGACTGTTGAACCAAATGTAAACTAATGAATTAACCCTTTGAGGTGCATGCCACTTTTCACCACTAATCCATAAGTTTTTAATTTTTTTTTATTTTACTTTATTTGACAGCATTGAAAATGATGGCGAGAACAAATTACAAGAACTATACATATAGATAACACAAGTGCGGGAAAATAGAATTCCACAAGTTAAAGTTTATTCTACAATAAATAATATAATTTGTTACTTACATAAAACACATTTTCCTACAAAATCGTTTTAGCCATTTTTTTGCTTTAGTTATAAAAGTAAGATTTTATGTTTTCATTCAAATATATGTTTGAGCACGGTTCTACTAAACTAAATATTGAAATTTTATCATTCTAGCTATTTTTGTCCATAAACTTTCATAAAAACAGCTTAAAGTTGTTTTATCGCATTGAGATAACTGTGGTTATCTATAGTTTCCAAAAGCTTCTGTCCGAAATTTGGGAATGCGACGTAGTTTGCTTATATTGGCCAAACCCCATTTTTCGAATGTTGCTATTTACTTCGCAGCATCTTTCGCATTTGAAAGTTCAATGTCTATATCGAGTTCTGGCAGCTGTTTGAAAAAATTACTAAATATTTCTCCCTTGGTATCGTCATACTTGTTTGAGGAATCCTCTCTGCTTTCAGCTCTGCTATGAGCTTTTGTTGCTTCATTCTTGTTTCATTCTTTTTCGCGCTTTTTTTTGTAGTATTAAAAAAAATGAAAGGCTACACTGAAGATCGACGAACGCCGAAACTGGTTTGCCACGCAACCAAATCTGAAACACGAAACCAAATTTGACAAGGGATAACAAACACACAAGGGACAGCAAACAAGTTTAATATAACTATTACTTTCACCCTATGAAAATTTAAATATTTTGAAAATCTGCACTCTTCTTTTGATATTAGGGATATCCACTAAATCTTCTATGTCAGACTTCTTTATTGGATATGTGATGCGTTCCCACAGTTTATGTTTTATTCATGCTATCAAATTTGTTGCTTTCCTTGTCTTCTATAATCTTTTATTTCTCTATCAACTAGGCAGTGGCGCAACATCGCCTTTAAATCCAAATTGGCTGAGACCTTACGCAGATATGAAAACTCTAGCTTTTAATAATTAACTTCCATAAAATTCAAGACTTTTGTGAGAAATGTTCAGGTAAAATTTGAGTTCAACCCTATAAAGTACAATACTTTCGTTCGTTTTCTACTAGTAAAGAAGTTTTTTTAGTATCAACACTAGACTTCTATTTTTACAACACAATTTTCTCTCAAATTCCTGCATTTGAATTAAAGTCGAAAAAGAAATATTGAAATTTCGAAAATTTGAAACAAAACTTATTTAAAATTTGTTTTTTTTTTAGAGTGAAAAGCTTATTTTGAAAAGGTTTATAGATTTTTTTGTTTGACATCATCGTTTTGTGCCAATTGATCAACCTTGTTGAATACATTTTGGATAGAATCAAAATATTTAAAGAGACACGGTTTAATACTAAGCTTTAAGAGGATAAAAAATAAAATTATGCTACGAACTGAATGTGATACAGAACACTCACCTACACGTTGCGCCTGAAACTGCGCTTTAAAAAAAATGACAAAGCAATACAACACCAGCTACACGACCCATAGTATTTTTGTACTAAACTAACATGGTCCGGAAGGTGTAAAATCACCTTAATATGGGGTCTATACAACAACAATATTTTCCTAAAATTTAACTAAGCTGGAAAACACTTGTTTGAGGCTTACATATGTTGTAAGCCTTAGGTTAGGTTACAGTGGCTACTAGTTTCTACACCAGCACACTTAGACCACAATGATCCTAATGACCAAACCATCTTGTGGATTCCGCAAAGCAAATAATGTGGTTTGGCTTTATTCTAGATAATTTGCGGAGGAGATTAAATTATCCGGCGCACATGTATTTCAGTCTTTTACCACACAGTTCAGGGCATTCACAAGGAAGATGTTTCACTGATTCAGGCCCCTCTACATCTCTGCTGCTTTTGCAAAGGTCATTGAAAAGAATGCCCAAAATTTCGACGTGTTTGCCTCGTGAGAAGACCTATAAGTAACGAGCACCCCGCTAAATGTGACTAAGTGTTCCAATCTACTCGTGATAATCTCTGGCCACACCAGTTTAGTATGATTGCAGGTGCTGATGTTTTTCATTGAGGTATTCCTCATTAAAAGTTTACAGCATACCTAAACCCTTCCTCGACGGTGAAAGCAGAGCGGTTGTGCCCCTCTAGCAAGCTCTACTGCTATCTAATTTTCTCGTATAGCACAGTGTTGCAGCACAAATAACAAGTGTATAGAGTGCCGCTAAGTGAACTCGTTGAGCGATTTGAGGCAGCCCTCTTGCATACTCGGAATTTTAAGTACTCCTTAAAATATAGAATTAGGGGCCAAAACCCAAATTACCCTCCAAAAGTTGTGCGACTGATCTGTAAAGAGAGCGATCCGCAATCAATATTTTCGCCTACAGTCGGATACAATTGATCCCAACTACTTCCTTATGAGCATAGATGAGATAAGTAGATTTTAATTTCTATAGCCTACTTTTAGGCGCTGAAAGCAAACTTATCCGACCGTAGACGTAGGGAAACAAAGGGAATCTTTCCGACACTACCCTTTTGGGCATGAATTAGTCTCTTCATAGGACATGCTCAAACAAAAGGATCACTCGAAACCATTCAAAGAGATCAAAACTGGCATTGGTAGCATAATGCTTATAGGATGAGCTTGTGGTGCTTACTCCTAAAAACCTCAACATGATTCCATATAATTTGTGCTGAGCGCATGCATTACACACTTTACTGCGCTGCATCAAAGTACTCTAAGCCTCGCACTCATATCAAAGACATGCACTTAAGTAATTTCCGCGAAATTGCGCACCATTCAAGGGTAAATACGTCCATATCGGGAAATACAATAACAAGCTTGAATAGCCAATGTACGCACGTCTATTCAAGGTAAGCTGGTGTCAAACAGAGGCTGCTGCCACTGCCCAAGATGGTAGGAGTGCGCATGTAAGAGCATTTACATAATAATAAGGCATCACATACCTCTGAGGTTATTTAGGCCGAGCTTCTTGCAATATTTGTGCCAATCAAATAAAGAAGGTTACAAAGTTTAAAAAAATATTCTCAAGTATTTTAATAAAGGGTGTTTTTTTAGGGGTATAGAACTTCGAATTGAAACAAAACACAAGAAATCGTTTTAAGGTCCATCAATTTGGCTTTATTGGAAGGATAATTTTATGCCATTAATGTTTAAATATGATTTCGGGCATGTGGCCGCCGCGGCTGGCTCGAATAAAGCCAATTCTACAGGTCCAATTTTCAACCACTTTTTCGAGCATATGGGGCCGTATGTCGGCAATAACGCCACGAATGTTGGCTTCCAATTCCCCTAACGTTTCTGGTTTGTTGGTGTAGACGAGCGACTTCACATATCCCCAAAGAAAATAATCCAATGGTGTCAAATCACACGACCTTGGTGGCCAATTGACAGGTCCATTCCGCGAAATTATGCGCTCATCGAATGTTTCCTTCAATAAATCGATTGTGACGTGCGCTGTGTGGCATGTAGCGCCGTCTTGTTGGAACCACAACTCATCCACATTCATGCCATCCAATTCGGGAACAAAATAGTCGGTTATCATGGCTCTATACCGGTCTCCATTAATGGTAGCTGCCTCTCCAGCATTATTGCGGAAGAAGTATGGCCAAATGACTCCACCAGCCCATAGAGCACACCAAACAGTCAGTTTTTGTGGATGTAATGGCGTTTCAAGGGTCTTATGTGGATTCTCTTCACTCCAAATGCGGCAATTTTGCTTGTTGACGTAGCCATTCAACCAAAAATGAGCCTCATCACTGAACAAAATTTTGCGATGAAAATCAGCATCGAAATCAATCTCATTTTCGGCCCATACACCAAAATCACGACGCATTGCATGGTCTCGCGGCTTTAATTCTTGCACAAGCTGGATCTTGTAAGGTCGCAAGCCAAGATCTTTGCGCAAAATCTTCCATAAAGTTGATGGACAAAGCTCCAATTGCTCTGCACGGTGGCGAATCGATTCATTCGGGTCCTCTTCAACACTTTGCTCTACAGCGGCAATTGTTTCTTCGGTGCGCACTGTTCGACGTCTCTGCGGATGCGTATTATCACATAGAGTAAACGTAGTGCGAAAACGATCCATGGTTAACCGAATTAATTGCTCTGATGGACGATTATGTCGACCATAAAATGGACGGAGCTCACGGTAAACTTCGCGAACTGAACCATTATTTTCGAAATAAATTTGCACGATTTGCAAGCGTTGTTCTTTTGTCAACCTGTTCATGATGAAATGGCAAACCAAACTGAACATAAATGACATTAGAGTTGCCAGATTTGACCACAAAATGCCAGTTTTATCTCTATTCGAAAAACAAACCTGTAAAAAAACACCCTGTATTAATATTCGAACCTGAGATATACTCTCGTCCCACTATACCACAGCCACCGCCAAGAGAACCTACATACATACTCCTACATACATACATATTTATTTACCTAGTACGTTCAATTCAATTACTGCATATGGCTAATATTATTGGTGTCAATATCGAGTGCAAAATCAGGTTGTTTATAATGGAATTGACTTGAGATTTGTTGGTATTGGTCTACGTTAAAAGTCAGTGTTGTTGGAGGAGAGCATTTGCGTTGGTTGCACCTTTTTTTAAATTCTCATTGAACTGTTTCAATGACATGCGGCTCTGTAAGTGTGCCTTTGTGTATTAGTAATTAGTGCATGACTGAAGTGTATGTACTGCTTAGCCCTGCAGTGAACACAGCAGCTAGTGAGACACATTTCTGATGCAGAGTTAGATCTAAAGGGCCAAATGAGACTGCTTAGTTTTTGGTATGTATATGATACTAACCTATGAAGACCAGCTTACCAATTTTAATTTTATTCTTGATAAAATAACAAGTATTGACTTCAAAAATATTAAAGTGCTTATACGAAAAATTGGGCGTCGCCACGCCTACTTCCACAAACTCCGCAAAGTTTATTTGAGGGCGACAAATTGCTACAAATCGCATCACGTGTCAAACCATATTGATTTAACTTGCACAGAAATAGCCCGATTTAAATTTTACAAACAAGTTTTCTTAAAACTGCCTTAAGAAAAGGGGCATGGCCTCCACCGATTTCGCCTATTCTCACAATAAACAGTAAACATTATAAAATCAACATTTTCACCAAATTTCGTTGCTACAAAATAACTTTTTGTTACAGTTATATCAATAAAAGTTTGGTGGAGTAATCTAAAATAAAGGGGGCGGGCCACGCCCAATTTTAACGGGAGCACTTTGGGAGTGCTATAGAATTGATTAAAAGTTATTTTTTAAAGAGATATACCCTATTATATTCGACCATGTTCCTTTAAAAAATGTGTTATGTAAAAGTGGACGCTTCGTGCATTTTCCTCCGAAACATTTCTTGGTGTAGGAAAAGGAAGAGTGAAGGAAGAGTTAATAAAAAAGGAAAATAAGGGGAAATCGCAGAGGATGGAAAAAGAGATTTGAGAGGCACAAAGCTGCAGATGGGAAAGAGAATTTGAGAGGAGCAAAACTGGAGGAAGAGGAAAATACTGAGACGGAGTACAAAGTAAGAGCAAGCCAAAAATGAGGAGGAGAGGTGAGGATGAGAGAAGGAATTTGAGAGAGGCACTTGAGGAAGAGAGGTGAGGATGAGAGAAAGAATTTGAGAGAGGCACTTGAGGAAGGAATACAAAGGAAACGCACTCGAGAGATGAGGATGAAAGAGAGTTAAAATTTTTAAATGTGCGCAATTCAGTGTTCAGGCAGTAAAAACACTGGCGTTTATGGTAGTGTTAAATATGTAAATAGAAGAGAGAGGAAGATCGCTTGGTATTGATTGAGAATTTTAATTTTAATCCGAAGTCGCAAAGCCAGTTAATTTATTTCTGAAATCTCAAAGAAGGCCAACTACTAAAGAAAACCTGTCTCAATTTTATCAAGCTCAATCACTTGTTCGAACCCAGAATCTATATAAACGATATATGGCGAGCACACTATATACTATAATACAGTTATCCCTAAAAATTTTAATAACTTTGAAATAAATACAAACAAATTCCAAAAGTAGCAAAGTATCAAATTAGTTAAATAATTGTAATTACCAACTAGATAATTGCAATTAAAGTTAAGTGTACTACTGTAAAATGAAAGCAGTAATTAGGCAAAACTATTAGTTGCAATTCGGGTTTAAATTGTTAAAATTGTGGCAAAGGCTACCACAGTAAAGTACCGGATGAAATCCACTTTTGTTGATAACAATAAAATATTATGGTGCGTGTGGAAAATACAAACAGACAAATGTATCTATCTTCCATGCAACAAATGCGTTTAGTGTAGTATGAATACGGAATGAGTCGGAAAGTAGTATGCTATTAATGTCAATGCGGATCGCTTTATATGGGTTGATATATTCACATTTGTTTGAGCATAACCTATGGGAAGACCAATTGTACAAATTTATACACACACGAATACGACATCACTCATCCCATTACCACCCCAACGGGTACGGGCTGACTTGGATACGCCTAAAAGTATGCTATATATAAATTGAATTTGTCTTTATGCGCCTAAGAGTATGCTACACAAATGAAAATTCAATTAGTTTAAATTATAAAAACCATAGTCGACAGAGATTAATCGCGGCCTAATCTGTTTAGAGATTACTCACACAATTTTTGCCAGTATAATAAACATATATTATAGTTTAAGTTCAGCATGTGTAAAATATATGTATATATACTCATGTAGCTGTATATTGTATACATTTTATACTCATATAAATTTTGGTTTTAGTATTCTAAATTTATATCAACTATTTCTAAATGTTACTGAGTATACAGTTGCAGAACTGAGAGACATTAAATTGCAACTGCTTTGCAAAATCTGAAAAATCATAATGGGATGAGAACCCAAGTGCGTTCTTTTAAGAACCTCACAGCCTTTGAGGGGAGGAAAATTCAAATTCGGTGATGAATTAATTTGTAACTCCTCAATGAAAATGTGAATAAAGCAAAAAGTGGCTCCTCCCACTGAAACTAAATCTTTCATCTCAAGAATCTCTGGAAAAACTCATAGTAGCCAATCGAAAGTTGGTACGTGGATTAGTCTAAGAAATAAGTACCATACTCAGAAAATTGACAGATTTTCAGAAAAGGGGGTGACCCCTCAAATTTTATACTGAATATCTGTAGAAGTGCTAAGGGCAGAGTACTGAGACTTCAAATGGAATAGAGTGTGAGGATTTGTGTGTGTAATTTTCTTTTAGTGAAAGATTTAATCACTCCAGTATAATTTGAAATCCACGCAAAATATGCTCAACTCATTTCTATCTATATGTTGAATCTAACTTAACCCATTCTAAGTTCTAGGACGCAGCAAAGCGTGGCCAGATTTGCTAGTCTTTATATAATTAAAAACCCTATTTGCAACACAACTTAACAGTCTCCTATCGCTCCTACAATTATTCGTTTCGGCTTAGATATTTTCTCCATATATTTAAGCATCACCCTAATATACATACATGATGTAATATAAAATTTTCCACCTTTAGTTATAAAATATTTGCTTGGATTTGCCGTTCGCTTCTTAGACTAATGGCGGCATCAAGCGCAACAAGTAATCTAAGCATTTAATTAAATTGGCTTTAGGCAGCTTATTTAGGTGATTCTAATTTGGTTGTTGATTTGATACATTTTTTGAATTTAAAATACTTTTCAACTAACTAAAATTACCATTTAATGGCCGCTTAGGTAAATGCCTTTGAAAGGCAATAAATAAATCGAAATTTAGAAATCGTATGCGCTCAAAATAAAAAAATAAATAACTGGCAACCAGGGCCCGAACTTTGGCCCTTCGGTGTGGTAGGCTAGCAATACTACCGCCACACCACGGCTGGAGCTCGAAATAGTGGTACGAGTACTACGGAAAAGATTAAACATTTCTAGATAACAGAAAATCCCTTAAAATTTTCATAACATTTTTACTTTTTTGTAAATAAAAGTTTCAGGCGTTCCAACTTTCAAAAAAAATAAGAAATGAAACAGCCCTCAGTACTCCTTCATTCATTATTGTTGCCTACTAGAAAAACCCAGCACGTCTCGCTGCGGCTTAGAACGTATAATAGACTAAATTCGATCTTAATCAATATATATCCGAAACCAGTTGAGATATGAAACTGAATCACATCGCTTATTGCAGCACTCTTCAGCACCCTACTCCATATATTGGTCGATTATTATGAACGCGGTAGAGTTATCTAAACAAAGGACATTTTAAATTTTAAGTGAGACGTCTGGTAATGGAACGCCGAAAGCTGCATTCAATTCTATTTATCAGTTTTTGAGTGATGCGCCCACAAACATATAGACAGACAGACAAAATTTTTTAAAATTGTTTCCCTTATTAATTCTCATTTTGAATATCTGCAGACATTGACATGTTACAATTTTATTATATGTAGCTCAGCTATGTTACTCGTAAATATGGGTAACACTAGCTCAGTGGAGCTCTCAGGCTTTCAAATGAGCTCATGATAGAATAAAGCTTTATCTTAACCTACTTTTTGCTCAATTGAAATGACTGACATTAATTACAAATTTTCGCGGATATCATTAGTGACACATATTACAAACATACAGGCGCTTTGTGACGCGTCTCAACTCAGCTGCCAGTGATTGCACTTAACAGATTACATAATTACCCATATGAGAATTGTAAGTTATTTAGTACTATTGTAATTCCATTACTCTCATATTAGAATACCCTTTTGGGGATATCAATGGCATATTATACATTTATGTATGTTGTAACAAGAGATGGGTGATAAGATTCGTACTATGTGTGGGTGTTATCGATTGCAACAACGATTACGGCTTTCGACTTTGAAAGGAATTTCATATTTTTGATGTGCAATCATCTTTGTTTACGGAAGGAAGAACAGTTTTTGAAACATTTTTTGAAAATTTGAGTTTTAGAGAATTTTTTTTTACGAATACGAATTTCGCCGGGGAGTTTTAGACACAATATTTTAGGCTCGCTACAAACGAGAATTCAGAGCAAAAATTTACAAGCCTATTTTTGGGCGAACTTTAAAAAATGCGGGAGGTTGAACATTCTGGGGATCTTATGAGCGAGTTCGAATGTGAATTTTCAAAAATTTTGTAAGGTAAATTTTGTTCATTTTAAGCTGTAATAGTATAGTAATGCAACTTTGTATAGTATAGTAATGCAACTTTTTTAAAATTACCAATACAGCCTATTTTATGTAATCGATGTACCTATTGCAGGGAGTATTAAACACGTAATTTAATTTATGATTACTGTAATCGTTGAATCGAGTAATCGATTGTGCATAATATAACAAACTTTATAATTGTAATTAATTACGATTACACTAATCAAGTCGACTTTTAATTTAATTCTCATCGCATGTAATCTATTCGAACTTATACAAATATAACTATATTCGTATAAACAGCTGGGTAGTAATCATTACTTTAGGAATCAAATTATCCTCAATTCCCAGTTACAAGTAATTGGAAATGTAATCAATTCCTTTGCCATATACTCGAGCCTCAAAACGAGGAAATTACTTTCGGTAATTTTTTTTGAGAAATTGAAATGTAATCAATTCCATTTACGTGAGGCGAAGGAAACAATTACTTTTCCAAGTTACTGAGTAATGCAATTGTAATGAAATTGAATTTACCCAGCTCTGTTCATAGTTTTAATTTACATTACTGTAATTGTAATTAAAAAAGTTGCAATTTCGATTATTGTAATCGTAGTCACTTTGTTATCGCAATCCTTATCACCCAATTTTGCTTACAGCCCAAATAAACACCCTCTTGCGTGTGTTTGAATATAACAAAAACAAACACACTAAGTAACTTAAATAGTAATAGCTTTATTGCTCTTGTGACACAATTATTACTACACACAGCCAAATACACAAAACCTCTTAACTACACATTACACAGATCCACATTCAGCAATTCAACTCAAGCCATTTATGCATCGAACATTTTATGTACATAACCTCAAACTTAAGTTGAGGGCGACGAGTGCATGCACAATGTTGGCGTTTGACATTTTCAAGTGGCACTTAATTAATCCCAAAACGCTAATTTTAAACACAGCATCATGTCGCGCTGGCAAAACACATTGCCTTGCATTCCTCCAAGTATGGATGAGTATGTGTATGTGTGAGCGTCTATCTATTAGCGTATTAAGCATTTGTTACTGCTACGCCCCTGTTGACAGCGTTTCTCGCCCCTCAGCTATCCTAATAATGATCTACGCTGCCATATTTTGATGCTGGGTGACAAGTTATTTTTGGCACGCGTTGCAGTAGCTAGTTTAACGGTACACCCAGTGTTGCATTTCTTTGCCGACGACACACGTTTGCTTATGGCATTATTAACTCTAAGCCAATTTCTTTATTAAAGAAGATAACCAGCAGGAAAGAGGAACAGTAAAATACTTGGAAAGCGTAGCAAAAGCCTGATGCGATTCCCAAAAGAAACTACTAGGCCCACTTCGTACTACTTTGGATATGAAAAGGAGTCAATTTGTTCTGCATAAATACGACATGCTCCCACGAAGGTGAAGTTTTTGTTTCTGCATCACGTGCTAGTAACGGACTCATCCCGGAATAGTTGAATTTTTTTGCAGCCTGGGTCTTATGGAGTCCTCTCCTAGAGTCCTTATTCTCTATCATGGAGATATTAGTCAAAAGTAAATGTCACCAAAAAGAGGCAACAAAGTAATGACTTTTAGGCATATAACCACAAAATTTCCTACAAGGTAGGTGCATGCATGTTCCGTATACACAATACAAAGTCCTTAGCAATGTCGTGGTTTACATATTTAACACCCAAAATTTGTTCGAAACAACAGCCACGAGCTCGCTCTCATGACTTACTCTGAGCTTTCAACTTCACTGATGTTACTTAGATGGAATTCTCGAGCAGAGGTGTCTTTTTGCACCAAGCTAACTAGTATGTGAAACGCGACTATGGTGGACTAGTTTAAATTTTAATAACTTAAATTATTGGCATAAGTACGCAGGGTTTGGAATTTTGAGTCGAGGAAACCAGCAGTAGAACGGGTATGTGAGTTTTGAAAATTTAAAAAGAAATAATTTGCGACTAATTAAACTTTGAAGAGTATGAATTAGAGCGGCTCATATGATATGTTGTGGAATGCCTGCATACTTAACTATCCAATGGTGATTTAGGAAATGTGGAGCATTCCAGAAATCCATTGAATAAGACGGGACAGTGATAGGATAAGTGCTGTCTGTATGAAAGCTCCGAGTCGTATATGAGTTCAATAAGCGTCGAACCTCCTTAGTTGTCTTGCTTATCTATTTCACGGAAGATTTTGAAGTACGAGGTGTGTTCAAAAAGTATCGCGAATTTTGTGTTTTTTCAAAAATTATTTATTTATTCATGAATATCTATTTTGTCCCCTTCAAAGTAATCCCCATGAGATACACTTGTGTAAACGGTTTTTCCAATCATCGAAGCACTTCAAAAAATCATTTTTTTGTATCTTTTTCAGCTCCTCCTTCGATGCCGTCTTTATCTCGTCAAGAGAAGCGTAACGTCGTCATTTCATGGGCCTCTTCAGTTTAGGGAACAAGAAAAAGTCACAGGGGGCCAGATCTCGGGAATACGGTGGCTGCGGCATCATTAGTGTGTTGTTTTTGGTCAAAACGTCGCGCGCAAGCAACGATGCGTGAGCAGGGGCGTTATCGTGGTGCAAAAGCCAATTTTTGTTCTTCCACAAATCCGGGCGTTTCTGGCGGAGGTAATATTCCTTATTGACCGTTCTTCCCTGTGGCAAGAACTCATGATGCACAACGCCCCTGCAATCGAAGAAAACTGTCAGCAAAACTTTCACATTCGACCGAACTTGGCGCGCTTTTTTCGGTCTTGGTTCGTGCGGCAGCTTCCATTGAGATGATTGAGCTTTGGTTTCCACGTCATAACCATAAACCCACGATTCGTCACCAGTTATGACCCTCTGGAGCAAATTTGGGTCGCCGCGGACAGAGTTTAACATCTCATTAGCAATGTTCATGCGATGCTGTTTTTGGTCACAATTGAGCAATTTTGATACGAATTTCGCGTAAAAATCGAAGACGATCCAAAACACGTGCAAGCAAAGCAGCTGTCAACAATTAACTGAACATTCAAAATGGCCGAGCTTGTCGGCATAAGTGAGAGACATGAGTACCAACATAACGCCACAAAAAAATTCGAAATTCGAATATACGTAACCAGCGAAAATTCAAAATTCGCGATACTTTTTGAACACACCTCGTAAGCTGAGCCTGCTAAAGTTGAGGGATAGCAAGAGTTGTAAAGTCATATCTTAAGGTCAGACATCGAGTTGAGCGGTGGAGCTCACATTTTTGGATTGTTAGTTGTAGCATAGTTAAAATAATATAAAATAAAATAAAATAAATTAAATAAGATAAAATAAATAAAATAAAATAAAATAAAATAAAATAAAATAAAATAAAATAAAATAAATTAAAATAAAATAACATGAAATAAAATAAAATAAAATAAAATAAAATAAAAAAAAACAAAATAAAATAAAACAAACAAAAAAATAAAATAAAATAATATAAAATAAAATAAATTAAAATAAAATAAAATAAAACAAATTAAAATAAATTAAAATAAATAAAATAAAATAAATTAAAATAAAATAACATGAAATAAAAGAAAATAAAATATAATAAAATAAAATAAATTAAAATAAAATAAAATAAAATAAAATAAAGTAAAACAAAATAAAATAAAACAAACAAAAAAATCAAATAAAATAATATAAAATAAAATAAATTAAAATAAAATAAAACAAATTAAAATAAATTAAAATAAATAAAATAAAACAAAATAAAATAAGATAAAACAAAATAAAATAAAATAAAATAACATGAAATAAAAGAAAATAAAATAAAACAAAATAAAATAAAATAAAATAAAATAAAATAAAATAAAATAAAATAAAATAAAGTAAAATAAAATAAAATAAAGTAAAATAAAATAGAATAAAGTAAAATAAAATAGAATAAAATCAAAGTATTGTGAAGATCCTGAAAATCCATCCCATACTCGGTTCTCTACTATTGAGAGCACAAACCAGAGAGTAAATAAGGGTTTCTCTCAGTTAGAACTCACCAGTTTTAGTCCGAAGATACTCTTCTGATTAATTCTAGTAAATGTGTCAAACGATCAGCTGTTGTGCATTTGACAAAACAGTGACAAAGAAAAGAAAACTGCATTTCGAATCTAATAGTGTACACGAGGATACGACATTCCAGGCGTTTTAAAGTACCCGGCGAATATTTTATTTGAAATCACGTATTCATTTTTCTTTTTTTATTCTATTTTTATGTGATTTAATTTACTAATATTGGGAAATAAACTTTGACATAAACGCCGAAATTAACAGATGTGAAATTCTGTACCAGAAGAACGAACGATTTTTTTTTACTTTTTGAGAGTTTTACTAGTTTTAATGAGATAAGTACGGGATAGTAAACTAAAAGTATGACAGAAAAATAATCTTAATGTCATTTTGTCAGATTCGATTTAGTAGAAGGGTGCCACAGCTCCTATCTATATTAATTTCCCATCAGCTTCGAAAAGAAAACGTCGCCGCTTTCGGAAGGGACGTTGAACGCCAAATGGATGTTTCGTCCAAAAAATCGAAACAAACAGTTTAGTGGGTAGTAATAATATTTGCCTTAAAAATACTTTCTGTCTAATTGGGTAAATAGAAGTAACCCGTAGAGTAGAAAATTGCCAGCAGAAAGTGAGAAATGACAGCTGCACGTAAGCATACTCCAGACAGTCGGATTGACAGACAAATAGTCATAAAACACAACAAGTAAATATGAAATTATAGTTAAAATATAGCCAGAAGCAGAAAAATGGCATGCAGCATGCTAGTCAATGGACAAGGAAAATGGAAAACATAAAAACTATGAAAGAGTGAGAATAACGTAAACGTAAAATATAGCAATTCTTATGACAGCTACATACGTGTAACACGTATGAATACATAAGTTGGTAGCTTCATTGTTTTCTTATTTTGTTTTGACTAATGTACGTTTGTGTTCATGTAAGAGGTGCAAATTTGAGGGAAAGCTTGAAAATTGATCTTGCACGCAGCATTGGCACTGACTTTGACAATGAGTGGATGAGCGTGAGAGGGAGAGAGCATTAGTGTTTTTAAATTGTGTGGCAAGCATAAGTAGTAAGTTTAGTAAATAACAGAAGCTTGCTAAAATTTGTGAATAAAAAATAACAACAACAACTCTTGCGCTTATAAGCAATCGCTTCAACAGCAGCGGCTACCAAGCTCTGCGTGATTTTTTTGATTGAAAGTAGGCAGAAGTAAAATTTAACAGCAGTCAATTTGATTACCAAATCAACTAAACAAATTATATTTCTCAATCCTTCCAGGTACCACCTGCGCCCAACGTAGCAACTTCCGTACAGGCGCCGGTCATCCAACTTCTCAGCGACATATGCCAAAACGTCCCACAGATCCACCACCATCCGAAGAAGGTTATGTGCCAACAGATGAATGCCCTGAAGCGAATGGGTTCTTTCCAGATCTGCATCAATGTGATAAATACTATTCTTGCTTGTAAGTTTCAAATAGAAAAAAAAAACAAACAAAAAAAAACAAAGAAATGAGGCGAAAGGGTACTAATGCCACTATCTTTTAACAATAAATTTAAATTTAAAGCTTATGATCAACGATAGACAGAGCGGCACGTTAATTAAATTCTTTTACACCACTTTTCGGCTACATCTAGACGTATAATATTTCAAATGCATACAACTTAAAACGTTCAAATATTTGTGAAACAAACCATCTAATCCCGAAAATAGTACATCGCGCACATTAAACACAACTCATTAAACATTACTAGTAAGTGCATGTATGTCTAAAAGGGTGGAGTAATTTGTTCGGAGTACATTTTAAGGAAGAGTCCCTAAACTATCCCGAAAGAGTATCGAAATTATCCCGAATGCCGAGAAAGTTTTGAATGTTCTCGGAATGTTGTTCAAAAATATGGGAATGATCCAAAAACTCCCAAAAAAAAATTCCGAAATGATTCTGACAAAGTCCCAAAATGGTCCTAAAATCATCCTGAAGTCATAAGGAAATGATACCGAAAAAGTTAAGAAATGATCGCAAAAAAGGGCCGAAAACACTTTCGAATTGATCCTCGAATGATCTAAAAAAAGTCGAAATATTCCTGAAATGATTCCGAAATTATACCGAAAAAGTCCTAAAGTGTTCCCAAAAGTCCCGAAGCAATACCGAAATGATTTCAAACAAGTAAGAACAGGGCTGTCGTGGACTGTGCCGAAGAAGCAATTGATACAAACTCTGCAAAACTGTTAATTTAAAGATACATATCTCAAACCCCATTTATCGGAACAATCGATTATATGGGAGCTATATGTTATGTTGGTCCGATCTGGGTGATTTTCACTACACACATTACATATCTAAAAAGTACTAAAACTGAAGAGTTTTACGTTCCTAGCCTTTTAATTTGCAAAAATTTATAGCCCAAAACCCATTTATCGGAACTATCGATTATAAGGGAGCTATATGTTATGTTCATCCGATCTGGCTGGTTTTCACTAGTCACATTGCGTATGTAATATGAGCTAAACCCGCTAAATTGAAAGCTTCTAGCTCTTAAATTTCAATATTTATAGGTCAAACTTCGGGTCGAAAAACACTTCCGAATTAGTCCGCGAATGATCCTAAAAAAAGGTCTGAAAACAGTATCGAAATGTTCCTGGAATGATTTCGAAATGATACCGAAAAAGTTCCGAAAAGTTCCCAAAAGTCCCGAAATAATTCCGAAGTGATCCCGAAAAAGTCCGCAAACAGTACCGAAAACAATAAAAAAAGCCCAAAATAATCCCGAAGTGGTCGCCGAAAATATCAGCAAAAAGTCCCTTAATCTATCTCTAAGTGTTCCTTTGCTAGAATTTATTTTTCCGTTGCATTAATAAAAAATGTCCATCTACTCAAAAAAAAACTTCAAATTTCTAGCGGTATATAAACCACAACACACAATATACCATACACTTATCCAAAAAACAGTTGCTTCAACCTCATGTGCATGTTTCAAACAAGTGCCGTCTCGCAACACCATACTTGATGTTTATGTTAATCGTGTCAAACTGCCAACACTTTTACATTTGCACCTTCCACCTTCATTACTCACACATACATACCTACCTACGAACATGAATAATGTGTGCCCTACAGCAATAACTTCAATCAATATTTCATATCTAAAATATATACTAAATCAAAAACAGACAATTTACATACAACAAACATAAATAACTTTACAAAAATAACAGCAAACAATAACTAACAGCAATTTTTACGCCAATAATTCCACTTCTGCTTCCTTTGATTGAGCATCATATTCTTTGTTGTATAAAAATATTTATTAATTGCAGTGAGGGTACACCGACTGAGCGCCTATGTGCCGATGGTATGGTCTTCAATGATTACAGTCCTCGGGAGGAAAAATGCGATTTGCCATATAACATTGATTGCAGCAAACGTTCCAAATTACGTGAGTAGACTATTTATTTATATATTTTAAGTGTTTAAGTGTTTGTGTAAGTAATAAGTAGAGTTGCTTGTGCATACTTCGTGTATAAACTTATGTATAAATGGGTACATTGAAGTTCGTTTGCAGTTGAAGCAGGCGTGAAAAGAGTAAGTGAAATGAAAAATATCCTAAACCCTTAACTCCTCCCATTCAAGTTGGTTGATTATTTCAAAATATAAATAAAATTTTATTAGGTAGGAGCGTTTTCTATAATAAATTGATTATTGAGTTTAGTGAAGGCAAGCGAACATCTTTTTAGAAGCCGTACTTTCAGCTCAGTGACCTGGAACGTAATGTTGTGTGTAGAGAAAGGGCTTTTTGTGTTCTAAAAGAAAAGTAAGTTGTTCCATTAAGTGAATTATTCAGTGTTGAAGTCAGTGGAAACAACTTTCACATCTTTCCTTTTCTGGTATAATTATAATTGGCTATTTCGTTAGTTATAAAATTCTGTTGGCCAGCGAACTCTGTCCTTTCAATGGTCATGTGTTCAGCGGTGCGATATGATGGTTGATTCACACTAATTTTAGTGTTAAAAGTTACAATAAGCTCCCATTCAGTGTTGGTGTGGGTGGATGGGTTATTCATACCTCTTTATTAGGTCACTTATTTTTGGGTAAATTTTAGCTTGATTAGCTTCAGATTTCAAGTTTTGTGTGTGCTCTGATGTTGCTGAATAAATTTATGCATATTAAATAGAGGCGGTAAAAACAAAAAATTCTCCTCAGTTGTTGCTATACAAAATCAACAAACGAGCACATTCGGAGTGTCAAAAATAGACGCATAAAACTAAATCCATTGTGAGCAAGGTCGAATACAGCCAGATGGCGGTGCTCACGCAATGTTATAGTGAAATGAATACATATAAGAATTTAGTTGACAAAAACTATCGTTCTGATAGCCTAACAGTTTGTTTAAGCGACATAAGCTATAACGATTTATTTCGTCTATTTTATTTACGCTGCACTCTCTTGTAATTCGCAAGCAGCTTATGAAATATCCCAAAGATATAGTTTACGTTTTGTAATCCCAAAGCGGGGGTTTTCCACAACGGAAATGAGGAAGCCAATCCCGTGCAATGCCTCAGAGCCAACAGTGCTCGCCCCCAATTAATACATACAAGGTGTAACAGGTGCACCGCACCCCGTTCTATATAGACCAAATAATTTAAATAAAAAATACTAATAACTCAAAAAAACTACTCGCCCTCCATAAAGCTTAGACACAGTTAACAGAACGCGCCAAAAGCTCTCTGATGAGGAAGTATAGCTGCTTATGAAATGGATCTATACCAACCAAAACTATGGCGGATGCTTTGGAAATTTCTGTCCTATATAATAACTTTTTTTTTAATAATTCATTAAAAAAAATAATTAAAATAAATATATATATAAAAAAACAGTAATAGTTTTTCTAGGTTTTGAGCTCATTTATCGCCATGAATACTTTAAAAATGAATAGCCCGCTAAGCAGCCATTTATTTCAATTTTTTGTATACAAAATAGGGGAAAAATATTTTGTTTTTCAATCTTATCTTCATTTAGCTTGATGCATTTGTTCCAGCGTTTTTCCTATTTTTTTACTCTTTTCGAATAAAGGGAATTTGCAAGGCTCTCAAAATATACATTTGTTTCAGTGACGACCACTTCAGTTGATCAGCTATTTCTATCGGTTTGAAAACAGAAAATAATCGGACTAGGCTAAAGCTGGAAAAAAAGTTAGAAAGGTGGCACTTTGTATCGCAAATTATAAACTTTTGCCATGGGGACATGGTACCTCGTGCATCCCAAACAATCCGTGTCCTAAGCTCTTATTCTCCGATAATCCAATATCCTCGCATGGCATAGCTTTTGCATATGACCGGTTTTACTGAAAGTGATTTGATACTCCCATTAGCCTGAGTCGCTGTTTCAGCCCATCGATAATTACCTTGAACTAGGTCTCCCAAGAAGTTCACTTTCGCGGTTCATCGTCTCTTTCATCTTGAGTGCAGATTTTCCGGTCTGAGAGTCGGAAACTGTCCGCGTTTTGTACTTTTAAGGCGTGGGTTTTTATGTCCATAGAATCGCCCTTCTGTTGTTGTTGTTTTAACGACAAAAACACTCCCCGAAGGCTTTGGAGAATGTTGTCGAAAGTGGCAGCCTTTTGCCAGATATGAACCTGATACGCTCCGGTACTCCCTTGCGTTACATGCCCGAAAGGGATTTGCTATGACCATAAGGAAGGATAGGAGGGGTAATGCTAGGTGAAAGGCATTATTTCCGTAGCTGCACTGCACCGTTACCGCATGTTCCAGAGTAACGTTTTGGTTATTTTCTTTAAGGTTGGTGTGCGGCACTGAGTCTTCATGGTGGTGGGTTGATCCAGGTGGCATATTCAATTACACTGGTTGTTGTTGTTGTTGTTGTGGTAGTAAAAATACTTTGCGTTGTTTAGCCGGTCAATACTCTTATTGATGAGTATTCAATAGATTTCTACTTGTCTTGTAAATCCTGAGTAATTTCGAGACGTAAGTAGTCCAGTACATCCAGTGGTCATGGGAATTTTTGGTAGCGGGTGCTAACTTCTTGCGGGTTTGTGTTTCTCTGATCCGTGGTATGGTTACTAAAATTCGCCAAGTTGCAGGGGGTTTTTAAGATCAGCAGATATTAGCAATTAGCGAAAAGCACGCAACCAGATCGACCACGTTGTGATAGACGGACGACATGCTTCCAGCGTTTTAGATGTTCGCACAATAAGAGGACCTAACATCGACTCTGATCTCTACCTAGTAGCAGCCAAGATTCGTACCCGCCTCTGTACGACAAAACAGGTGGAACAAAAAACGCAAGGAAAGCTGGACGTCGAAAAGCTGCAATCGCAACAGACCGCCAATTATTTCGCAGATCGCCTCTCACACCTGCTCTCCGAGAGCACAATTCAACCTAGTGGAATGCATGAGCAGTGGGATCATATCTCAGGAGCACTCCGTACCGCAGCCGAAGAAGTAATTGGATTCCGGCAAACGGGAAGAAACAACTGGTATGATGATGAAGAGTGCCGCGCTGCAACGAAAAGAAAGGACGAAGCCTACAAGGCAACGCTGAGATCGAATGCAACGAGGAGTGTGTGTGAACACTACCGCGAGTTGAAGAGGGAAGCGAGGCAGCTTTTCCGGGCGAAAAAAAGAGAGGCAGAAAAGCGTGAAATAAAGGAGCTTGAGATGCTGGCCAACGGGAATAATGCCCGAAAATTCTATCAAAAAATTCGGCGAATGACAGAAGGTTTCAAACCCGGGCAAACTCCTGTAAGAATGAGAACGGCGATCTGGTGACCGATGTTCAGAGAGCACTCAGAATATGGAGGGATCACTTCTCTGCCCTTTTAAATGGAGAAACTGAGCAAGAAACCAGAGAAGATGCCGAACGCGAGCCCACAATCGAAGATGATGGAGTTGACGTTCCACAACCCGACTATAATGAGGTGCGAATAGCAATATCCCGATTGAAAAACAATAAAGCAGCTGGCGGTGATGGTTTGCCTGCTGAGCTATTCAAACACGGAGGCGAGGAGCTGGTAAGGCGCATGCATCAGCTTCTATGCAGAATATGGTCGGATGAATGCATGACTGAAGATTGGAATCTAAGTGTTCTCTGCCCAATCCACAAGAAGGACGATCCTGCAAACTGCGCCAACTATCGCGGAATCAGCCTTTTGAATATCGCATATAAGGTCCTATCAAGCGTATTGTGCGAAAGACTGAAACCTGATGTGAACAGACTGATTGGACCTTATCAGTGTGGCTTCAGACCTGGTAAATCTACCATCGACCAAATTTTTACAATACGCCAAATCTTGGAAAAAACCCGTGAAAAGAGAATCGACACACATCATCTCTTTGTTGATTTTAAAGCCGCTTTCGATAGCACGAAAAGGAGCTGCCTATATGCCGCTATGTCTGAATTTGGTTTCCCCGCAAAACTTATACGGCTATACAAAATGACCTTGAGCAACACCGCCAGCTCAGTCAGAATTGGGAAGTACCTCTCCGAGCCGTTCGAAACTAAACGAGGTTTCAGACAGGGTGACCCCCTATCGTGCGATTTCTTTAACTTAATGCTGGAGAAAATAATACAAGCTGCAGAACTTAACCGCGCTGGAACAATATTTTATAAAAGCGTGCAACTGTTGGCATATGCTGACGATATTGATATCATTGGCCTTAACAACCGCGCCGTAACTTCTGCTTACTCCAAATTAGAAAAAGAAGCGGAGAAAATGGGATTGGTGGTGAACGAGGGCAAAACGAAGTACCTTCTGTCATCATGCAAAGAGTCAGCGCATTCGCGCCTTGGCAACCAAGCCGCTGTTGGCAGCAATAATTTCGAAATAGTAAAGGACTTCGTTTACCTGGGAACCAGCATTAATACCAACAATAATGTTAGTCTAAAAATCCGACGAAGAATTACTCTTGCAAACAAATGCTACTTCGGACTGAGTAGGCAATTGAAAAGTAAAGTCCTCTCTCGACGAACGAAAATAACACTCTACAAGTCACTCATCGCACCCGTCCTGCTATATGGTGCAGAAGCGTGGACACTACCAACATCTGATGAGGCGGCTCTGGGAGTATTCGAGAGAAAGGTTCTTCGAAAGATTTGTGGACCTCTACGCGTTGGCGACGGCGAGTACCGAGAAGATTTAATGATGAGCTGTATGAGTTTTACGCAGACGCCGACATAGTTCAGCGAATTAAAACACAGCGGTTTCGTTGGCTAGGCCACGTAGTGCGAATGAGCGAAGATGCTCCAGCCCAGAAGGTACTCTTATCGGCACCCGCTGGTGGAAGCAGAGGAAGAGGGAGACCACCACTCCGATGGAAGGACCAAGTAGAGATCGATTTGCGATCCCGTGGTGTTTCCAATTGGCACCAGTTGGTGCAACGAAGAAACGACTGGCGAGCTATGTTGGACGGTCAAAATCGCCCAGACGGTTAGATGACCATTTAAAGAAGAAGATATTAGCAATTTACGTCTCCTTTTACGGGCCCTTACAGGAGTCTATGTATAGAGCTGAGGAGTATTCTCAATTGAGCCTGCGCAAGCAAGTTATTGGCGACGTCCTGCAAACGTACTTGAAGGCCTGCCAAGGGTTTAACGAGACGGAAGCTGTGGCGCTGTCAACCTCACAGACATTTCCAAATGGGGTGATGCTTCCTTACCATAGCCAGCCCATCGCATACATTAAGATTCATGTTTTCAGTTTTTTCCAAGTGCTTACTGGACTGAATTTTAAAGTTGCTTACTTAGTTTGTTATAACATGTGGACTACAACGAGTTTAAAGCATTATCCTCTCTCCCTTTCCTTTATCTCTATTTCTGTACAAGTATCTAAGGGAATCAATGTTAGAAACTCAACTAAGGTTTCGCGGTCGTCTAAGCGAATTAAATTCAATTACTTCCCACTACTGCCCAGTAATACTTACAATATGTGTATGTACTTGATTGCTACTAACCACGGACAAACAGGCTATAGTCTTGCAAATAAAACAAAAAATAACACGACGTAGAAGATAAAAATGTAATAAAAATGCTGCTGCTCAGCAGAGAACGAGAAAAATAGTGCTTAAGTGCAACTAATGAAAATTACTATTGACATAAGAAACTTACGAAATCCCTTAAGTGGTTGATTTTCCATTTTTTGTTTGTTTTTTATTTGAAACTACAGCAAAATTCAAAGGTTATGCTTAATAATTTGTTTTTGTAACTAGCATCATACTGAGTATATATCGTCGATGAATGTGCAATACCGCGCCCTCATACTTGTATGAGCTCATGCTGGTGAAACACATCCTTGGATACCGCTGTAACGTGCTGGGCTATGAAACAATTTAAAACAGCTGTAAAATCACTTATCACATTTGCTCAAACTTGTAGATATCGTGGTGCTACTTAACTCTGCACGAGTTGGTATGAGTTTGATTACAACGAGCACACGACTTAACCCTTATTGAACCTTTTCTTTTAATACTTTTGATGTTAACGGTGGGCGCTGCTTATTGATATTACAAATGAAATAAAAATAGAGTACTCAGGTGTAGCATGTGTTTGTACTTGGTTAAAAGACTTACAGTTGTGTTCAATATAATAGTAGTAAAATGGAAATCGTTCGATGAAATAAGAAGAAGCTGTGATTTCAATAAATCACATAAAAATTAATTTTAAAGTTTACAAAAAGTTCAGAAGAGTTAATTAAATTTGAAAAAATGGTCATCCAAATCTTAAAATTTTATAGCAGAATTTCTAGAAAATTTTTGACTACGCAGTTTTGTAAGCCAATCAAGTTAGAACTCGCTCAAAAATTTTCCCAAATTTTTGGAATTTTTTCGGCAAGGGTGTTGAGTGATTTATTCCATACAACGCATAAAGAAAAATTAATTTTGTATGAAAAAAATACCCAACATCCTTGACAAAAAAAAACTCCAAAAATTTTGGAGAAATTTTGAGTTACTTTGGCCTTGCAGATTATGATGCTGGAATTAAATGAGCTATAAAACTGCATACTCAAAAATTTTCCAAAAATTCTGAAATTTATTTTTATATATTTTCTGTTATGGAATTCGTTATATTTGAAATGAAAATTATTAAAATCACAGTTTCGTTTTATTTCGTCGAATGATATCCATTTTCATTTCACTACTATTATATGGGACACAACTGTATATGGAGCCTACAGACAATCATAGTAGATGTGCGCAACTTTCGACTTGATCTTTTTTTGATTTTAGATATTTAATATGTATAAGCAAGAGACTATTTTTCGTGAGATAGGATTTATACATTTAGTTTTTTCAAATTGATTGATAGTCCTAAACAAAAGATATTAAATGTGTTTAGGTCAGCCCCAAAGCAACATCACCATCGCCAGTTCAATAAGTATAATTTTAGGTTAGTTGCTAATTTCAGACGCCATCGTTTTTACAGGTTGTTGGCTCAGGTTATGTTCTGTTTCTCTAATATTCCGTTATGCTCATTTTCATTCTTGTTCCGTTATTATTGCGGTTTTAATCCCCGTTAGATTCCGTCTTATATTTTGGTCAGAACACTAATTTTCCTAGTCGGGTTTACAAAATGCACCTCTAAATTAAGCATACGGAGGGTTTGGACACCCCAACTGAACAAATTTGTGAAAAGCAGTGCTCTAAGTACGATGTTATCAGCTTAGTCAAAACTTATGTAGTCCCTTTAAAATATGGTTGATCTGTTAGGTGGATACGCACATCCTTTTCGAACGACGACACAAATACGAATGGTATCATTTTAATACCCTTCATGAACATGAAATGGTATAAAAGCTTTGAAATGGTATAATCAGGAAGATGAGCCATGTCTGCCTCGCTGTCTGTTCGAACACAAACGAATCATTTAACTTTAGAGACATCTTCATTTTGTATTACATTATTCATTTGTCGGAAGCAGACCTGTTAAATAATGATTACTAAACGTATTGATTACCGGTTTGATTAACTATTTTTTTTCAAAATCTATTTAATGATTGATTACCATTACTTTAAATTTTTAATGATTATTTTCCAATTAATTAAAAAACTATTAAAAAAAATCATGATTTTTTACGACTATTAAAAAATCTAAAATAATGAAAAAAAGTTGTTTGATTACTTTTGATTATTTTATATTTTTTTGGATTGTTTGTTTGGTTATTTTTGATTTTTTTCAGTACTGTTGTAGAAGCGCATAAATATACACATCAACAATACTAAAAAAAAATCCAAAATAATAAAGAAAAAATTTAAAAGAAAATTCAAAGTAGTTAAAAGTAATCAAAACAACTTTTCTTGATTATATTTGATTTTTCTTGTTTATTTTTGTTTTTTTTTGGTTTTTTTTGATTTTTTTTGATTTTTTCTAATCGTAATCAATTAATAATTGCTTTTTGTATAAAAAATAATCATTACCGATTCAAAAAACCGTCTAATTAATTGATTACTAATTACTAAACAAATTTAACAGGTCTGGTCGGAACCAACAGCCGATAAACGGGTTTTGGACTGTATAACTTTCGCAGTTTCAAGAATGAGCTATATTCCGGAAAGTTTGTTAAAAATCGATTGTAGCTTTCTCATATTTTCGACGAATTTTCTACATATTTTCACTCTTGTGCCTTGAAGGGAAATCTAGATCGATAATTCACACTGAAATTGACAAACATACAAGCAATAAACCGGCCTTATATAAAGGTAGTAAAAACAAAACTAAACAGTTGTCATGTTGCAAAACGCAGTGAAGTGGTTGAACCCTGGATATGACGTCTTTCACCCCTCACTGTTTGAGGGAAAGATAAACCGCCTGGGGTTAGGGGTTTGGAGTATACCCGAGGTAGGCATACCGGTCGTAAGAGGAGTGCCGGAGCATACCGGATTCATATCCGGCTAAGGATTATTACAACAACAACAACAACAACATAAAGCAAAGTAATATGACTTTGAAGATTACATTTCCAGACTCCCTAGTCCACCACAAGGGGTATCTAGTGTTACTTACGCATAAGAATGCACGGTAATGGCAACGAGCGCTTCCGTTGATGAAGCGTTCTCCAGAATAAATGGATATCTCCTAATATTTTTTGGGGTTTTGAGCGCGCAGAACCTTATGGTCTCATGTAAAAATTCTTAGCGTTACAGAGCATTAGGATATGCGTAACATGCAATTCTTCTTGAATTGCTTCAAACTGCATCACCTTGCTTTCCGCACAGTTAGGACACATCTCCGTAATCTCCATGATGATATCCGTCACCATGTGACAAAGCCATTGGACCCAACAGCATTCATACATACTAGAATAAAATTGTAAAAGGATAAACTCTAACTTACCCAGACTCTGGCCCAACCCTATTGAAATCGCAAGTTTGTTGGGACTTCTGCTGGAAGAGATTGATGACAATATTAGGTAAAGAGTGTGACGACTATGCACGGCGAAGCATTGTAACAACAACACCAACAATATTTGACAGTGACTATTTCACTTGATATCATATTTTCTACTCTTTAAAAGGGAAAATAGGACACTGAAGTTTACTATGATCTCTTGCCTATGAGAGTTAAAGTCTGCAAAGCAATTTATCTTACATCTTGATGAATATTATATATTTGGAGTTGCTGACCTGAGTTAATATTTGCGGTCATAAAATAGACTAAAATAGACAAAAGAAGTCTTTCAAAAATGCCACAGTAACAGGTGCCAGATGCGTGGTACTTCTGACCCCAGCGGTTGATTTGGTTTATAATCGAGTCAAACATATTGCGCGAGTGGATAAGAGATGGTTTGAAAGAATTTTTTTTATTTTTTTTATTTTTTTAGTTTGTGCTTAGATAACAAAATTTCGGCCTAATTCCCATATGCACGTATGAAAGCGAGTAATTTTGACCAAGTGTAGTCTTATTATCCCATAGTATGCCGAACTGTTTAAGTATTTCCCATTTTGTGGGCGCATAGATGCCATTTAATTTACTAAAAAAAAGTTAAAAGAATGCGACAAATTAATAACCGCACAAAAATTCATAAGCAAATGAAATCACCTTCTAACACAACCTTCCTTCCACCAGCCACCATCATTTTCCTTACCAATACAATAGCCAGTGCGATCTTTCGTACGAAATTTGTAACCCCTCAAATGTGATAGCTTATCTGCGGCATTGCCACTAAATTTACCCAACACATTCAACGAGTACTGCATGCCCTCATCGCCAATAGCAAAATGATCGTAATGCGCGATCTCCTCCACGCTATCGGCATTTAAACGCATAACAATTTGCAGCTCATGCGGTGAATCGCTCGTGAGCCAATACAAGGCTTCCATGCCTAGGAAATAACTGTTGTGTGGATCACCAAAACCAGACTTGTAATTGGCCCAATTCAAATTGAAATCGGTGTCTTTATCTTGTCGTCTTTGTACCAACGTCCATGGACAACCACCAGCCGCATCAGATAAACAATAAACATTGATTGGTGTATAACCTGAGATGTGTAGGCTATAGACGCCATCACGATCACGTATCCTAGGTGGTATAATATCGGCACAACTTTTGGGAAAACGTTGTAGCAAGCGTGTTGTGAAGGAGTCGCTGAGTGAGCGCACCCTAAGGGTGGTTAGGTTGGACGTATAGTTTACAAGAAAAAAAAAATTATTTTCTCACTCACGTATTCTCCATTAATGCGCTTAACTGTTTCATTGTTATGGGCTGATCTTGTTGGTCTTGCGCTGAGTCACTTGAATGCTTATCCTCCGCATACACAACACTTTTGTTGCATTGTTTTAATAAATTACGCATTGTTTCATCTACAATTATTGTCAAATATTCTGCATCGCTAACAGTTTTTCTTTCATGACTTGTAGAACTGGTCATTCTTAATAATGAAATTGCAATCAGCCATTGAAGTGAGATTTGCTTCCGGCAGTGCAGCATCTTACAAGTTTATGATTAGACTGACTGCATTGTATATGGAAAATACGCAATATGTATGTGAAAATGTGCGGCGATATGATTTCCTTATCTTATCAGCTCAAAATCACGTCATTAAATATATTTGTTGTTGTAGTGCTTTCAATGTTAGGGTTAAGTTGTAGTTATGTTTTGCATTGTTTTGAGATCTAAATCTATGTGCATGTCATCGCATATCAGTGACTAGTAAGCCCGGCCCGCTTCGCTTCGTCTCTGAACTAATAATAGACTGAGCCCGATTTTTATCACTATATTCCATACCAGATAAAATATGGAACTTAGTTACATCGCTTATTGCACCACTCATTGTCACCTTTCATTTGGTACCCATATTGTACTAACACATTTTTGGTCCCATTGGTCCACATATCGGTCGATATCTCCGAAAATGGTTAAGCTATCGGTACAAATGACATCTGAAATTTTAAGCTAAACGACTGGTAATGCAACGGTAAAAGCTCCATTCAATTTCATTCAGCCGTTTTTAAGTGATGCGCGACCAAACATACAGACAGACATACAAAAAATTTAAAAACTGTTGATTTGGCTTTTTTTAGCTTAGTTATGGTTATTATGTGTAGAGATTGGCAGAGTAACCTGCAGCAAATAGCTAATAGTCTGGGAGGAGCGATCGGCTTTCTGTTTTTAAAAAATTGGGGGTTACGAGCTGCCTAGGAACTGATATTTTTTCATATTTTTTTATTCTACATAACTCTGAGTATACTTGACCTATACTAATGGGTTTAAGTATATATGTATAGCAATTTGGGTACAATATGTATATCAAACGAAAGGAGAAGGCCACATGTTTCATTTAAGCTTTTCTATATTTCGATATATTTATCGATAACTGAATTATTGCTCAAAATGAAGTTGCCGTAAAACCTAATGTGGTTTCATAAAACCTTAAAATTAGCGTACAATATGGACGAAAGAGCAAGGAAGCACGTATCATTTATGCTTTGGGTTGATTCATTTATCGATAACTAATAAATTGAACGATAGCTGAGTTATCGATCAAAATGTGGTTGCCCTAACATATTGAAATTTCCATACAAAATGCGCCTCAAACTAAAGTGGAAGGAGAAGGTTTCGCTCAAAATGTGGTTCCCCTAAATACTTGATATAGGATATTGGTAAAATTTTCAGAACTAAGAATTGAAAAACGCTTTTAAAAACACCAATTTGTTTGGTTTTGTTGTTTTTTAGTTGTGATTAAACTAAATGCAAATTTTTCTAAAAAATCGAAGAGTTATCGATTTTAAGTTTCTGAACTCATGAATAAGCCAAAAAGTATATTGAACAACAGATATGCTTCGGTGTAACTTTTATAAGCGAAAACGTCCTAGTAGTATTACTAGGTAACAAAATAATTTTTTCAATACTTGTAACCAAAGTAATATTTCAAACTAAAAATCATACTTTCAATCGATTTTGAGGATATGAAACATCAGAAAAATCAAATAATAAAACAAATCTTTCAATGTTTAAAGCAACCCGAGGAAAAAACGGAACAGAATATTTTTCGAACCCGGTTTTGAATAATTTCTTAGAAACCATACCAATATCTGAACACTGTCAACTATAACCGCTGACGAGAAACTCTTAAAATATCTCATAATATTACGAAGAAGCCGCAAAATGACATTTTTGAAGCCCGCTTTTCAATACTCTATTTTGAAACTTTTAGAAATATTCGCATTTCGTTACATTGACAAATAATTGATACTCCAACACTTTTCTATTTGATCAGTCTACTCTTACCCGTTGATAAGAATTTTAAAAAATACTTTATAGTTATCCGTAAAATTGTAATTAATTAATTGCAAGTTGTAATTATCTGTACATTGCAAATATTTAAGAAAAATCGATAGTAGGGATCATTATTAAGCCAATAGAAGCCAAATCAACAGTTTTTAGAATTATTGTCTGTCTGTCTATATGTTTGGGCGCGCATCACTCAAAAACTGCTAAATGGAATTTAATAGAAAAGTTAAAGTTGTATTAATAGACGTTTAACCTAAAATTTAAGGTATCATTTGTTCCGACAGCTCAACCAGTTTCGGAAATATCGACCGATATGTGGACCAAGGTTACCCAAAATATATTAATACAATATGGGCATCAAACGAAAGGTGACAATGAGTGGTGCAATAAGCGATGTGATTAAGCTCCATGTCTTGTCTGGTATGGAATATAATGATGAAAATCGGACTCAGTCTATTATTAATTCTGAGACGCAGCAAAGCTGGGTGGGCTTACTAGTAATCTATATACAAGGTGGCGCAAAAGTAAGCTTCCGATGTTCAGCATATCGGTTGTGGCACGTGCAGTGTATGCTGTTGCACCGTCTTGTTGGAACCACATGTTTTCCAATCCCAATTCATCAAGTTGCGGCAAAAAGAACTCGTTGATCATTGCTCTGTAGCGCTCACCATTCACAGTAACCGTTTGGCCCCGACCGATTATTGGTCAAATAAATAGTCAGCAATATTCCGCGTTCTGGAGCAGTGTAGCGTAACATTGTTTATTAACGTGTATTTCGCATGTGTTTACTACACAAATGTCAAAACAGAACTGACTTTAGGGGCCAATCGCAAAATTTATAGCATTTTCTGATAGGAGGATTACTTTTGCGCCACCTTGTATATATTTGATAACAAATATACATATATGACCATACTTCTTTCTTACGAAAACCCGCGTTGGCAACTTAAATTTTCCATACAGTATGAGGCATTTTTTCTTATGGTCTGCGTTTTGCCTTAAAAAAAAATTGACGGGGAAAAATTTCTTGAGTGTCATTATGGAGTTTTCTCATTTCTGGCGATGCCCGTAGTAAGCTTTAAAGAGACAAGGTTGCCCAAAATGTCACACATAAATATTTTGTTTGTCAAAAACAATAATAGGCTTGATATGCAAAATTTTCGCTGAATTGGGTATTTTCACTTTATTGTCAATAAAACCAACATTTATTAATGTATTTTCACGAAATAAGGTTTCAATTATTTATAATAAGACCGTAAAATAAAAATGGTAAGTTTTTAAAACCTTCAATTTTTTATGAATTTTTGAAAAATAAAAAAATTTTCGGTTTTGCAAAAAAAAAAATTTTTTTTACATTTTTATGTGAATAACTCCACAACCGTCGATCATATAAAAAAAATTTCTTATCAAGACTTGAAGAAAATTTTGCGGTGAGTCCACTGGTGTTTCTCTTAACGAATTTAGATAAGTAATTTCCAAGATATGATAACATAAATTGAAAGACCTCTGTGAAAATTCGTGATTGTAGAAACAGAAAAAAAAAAAAATCGTATCCATAGAATTTTAAATTTTGGGTGTTTTTGTACTTAGGGGGCCATAATACATCGAAATTAAATAGTTAGACTTCAAAGTAATTTCTCTTGTTGACTAGTGTAATTGATACTCCAACACTTTTCTATTTGATCAATCTACCCTTGCCCGTTGATAAGAATTTAAAAAAATACCTTATACTAGTTAGCCGTTGGTACACATATAATAAAATTGTAACTAATTAATTGCAAATTGTAATCGTCTGTACATTGCAGATACTAAGAAAAATCTATAGCAGGGATCATTATTAAGCCAATAGAAGCCAAATCAACAGTTTTGAGAATTATTGTCTGTCTGTTTGGGCGCGCATCACTCAAAAACTGCTAAATGGAATTTAATAGAAAAGTTAAAGTTGTATTAAGAGACGTTTAGCTTAAAATTTAAGGTATCATTTGTTCTGATAGCTCAACCAGTTTGGGAGATATCGACCGATATGTGGACCAAGGTGACCCAAAATATGTTAATACAATATGGGCATAAAACGAAAGGTGACAATGAGTGGTGCAATAAGCGATGTAATTAAGCTAAATGCCTTATCTGTTATAGAATATAATGATGAAAATCGGACTCAGTCTATTATTAGTTCTGAGACGCAGCGAAGCTGGGTGGGCTTACTAGTAATCTATATATATATATATATAATTCAAATTATAATATATAGTATAAACCGATCGTAACCAAATTTGAAATACACACCGAATATCTTTCAGGGATGGTAATGGGCTTAAAACATATTTTATATATATATATAAGGGGCGTGGTCATCCCATACAAATTGCATTTTTCATAGTCCGTATCTCTGGAAGTATTTCCATTAGACCACTGAAATTCTGTAGGGGGTTATATGAGATTAATCCGTACCACCTCCAAAAAAACTGGGGATAACAAAAAAGAGGGCGTGGCCTGCCATACAACTCGAATTTTTCATAGTCCATATCTCTGAAAGTATTTGGGCTCGACAACTGAAATTTGGTAATGAGTTATATGAGGGTAATCCCTAACACTTGCATGAAAACTTGTGATAACTAAAAAGAGGGCGTGGCACCTCCCATACAACTCGAATTTTTCGTAGTCCATATCTCTGAAAGTATTTAGGCTAGACAACTGAAATTTGGTAAGGAGTTATATGAGGTTAATCCCTAACAACTGCATGAAAAATTGTGATAACTAAAAAGAGGGCGTGGCATATCTCTGGAAGTATTTGGGCTAAACAACTGAAATTTGGTAAGGAGTTATATGAGGTTAATCCCTAACACCTGCATGAAAACTTGTGATAACTAAAAGGGGGGCGCATACAACTGAAATTTTTCAAGTCGGTCTATAGATACATACATACATAATTTGAATTTTATACATTTAGATAGAAATGTGGGGTGAAACCCACGGGCATAAGCTAGTATTATATAAATGCCAAAGCAAAATGTTATGTTTCACTATCTTGGTGCTGACAGGGCTGCGTACAAATGTTAGTTTTAGATGAATTTTTTTCTAAAAGTCATAAGTGTGCACAAATTCATCGCCCTGCAAGGACATTTATAAATAGACAAAAATTTGAATACCCAGAAAATTAAATAACCTTTTGATAGAAATTACGTAAATAGGAAAATGTTCTAATTTCCCAAAATTTATTTTCACAAGAGTTATCATTTGCTTAAAATTGTGCTAAAAATGTTTGTAGAGTGTACCTGAATAAAATGAAGACTTTCATACAGCAAAGGACCACAAAGTGCGTAACAAAGTTGGAGCGAATAAGTAAGCTTACAGAGTTGCCATAAACATACACAAGTCAGTGTATTACATACATCTTCTGCTACTAAGTACCTACTCAATTAAAATTGCATGCAACAGCAATATGAGCAATGACAGGGTGTAAGTGGACGAACGTCCGTGAGTAACAGCTCCAACATGCAACACACTCATATGAGAAACGGTTACTGAAACAGCAACAAACATAAATATTTACAGTTCAAGATACAGCAAAGTGTGTGTGATGACTTTGTTTACACAAAACTTTATTAATGCACTAACATACATACAAACATACATACATTCTAGTTGTAATATGCACTTACACTTGTACTTTTCAACTTAAACACATACACACACACACACACATACAAACCTACATGCGTATGCATCTTAATAGTCTGTTTACATTGCGTCACTTTCATTTCGTTTTGCATGCAGAGCAGCAGCAGCAGTCGCCAGTCTATATACCCAGGGCTGGCTGTTCCATGGCATATTGTGGTCACTTACAGTTTGTTGTTCATCACAACCAATGACAGCCAAATAGCAAGCGATGGCAAACAAATAGACAAAAACAACAACAACAACATTTTCTGTATAACTTTGTGCGGTAACATGTTGTGTCAAGCATAGCGACCAAAGTACAGCCTTACTCAGGCGAAAGTTTATTAAAAACAAACACTTCAATGTATGACCATGAGCCAAACTCAAATTATCTTTGTGTGCAAATATTTAAACTAAGGATATAGCAGTTTTTTTGTTATTGTTTAAGACCTCCAACAAATTTGCTTAATATAGACACTTAGATATGTATAAAAATAAACTTTTACTTAAGACAACATCAGAACTTATTGGCGCTTAACAACCGAGGCAAATCATGCCAGTCAACCCTTACTAGCTACAACTAACGCCAACTGAAAATAATAATAGAGGCCAAGCCATCCTCCACTTGTGTTTGCCATCTCAGTCGAGGGCTCACAATTATTCCCCTGCCGAAGCGTGGTATAGATGGGAAGACTCATGGGCTTGGGTTTGTCGAAGGCTGAGGTGAAGCTCAGTTTGTCCAAGGTCAAGAAGAGGTCGCACAAAGTCTTACCAAATAGTAACACATTATCTGAGGCACACACGAACACTGTGTCCTTGAGGAGCTAGGAGGGCAGCAGGATTTCGTATCCGGAAAGTGAAAAGAGAGAGTGAGCGTTTCATAATCGCGTACGGTGTAGTTGAGAGCAGACGTTATTGAAAACCCCATTCTACGGTTAAGCGACAGGGTCAGTATGCGATTGATTACGGCTAATGCTTCGCTGTCTAAGTGTTACTAGAGAGACGCGAATGACTAGAAGGGTAGTCAACTGTAACGAGACTTAGACGACTCCGGCTAGAGTGTTAGCTCTCTCACTGGACACCACCACTTGCATGTATACCGGCCAAATAGTAGCTGCCCAAATGGAGTGCGGAGGTGTACCAGCGATAGCTGAGGGAAAGTGCACTCTAAATGGTAGCTCCTTTAGGCAAGCATCCCCAGAGCGAGAGCTAAATGAAGGATCGCTCTGTGTGTAGGCCCTTCTTTTAAGTTTTCAAAGTTGTTCAACGAGAGACGGGAATCCGAAAAGCTTTTTGTATAAGCAGTATTTCAATTATGTGCTTTAGTAAAGCTGATTATATGACCTTATTTAACAGGTAATTTGCCCTTATAAAGGACTTTCATTGGGCATATCAAGGTCTCATGTAGATACGTGTTCCTCCTCGAGTTAAGGTAGTCAAGGGACGAGAGGCAAAACAAATCAAATGGTAGATATTTGTGAATATTGCGAATGGCCCGTCAGTGCACCGGTCAAAGGATAGCACAGCCGTATTTCCCGTCGTATCTTTTAAAAGTGTCAAAGAAAGTCTTTGAAGACTCGAAAAAATAAAAATTGCCTATAATTATTATTTTGAAAATTTTAAAGTAAAATGTCAAAATAATTGCGGATGACTCAAAAAAAAAAAAAAAAAAAACTCAGTTATAATTATTACAAAAAGATTTTTTCTTATATTTGTTGAAATTTCTGTGATTACAAATAATTATTATTTTGGATGTCTTTTATCAATATACTTTAGCCTAATTTTAGGCGCATTTTTAACATACAGAGCAGAGTTCATTTATTGTCATGCAAAAATCAAAATTTAGAACTTAAAGCTATTTGCAGAAGCCAAAAAAGTCTGAAAATAACTGCGTCAAATGGCCATTAGGGGCAACAAGTTATTTAAGCGTTCATTTACGAGCCATAAACCCAGCATTTATTTGTAAAAAAAATAAAACTAAAACCACAACAGCTAAAGCTTTTTTGCTGTGATAGATAAACATAAAAAGTTGCAAATTAAAAGACAACAAACCCAATCAAATAAATAATAACAAAGGCGACAACAGATAAAAAAATTTATGTTCAAACAACAAAAAAACTAACGCTTAAGCGTATTTGAACTTTACGCATCAATGATAGCACTAAAAAAGCAGTCAAAAGCGAAAGAGCAATAAGCGTTGCATACTTTTAGGCGCACAATGGGGATCATGACTCAAGAATGCTTGTAGCGATGAATTTTTAAATAACTTTATATGGCAGATGTATACATATATATACTAACTAAGCATAGGAACGCTCCCATATGTTGAGCGAATGACATCTTAAATAAAAGCACAACACAATAAAAAAATATAACAAAAACTGGTTGAGAGCGGTCACAAAAGTGGCGCGTGTTGGCCATATGACAGCAATTTCAAACCTAAAAAGCACAACAATACAACAACAACAAAATGACAATAACAATGGTTATTAGAGAATAAGAAATAACAATAACAACGACTGCATGAAGAGCAGCACTGTGGTGCATTGAACATGGAAAACAACAACAACAACATAGTACCGCCATTATTGGCCATTGGCTGAGTATGACAATGAGGCGCTAATTTTAAAATAATGTTGCAGTAAAAAAGGAAAAAAGCGAGTAAAATTATTGTATCTATTGTGTCATGCAGTAGGTTAACGGAGCTTATGTGGTTAGAACGAAAATCGTTATGAAATATGTTTAATAGTGCAGAATTTGGAGAGAGATCAAATGTAGCTATTGTGCGGGAATATTTAATTGTAAAAAGTAGAAACAAAATATTAATATAGTTTGTTTTATTATCAGTAATCAGTTGCGAATTTAAGTTATCTTTAAAAGTCGATTACAAAAAATATTTTAAAGAGTACCGATTGCGCCTAAAAGTATGCAGCATTTAGCTTAAATTATGTAGGAAGTGATTGATTGCACCCACCTGGTGCGGACTTACACAACAGACGGTTCTATCACACAGAAAATGCTCGGGTTTTACACGAAGAAGGTTACGATGTAACCCTGTTAAGCCCATTGTCGTCGATTCGGGAAATAGATTCTGCCAAAACTAAAACTGCTCACCTAAACAAAGTTTTTGAATTCAGTTTTACTCCTATAAAAAAGCAATATCACATCTGAAAATTTTTAAAAAGAAATCTCTGCATTTTTATTTTTTATTCATTCTTGAAGTATTTCTCCGATGCAAAAAGTTAAACTCAAACCATGTTTATTCCAATAGAGGCCGGAATTAAGTGCATGCTAATGTCTTAGCCTAAAATTATGCAAACAAATAAATTTGGAAAATACGGCTCAGTTTCCGATATTAGATTTTAATAGATATACATTTTGTAATAACTATAAACAAGTTAATAGCTGTGTTAAAAAGCAGCAATGACCAAAACTTGTTTTCAAAATACCTAAAACAATATAAACGCGCCTAAAAATATGCAATATTTTTCATACGGGTGACTGATTTAGTTTGAGTTGCATGTGGTACTTGCCTTGTCGTTGTTTGTTGTTGTTGTGGTTTCTAGCGCTATAAACTCTCTACAATTATTTATGGAACTGTTCCCGATGTGGACCCTCTTTTGTTGGATATGGATCCCTTACGCTTTGGTATGAGTGCCTTCTGACAAAAGCTCCACTTTCACCCCCGCGAACGTACTAACCAAGTGGATTTTAGTCAGAGGATATATACCTTAAGGAGAATACATTCTAAACCCCTGCGATTAACTAATTATCGTGAACTTCTTGAATGATACTTTATTACTCTAATAGTTTAGCGGGATTTAGTACTAGTTAGACGATATCAAATGAAAAGTATAGATTTGCTACTCCTTTCAAGTATCAGATTCAATATTGGGATCTCATTGTAATACTGGAGAATTAGGAAGAAACTCTGAGCTTGGTAGAAATTACAATAAGGCGGACGAAAAACTTTATATGATATTAGGGTTGTTAAAAATATAGCTATAATATCGAAACTTAGAAAAAAAAATTGCGATATGTTATCGTGTTGTCACTTATTCAATATAAATCTTAATCTTATTGCGGAATATTTTTTTAAATCAAGAAAAAAAAAGTTTACATTTTTACAATAATTTCCTTTTTCTTCTTCACAGAAACACCCCAACCCTCTCAGCATTGTCCACGCAAAAATGGTTACTTCGGACATGAAGCAGAAGGTATTTGCGATAAATTCTATTACTGCGTCGATGGACAATTCAATATGATCACCTGCCCTTCGGGTTTGGTATTCAATCCAAAGACCGGCATTTGCACTTGGCCCGATGAGGTTGGCGTGAAGGGTTGCAAGTCTCAGGATATCTTCGAATTCCAATGCCCCAAAGTAAATGAGTCCGTCGCAGTAACGCATCCACGCTATGCCGATGCAGATGATTGTCAATTTTTCTACGTATGCGTAAATGGTGAGATACCACGACGCAATGGTTGCAAGCTGGGACAAGTATTTGATGATGATAGGAAACATTGTGATTGGTCAAGAAATGTGCCAGAGTGGTGAGTAATTTGGCAATGTGGGAGAGTGAAGGGCAAACAAATCTCAAATTGTATTTACTTTTAGCGCTGATTGGTATAAAGGACGCTTGACTGATGCCGAGTTAGATGAATTGGAAAATCCTAAACCAAAAACCAAAAAAGCGCAACGTACACGTGGTCCCTCGCGCAAAAAGCCAGCTAAGGCTCCAGTTGAGGAAGAGGAAGAGTAGTAGTAAGCGCTGCTGGTAGCTATGTTGATAGCTTTAAGAAAATGTTTTTTTCGTTTTTATGTTTTCTGTTGTGAAAAGAATGCTCAAATAAAAGTGCGAAAGAAATTTTTTATTTAAAATAATTTGTATTTCTAAAAAAATCGCCTGAAAGTATGCAATGTTCAATATACATACACGCGCAAGCAAAGGACTGAAGCCATAAATATTTTATTGATAATTTGTCACTATCTTGAATCGACTTTATGTGCCCAGCTGCAAATTATGCTGCGAATTCAGTGCGTTTTTATGGCGAATCATAAAAAAATTGTTTTTTACCTCAATTCTGAAAAGTGATGAAACCTATTCAATACTTTCTTATATCAATTTTGCGCTTTTATTAAATGTCTGTTAACTTTCTGAAGTTTATTCTTTAAATGGACACGTTCTTTTGCAGGAAATATTCTAATAGGCATCCGACAGTAGCAGTAGAGGAACTTTGAGACAATCATTGCTTTGGGGGAATCAAGTGGGGAAGTATTTGGAGTATCCTGCTGTTGGCAAAAAATGTGACAAAGTGCTTAATCGATCAAATCTCCACGTTTCTGATTCAGTGTTACCTTATCGACTGGTGCATAAAAACCAGGCATCAACGTCGAAATGAAAGCCTTGGCTTATCAACATCGAGATGAAAGCCTTGATGATACTGGTAGTGTGAGAAAAACGACCGTTATTTCCATGATATAGTAGTGTCCTACTCAGGCAGCTAACTTAGACCCCTAAAGTCACAGATCTCACGAACTTCTGGAACATTTAATGCGTTGCAATAGCAGCCAGCGTTTATCAATCACCCAAGACCAGTAACAGAATAAACCGGAAGTTCAATTGAGTGCCATTTCTTATGCAGTTTGAAGCCAAACAAAGCAGGATGTTTTTCGCTCTATGATTTGTTTTGTTGTTGTAGTTGACATTATAAGATATAATCAAACGAAAACCTTTTCTTCAAAATGATAAACATAACCTATATCTTCCGCCATATACTAAGATAAGCAAAACAAATGAAAGAAACAGATTCTGAGATTTAACAGCAAGAATGCTCAACATAAATCCGTAAAAAATTGGGGCCCGAAGACCAGTTAGAGTTTTTAATGGGCGATGTGTAATAGGCTATTCCAAAGGGTCTAATTCTCTAATGTCTAATATTTTCCTTCCCAAGCTGTACCTAAAGGTTAAAAAGTGTCAAACGTCAAGTACGCAGTGGATAGGTAGGATGTGCTGAATTTTTCTAGAACAATCTATATCGGCAAGATCCAGTATCGAGACTCTATATGATACAACAAAGCCTAGGCACCGTTTTGATGATTCAATATTGTGGCGAATGTTATCAAGTACCGACCATCGCTAAATCAATTACACTTCTACCACTAGGTGGCACAACAGAGTTAGCGATGGGTAACTAACGCTTTTATGCAGTTGGAAGCGAGATAGCAGTAGTGCACGCGAATATGCTGTAAAAGTAAATGTTAATACGTAAACAGTGTTCTATAACGCGTATAAGTATAAGAATAGTCGCGAAATAGTGAGACACTTCCAGGTGATGAAGCTGGCGGTCGGATAGATTTTAAAAGACAGCATAAAATCAAGGGAGGGCGATCCGTCTATTCTATCAAGTGTTTAATTGAAACAGCGTTATTCCAGCTTCTATTTCCAAAGCACTCTGTCTAATCTGCTGAATATTAAATTGGTATTGAAAAAGAGCACTTTTGAATTAAATTGTATTATAGATTGGTAAAAATAAGCAGTTCTTGAGTTTAATTCTGGTATAGAGTGTTCTCTAGATCGCCCACATTCGCAAGATAGGACTTTTTTTAAAGCACTTCAAGAGCAAAACATTTTTCAACCATTTATCCTGATAGGGTGTGTACGAAATTATTTTTAAAAACTGCCGCGCTTCCATGCAGCCATCGAATTAGTGCTTTGACTATAATAAAAAAAAAATAAAAAAAATACTTTAAAAAATTTGTATTGAAAATCAGGTCTGGTAAATAATGATTACTAATCTTAATGTTTACCGGTTTCATTAATTATTTTTTTGAGAATACATTTAATGATTGATTATCTTTACTTTCAATTTTTAATGATTATTTTCGAGTTAATTAAAAATATTATTAAAAAAAAAATTATGTTTCTTTACGATTATTAAAAAAATCATAAATAATAAAAAAGTGGTTTTGATTACTCAAATTTTTTTTTTTGATTTTTGTCAATACTTTTGATGTGTATATCTATGTGCTTCTACAACAATACTGAAAAATATCAAAAGTAATTAAAACAACTTTTCTTTGATTATTTTAAATTTTTGTTATTTTTTTTTAATAATCGTAAAAAATGAAACAAAAGAAATCAACAAAAATTGTTGGTATCAAAAAGAAAAAACAAAACCGAGAGCACGCGGTAAGGTAGTTCTGCTGAGAAAACAGATCTGTCAAAAAATCCATCATGATCACACTACTTACTGTCAAATGGCGGAAGTGGTTCATGCATATGGTAAAGAAGACATCAAAACCAGCGTATTGTTAGCTTAATGGTTAGCAATGCTTGCCAAAATTTCTCTAATGAAGAAGCTTAGCAGCTTTCGAAATGGATCTATAAGAAAAGCTATGGCGGTTGTCTCTAAATATTTTTCCTACTCTATTTAATTAAAAAAAAAAAAGATAACAAAAAACTTTTAATAATTAATTAAAAATGATTATTAAAAAATAAAAGCAATAATAATTTCCATAAAAATTCAAAAGTAAATCAACAAAAATTGTTGGTATAAAAAAGAAAAAAAAAAGAAAACTAAAAATCAAAAAAGATAAAAAAAAAACAAAAAAAATTTTAAATAATCTAAATTAATCAAAACAAATATTTTTTGATTATTTTTGATTTCTTTCGATAACAATTTTTTTTTGATTATTTTGGTTATTTTTTGATTTTTTTCAATTAATAATACGTTTTCTTGAAAACGAATTAAAACAGTCATCTAAAACAGTCAACTAAAAAACCCGTCTAATTAATTGATTACTAATTACTAATCAATATCAAAATATCTTTCCACCACCTTACAACCTGTGTAGAGTTTTCGTTGTCAACTTTCAAATGAAATCACAAATTGACACATTAAAAAAAAATTTTCGTAAGAGTATGTCGATATCGTTTTTGTCTGTAAAATAATTAAAAATTTAAAATATTTAAGTTAAAAAAAAAAACTTAAAAATGTACGATCAAGGTGTGGGCGATTATTTTAATACAAATCAATATTGCGGATCACCTGTGTACGATACTGGTGCGTATGGTTACGGTTACGGCGAGTCATGTGCTTGTCACCAACCATTTAACAATTGGATGTGGAATTATGGTTACAATGGTTATGGCACAGAACGGTATGCAGGTGGCTTTGCTGCTTCAGACACGAAAGCAGAAGACCAGCGAAAAAACGATTACAAAACCTACGAACGTAACTTGGGTGCGCACAATTCGACGCGTAATGATAATGATCCGCTATGGAAAACAATTAAAATCGATTGCTTCTCAGCGCAAATGAAACGTATGGGCGTGAGTAAGACACAATCGGAGATCATTAAAACGAGCTCAGCAAGTACGATTGGACGCATGAGAACAACATCAATGTCGCGCAGAACTCGAAAAGTCAAACTTAATACCGGCACACGCAGTACAACAAGTGTAAAACTAATGCTGGAAGAGCTCGACAAAAAGGTAGCACTCAATGAAAGCGTCTTGGCGTTTGTATTACTAAAATTGAATTCGAAAAAGGATGATGAGCAGCGCTGTGTTGGAGGCAATGAAAATACGCCTTATGACTACTATTCCAGTGAAAAGTTGCAAAATATCGAGAATGAATTATTGGAGAAATTGAAACATCAAGTTGAACATAGTGAGTCTGGCACAACAAATCTTTCAGTGGATAAGAAGTACATAAAAAACTGGAATAAGTTATATAAGGGCTTAGGTGGTGGTTTGAGTTACGACGCGAAGCCGAAATGTACATGCAAGTTATCAGCTGCTGAGCTACGAAGAGATTTTCAAAATTGCTTCAAGAAAACCAAAACAAATAATAAACCAAGCAACGATAAAAAGCATACAGCTTTAAAAAATAACAACAAAAAGCCAGCAGTGGCAAAGGTATTTACGAATAGAACGAAAGCACTCAGCAAAGCAAAAGTAGCGCAAGTATTGATGACGAAGCAATTGAGCAATGAAAAGACCAAAAAGAAAAAACAAATAAAGCTGAAAACACCACGCGTGACCATCAAAAAGCCGGCAGTTACGAATGTCAACAATAGAACGCAGACGATATATTTGCCACAAGAAGTTGGTACAAGCCAATCCAGCAACAACAAGACTAAACAGTTTATGCCGTCATCTAAAAATTATCGAATTTATTTAGATAATTGCATCTATACAGCTGATACGAAGAAGCGCCAATAAGTTTGTCTGGTTGTAGCTTATTTTAGATTTTTACTTAAGAAATTTTTTGTAAAATTCTGTAAAGGCATTCTTAAGAGGCATGGAAGCATTTGTGGTTTTAGCGTGCATATTGAATTTTTCAATTTTAGTTTAAATCTAAAATTCAGTAAACACTTTGAGATCTGCAAATGTGATGGCCTAATGGAAGCCTCGTGTAAATTGCTTGTGAACATTATTTAGTATATAATTTAGCGATGAAGAGAAAAAATTGCATTTGCATTAAATTTGAAAGTAAAAATAAAATTTTTTAGTTGAAATATTTTTCAAGCTTTTAATTGTAGTGCGGAAAGCTGAATTATTTATATTAAACGACTCAACTAAAAACAACGCTTTGCAACATTTTATGAGTGATTGTCTAAAGCGGAATAGTTTCAACTTCTGATGACGAAATGTGGTCCACCCCCACTGCTCTTTTACTACGCCCTAAAGTTTTCTCTAAACGACTCGAATTTCTGTAATTGTAACAATCGATTTTCATTTCGACAGAAACCCACTTATGTAAAGCCAACTTTAGTGCCAACACTTTTTTTTGATCCGTAAAAATATTAGCCCGCTTATACATAAAAATTAAAATTGGTTTATAAAGCTTTTTAAAATGACATTTCCATAGAAATTTTCAACTATTTTAATTTTTTATGAATCAGCCCTGTTAAATAATGATTACTTATCGTAATGATTACCAGTTTGATTATTTATTTTATTGGGAATTCATTATTTTACAATTAATTAAAAAAATAACAAAAACAAATCATTAGTTTTTACGATTACTAAAAAAAACCAAAAATAATCAAAAAAAAGTTGTTTTGATTACTTTTGATTATTTAAAATTTTTTTGATTTTTTTTTAATTTTTTCAGTATGGTAGAAGCACATAAATATTCCTATTAACAATACAAAAATAATCAAAACAACTTTTTTTGATTATTTAAAAATTTATAAAATTTTTTTTTTATTTTTTTTTTTATTTTTCTAATCGCAACCAATTAATAATTGCCTTTTCTTGAAAAAAAATTAAAATAGATATTACCAATTAAAAAAGCTGTCTAATTAATTGATTACTAATTACTTATCAAATTTAACAGGTCTGTTGTGAAAATGGTTGTAAATGTTCAGCATTTGCCAAACAATAACCAAGTACAATGGCGAGATGTCTTGGTTGTTGTTGTTGTTGTGGTGGTAACGATGTCTTGGTCAAAGGCAGTATCGCGAAGGTAGACGCTGTAAAGGGAAAGTCTATAATAATTTCGGGGAACGTTCTACAAGGAGACCTGTGTATTGTGACTAGGTGGTCGGAATCTGGCGAACTGCCTGTCCACCCAAGTAAAACGGAACCAGTTCTCCTCACGTGAAGATATAAGACTCCCGAGTTTAAGCTTCCCTCTTTTGGAGGAGTGCCGCTGGTATTTTCTGGCAGGGTTAAGTACCTCGGTATTATGCCTGACAGGGAGCGCTTATGAAAACTTAATGTAGTGGACAGAGCTAACAAGTTTTCAGTTTCTTTGTATTGCTGCAGAGGGGAAACTGAGTGGCGCACTGGCTGTACGATATGGTAATGAACCTAATTTATTCTACGCACTATTGCTCCGGTGGGAGGAACGAGATATTCATCTATTAAAAAGATGGTTGCAGTGCAGCGAATGATTCGGGTAGGAATCAGTGATGTATGCGCATAGCCACTACCCTAGGTTTGAATGTTATGCTGAATCCATACCCAGTTGACAGGATGATAGGCGCAGGTCGGGATGTAAGAAAAAACTTGTGCACTATGGACACTTTAGCATTCTATCTAGCCTCGAAATTATCCATAGCAGAACAGATTACTGCGCACCTGTCACTGCTCCGGTGTCGTATTTTTTCCACTTACATACCCTCAAGGGACGATTGGGTGGCGGATAACTCAACTGACATCTTCTAAGTGGAGAATGCCGCCATCAAAGATTCGGCGAATGGGATGCTAACAGTCAAGCGGAAATTAAGTCGCAACCAATGTGAAACCGAAGTCAGTTAGTGACTGTTTGGCGCCGCTCAGGGTTGTCTCTAACCGTTATGAGATAAAAACTAGCTGGCCATTATGTGGTATGTGGAAATTGTCATGAGAATCTTTTGACCGGAGCTGGTACTCGTGAACCGGAAGTGGGGTACTCTAGCGATCTGGGAATTCACAATCGCTACTTACAGTCTACTTCTGGAATAATGGGCTCGAAGTAAGCTAAGTAAGCGCTGGGGCGATACCACCTCTTGCCAAGTGTCGAGGTCCCGTCTAGTCTGTTGTAGACGCCAGACGATCCTCAGAACTACTAGGGTTTACTAATGTCCATATCGCCATGGTGATATGGTGTGGTTGAATATTCTGGATAACCCCAGCTGTTCAAGCTGAGTAGAGGATGAGGAAGTAGAATCATCAAATAACTTTTCAGGAACCGAAAAATCAGATTCAGAAATTTGATTGTTGATTTATTACTGAAATGAGAGGAAACCTACGACAGAGATATGAATATAGAAGGGAGAATATGGTTTGAGAAAAAAAGCAAGACTTAAGAGAAGAGTAGAAGGGGGCGGGTAAGGTGATCCAGAGAAAGACGGTAGGAAAAGGTAGAATGAGAGGGACACCAAGAAGAAGTATGAGAGACAGAGAAAAAAAGGCCTTAGCTAAATCCAGAATTAGGGTGGGAAATTATTTCGGAATTTACTTCAAAAAGATTCTTGCTTCTCCGGAAATTTATTGAGTTTGGAATAGGCTAAGGTGTGTGGGTGCTTTCTATAAATAGGCCGAGCTGTGATAACAACAACCGCAACATAAGCCGATAGATTGCTTATACCTAAACATCAGGCCTGTTAAATTTGATTAGGAATTAGTAATCAATTAATTAGACTGCTTTTTTAATTTGTAATGATTATTTTAATTGTTTTTCAACAAAATGGAATTATTAATTGATTACAATAATAAAAAAAATAAAAATTCTAAAAAATAATCAAAAAAAAAAAAATAAAATAAATAATAATTAAATATAACCAAAAATATTGTTTTGATTACTTTAGATTTCGTTTTGATTATTTTAAATTTTTTATAGTATTGTTGTTGTGTATATTTATGTGCTTCTACAACAATACTGAAAAAAATCAAGAATATTAAAAAAAAAAATCGAAAGTAATCAAAAAAACTTTTTTGAGATAATTTTAGATTTTTTAAAAAATTTTTTTTTTAAGAATTGTAAAAAATCCTGATTTTTTTAACTAAGGTTTTAATTAATTGGAAAATAGTTATTATAAATTGAAAGTAATTGGTAATCAATCATTAAATGGTTTCTCAAGAAAGTAATTATTCAAACTTGTAATCATTACGATTAATAATCATTATTTAACAGGTCTGTTAAACATAAATTTTCGAAAGAATTAAAAAAAAAATGTGTTATTGTTTCAGCAGGATTGATGCTGACAAAAAAGTATTTTGACAGGTATCAATTCGCCTCTTTTCGGGGAGAGTTCGACTGTTACGGGTTCGACTTTTTGTATCTTTTATCGATTTGCATGAATATGACGATTATAGGTGATTGAAATATATTTCCACCTGCAGCCGAAAGCCTATGCCTCTAGCGCTACGTAATTTGGTTTGTATAACAGTTTGTATTATTATATAAACTTTTATAAAATAAAATAAAAAAATAAGTGGTTAGCAGAGCGTGCAAAAATTTCTATGATAAAGAGGTCCAGCAGCTTCCTAAGTTTATCCATAACAAAAGCTTTGGCGGTTGTCTCGATTTTTTTTTTTGTATTCTAATAAAGACGTTTAATAATTAATAGAAAAAATAGTTAATGAAAGTAAAAACAATAATAATTTTCATAAAAAAAAAAAAATTTAAGTTATTATTTTTAGCCTTGAGCTCATTTATAGTCTTGGCACTTTACAGAATATACAGGCCGTAAAAACAACAATTCAATTGAGTCGTTGGCATTCAAAAAAAAAAAAAAAATTTTTTAAAAATAAAAAAAATAAAATATTTTCACCCTGTTTGAGCTAAATCATTTTACATTTACGATGACATTTTCTGGCAAAACAAAAAACAGTTTGAATAATAAACAAATTCAGTTTTAGAAAGCCACTCAAAATTTTCTTTCCGGCTGTTTTCTCAAAATTGATACTTTCGCAACACAAAATTTTCAAATTCCCCTGCATAAAATAACAAAAATACGAAAATGCATAAATGTTGTTCCAGTGCTTGTTGCTACTGCTGTAACAACCCAAGAAGCCACTACAGCAATTGTCGTTGCACTGAACCAACGCTGCCACGCAATTGCATGAGCTGCGTACTCACAAGTTTGAGAAAAGACGATGAATGGAAATTGTATCAACGCTGCTTAACAGGATTTTATGTGAAAAATGCAGAAATACAATTTCATACGCCCCTTTGGCGTAGAGCAGAACGCGCGCACGCCAAAGCGGCATCCATGATGGATCTCAAAAACGAAATTTGGACTGATAGAGTTGGTCCGAAGAAAAGCCAAAGAATAGCACGACGTGCAGAAATTGTTATTGAAAAACAAACACTACGTGCTTGTGGCGGCCCGTTAGCTAGCAAACCCACCTGCATGAATCACCGAACGGCACAATTGCTAATGCAACAAAAACTATGCGACAAATGTCATTGCGATCCATATGAATCATTGCCCGATGTGCCGCTCGCCTTTTACCCGAAGTCGGCATGCTTCGATCCATATGGCAATGCGTGCAGCGATGAATATGCTCACATGTTGGCTAATGCAATTTGTAATGATAGTGGACGTCGCTTGAAGGTTAGGCCGATCGTGAACAAAACCTTTCTGAAAAGCTTAAATAGCTTGTATGCAAATGTGGGTGGTGGAAGTGATGTGCCTTTGACACATTCAATTCATAGCCGACATCGTAAACATAAAAGTTTGGAAATGGAGAGAGAATTTAATGGATTTTTCGGCGATGCGGCTAATAAACGTAAAACAGAAGCAGTTCATAAGCGCACTTTTTCGAGCATCGCAGTTGGCACAGGAAATCCCATGGATAATCGTTTCATTAAGAATCGCAACACATTGAAACCTCCCGAATCACAGCAGATCCATACTAGAAAATGGAGGTTTCAGTATCCAACCGGCATACCCTTAGACAAAAGGGGTCCCATGAATGTAGACGCCAAAGCTGTCAAAAAATATTTAGGTAGCAAACGTAGAAGTCGTGGATAACCGTTAACTGCATTGTGTTTGGGACGCTGCATTATCAGTATTTATGTAAATTTGTATTTTTTGCTTGGCATAATGTTTGGATATTTTTCAATAAATATTTCGAATTTCCAAAGTTCAAGCTTTAGGTTTACATATTCGACTGCAGTGAGAGTTTTGACTGCGCTGGCAAACAGTTTTTAGTTTTGAGAATTGATGGTGTTTAAAACTCACAGTCTTGCTTTGAAGGCATCTGGATGCCAGTTTCGATGCCGTCTTAAGTGCACTGGAAAATAATTGATACTTGTTCGTTTCAGTGGCCTTCAAAACTCTTTGCCACGGTCGATAACAAAGTGACAAGTGATTTTGGACCCAGCTTTGGACTATGCAACATTCATTTTACTTCAACTTTAGAACAGTAGTTTGGAAAACACAATTTTAAGTGCAATAGAAAGTGCTTGCTAGTTATAGTTATCAGCGGTAGTCAAAGTTGTTGTAAAAACAAAACATTACCTGTTTTGGTTGTAAATTCTGTAGACAGTCTTTATACCGTTTTTCAAAACTTTATTTTATTCCAATTTGAGTTCAAAAGTTTTGAAAACACAGATTTGAGGTTGTCGAATTTGAGTGATACTGTATTATCAGTATTTATGCAAAATTTGCATTTGTTATTGGTTTGCTTGTGATAATGTTTTAATAGTTATAAATAACTAACACAAACTTCCAAAATTATTCAAGCCTTTGGTTTACTTCTACGACTTATATGACAGTTTCGATAACACTGGAAAATACCTTTTAGGTTTGAAAATTCATAATTTAATACTTACACTCTAGGTTTAAAGGTAGCTGGATGCAAGTTTCCATGCAGTCTTAAGTGCACTGGAAAAGTTTGATAGTTGCTTGTTTAAGTGGCAGTCAAAACCCTTTGCTACGATATATAACAAAGTTTCAAGTGATTTATTTATTTCAAGTTGAGAAGAATAGTTTCGCGTACACAGTTTTAAGTGCCATGGAAACTGACTGGTAGTTATGGTTATCAGCGGTAGTCAAAGTTGTCGTTGTAAACCGAAAATATTTCCTGCCTGAGTTGTAAATTTATTTCATTCAAAACTGAGTTGACCAGTTTTAAAAACGAGATTAATAGTTATGCTTATCAGTGGTAGACAAAGTTCCCGATTTTGGTTGTAACTAATATAGGGCTAAGATGAACCCTTTAACCTTTTCTTAAAGTTTATTTGACTCAAATTTGAATTCAACAGTTTTGAAAGCACAGGTTTGAGGTGTCGTATCTGATCTTTGCGAGCACTGTTCTTAATTGAAGGCATAACTTTTAAGAGGCACTGTTTTTAGTGAACTGGAAATTTTTTGTTATTGCGAACATTATATCTTAATGGGAGAAATATAATTCGTGAGCGCATGGTACAATAAACAGGTAGAAGTATCAGAGTTGCATTTTTTATTTTTATTTCATTCGAAGTTGTATTTTAATTGCCAAACTTCGTTTACAATTTCGGGTTTGTTTACATTTTTGTTTTGCTTACATTTTTGCTTTGTTTACATTTAGCAATAATTTTCTAATTTATGCTTTTTTGTTATTAAAATAAAATGCAATACACAAAAGAGTTTATTGAATGGAGGAAAGGTGTAACACAAGTAGGGAAGCCGGTGATAGTCCTTTTACAGTTCCAAAAGATCCCAGATGGAAGCGGGTGTTGGACAAAGCTTATATATTTGAGGCTTCAAGTTCGAACTAAAAACGCATTCGATTTTGAGGATGCATTTGAGCTATCACAACTTTATGTTTCACAATAACCACAGAACTCGCAAAATTATAAAATTTTGCTGAAAACCCATTTACTTTCGTTTCGCTTATTTTATGAACATGTAAACAATAATAAAATGTCAAATTTTTCCATAAAAGCTGTGTAACGTTGCGCGGATTTGCGTTGCGTTGGTACTGATGCTACTGGCACTGATACATTAACTTGATATTTTGTTAAAATGTTAATCCTGGTACAAAACTTTTCAAACAAATTATTTGATCGGGGTCGATCAGCAGTTCAAGCGTAGCCGTCACGGAGTTCCGAAAAAGGCTTTCCCCAATTACGTCGTTTTCTTAGTTAGTGCTGCCTACATACCAATAAATAAATCATTCGGTTAGTAACAAACGCCGGCTTGTTTAACCCGATTTCATGAAAACGGTCCCTAAAGGCCGCTATTAAAATTAGTTTTAAATTTTCGTATTCTAGTTTTCATCTAAATAAAAATGAGTGATGCCAAGTTACCACAATTTGAACTTGCAAGGGAATTTCGTGATCCGACGTAGTAGCTGATAGCACCTAGGTCTTCTCTTAACTAAAATAGAATAAATAAGAGGTTGTAAAGAGGGATGTACATTTATATTTGAATTATAAAAATAAATGTATGACGTGATATACAACAGGTACTATGCGATCATAAGCCTCCGAGAAGATATTTGCGCCGATCTTCGCTTCCTCTTTGTATTTTTATCGACTCCGCAAAGCATCTGCAAAGCCTACTATGGCAGAAAACCACTGCCCCTCGGATGACCCCGTTTTTGTATCACTTTTCGGTGGTGTTTTCTAAACTGTGCCACCACCAAAATGGTGATCGGCACCAAAAGAATACTTAGCCCAATTGCGTAAACACATTGCGCTGATATCGGCAATGCGCTAGCTTCCTGGTATCAGTGCATCAAAATTTGCAGCAATAACCAGCTTTTTACTTTCATCATTCTTGACATGACTTTGACACAAGGATTTGTAAACAGTTATTGACATTCTACGAACCTGAGCTACCAACAAAATACATAGCAGGGTCGCTTTTTTATTTCTGATTCTACCTGGTTATTGTACCATGCGTGAGCCAGATGGCGCTTGAACAGAGATATAAACCAACATTTCTTTTCGCTCTAATCCAAAATCGAAACTTTTAAGGAAATCGAAAAAAAAAAAATTATCGAAAATTTACAAAACGGTGTAAACGATTATTAAGCAGCTGTCACTCTAATTCAAAATCTCCAAAATTAAAGTACTAAAATATTGTATTTCAAACAAACCAAATAAATTCCAAAAAATGTGTGACCACTACCACCGAAGCTGTTGCTATTGTGAACCATGCTATCCGCGCCGCTGCGTCAGTTGCATAGCATTTTGCAGATGTGAACCATGCAGCACGGACAGCTTTTGCTGCCACTGTTGTTGGACGACATGTCCTTGCTGCTGTCGTCGCACATGCCGCAGCCATTCTGTTGGTAGAGTACCATTTAAGCAGAGTTCTGATGACCAAGAAATACGACTACGAAAAGTATCTGGATATTACTTGAAAATGCAAAATAACAGTATATCCGATCTCTACAAGAAAACCTCACCCACGCCTAGATCAAGCCGCAGTCGTGGTAGAAGAGGTGAAAGGCCGAGCAAAGAGCCCACCTGTAGCAGCTGTAAGAGCAACGATCGTTTCCAAAGTCTCATGGAAACGCCAAATTTTACGTCCAGATTGTTAGCTGCATTGGAAGAATGCGCATCAGTTGAAGTTTGCGATAGCTATGAAGATTTCGTGGGCGTACCCTTTACTTACTACCCTAAATTTGTCTTAACTGGCTATCACTCATCCACATGCAGGAAATCGGCACATGGCGAACACTTGGACTCATTAAAGCGACGTTTGTTGAGTCTTAAAAATGTCGATAGATGCGAACGGCGCGATTTGCTAAATAGAAACCTTTTAAAAGATTTCAACAATTTGTATGCGACAGTCGGCGGTGGTATGGTCCAAACAGCAATGGGTTCTTTGGAACCAGTGCCAACACAACTACCGCAGCAGCAGCACATAACTGCACATCATGCCGTCGAAGAATATCGTGCCTTTTTCGGTGGTCGGCCTCATACTAGACGTAGTCAACGTAGATCATCAAGGCCAAGTAGATCTAGCCCACAACGCAAAAGATTTAGTGCACGTCGCATGAGAGCGTTTACAATGCGACCTTCAAGATTATTACGAAGCGAATATGAACTCAATGAAACCGGTGACTTTCGACCAAAACACCAACACCAACATGATTTTAATAATAACAATGGATATTTCCGCTCAGAGCACCAGCAGCGTGATTTTAATAATGCCAATGGACCTTCTCGTTCACAGCAGCAGCAGCGTGATTTTACTGATGACAATGAATTTAATCGTCGGCAGCATCAGCAACATAGTTTAGGTAATGCCGATAGATTTTCGGATCTACAGCAGCGGCAACGTGGTTTTAGTAACGGCATAAGGACTTCTGTTCCAATTTCTGACTTTGTATTTGACTATCCAACGCGTTTACAACTCGAGGAAAGGGCTCGTCTTAGTGCGATACCAACAAATCGCGAAGATTTATTTGGCTCACGGATTTTGAAGGGACGTTCTTCTGGCCTTTTGGGATCCTTTCAAAAACGTCATATCATTGATTTGGGTCGCAAGTCTCAATTAAGATCGTCAACTGCTTGAGCGAACATCTGTGGTTCGCGCGTAACAAACTGGAAAATTGAACTCTCTTCAAGAACATAATATGAAATGCTGTTTCACTCTAAGAAAAGAACTTGAAAATTTTGATTGAAAGTAGGTCTGGAAGTTTATCAAGTAAAAGTATTTATAAAATTGTCCGTTAAAGTGTGTTTTGATGTCTTTTCGTTAAAATTAGTTTAAGAAATATAAATAGAACGAATTTTGTAGTTTTTGTTTTACAATTTTTGATTTATTTTTAAAATTCTATAAACTATAGCACTGCTCCAATCAAACATTTAAAAAACACTTTACAGAATTACTGCAGTCACATACATATCTATATTCAATTTCCTACATAGAACAAAACAAGATAATTTCAAATAATATAAATAAAATAAAATAACTTTGTATCCCAACAATTCAATTGAATTGAGTTGTTGTTTTTACGGCCTGTATATTTGCAAAGTACCATCACTATAAATGAACTCAAGGCCAATAATAATACTTTTTCTTTTTTTATTTATTAAAATTATTATTGTTTTTATTTTAGCTGACACAAAAACAAGCAGAGCGCTGAAGTTAGCTTAATGGTTAGCACAAATTTCTGCCAAAATTTCTCTGATGAAGAAGCTTAGCAGGTTCCGAAATTGATCTTTAAGAAAAGCTATGGCGGTTGTCTCTAAAAATGTTAAAAAAAAAAATAAAAAAAAATTAAATAAAATAAGATAAAATAAATTAAAATAAAATAAAAAAAAAAAAGAAATAAATAAAAAAAATTAAGTAAAATAAAATAAAGTAAAATTGTTGGTATAAAAAAGCAATAACAAAAGCGAGAGCACACGGTAAGGCAGTTCTGATGATAAAACAGATCTGTCAAAAATCCATCATGATCACACTACTGGCGGAAGTGGTTCATGCATATGGTAAAAAGAAGAATAGAACTAGGATTTTAGATGACAACAAAACCAACGTATTGTTAGCTTAATGGTTAGCAATGCGTGCCAAAATTTCTCTGATGAGTGAAGTCTAGCAGCTTCCGAAATGGATCTATAAGATTTTTCCTACTCTATTCAATCAAAACACTTTTAATAATTAATTCTATATAACATTTTTCCTACTCTATTCAATCAAAACACTTTTAATAATTAATTAAAAATGGTTACTAATAACTAAAAACAATAATAATTTTCATAAAAATTCAAAAAGTGAAAAATTATTATTCTTGGCCTTGAGCTCGTTTCATGAATACTTGAAAATGTACAGGCCGTAAATCAACAAAAATTGTTGGTATAAAAAAGCAATAAAATAAAAAATAAAATAAAAAAAAATTATGAAAAAAATAAAATAAAATAAGATAAAATAAAATAAAATAAAATAACATAAAATAAAACAAAATAAAATAAAATAAAATAAAATAAAATAAAATAAAATAAAATAAAATAAAATAAAATAAAATAAAGTAAAGTAAAATAAAGTAAAGTAAAATAAAATAAAGTAAAGTAAAGTAAAGTAAAGTAAAGTAAAGTAAAGTAAAGTAAAGTAAAGTAAAGTAAAGTAAAGTAAAGTAAAGTAAAATAAAATAAAATAAAATATATTGGTAAAATCAATATTTTTGGTTTCAATTTTTGGAAAAAGCACAGACCTCAAGCCAGCAAGAAGAAGGAACTAAAAAACACAAAAGTCGCGAAAACGAATAATAAAATTAAATTAAATAAAATAAAATAAAACAAAATAAAATAAAATAAAATAAAATAAAATAAAATAAAATAGAATAAAATAAAATAAAATAAAGTAAAGTAAAGTAAAATAAAATAAAATAAAATAAAATAAAATAAAATAAAATAAAATAAAATAAAATAAAATAAAATAAAATAAAATAAGGAAAAGCAAAATAAAATAAAGTAAAGTAAAGTAAAATAAAATAAAATAAATTAAAATAAAATAAAATAAAATAAAAAAAAATAAAATAAAATAAGATAAAATAAAATAAAATAAAATCAAATAACATAAAATAAAATAAAATAAAATAAAATAAACAAAATAAAATAAAATAAAATAAAATAAAATAAAATAAAATAAAATAAAATAAAATAAAATAAAATAATTTAAAATAAAATAAAATAATTTAAAATAAAGTAAAATAAAATAAAATAAAATAAAATAAAATAAAATAAAATGAAATAAAATAAAATAAAATAAGGAAAAGCAAAATAAAATAAAGTAAAGTAAAGTAAAATAAAATAAAATAAAATAAAATAAAATAGAATAAAAAAAAACAATAAAATAAAATAAAATAATTTAAAATAAAGTAAAGTAAAGTAAAATAAAATAAAATAACATAATATAAAATAAAATACAATAAAATAAAATCAAATAAAATAAAATAAAAAAGATGTGAAATAAAATAAATTGACTCAATTTATTTGCACTATTTTCATATACATACCCCCATATGCCGCACTCATACATGCAGATAGATATGTGAATGCATACAGACTCGCTGCATCTGCCAAATGTATTCACTCGCTCTTTGCCAATTCAATTAGCTGACATCAGTGCCATTTTTCTCCATTATGCCAATGCAAGCAAAAATTTCTATATGAACGCATTAATGTACGAAGCTATACCTATATGTGTAAGTGCATGTAGTAAATGTGTGCTTGCTTTGGTTTCCCTCATTTTTCCCCTCTTCATTGCGTTTACAGACTAAGCCATCAGCAATAATTTAAGGGTAATTGAAGCGTGTGTAGTTTTCAAAATCAGGACAGTAAATGTATGAAAACCAATGAATACAGGGTGGCTGATGAAAGCCGCTACCAAAAAAAATTAAATAACTTTTTTCCTATTTAATGAATCTGGTTAATTTTTTTTTTATTTTGCAGATTGACTTTTACATTTAACAAAAATGGATAACTGGGACACTGAAACAAGAATTTGGATTGTCCGCCGCTATCACGCACTGGAGTCCGTAGTTTCGCTTCAAAGAGAGTATAGGCGCACGTTTGGCGGCAATCCTCCGAGCAGATGGACCATAATAAGACTTGTAAACAATTTTGCCGAGCATGGGACAGTCAACAGAAGACCTTACCATCGAAACCCTTCAGTTCAAACGGAGGAAACAATCGCTGCAGTAGCTGCTGCCATACAAAACAATCCACGTGTTTCGACAAGAAGCTTATCTGCTCAAATGGGTGTAAGCAGACAGCCATTACAGTCAATTATGCACAAAGATTTGGACTTATTCCCGTATAAAATTCAAATGGCCAACAAACTGAACGCTGCAGACTTGCCGATTCGCTTGGAATTTTTCCAGAAGATGCTTCAAATGGTGGAAGAGGATGGAAACATGTTGAACTGTCTTTTCATGTCTGACGAGGCCCATTTCGATTTAAACGGCAACATAAACAAATAAAATTGTCGAATATGGAGTGCTTCCAACCCACAGATACTCCATGAGACGGAATTGCATCCACTTCGTGTCACAGTGTGGTGTGCAGTTTCATCACGCTGCATGTTGTTGTTGTTGTTGTAGTAACGACAAAAACACTCCCCGAAGGTTTTGGAGAGTGTTGTCGAATTAACAGTCCTTGGCCGGATTTGAACCCGGTACGCTCCGGTACTCTCTTGCGGTACTGCCCGACTGTCGTGGTAGCGATTTATGACCAGTGGAACCTTCTAGGTCATGTCACCCCTCCTTCCGTAAGGAAGGAGAGATGGGTAATGCATTGTCGGGCCCTACTTCTTCGAAGAAAACGGTCACACCGTTACGGTTACTGGAGACCGTTACTTGAGCATGTTGAGAGAGTTTTTCTATCCAGAATTACGCCGAATGAGAATTTATTTCAACTCTGTGTGGTTTCAGCAAGATGGTGCAGCTCCTCATATAGCCCAACCTGTTATGACAGAATTGCGACGAAAATTTCCCAATAAGCTGATATCCAGAAACTCCACATTCCGTTGGCCACCCAGGTCGCCTGACCTTACTGCACCTGACTTTTTCTTGTGGGGTTATTGCAAACAGGAAGTCTTCAAAGCAAAACCAACCAATTTGAATGAACTAAGGCAATCCATTCGAGAAACAATTGCGGCTATTCCTGTCTCAACTCTCCAAGCAGTAATGAACAACTTTTTGGTAAGATGCCGCACATGCATCGACGAGCAGGGGGGCATTTAAATTCCATTATTTTTAAAACTAATTAAGCTATATTTAATAAAATTTAATGAGCTTTAACATGAATAAAAGAAAAATGAATTCCATACACTGAAAAAAAAATTATTTGAGTTTCTTAATGTAGCAAAATTCATCAGCCACCCTGTATATGCAAATTGAATGTGAATGATACATACATGAGACATGCATATATACCCTGCAGTCAAAAAGACTAGGTTTGAAATATTTAAAAACTAGTATTAACACTAAACCCCACTGCACAGCCAACTGTCTTTATTCTGTTTAAGCAACTGGTGACAATGTCCTATGAGATGTTAATTGTGCGATTTCGAATTGAAATATACTAGTCTAAAATATACTACAAAAAATGTATTTTGTTTATATTGTTTGTTTGTTGATTTCAATAACTTCGCGCATAATGGACGCGAATTACATGGAACAAAGCAGATGTTCGAGCCTTGGTGCAGTAAACATCCAAGTTTAAGTTAAAGTTTAGTGATTTCCCAACCTAGAATACTTCAGTAACTCCAAAAGTTTTATTTTTTTAAGCAACAGTTTGGGTACTAGTACTTTCTTTCACTCCTGAATATCAGTCGTGAACTAGTTTTTTCTCTAATTATTTTAGCGTTTCTCTGCCGGGTATTTACACATGTGTATGAGTATGAGTTGAATGACAGCAAAGGTCCTTCAAGGCGATAATGACTAAATATTCCAAAGCACATTTTTTGCTTGCTTTCTAACTTAATTTCATTTGTAAAGTTTTGGTGATTATCTAAAGTGAAAGCACTTTGCTCTGTGTTTGTAAGAAAGAAAGAATGTAACGTGAAAATATTTGCACTTCTTCTCTGTAGTTCCATCTATAGCCTTAAGCAACAAAGGATTTAACTTTAACTGGTCCGCTGATCTCAGGAATGTGAACTGCTTGGAATTGTTTCATGCTAGTAATGATGCATTCATTCAAGAAAATGTATGCTAGTTCCGTTCTCTTACATTAATTACTCCATCTCTACAAATAAAAAATCTACAAAAATTTTAAACAATATTTAGCAGAGGACATATTATGGATCAATCACTAGCTTGTGCATTCTATTTATTAAAAAGTAGGTGGAATTGTGGCGAACGCGGCTGAAGCCGAGTACTTGCTTTCGTGAAGTAAACACTTGTGCTGATATGTGGCACGGAGTCATAGAAAATGTTGACAGTAAATGGGATGAAACTTGGAGTAATAATGAGAAGAGTTCTCCGGAGGAGCTGTAATGGCTACTGCTTGTAAATGTTGATTAACTCCAGTGCGTGGGTTTGCTCGAAACGCCCGAACCGGCATAGGCGCTTATGAGTACAAACAAAATAAGTTTGAGTACATGCATGCAACGCCTATTTTGAAGCTTTTTATATTCCCCGTCATTCAAAATCATTGAACCATTTTTAATGAAAAATCTACTCTTTTCCACATGGAAAAAATAATAAAATATCAAACACTTTTTAGCGCAATTATGACAGTAGTAAAATTATTCCATATGAGCATTTCCCGAAAACCGTCGAGAAAGATAAAAAAAAAGGCGTGACTACCTGTACTCCTGTAGTTTGATATGTAAACATGTGTGTCCGGTGGTGAAATTGTAACCACAAAACTTTATTTTATTTTAGTTATAGCTACTCATTTCTTGGCCTTCTTTCCCTTCTCTTCTATGCTGTTTTACTTTACTAAATTTTTATTTTATTTGCTTTTCTCTTCTTTCAACACTATCTATTTTTTAATTTATATTTTATTGTTTCCGTTTTTGCTGATCCTTTTCTTTCACGGCGGCCGCCGTGGTGTGAAGGTAGTGTTGCCGGCCTACCACACCGAAGGTCCATGGTTCGAGCCCTGGTACAGGTAACATCAAAAGTGATTTGAAAAAAGTTTTTCAAAACGGGGTCGCCCCTCGGCAGTGGTTTGGCAAACTCTCCGAGTGTATTTCTGCCATGACAGGCTTCTCAGCAAAAATTCGTCTCCTTTGTAGATGCCGTTCGGAGTCGGCAAAAAACTGTAGGTCCCACCAATTTGTAGGGAAAATTCAAATCGGCACACCACAAATTGGAAGAGAAGCTTGGCGCAAAAATCTCTTAGGAGGTTTATGATGATATACCTGTTGTATATCGCGCCATAGAGATAGATTTCTTTCTTTTTATTTCCTTGCCATTTCCTTCCTTTCTTTTCCGTTGTCATTTTTCCTTTTAATTAATTTAATTTAATTTAATTTAATTTTATTTATTTAATTTAATTTTATTTTGTTTAATTTAATTTAATTAAAAATCTTTTTATTTTATTTTACTTTATTTTATTTTTAATAATTTTTTTTTTTTTACTTTTTAAAATATAAGTGAATTTTCTTGCATTTCATTCCATAAGTATAACCACAAAAATTACACAAACAAAACAAATTAAGTACCGTCTTGAGCATTCTGAGTTAGAATTAATTTAATATGAATAATCATTTATTTTGTTTTTGTAGACACTGTGTATATTTATCATACACGCAGTTGCTTTCGTCTTTTGCCGATTCATAGAATTGATCGTGTTTAAGCACGATTACCGAATAATAACAGCCAGCAAAGCACTTGCATACACACACACCCACATAAGCAGAGCGTTACGTACTTATCAGCAAAGCAGTCAAACAAAATTTTTATACAGAAAGCGCAGACAGAAACACGTTTACAAACAGCGGCAGAGGCACGCTTACAGGCAGCGAAGCTTAACTTTTCTGGACAGAGCCCAACGATTATTTCAGATGATCAGAAGAAAAGCTTTGTCTGCCAAAACTTTATTTATGACAGTCGATGTTGGTAGGTATTGACTTAGAGCTCAACCAGCTAAAAACGCAGAGCGTGAAGTTTCTTTCAACAATTCCCGATATAAATATAGCCTGAAACTAACCGATATTGAATTCCGTGTGGAGAAGCTGTAGTGCAATCAGACTCAATTCAGTCTTTTCATGACACGACACTTAATTTGGACACACTAGCACGCGGCCATTTCTGTATACAATAAATTTTCCAAAGGAATCCCTGAGGGACACTAATAGGACAAAGTACAAGGTCTAGACCCGCAGGACACAGTCTTCTTCACGAATGGCAACAAACTAATGACAAAAGGCGCAGCGGAATTTAGTCTGAAGAGCTCTCGCTTTCCTTAAGAATTAAGCCACTGTAGCTCATGTGTGTCGATCTACTGTGAAATTCATGAATCTATTTAATAGCTTTAGAGCAACAGTACTGCATCGAAGGTAGGAATCGATTGCAGCCAACGAACCACAACATTGATGTGGATCCCAGGCCACAGTGGTGTATCAAGGAACTGCGCTGTTGAAGAGCTAGCCACGTAACCAACTGATCAATTAAAACACACTCCTGCTCGCCTTGCTATGAGTAAACACAAGCTTTTCTTGGGTTTCACTGAAAAGGCTAATGCTAAATGAAACCCGAACAACTGACATCATCAACCTCAATCGCCCCGCCCTAGGTCCACTGAACGGATTACTAGCGGGTCACTGTCTGACATGGGTGCATGATTAACGCATGGTAATTCGGATAAATGACTTCTGTAAAAGCTGTAGGGACGAGGAGGAGCTACAGAGTATTAGAAACTTCATCTGCAGGTGTCGCACGCTGGCAAAAACTCGAAAGGAATGTCTGAACAATTTATTCATTGCCTGTTGAGCAGATCTAGGCTCTGCAGAAATAGACGAAATACTAGCTACATTAAACAGACGAAATGGGTGAGTTTTTCGCGAATCTAGAGGAGGAAAGGCTTAGGATCAAACCAGTGCACCAGCCGGTTTAAATGAGTCTCTCATATAGGCCGAGGGGCAGCCACCTTACCCTAACCTAAGTTCACCTACGGTTGCGCCTACGGCTACAGTTGAGGTGACGGTTACGATTACAGTTACAACACCGCTTAAGTTGCGGGGACGGTCATGGTTAAGGCTACGGTTACCGTTAAGAATATAAAAACGAATGCTGCTTAAGTTACGGCCATTGTTTTGGTAATGGCTTCCATTATAGTTATAATGCTTAAGGTTAAGATTAGGGTTATGGTTTTATCTATAGTTTTGGTAACAGTTGTGGTAATGATGATTTTGATGGTTATGGTATTGATTACGGTTACGGTTATGGCTATGGCAATGGTTATGGTTATGACTATATTTATGGCTATGATTTGGCAAAGCCAACGGTTACGTTTAAGGTTTTATTTCTTCTTTTTGAGTTTTCTCCTTTAATGATACATCCAAAACTGCAGTTTGCCTACGTTTTTCAGGTACGACAAAATGTTCTTATTTCTACATATTTTACTTATTTTGTGTATGTTTAGTGAAATTGCAACATATGGATCTCTGCACCTTGCATATATTCAAGAAAAATTATTCGTTGTCTGTCTGTCTATATGTTTGCTCGCGTATCAGTCAAGAACAGTAGAATAGAATTGAAAGCAACTTTCACTGTTGTATTACTAGATGTCCAGCTTAAGTTTTAAGATATCCCTTATTTCCATTACTTTGGCAGTTTCGGAGTTACCGACCAATACGCGGACCAGGGTCACCGAAAATGTCTTAGTATTATATTTAAGTTATTAATTTTACTTTTTATTTAAAAATTTTTTTTTTTAATTTGTGTTGTATTTGTTTAAGTCAAGGGAATAATTTACAAATGGCAATTTTATGGCGAAAACTGTGTCACTGAAAGTTAGGTCCGTCACGCAGGAAATGCCCATACACATATGCAATTGCATGCAGAAAAAAATAAAATTTATGCTTTTACACATTGTCAAGCAACAAAGCATGGCAGCCCCGCAAAAATTTAATTTCCATCAAATTAAATGTCACTCATACGCCATGTGTGGCTGCTGTTGCCTCGCTGTGATGGCGGTATTGGCTGTGGATTTCCAATCAACGGCACAAAATCTATAAACACCTGACTTCAACTTTAACAAAGCTGCACTAGCATATATATATGTATGTACATATGTACGTACACTTTCGTTATTAAAAGGATTTTATTTGTTGATTTACAGCATATTAATAATGTTAATAATATATTACATAATTTACATGTAGAGCGCCAACGAAAAGTAAAAAAATATTATTTTAAATAAAAAAAAAAACATAACATTTATTTATACAAATGTACATATTTCAACAGCGATAAAAGCAAAAAAACAAGCATTTTACTGTTGCAAAAATTTAAATTATTCGTGTGTTGCATATTTACCGGCGCTTTAAATTATTTATGCCGCGCGCATATGGCAAAAACTATAATGAATGCAATTCAAATTCACACACATTAAAGCTGCCGAACTGCACTGCAGGCATGACTGTTGACTCGCGCTGTTTTCGCGCTATTTTTGATTGCAAAAACAAGCAAAACTACAGCCAATAAACTAAAAGTTGTGTTGTAATCTGAGTTTGGCTTCTTTTCATAAAACAACTTTTTTGTTCTTTTTTTGTTTTTTGGTTTTTTGAGTTTTTTAGTAATGTTTACACATGCAAAACTAAAAAGTCGTTTCAAAAATTATTGTTAGCTTGAAGGTAAAAAAACTTAAGCCTATAAATAACTATCATGCCCTACAGTATGCAACACTAAAAAATGCTAATGAATTACTACCACATAAATGAAATGCATTCACATGAAAGTTATCGTAAGTTCATTGAACCAGAAATTGGCGCAATTTATCAACTAACTTGGTGATTCAATTTTTTGTTTTTAACTTTTTCGTGGTTTGTCGCCACTGACAGCAGGTGCTACAAATTTTCGGAAATGTCTAGACAATTTTGGTAAATGGTGCAGGTGAAGCGTGTTAAACAATACACTTATATACGGATTGCTATTGATATGCAAAAAATTTAAAGAGTGCAAAAAATTGTGACATATGAATGTGGATTTGTTTTTTAAAATCAGTTTTTTTCTAGTACATACTTGCTTAAAACCAAACAGATTGCTGACTGACTTTTGTATAGCATACGGGCAGGCACAAACTTTTTTCTTAATAGTAGGCATTCCATTTTTTTAATCTTAAACCAGGTTGCGCTTTTGTAAATTATTTTTGCAAAATTTTGTATAAAAATAAATTCTATGTATGATAAAAGAATTAGCAAATAAAGTAGGCTTGAATAAACAGCGATAAAATAAAATTATATAAAATTAAATAAAATAAAATAAAATAAAATAAAATTGAATTAAATAAAATAAGTTTAAATAAAATAAAGTAAAATCAAATAGAATAAAATTATATAAAATAAAACAAAACAAAATAAAATTAAGTAAAATAAAATAAAATAAAATTATATAAAATAAAATAAAATAAAATAAAATAAAATAAAATTAAATTAAATAGAAACAAAATTAAATAACACAAAAAAAAAAAAATAAAAAAATTTAATTAAATAAAGTAAAAGAAAATAAAATAAAATAAAATAAAATAAAATAAGATAAAATAAAATAAAATAAAAAAATTAAATAAAATAAAATTAAATTAAATAGAAAAAAAATTAAATAACTCAAAAGAAAATACAAAAAAATTAAACAAAATAAAGCAAAAGAAAATAAAATAAAATAAGAAAAAATAAAATAAAATAAAATAAGATAAAAGAAAATAAAATGAAATAAAATAAAATAAAATAAAGTAAAATGAAATAAAATAAAATACAATCAAATAAAATAAAATAAAATGAAATAAAATAAAATAAAATAAAATGAAGTAAAATAAAATTAAATAAAATAAAATTAAATGAAATAAAATAAAATTAAGTAAAATAAATTAAAACAAAGTAAACTAAAATAACTTAAAGCCAAATAAAATAAAATGAAATAAAATATAAAAAAAATTTTAATTAAATAAACAACATTTCTGCAGAGGTTGGAATCTTGGATTTCATTACCTTAAAAATTTAGTTTCTTAAATTCCAACACAACAACAACATTAGAATTTACGATTGGAGTACCCATGCCCAGGAATTTTTCCTTACCTAAGCTGCGACTAAAGTTATTTCATTCTTTTAGCGATACCAATGTATTTTATAGTTCTCTCTAATAAATATTTACTGATTACTTGCCTTACATATTTTCTAAACATTTCCGCTGTCTGCGGTCATGAAGAGACTCAGCATAAAAGTCAAATATATCATGTTAAATGCTGCCAAACTTTACAGACTTAGCACCAACCTGCAAAATGCTGGAAAATTGCAAATGACGTGCCAAGGGATGCTAGTTAACAGGATACGAAGATAAATCATAGTTTAGTAGCGCCAATACATACACACACACACACACATGTTTGTACCGTTTATAGATGAGTGTAAGCCAATTCGTAACAGCAATGCATCAAAAAGTAATCACCACATCGTTAAAAAGTAACAAATTTTGAACAATACCAAAGAGCAACTGTAAAACATGAGCAGCCAGTGTGTATGTGTGGGTGTGTGCAGTCGCTATTGTATATATAAATGCAAGTACATAAGTTAATACAATCACAAACAATAATTGTAAATTGCAATGTAATTATAAATGAACAACACTGATAAACGATTACAAAACTGACAAACTCTGCATGAATTACGATTAACAAACAAAAACAATGCAGCCATACATAATTATTGTACAACAAATAAATAGCGCAAACTATGCACCACAACAAAGATAAAAACCGTATAACAATAGTACGACAGACAAAAAAGTTAACAAATAATGACCAAAATCGTTGTCAGAGAGAATGATTAGTGTTGTGGCCGAATATTTGGTTGAAGTGAAATTTTCTATGATAAAAGTATGTAAAGAGAGCGAAAGATGAAGGACGAAACACCGAGATGGCATGAACCCTAATGCATTTTGATGTAGACAAAATTCAGTTTTAGCTGTGTTCGTGTAAGTTTGTTAAGGGGATGCCAATTTTTTGGATTTTGACATGCCGGGATTAGGGGAATCTGATTTCATTCTTTCCTAGGCAAGTCTTGGTTGAAAAAAGTGAAGAAATTGTTTGTGAAACTGCCTCATTTTTTAATTAAAACGAAATATTTTTTATTAGAAAAAAAAGTAAAATAAGAAAGGTATACTCGTATATTTTTTTTTATGTAAACTGTGAAAATTTTTATAAAAAGTTGGATTGTTAAATGATGTTTTTTGTTTTTACCCTACCATTCACTACTTCTGCTGAGGTGAACTGTGAGAGTCCAACACTCTACCAAACAAGGATAAGCGTGGTGAAACTCTGATTTCAAACAGTCATAAAATTTTACTAATTCCAAATCATATTTCTGTGGCAATCAGCGAGAAAAGCCAAACTCAAGATACAACAAAAATTAGATTTTACCAGCATTGTGTTCTCCGTTTACACATTTCTTATCACTCAAATTTTCGCGGCTTTTGATGAAATCCTGTTTGATCCTGATGTTATAGACAAAAAGCCATATCTCAGTTCCATAAATTTACATTCCAATTTAAAACTTTGAAGCGCTCTGCTGAAAAATTAAAAAAAAATAACTTTTTCTTCTTTACTTTATTGCCAAAGTCTTATGGAATGTGTATGGAAAACAACAAGTGCCTAAAAGCCTGCATCTCCCAGACTTCACTCCTACACGGAAAATCAATTTCAACCTGATTACCCTCCGAACTAAATTACTCAGTTTTTTATCAAATTTTTTTTTTTTGTATGGGCGACTCACTGCTTATCCAATTTCGAGCCGTTGGGAGTTGGCTGGGTTTATGGAATTTATATGAAAAGCAAAAAGTGCCTTAAAGCATGCAGGCCCCAAGGTCTTATACCTAAACGATGAAGTAATCTCAATCCAGTGAACTACTCTGAACAAAATTACCCACATTTTATTCACTTTATAATAAGTGGTTGGCAGGGTATAAACATATTTCCAATCCCGAAAATAATGTCAGTGAAAAAAGAAAATCCGGGATTTCGACACCTAAAAAAGCACGGGATCACGGGTTTTTACATCACTTTTATGTATGTATGCTTTCAATGACGTTTAACTGCAAATATGACCGTTGGCATAGTAGAGCATAAGCTAGAGAGCTAGAGGTCGTCGGTCGACAATTTTACATTTGCTTCAACAGTGGGAAAGGAGAACTGAAGATGAACGCGTATATAACGTGAGTATAATTAACATTACATAGCTAACATACACACACATAGCTATTTAAAGCCTGGACGAGCTTTAAGTTTCCCTGTGGGGTACCCAGTAACTAGTGAGAACAATTTCTTGTTCAGAACTAGAGATAAAGTGGCTAATACGAACTAGTAAGATCGGTGAGATAATAACTAGATTTTCACTAGTTCGAAACCGGCAGTTGTGTAAGCATTAAAATTTGATAAAACTTAGATTCGTATTTGTAAAAATGTTTTATTCTTGTAACGTTCTTTAAAGAAAGGTTAAAATTTGAAATCATAAAAAAAAAAAAAAAATTTATCAGTTGGCAGGATTCGAACCGACGCGTCCCGCATTAGAGTCGAGTGCTCTACCCACTCAGCAACGGCGCACGCATCAATAGTGTGAGAAAAGGTTACATATGTATACATTATGATAGAATGGTTTAAAATGTGCCCTCAAATTACTAGCCGTACATAAACCAACCGCAATGGTGTGGCGGTAGCGTTGCTGGACTATTACACCGGTCCAAGGTTCGAGTCCTAAGAAAAGTAACATCAAAAGTGGTTTGAAAAAGTTTTTAAAACGTGGGTCGCGAGCGTAGGCAGTCATTCGGCAAAAAGTCTACGAGTGTAGTTCTACCAGGGAAGGTGTCTCCAAATAAAATTTTTTTTAACTCTAAACTAACTACATCCAAACTGCAGAATTTGGCAATAAACGAACTACATCCCAACTGTCGAATTTTTAACTAGGTCGGAACTGTCGAAAAGGTAATGCAGCGGGGGACAATTTCCACCGCCTATGACATCGCCATGTTAACTTCGCCAGTTGATTACATGTGAAAGAGATTGAAGGCTCGAAAGGCACTAGTTTTGAACTATAGATTTTCTCCACAGGGTTACCTTGGGTTAGCTACAACGCATGATCATCTCAAATGAAGCTGCAACGGTATCGTAAGCAGAGAGCGCCTGATTTTTCATTTGCTTATGTAGGTACGCATCCGGAATGACAAAAGCAGCATTTCAAAGAAAATAAGGGACTCATTTTCAGCCAAATTGACCGCAACGCTCTTCGAACTTTACAAGAAAGCGGTGCCGCTAATGACTGTAAGCATAGCATGATATGAATTAAATCGGAAATATTTTAAATTTGAAAGAGGATATGGGATTAAATTAAAGATGTGCGATTAATAAATTTATTGAACATGTCAATTAACCCTGATTTTACTTATTCATTCATGCTTAATTAAAATTATTAATTTCCCGATTAATAACCTTTTCAATAATTTTAGTCTTACTAGTTTGGTTGTACACACATCTTCGTTATCGCAACTTGATTAAAATGACTTAATTAAAAGGAATACTTTTCCGATTGATCACATTTTAATTAATTTAAATTTTAGTTTTATTAATTTATTAATTTGGTTGTACAGAAATATTTGTAATCACAACTTGAATAAAACGGCCTAATTAAAAGGAATACTTTTCCGATTAATCACATTTTAATTAATTAAAATTTTTAATCTTATTAACTCTGTTGTACAGGAAAAATTTGTAATCACAACTTGATTAAAACGACTTAATTAAAACGAATACTTTTCCGATTAATCAAATTTTAATTAACTTTAATTTTTAGTCTTATTAACTCTGTTGTACAGGAACATTTTTAATCACAACTTGAATAAAACTACTTAATTAAAAGGAATACTTTTCCGATTAATCAAATTTTAATTAACTTTAATTTTTAGTCTTATTAACTCTGTTGCACAGAAATATTTGTAACCACAACTTGATTAAAACGACTTAATTAAAAGGCATAATTGCCAATTAATTACATTTTAATTAATTCTAATTTTTAGTCTTATTAACTCGGTTATACATAAATATTTGTAGTCACACCCTAATTAAAAGGACTAAAATTCCCGTTTAATCACATTGTAATTAATTTTAATTTTTAGTCTTATTAACTCTGTTGTACAGAAATATTTGTAATCACAATTGATTAGTCAGATATTTTCAATGTATAGACATTCTCGTTCTTTTTAGATTCATTTATTTATTTGTTAAGAAGAGAACTCGAAAAAAATGAAGAAATTTCAGAGTTCGATACATTTGTTTTTTGGAGTAAACTAAGCTTTTAGCATATTGATTTGAGAATTTGCATCCATAATGAGAAATTTGTTGTAGTGTGGTTGGTTCTTCTCTTAAATGCAAAGTCTGACAGTACTAACTCACAACAAAATCGAGAAATAGGGCAAGGTAAGAAATCTATGCGAAGACTATTATATCGGTTTTGTAAAAGTACTAAGTTCTGGCGTTTCATTGGCGGTGAAAGAAGAGCTACATAGTTTGCAGTATACCTACATATGTATGCTTTACCAGTTTTCCTATGACATCAAAATTCTCCAACACATTGCTCGTCTTCCTTCATTCTCAATTAGTTTGATTTTTAAGTCGAAGTCTTTTAAGTTTAATATAACTGCTTATTTAAACGTAGAAAATTATGAAGCAGTCGAGAAATGAACTGCTTGTTTCGTACTTAGTTGATTTAATCCCATGAAATTCATATTAACTGGACTATCAAGCAACCCCTGACTTGCGTTATTGACTCTATATGAATGCATGCACGAATGTTTATTTATTTTTCTAAATAATGAAAACAAATTGCAATGAAACTAGTCTTGTTTGTATTATTTTAGTGGAAACTGTACGAAATCTCTTTAAATTGTGAGATCTAAAGCAAATACTTACACAGCTGACAGCATTGAATAAATATGAGTTAAATAGAAATATGTGTAATAATATGAACACATTTCTGATGTTGGGCAAAAACAATTGCTGATGGAAAAGCAAACTGATTTAATTTTAAGAGAAAAAAAAACGTGTAAAAAGTACAAAGTTAAAATACTATCTATAAAGTCGAACTTATTCAAAGTTAAAAGACTATCTATAAAGTCGAACTTACAAAATTGCAAATGAGAGAAAAACAGTATTTTTCTAGTTTCACTCAAAATATATTTTTAAGTCAGTCGTCATCACTGCTGCCAATATTAGTAAAAGTCGCGTTAACAGTTGCATATAAAATATAAAAAATTTCTTTAGCTTATCGGAATTAGTAAACGATTTAACCCACTTTCAATTTTCTGAAAAGTGGTTTTGCATAGCTCAAAAAACTAGAAGATTGTATGTGCTAAAACTCAAAAACCCAGCTTTTGTTGCCACATATATTTTAGTAAGTTGACATAGCTAAAATTCATAGAGTAAAATTCTAAAAAGAAATGGAAATTTCTGCTGGCCAAACTTGAAGCTTTTATTTAGACAAAAATCATGTAATAAAAGTAATAATTATATTCATCATGCGCTATATTGGCTGACGCTGTGAATGGCTTAGAAGAATGCCAAAATTGTTATTATAATTAACCTCATATTCGTAAGCAAACTCTATAAATATATGTATGCACATTAGACCGACCGTAAAAAATTAATTCTTTTTTGTGTTTGAAAATTTTTATTTTTTTTTTATAAACGCAAAAAGATAAAATACTTTCATAGTTTTCAACTTCAAACTTTAAAAGTTTCAACTTCAATTTTTAGTTTTCCATCATTGCTAGTGCGGATTTTCAAAATTGTTATCATTTTTGCTTTCAAACTGCTCAGTTATAATCTAATAAAACGAAACTAAATCGGTGGCTTTTTTTGGGTTAGGGCTGAACCTCGAACCGTAATTAATTTGTGATATCAGTTTCAAACTCAACAGTCAATTTCTTCTTACGTAGGTAGGTTACAGTGGCTGCTAGCAAACGAACTAGCACACATAGGCCCCGGAGGTCCCGTTGTGATACCACATGGATCTAAAGGTAGAAGCAATCCCCGTCACCGCCAACTCCACACCCACAACGCGAACCAGCTGCCCCAATCAAACCTTGGGAAATCAATGGAGATCAATGTAATTGATTATACTTGCCACCAACGATTATACATGACACCAACGCCTTTACATTGACCTCCATAAGGGCGGCCGGAACAGCCGTCCAGCGCCACGGGTACGGCGCTAGCGACAACGAAGACCGCTTGCACCCCAAAAAACCCCTACTCGAACCATTTTGTGGATTCCGCAAAACGCAGAATGCCCTTTGGCTTAATTAATGATAATTCGCCGAGATGATGAAAAATGCCGGACCCCAGATATTTTAACCTACTGCCCCACAGCGGGGGGCATTCACATAGGAGATGCCTCACCGTTTCAGGCTCCTCCTCATTTCTACAGCTTCTGCAGAAGTCATTAGAGGGAATACCCAACCTTTCTGCATGCCTGCCTAGACCTATATGCCCCGTTATAAGTCCCATCAGTAGCGAGAGTTCCTCCCTTCTGAGTTTGAGTAGGTCCTCCGACCCCGTTATAAGTCCCATCAGTAGCGAGAGTTCCTCCCTTCTGAGTTTGAGTAGGTCCTCCGACCTACTCGCTATGATCTCTGGCCACACCATCTTTGCATGACTGCAAGTACTGATCTTGTCCCATCTATCACTTGCTTGTTGGAGGAACTTATGCCTCGTTAAGAGCTTACAAGTCGCGAGCGGCATACCTAAACCCTTCCAGGACCGTGAAAGTGGAGCGGATGTGCCCCCTCTAGCAAGCTCATCTGCGGTCTCGTTACCCGGTATGTCACAGTGTCCAGGCACCCATACCAGGTGAATCGTGAGTTGCTCAGCTATCTCGTTAAGAGATTTGCGGCAGCTCTCCACAGTCCTGGAATTGCGTGTATATGCCCCCAGCGCCCTGAGAGCTGCTTGGCTATCAGAGAAGATATAAACATCACCATTATTGATGTCCACTGTCTTCAGAAATTCTACACCTTCCTGTATAGCAGCCACTTCCGCCTGAAAGACACTACAGTGGTCATGCAATCTAAAACTAAGATTAAGACTCAGCTGGGGAGCGTACACCCCTCCTCCAACCTTGTCATCAAGTTTCGAGCAGGCTGTGTATATATGGATTGAACAGTTGTCTTGGGGAGGTACAGTGTCCCGATATTCTCGTTCCGGAATTGCGATTTGAAATTTCTTCTCGAAACAGTACTTCGGAGTACAGTAGTCCGAACTGTACGCGGGGAGATTGTTAAGGATGGATGAGTGACCTTCACAAAGGGACACCTCAGTCGCAAAGCGGAGCATGCCGCAAAAAGTTTATCGCATAAATTTCAATGCGCAATTTCTTCTTAAAATCTGCATTTTTTTCTTTAACGAGTTTTTGTTTCCGGAAAAAAGATTTCTAAAGAAAACCATAACGGCTGAAGAAAATTTTGAATCAGGTACTTTTTTTTTGGGGAATTAAATTTTCTACATTGCTATATGCAGCTAAATTTTTTGACTTCAATGTTTTGAAATAGTTTAAATGCAAAATTGAGATCGGTCCTTAAAAATCGTTATTTTTTTGATGTTCTGAAAAAACCAAAACAATAAATTTTTTTTTTAACATTAACTATCTGATGTACTTAGTACGTATATGTAACACCCTAAACATAATGCTGAGCTTCTATCCTTATTTTGTTTACTTTCGATTTTTTTTCTTCTCCGCTCTCCTCTTAACCTACCTTTCAACGAGGCAAAAATTTTGAATTCTTAAAAAAATCTTTTCAAAGAGTAAACAATGTAAAATTATATGCATATTTATCATGTGGTATCAAAAACAAATACACAGATGTGCCTTTAAACCTTCGAATACATAAGTTAACATCATAGCGGTCCTTTAAGGTCACTTTGCCACTAGTGACAATGAGACGACTTGCTCCCCAAATAGTGCTTCAAAGTCCCAGCAGCAGAAATTGATATTCACTACTGCATTCTTCTCCTGCAGAATAAATACAACTTCCTTCCGTACATTAATACATATATATGTATGTACACAAGTGTATGTTTATTGAAGTGCAAGCAAGGGTTTTCAGCAAAGAGCAGCGAAAATTGTTAAAAAAAATCTGCAAAATTGGCTACAACAAACGCGCTCATACTCAAATAAAAAGGCAAGCAAAGCACTATGAATCCAATGAAATGGCAGCCAATTTAAGTAAAAAGGATTCTCATATTTTGACGTAAATACTCAAAAACCAATCAAAATAAAAACAAACAAAAAGCGTAGAAAATGGCAAAAGGAAAAACAAAATCACAGTAAAAGCTGTTTTGATGCAAGTTGAAATACAACAAAAAAAAAAAAAAAGAAGAAAAAACCAAAGTAAAAAGTCCAAAATTTTAAAAATAAAATTAACGAAAAAATCGTTAAAGATTTGGCTGACGAAGCCAAGGCAAAATGTTGAGCATTGACAGTGGCGTTGTTGCTGTCACTGCGCGAAACATTTTGTCTTTGACGGGAATTTGGTTAAAGCCACTTGTATGTAGATATGTATGTGGGCTTACATACACGTTTTCAGTTGCATTTCGAGTTCTACATTTTCAACGTAATACTTTTTGGCGGCAATTCAATTCAATAGCGGTTAGCGCTGCAGAGGTGAAGTAAGAGAAGAAATATTTGCAAACAGCAAAGGGAAGCAAGTTGGCTAGCGAAGACAGCGAAAAGGCTGCGCTGCATTTGTGTTTGCCATATTAAGAAACCGCAAACCGCAATTGCTTACGTTTGCTGTACGGAAATTAGTTTCACAAGAAGGCGAAATTTTACTTTTTAATTTTGAAATTTGTTTAAACTTTTTGATTTTATTTGATTACTTTATGAATTGAATTACATACATATGTATTCAGGCGCTTCGTTATTAAAAAGAAGGCGAATTTTCTAGGTTGAGCAAGAATTGTGGTGAAGAGAGTATAGGAGATCGAAATAGGTAAATAGGGGCTTTTACCTACACGCGATAAATTTGGCTAGGTTACGTTGAGTGGTAGCTATTGATAATATGGAACGAAAAAGACCGTTTAAGTTCCGCTTCAAATCTATATATATTCATATCATAACTTAAACTTGTTTCGCATCACTAGATATAATATCACATCACAAAAAAGCTCACCATATCATATATTATATCAAACCACATGACATTAAATCACACCCTGTGCAGGTATAAAAGCTCCAATCATGTATAATTCTCTATCTCTCTATGGCGCGATATACAACAGGTATATCATCGTAAACCTCCTAAGCCAAGCTTCTCTTCCAATTTGTGGTGTGCCGATTTGAATTTTCCCTACAAATTGGTGGGACCTACAGTTTTTTGCCGACTCCGAACGGCATCTACAAAGGAGACGAATTTTTGCTGAGAAGCCTGTCATGGCAGAAATACACTCGGAGAGTTTGCCAAACCACTGCCGAGAACGACCCCGTTTTGAAAAACTTTTTTCAAATCACTTTTGATGTTACCTGTACCAGGGCTCGAACCATGGACCTTTGGTGTGGTAGGCCGGCAACACTACCTTCACACCACGGCGGCCGCCTATCATGTATAATTATAGCAGTAAAATTTGAGAACACAGAACTTCCTAACATGTAAGATCATATGACATGATATCATGCTACAAAATAAGTCACTATCACAAACCATCACATGATGTGGTGCATCGAGCATTAACACATTAGGTCATAATCTAAAATATGCCTATTAAGTTCATCGCTTTGACCAATATTTCTTAGTAACATTAAGCTTCTGATATTTTAAGGCAGTTGAATTTTTGCTCAAAATCCAGCTATATTTATATCATACAGCCAACTCATTTTGCATCACAATATATAATATCACATCTAAAAAAATCACACCATATTACATCAAACCACATGACATTAAATCACTCCATCCAAATGTAGACAAACCGGTCTCGTCACATACCATTATAGTAGTCAAATGTGAGTACGCATAATTAGCTAACAACATACTTCATAAAAAGTCACATCGTCTGTTACCAAAACTTATCACATGATGTAGTTTGGCTATATCTATTGGCATATTACATCGCTCATTAATACGAAAAATCACAATATTAGATGATTGCGTTTCTTTTAAAATATCAAAATAGATACATGTTTGCGTATATAATATCACATATCAAACATCACATGATATACGACAGACCTACTTAACATCATACTTAAAAAAGTCACATCTTCTACCACCAAAACCTAACACATGACCTAGTTTGGCAATAACCATCTGAGATAATATGTTTGCTTTTAAAATAACAACAAATCGCATCATATCATCTGCAGGAATCTCAGGTTCCATGACTTATGTACATAGAAATACATGGCAGCATTCTTTCAAAAAAAATCACATCTTAACGCAACGCAAAACATCACATGACTTTCCCTTACATCACATTTTAATACAAAACTTTAAGACTTGAGAAATTATTACTAGACAACGCTTGCGATTTATTTCAGCTAAATTTGTGCTACATCACATCAAGTATGAATACATAGCATGATAGTAAAATACTCTAAGATTAAGATAATTATTTATATACAACTATTTTGATATTTATGTAGCAAAATAAGTTTTATTTAAAAAAAAATATATATTTTCAATGAGATCATCTATTTCGCCATATATTTTAATCATTTGAACCGTTCTTATTTTTTGAGCTGCATAAAAATATTTATAATTCCTTAAATTTATAACATTTTCCTAATAACAAAGTTGGACTAACAATTCACAAAAACCTTTTCCATAAAAGCACATCCTTGTTTATAAATATAAACATATTTCAGCGCACAACATACCTGACAATAGCATCAACAATAGCAGAGACTTAAAATAACCAACCTACAACAACAATAATGTAAGCGAACAACATAAAGTCAAAATTAACAAAAACACACCCGGAAATATTTGTTCATTGCAAGCGGTCGGATGTCGCTGTTAACAACGCTTTTGTTCCTTTTTTTGTCCATAGCCAATGGACTTTGTAAAACATACAACGCATCTACTAATAAATAGGTTAGCATATACATATGTATGTGTGTGTTATATTTGCACCGGTTTGCACAATGCACCGGTACACAACTTGGTGAATAACAATTTTACAGCCGGAAAGTTAATTTTATTGTTGATGTTAGCCTCAAGGGTGGCATTAACACGTTGAAATTATGGAAGCTGTGAGGTATTATTACTTACCCATACGAGTAAAATACATACGCACAGCACATGCACAGCACATGCGCTGCACACACCAAATGCCACGTAGTATGCGTCAAGTCAATTCATAGTTTGAACAATACACAATAACAACAACAACAAAATTTGGCAAAGGTTAAACTTTGAAAACAAATTTTTGTTGAGTGAAATGTTCAAACGCTGTGTGGCATTTTGTGCTTTGATTATGGGAACGGTGCAGTGGAAACCCCAAAATAAGTGGACAAGTTTTTGCCTGAGTATTTCGAAACCAACTCTTGTTTTTCGAAATAATTAAAAACAAATTTGTGAAATAGGGAAAGTGTGACTGGATCTAGAGCTTTGAATAAGATTTAACTATCATCGAAAGGACGTATAAAAAAGAGCCAATATGTTTCTGCGGGCCCAAAAGATAAAACAAAAAAAAAAAGTAAGCAGAAAAAATTATAAGCGCTCACAACTTTGGTTGTTAACTAGCAAGCGATAAGTTCACATTTGATTTTCGAAGAAAATTGAAAATTTAATGTGGTAATGGGAAGGCAATGGTGTGGTAATGGTATGGTAATGGTTTGGTAATGGTATGGTAATGGAATGGGATTGGTTCGGGTGTGGTAATCGTATGGTAATGCTTTGGTAATTTTGTGTTAATGATACGGTAATGGTATAGTACAGTGATGGTATTGTAATAGTATGGCAATCGTATGGTAATGGCATAGTAATGATATTTTAATGGTATAGTAATAGTATGGTAATGGTATTTTAATGGTAATGGTATGGTATTGATATAGTACTGGTATTTTAATGGTATGGTAATAGTATGGTAATGGAAAGGTAATTTTATAGTAATAATTTGGTAATGGTATGGTAATGGTATTGTAATGGTAAACTAATGGTATGGTATGGTCTTGGTAATGGTATGGTATGGTCATGGTAATGGTAAAGGTATGGTATTGTTGAAGTACGCAAAGGTACAGTAATAGTATTGTAATTGTATGGTGCTAGTATGGTAATGGTATGGAAAAAGTATAGTAATGGTATGGTGATGTTAAAGTACTGCAAACGTGTGTTAATTGCATTTAACTTTTGGGCACTGTTTCATGATAATTTTTTAATTATTTTCTCTATATTTATTTGACGCAATCAGATGCTATGTTTTGTTTTTTTTTGGCAAATTGATCACGGGGCCACCTCTAAATAATAATGATATAAATAGTTAAACTTATTTATTTTTTATGTATCGGAAAATATTATGTGAGTTTAACCGAGCAAGGAATGGGTTATTATACATTAAATTTAATGTTTGAATATATTTCAAAGTATTTATTTAATTTTTTTTGTTCAAGACACGACACATCACATGGCATCTCATCACGTCACATCATATCAATTATGAACGTATAAAATCATATAGAAGCGCTCTGAGATCATACCATTTATTTTAAAACAAAAAAAAAAGAAACCATGATAATTAAAGTTGGAAAACCTGTCAAATCAGATTTAAATTTTCAAAGTGGCTACTGGAGTGGAAAAGCTGTTCAACGAATGGAGGCGGTCGTTGTTTATAGTGAACACTACTTTACCCGTCCTCACTGGAACTGCATGGCTTTTATATCACAAGTAAGTAAGAGAGTGAGGCAAAAATAAAGAGTACTTTTAGACTTGCAGACAGTCTAGTCAAAGTCTACTAAAACACTTAAGATGCAAAAGAACATTTCGATCAAATTTCATTGTGGTCATGTTTGTGAAGTTGGATAATAGGCAAGTTGTCAATTCGAGAGGTGCCAAAAATCACATTTTAGAAATACTTTTAGACTTTATGGGCTAACATCATCCCAAATGAAGAACAGTCCTCTATACTCACAGCAACAGAAATAAAAATTCATAACCAAAGAAAAAAAAAAATTGCAGTAAGGCAAACTAAGCACTTCGAATAGCATCAAGCCTTCAGCTACAATTCAGTTAAACCCAAAAATATTTTAAAACCTAAAAAAAAAATTTACATTAAATCGGATGCATCTCAACAGCCGTTGTTGATTCAGCAGGCTCATGTGAAATGTTCGTAAACCGGTAGCCGGTCGACAGTTGCATTGTGCTACAGTCCAAACAAAATCAAAAACAAAAACAATTGCTTTACGCACAAATATGAGTGGCTCTTTTATGCATACACTTTGGTGCACAAGCGGCGTATGAAACTGATGCACTCAGTGTCACTTGGCGGTATTGCATACTTTCCGGCGTGGGAGTTGACAACAGGGGACTCTTTGAATTGGAAAATTGCATATATTTTCTTCTTTTTTCTATATTCTGCTTTTATGTTGAAAAGCGCTACAGCAGTTCACTTAGTGGCGCTCAAATGCTAAACAAACCTTCCCGTATGCACTTTATGTTGCATATCCCGAGGGGTGCTGCCATGTATACAGGGTGGCGCAAAAGTAATCCTCCTATCAGAAAATGCTATAAATTTTGCGATTGGCCCCTAAAGTCAGTTCCGTTTTGACATTAGTGTAGTAAACACATGCGAAATACACGTTAATAAACAATGTTAGGCTACTATGCTCCAGAACGCGGAATATTGCTGACTATTTATTTGACCAATAATCGGTCGGGGCCAAACGGTTACTGTGAATGGTGAGCGCTACAGAGCAATGATCAACGAGTTCTTTTTGCCGCAAATTGACGAATTGGGATTGGAAAACATGTGGTTCCAACAAGACGGTGCAACAGCACACACTGCACGTGCCACAACCGATATGCTGAACATCGGAAGCTTACTTTTGCGCCACTTTGTATATGAGTATCTATGTGTATACAAGGGGAAAGCTATTCAAAACAGTTGCTTCAAGGAGCAAGTTGCGATTCGAGTAATATTATATGCTTTAGCGCTGTCATACTTATACGCACTGCCTATTTGTGCGGAGTTATTGTGGAGTTCATATCATCACTTTCCTGGTGACTTTCTCTTTTGTGTATTTTTTGCTATTTACACCCTTTATCCATACATTGTTCATATTCATTTTGTACCTCTTCTTTGAAACTTTGCCACTTCTGTTTGTATGTTTGTTTGTGTATTTGCTGCGAGATTTATACCGCCATCATAATAAATTCATGTGATTTATATCAACCAACGAAGTGTGTGTGAATGTGAAACGCACAAAGTCTGTTAGTAAATTGTGTTTATATGTGTGTAAGCAATGCAATTTGCTATGTCTTAAATCTAAGTTCTTTTGTTAATACTGTTGCAAAAGATCAGCTAGTCTAGTGCTGGAGTTGATTGGGAGTGGAGTTGTCGCCATCACATTCATAAAAGATCAGCACTACTCGCAGACGAAATTCTATGGGAACAAGTAATAGCAACCAAATTTGAGGTTATACAAGGTTGAGCTACTTTGATATTCTCAATAATTAGCAGAATTATCACTTTATTTATAAATACTACAGTACCTACATTTTTGCGTTTTATTTTGAATGTAATACGAACGAGTATTCTAGAGAAATGTTCTTCGGTGACGGTAAGTACCGAAGAAGATTTAATGACCAGCGGCTTCGTTGGCTAGGGCATGTTGTGCGAATGAATGAAGACGCTCCGACCCAGGAGGTATTCTTATCAGCAACTGTCGGTGGTAGCAGAGGAAAAGGGAGACCACCACTCCAATGGCAAGACTAAGTGGAGACTGAATTGCGATCCCGTATTGTTTTCAATTGGCGCCAGTTGGCTGAAAGAGGAAACAACTGGCGAGCTAGGTTGGACGACCAAAATCGTTAAATGGTTAAGCGCCATTTAAAAAATAAGAATAGTTCGAGCGCTAGTTATAACAACTTGAGCTGAAAAATATAAGTTACTCAACCAAGTTGTAGCCCTTTTTGGATAAAAACTCTGAAAGTATATTTGAATTTCTACTGGAATATAAACTCAATACAAGGGGTAAGCCCGTTTTTATGGGCTTTCTTCTGAACCGCCAATTTCTTGATGTCCGTGTTGTTATATATTGTTCCCCTTTGCCGTAGCTTGACCAAGTTTGTTTATGGAACTCGCACATTTTAATAAATATTTTTGGTTGATGCATCTTGAAGGCATCAAAAGCGTTCAAAGGTCCCCCTACTTTTACTAGTTCGTCTGCTTCCCGTTCACCTTAATGTACTATGCCCAGGAACAAAAACGAGCGTGATATTTAGAAATTATCTTTCGTCTCACTAAGTTTTCCATCAAAAAACCGCAGGAGATATCTTACCCTACAACTGCCACTAGTGAGATACTAGCTGAGTCTGTGAGACGACCTGAGAGCTACGCCTTTAGTTACTCTCAAATGACTCCATCCCCCACACCACAGTCTATTTAAACTTTTCAATGTAGAGTGACAGTGATTACTTCCGTCATACTATGTATCTCCGCCAGTGCTTTCTTAATGAAACCTCACCTTAAATTTGTTTGTGAAGTTCAGAGAAGGCGTGTGATATTCTGTTGTTGTCGAAGCCACACCTAGAAGTCCGATGCGAATACCATTATACTTCTTAAGTTCCAACAGCCTGACTCTCTGAGTCTAACTGCCGAGCAAGCCGCAGTTTCCCGTATGGCTAGGCCCAGAGGTAACTGGGTGAGGACAACGTTCTCTAAGTCACTAACATTAAGCAGGTTGCATCCGATTCCGGTGAAAGTAAAATTGTTCGAACGTACCCGTAGGGGAACAAGGGGAACCTGTCCGACACTATCCTTTTGGACATGAAAGGGCCCAATTTGTCTCTTCATAGGACATGCTCAAACAAAAGAGATCACTTCAACCCATACAAAGAGATCAAAACTTATATTGGTCACATGCTCCTTTGCGACTCATCCCGGATATACGAGTATACTACACTAATCACCATTTTTTGCAGGATACTTAGCAGTCTTGTTGTTTTACATGCAATTCAGAACTCAAAGGTTTTTTTTTGCAACTCGTTAATTGAAGAACTCGGTTTATGTTGGAGCGTATTATTTGCTGTTCTTTAACAAATGCGTGTTTGCTGCTTAGCGTGCATGAAAGGGACATCCATTAAAATAAAGAAGTTTTCTAGCTTCGCTGTAAGTCCTTAGTGATGTGCAGTTTCCAGAATTCAGTGAAAACGGAAATTGGGTAATATTGATACCAATTTGAAGTTAAGTTGTATGAGCAAGCTACTTGAAACTTGAACGATAGTTCAGTGGGAGATAATAAAATTTAAAAGTTGTGAAGCTGGATTATGCACTTATCAGGGTTTTTAGGAATCTGTTAAAAGTCTTGCAAACATTTTTAAAGAAAATTCTTTGTACCCTAGTGACTTCGAACATTTATCAAAGTTCAAAAAAAATAATAAAAATAATAATAATAATATTGCACTAGGTGGCGCGATACTCGAAATATTTAAAACGCTTGTATTTATGGTATGATTAAGTTTGAGTTAGGAAACACTTCCCGAAGATTTACAACATTTTCTCACAATTTCTTTATTTAAGTAACTTGAACGCGGATCTTCTGAGCCCAGTTTTTGGTGCTTCTGATACCCGGCTTCCTTCTTTCTAAACTCTTTTTATCCGATTTCGAGAACTACACATTTTTTCTGTGAATTCCTTTCATCGGTTCTGTGCATCACTAACAATTTAAAATTAGGCAGATAATTTAGCCGTCAAATATTTTTTGTAATAATTCATAATGTTGCCCTGCGTTGTTGCATACCAAAATATTACAAAAAAGTATGTTAGATCATAAATATATAGATTTTAAAAATATTATCTGACTTGTCAAACAATAAAAAAAAAAAACTCAAATTTTCTATAAATTTGGAATGAAATAAAATTGACCATAAAGACGTCGAAAAAGTTGTATGATAGCATTCACTTTCTCTGAGTGAGAAAAGCGAAAATAGAATCCAGGGTCAAGCAAGGAATATATTTTAAATATTTATCTTATATATAAATAGACAAGATGAATGCAATGTAGAACCGTTTTCTGCTAAACTATAATTCTAAGGTATACAAATTATATATGTGTAGATAGGAAATTTTGAGGTGTACTTTTATCCGTAAATAAAAAAAATTTTAAAAATCATTTTAATATAAAAAATTTTACATAAAAGTCACACCACTACACATTCACTTATTCACACTATAGACACGCTGTGTGTGTGTGTGTACTAGCTTTTTGTGTACTATGCTGAATCGTGAGCATGGCCGAGGAGTTGCTTTGTAGGAAAAAATTAAGAACCGTAGTAGTGTGAGTAGACTTGCCATGCATGTTTTTGTGTTATTCGTGTGGTCGGCTCTCAATGTGAGTGCGAAGAGTTGGTAGTGGACCAATGAAAAATAAGTATTCGCACTATAGATACTCTGTTGTGTCATGCATTTTTGTTTTAGTTGTTGTTATTGTATTGATTACTGGCTACGATGCCCAGTGTCAGCTGCTCTCCTGAGAGCTCGAAAAGTTGCTTTGTTGGATACATTAAACAAGCAATGTAAAATATGAGCAAATATGTAAAAGTCATTGCTGATACCTACAAACAGGGTTTACAAAAATAAAATAAATGATTACTCATAAAGAGTATTAAACACCGAAGAAAATTAAAGGAAAATAGAGGAAAGGAAAAGAATTGAAAGGAAGGAAAATTAAAGGAAAGAAAAAGAAAAGGAAAGGAAAGGAAGGAAAGGGAAGGAATGGTAACGAAATTAAAGGAAGGGAAGGGAAAGGGAATTAAAGGAAAGGTAAGAAAACGAAGGGGAAAAAAAGAAAATAAAAGAAAGGGAAGGGAAAGGAAAGGAAGTTTGAGGAAAGTAAAAAATAAAATAAGAGAGTAAAAAAACAAATCAAGGAAAATAAAAATATGTTAGAGGAAAGGAACGACATAGAAAGGAAGAAAAAAAGGCGAATAAAACATACCTACAGCAAAAAAATAAAATAAAATAAAGTTTATTGGTTGAATTTCAACCACTGGGCGAACTCTAGTTCAATTTAAATCCTAAGCAAAAGTGCTTCAAATAGAAGTAAGTTTCGCTCATTTTAAGCTTGCTAGGAATATGGCTTTACTGTTAGTGCGGCTTATACAGGGTGGCTAATGAAAGCCGCTACCAAAAAAAAATTAAATAACTTTTTTTTCTATTTAATGAATCTGGTGAATTTTTTTTTTTATTTTGCAGATTGACTTTTACATTTAACAAAAATGGATAACTGGGACACTGAAACAAGAATTTGGATTGTCCGCCGCTATCACGCACTGGAGTCCGTAGTTTCGGTTCAAAGAGAGCATAGGCGCACGTTTGGCGGCAATCCTCCGAGCAGATGGACCATAATAAGACTTGTAAACAATTTTGCCGAGCATGGGACAGTCAACAGAAGACCCTACCATCGAAACCCTTCAGTTCGAACGGAGGAAACAATCGCTGCTGTAGCTGCTGCCATACAAAACAATCCACGTGTTTCGACAAGAAGCTTATCTGCTCAAATGGGTGTAAGCAGACAGTCATTACAGTCAATTATGCACAAAGATTTGGACTTATTCCCATATAAAATTCAAATGGGCAACAAACTGAACGCTGCAGACTTGCCGATTCGCTTGGAATTTTGCCAGAAGATGCTTCAAATGGTGGAAGAGGATGGCAACATGTTGAACTGTCTTTTCATGTCTGACGAGGCCCATTTCGATTTAAACGGCAACATAAACAAACAAAATTGTCGAATATGGAGTGCTTCCAACCCATAGATACTCCATGAGACGGAATTGCATCCACTTCGTGTCACAGTGGGGTGTGCAGTTTCATCACGCTGCATTGTCGGGCCCTACTTCTTCGAAGAAAACGGTCACACCGTTACGGTTACTGGAGACCATTACTTGAGCATGTTGAGAGAGTTTTTCTATCCAGAATTACGCCGAATGAGAATTTCTTTCAACTCTGTATGGTTTCAGCAAGATGGTGCAGCTCCTCATATATCCCATCCTGTTATGACAGAATTGCAACGAAAATTTCCCAATAAGCTGATATCCAGAAACTCCACATTCCGTTGGCCACCCAGGTCGCCTGACCTTACTGCACCTGACTTTTTCTTGTGGGGTTATTGCAAACAGGAAGTCTTCAAAGCAAAACCAACAAATTTGAATGAACTAAGGCAATCCATTCGAGAAATAATTGCGGCTATTCCTGTCTCAACTCTCCAAGCAGTAATGAACAACTTTTTGGTAAGATGCCGCACATGCATCGACGAGCAGGGGGGGCATTTAAATTCCATTATTTTTAAAACTAATTAAGCTATATTTAATAAAATTTAATGAGCTTTAACATGAATAAAAGAAAAATGAATTCCATACACTGAAAAAAAAATTATTTGAGTTTCTTAATGTAGCAAAATTCATCAGCCACCCTGTACCTGGTTGTAAAGAGGGAGGAGAGATTTGAGGCACTTTTCTTTGGCAGCGTTGCAAGTGCCGATTATAAGGCCACCGTTTTATTCTAAACAATTCATTTACCTTCCGAGTTTGACAGGTGTTTTGTGTTTAGTGGCTGCTGAATTTTTACACTCTTTTTCTTTACAACACTTTTGGTGGTAACTGCTGCACCTTATTTGAATGTTGTGCCTTTTTTGATGCGCTTCGACCACAGCGATTATGACTATACTTTTTAAGATTTTGTCGATTTATTTGATTAGCAACTTCTTTAGTCCCTTTCTATCTTAAATGAAATTGAAATGGCTCTTGCCCCTCTGAATTCTGTATATACCCTGCAAAAAATAGCGTGACTACTCTCTAAAGAGAGCGATCCCCATAAATCTCTTTAGTCTTCAGTTGGCTATAATTCAATATACATAAGTAAATTTTTACTTATACTCATAGGGTGGTTAATTTCAGTTTTTTTAGCATACTTATAGGAGCTAAAAGTTCCCGTTTGGGTAGAAAGCGGATTAGTCCTTTCGTAACCGTTCGGGTATAATCGTATTAAATTTCTTGCGAAAAATCTGCTTCTTCTTCATTCACTATTCAGCTCTATAAATACTTTGTTGAACACGAAATTTTATCTTTCATCAGCTGCCACAGATGTTGCAAGTCAAGTTATCAGCAGTTTTTATGTGCATACTGAGCATTTTGATGCACTCACACAGACACACATAAATATCCACACATAAGAGTATTTGTGTGTACTATATTGTGCATGATAAGCGCCGCGTTGTATGCAATTGTTGTTGCATGAAAAATTGCTTAAAAGATTTTCGACACGAATTCTGTGATTTTTTAACATCTTAACATTTTTCTTCCTTTTCATTTTTCTTTTTATTTGCAGCCAATCATGTCGATCATCATGCTTCAAGTGAAAAATCCGAGAAGTGTAATAGTAGCTGAGAATTTCATCGAAATATTTGTGATGTGTTCTTCAAGTGAGCTGAAACTGAAGTCAAATGAGGTTCACGAAAAATGGTTGTTAATGCCTGCGCTGCTCGTGATAGTGGCTGAGTATGGGGAATCATGATGTGATGATGTGTAGCACTTATATGAGATATTTTTTAAAGTTGAAGGATAATCATTTAGACATACTATTTAAGATATGGCTATAAATTTAACGTAAAGGCTGGTGAACGTCGTGAGATATGTGTAATCACTGATGGAATGCGGCATTATTTGCTAAATTTTCTTTCTTCTTCTTTTCTTTTCTTTTCTTTAAATGGTCATCTAACCGCCTGGGCGATTTTGACCGTCCAACATAGCTCGCCAGTCGTTTCTTCGTTGCACCAACTGGCGCCAATTGGGAACACCGCGGGATCGCAAATCGGTCTCCACTTGGTCCTTCCATCGGAGTGGTGGTCTCCCTCTTCCTCTGCTTCCACCGGCGGATGCCGATAAGAATACCTTATTGGCTGGAGCATCTTCGCTCATTCGCACTACGTGGCCTAGCCAGCGAAGCGGCTGTGTTTTAATTCGCTGAACTATGTCGGCGTCTGCGTAAAGTTCATACAGCTCATCATTAAATCTTCTTCGGTACTCGCCGTCGCCAACGCGTAGAGGTCCACTTTACTTTTTTGTAAAGCAGAAATTTAAGAAATTTTTGTGTGGTAGGGTTTGAGAAAAAGGAGCATAGAAAAAGTTGACAGTGTTATCTTTCTTGAGGCTATCGTTGGGTTATTTAGTAACGACGCCTAAAAAAAGGCTCTGTAAAATTTAGAGTTCATTAAGTCAGTAGCGAGGTTACTAGTAGCACGTTTAGAGGACTACTTTCCTGTTGTGACGATAGCATATTTCTGGCTTCCCTGCAAATAATCGTGCAACTGATCTATAAAAAGAGTGATCCGCGATCAATACTCTTCGCCTACTGTCGGGTACAGTTGATCCCAACTACGCCGTTATGGGCATAATCGATTTCAATTTCTGTAGCCTACATTTATGTGTTGAAAGTAAACTTGTCCCACCGTACCCGTAAGGGAACAAAGGGAATCTGTCTAACACTAAACTTTTGTACATGAAAAGGACCAATTCGTCTTTCATAGGACAAGCTCAAACAAAAGAGATCAAACCTGGCATTGGTCGCATGGTCCTTTGCGACTCATCCCGGACTCATCCCAGACTATCCGCTTTTTTGTAAGGTAGAGATAGAATTTATAGCCGAAAGCGTGCTCCTAAAAATATGTTATATTTATGTAAGTTTGTTCAGTGCCGTTTTTGATATTTTACTAGGAGGTCGAATCATCGCACAGTCGGTTCTATCGTCAATTTAAATGACATAAGGGTATAAGAATTTATTTTTATTTCTCATTGCTATTTTCTAAGGTTATTAAATGAACTAGCGCCTAAAATTTTGCTAAACCAAAAGCCGTTCTTAGTATATACCTTACCAACCATCAATCGGTAAGAACTTGTCGTTTAAGATTAGAAAGTTTCATTAGTGTTTGCCGACCAGATTATACCAGAGGGTTTCAATGTAATTTATAAACAGACTAATTACATATACTATTTACCCGCAGGTATTGTAAAAGGATACTTCTTTCTGTATGGATAGTTTTGATTAAATAACGCAAGTTCTTAGATGAACTTTGAATCAGCATTTTGCGTTCAATTTGCTTAGTTACGCATTTATTCCTGCCCTTAACTAACTTCTACGAAATCGAACATACCTATTTTCACTAACTTAATTAGTCTCATATTCCTATGAAGACTTCACAATGCCTACTAGTTAGGATAAATGAAATTCTTTGAAAAATTTTGTTCATACCCTACAAAAAAAATTATTAGTGTAGAATCAGTCCGGAATTAGTCGCAAAGGATCCGGCAACTAGTACCAGTTCTGAGCTCTTTATGTAGGTGCAACTGTGCTCATTTATTTGAGGATGGATGTACCAATTATACCTCAACGCGCTCGAAGGGACTAATCCTCTTTCTACCTCAACGAGTATATTTTTAGATGTCTGCCCCTATAAGTATGCTACATAAATTAAAATTGTTTTATATTAAATCAGCGCTCTCTGTAGATAAAAGGGATTAATGGCCGTCCACTCTCTTAAGAGTTAGTCACACGATTTTTGCAGGCTATTGTTAATTGCAATACGTTTTAGGCAATGAAGGCTCGCCACAAAGAGCTTCGTTTACAATTTATAGTAGAATGAATGAAAATAGTTATTTGTTTGTATGTAAGGTAAGCTGAATTTATGAATATTTCCATTTACTAAGTTAGCTGCTAATAATGATCGAACAATCTACAAAGAATTGATTTCACTCGTTTTACAGGAATTAGCATTTTTGTAACAATTTTGCATTTTTACAATAAAAATTCGCAATTTAGGCAATAGCACTCGACTGCTGTACAACTGAAATTGGCTGTAATTGGGGGCTCACTTGAACTCAATTTGAGTTACCTTTGTTGGGAAGCGGTTTGTAGGATATTTTTAGATTTTCAGATATTTTTTTCACTTTGCAAAAGTAAAAGTGTTGATGAATAATGCATTTGGGTTATGAAAGTGGATGCTACCGCCTGGTTTATTTATTTGCGACAAGTAACTGCTGGCTCAATAAGTGAATGCTAGAGTACTGAAGTGATTGAAAGTGTTGCGATAAATTGTATTGGTGTCATCTGATTTTGGAAAGGTGTAGGAAGGGCTAAGAAAATTAGCTTAAGTATAGCATGGACAAATTTTATTAAAAGCTGTGAATATTATCTAGTTTGGGAACTGTAATGAAGCGGGTTATGGTTATTCCTCTAGCTAGGTAAACAGTAATTGGCTTGGTAGGTTATAGACTTTGTTAAGTGGGGAACATAAGCTAAGCCTGGTCATTTGTATTAGATACTAGCAGACCCGTCAGATGTTGTCCTGCCTAAAATTTGAGTTGTTATTTCTGTATCTTAATTTTTCTTTATACTTTTGTTTTTCCCCACCCCCATATTCTGTTAGTTTTTTTCAACCTCATCAGCTTCCTCTAACATCTCTACTTCCAAAACTTTCTATTCCTAATCTCCTTCTTCTCCCTTGTCATCTGCGGCTAATGATATGTACAGAGATTCGAAGATATAGCGATTTAACTTTTTTTGGTCTTAGTACCGTTAACTTTTTCCAAGGTTTTATGATGTATAGAACACATATTTATACATAGAATATCATTAACTTGGACCAAATGAATTCCTAGCTATACCGAATTGCAGCTTTTTATTGTCATTGGGCAATGATGCTCCGGTGATGGCACGAAAAAAAGTTCACTACGAAGAAGTTGTCAAAAAGAGGGGTCGGTTCGTTAATTTCATTGTCGATGGCCACACTGCAGACAATGCGGCACTGTAGAAGGTATTAGGATGATGACCTTTCGCTTTTACTGAAGTAAGTGAAAAACTTCGTTCTGGAGGAATTCACAGTGGGTCAACATATTTTGGAATAAACGTGTGCGGATCACGCTCTTTTTTTTTTCTATGGACGTTGTTGCAGCGCACTACCCTCAAGTGGCCCAATGAAATAATCCTGTTCATATCTTCACGCTCCGCCGGGCTGCCGTTAGGCATTACATCGCGGGGGGGGGAAAGGCGGGTTAACCGCCACCCCCTTTCAGCAGCCAAGAGTCTTGAGATGACTACAAACGCCATGTTGCTCACCGCATTCCAACATTCTGGACTTTTGAACATGTGCGATACCAAGTTCCTAGTGGAAGGTTCCTCCCTAAAAATCCTGGGTGCTGTGTTCCTTTCCCCTAAAAATCGACGTGCTTTGCGGGTTTGATTCCGACGGGGAAGCTTGGAGAGAAAGCATCCTCGTCTATTCTGCGCTTGAATAGATACTCCTTGCAATCACCATGCCCACGTAATATCTACGTGAGCTTGTAGTTTAGTTCGCCGTGCTTTCGCTCATACCATTGTGATATATCCCTTATCAACTTGTAGGTCCAACGCCCATTCGCTGAATTCTCCCACCGATTTTGCCAGTTGGTGATGGTACGTGACCTTGCATTTTCGCTCGATAGAACTGTGATACAAGTCGGCCATTTCGCTTGTCATCAAATGTACTGGTAATTTACGTGATAGAACAAGTACCGCATTGTCAGACACCGTCCTATAAGCGCTTGCCTTGCGCATGGATATAAGTCTGTAAGCTGCTAATATATCTTTTTGATGGATCTGTTTAGATCCGTGCCACACAGGCGCTGCATATAATATTATCGAGCTGGTTACAGTAGACAGTGATTGCCGGGCAGATTCGCATGGAGCACCAATATTGGGCATTATTCGCGTAAGGACTCCGTTTACTTTGGCAGCTTTCTCACCCATTGCTTTAAAGTGATCCCTGAAAATTAATCTTGAATTGATGTATACTCCTAGGTATTTTAAGTGCGTCTTTGAAGTGATTTGATGATCCCCACAGTTAAGACTAGCTCTTGCGCGGACCGTTTCGAGCTCACTTCTACCACTTCTGTCTTACGACTCGCCAATTCCAGGCCCGTGTTCGACAGCCATTCATTTATTCTACCTACGGCATCATTGCATAATGCTTGGAAGAGATCCAGTTTCTTTGCTACTATCACTACTGCTATATCGTCTGCATAGCCGATGATTTTTGCGCTTTCTGGGAGATCGATTTTTAGGATGCCGTCGTACATCGTGTTTTATAAAGTGGGCCCCAGAACAGAACCCTGTCTTTTTCCCTTTCATCCGTATCGAAGAAAAGTACTCTTTCTTTAAAGTGTCTTCCAATTATTTTGCATAGATACGCTGGTGTGCCGAAACTTAGTAGCGCTGTCATTATCTGCATACAATTGGCGGTATTAAATGCATTCTCAATGTCCAATGTGATCAGTGCACAGAGCTTCCTCTTATTTAGGCTTCCGGTTATGGATTCTCTATCTACATTGACTACTGCTCGGACTGCATCTATCGTTGATCTTGATTTGCTAAAGCCAAATTGACTATTTGATAAGCCGCCTGGGCTTTCTAAGATCTGCTGTAGACGTTCGCTAATGATACGCTCGAAAATCTTTCCTATCGAATCTAGCATACTTGTAGCTTGTATGAAGATGGCTGGTTTCAACAGCAGGACTAGCCTTTGTCTTTTCCATGACCATGGGAATACACTTTCTTGAATGCAGGCGTCAAAGTGATCAGAAAATACTGATGGCCTAGATTTTATAGCTGCTTTGAGGGCTATGTTCGGCACTCCATCAGGCCCTGGAGATTTGTTATCAGCAACTCTGCTTACCCCATTCTTTACCTCCTGTTCTGTGATTGTTGGAGTTCTGCTACGTTTTTCTTCCTTTTGTGAAGTCACTGGCTCTTGTTTTGGAAAAAGACGACGCTATTCAACAGTATTGGGCTCGTGGGCTGCTGTGATGCCTGTCTTTCGACCTTGGCCATCACCGTCCTGTATGCTGATCCCCATGGGTCGAATTCGGCATTTTCTAATAGTTTCTTGAAGTAGGGTTTTTTGCTCATTTTGTAGCGGATCACGCTCTAGAAGCCTCTCATCATACCTGTCCTCATATACGGTTCGGCATCATGGACAGTGTCGAGATATGATGTTGGAAAAAACAAGTGAAGGATGACGTAACTTGATACGCAACGTCCACAATCGCATTAGAAGTTAGAAGAAACTAAATGTTGATGATGATGAAAAGGGCGTAGTCTGTAATTTTCTGACGCTTTATTTTTGTTTACCCAAAGATCCCATCCACTGTCGGTTTTGATTATCACTCTTACTAACAAGCAATGCGGAAAAGTACTACCCTCATAAGCTAAGTCTATACTTTAAGGCGATTAAGCGGCCGCTTTTAGCATTTACAGACATTATTCGCCATCAGCCAGCATAATACTATATACAAACAATCTAATCAAGAAGTAATTGTTTACATTACCTCAAATATCCATAAAATTTTGTTAATAAATTACGAATAAATGGCATGGGAAATTTAAGGCTCAAACAAATTAATGTTGATAAATGCGTTTGAGCATCAAAAAGTAAATTTATGCCGCATCAGAAGCCTTGTGAGCTAAACAATTAATATAATTTCGAATTGATTGCTAAGTAATTGCGTCTGCCGAAGTATTGGATAAGTGTTTGGACGAACTTCATTTCACATTCGTTTTGTTGTCTGGAGAAAATACTGCCGCAAGTATTTTGTTATTTTATTATTCGATTTCAGAGGATTTTATTTGAATTTTTACGTGATTCTTGGGCTGGGTTCTCATGGCCATTGATGTATGTATGCATTTTCAATCAAGTTTCGTAAAGTAGTGAAACTGTTTTTATTTTTATTTGAAATTGCTTCTGCTTTGATTTATTCTTAATTTCTTTTTATATTCATTGCCACAATCTGAGATTTAATGCATTCAATTTAATTGCTGTTAAGCACATTCCCTTTTCAGATTTAGTCAAGAATACATTTAGTTAGTTATATGGTAGATAATATATATTAGACTGGAACAAACCCAAAATAATTTTTTTTTGTAAATTTTTGTTGATAAAATTTTTTGAAATAGCGAAAAGCAGTGTAAAACTTGCAGACTATAATATTACTTTAGATTTAGATTTTTATTAGAGCATTTTAGGTAATCAAATATGCCAAAAAAGTTCCTTGCCGATTTCAAGAACGCAATTCCTGGTCGTACTGTACAGCTTGTAGAGTTCGATATCAAGAGTTCTGCAATTCGTACATGAACAGCGAAGTTCGTTGCCACCATTAATGATACCGGCAATTCTCCCGAGCATACCAAATAATTTGATATAAGCTACGTTGTCACATAGCCAGCATGCTCTGACTCGCTTTTCATCTTATAATTCTTATATAGGAAAGAAATATCCTTAAAAATTTGAATAAATACGATAAAAAAAATAGAACACTTCACAAAAAAATTACAAAAAAACTCGGTTGCGCTAGAGAGTTTGAATGCCACTGGTTAAGCACTACTTATGTCGACAGTTTGACAATAGTTTCAAAGCTACTGCAGACTGCTGCTGATAGATAGAAGAGTTTGCTGTTGTTGTGTTAGCGATAATTCTTCCTGCCTAGTCGTTACTTTCCTTATCCAGCATTGTTATCAAGATCTTCTAACGGAAGTCTCAGGAACTTTGCGGCTTCGAAAGCGTTGGACTATGGTGAAATTGCTGTTAGAAGAGTCGACTCAGTTGAACAAATGAATAGATGGTTAGTATTATGGGGAGGTAAGAGTTCAACCTGTTACAATATCCAGAACGAGAAGTTTGGACAGCATGACTCTTGTCTCGCTAAACAGTTCGCGTTCTTCTTCGGCAACAGGTGAAGCTTGTGCCTTCATGAGGGCATTCACTTGGGCGAGAACTGAATTCCCACAACAGCTGGTTCTATCGTACCGGAATGACAAGGGTTTTAACCAACCACGGGCTTTTACTTATCAACCTGGAAGCCTGTCTAACTCGAAAGAAGAGTTTCGTAGCCAGTGGAGAGTGGCGTTTAATATTAAAACGAGTTAGACGACTGCACTCAACATAGGTTCCTTAACAAGAATTTATTTTAAAAACTTCAATATGTTTGAAGAAAAACTAGTTTTTTTGCCCAAGATAATATATTCATGTACAAAGAGAGGAAATAGAATGTATGTTTATATTTAATTTAGTTACGGATAACTTGTTTGCATTTTTGTGTTTTCTACTTTCACGCCTTTGCTTGTAAGACCTCAATTCAGTAAGTCACAAAAGAGATGAAATAGCGTATTTAAAAAATTTTTTTTACTGGGCAATTATTAATATATAAAATATAATATAATGATTACTATTAGAAAAAATCAAAAAAAAAAAAAAAATTATTAAAAAAAGTGGTTTCAATTACTTTCGATAATTAAAAATTTTTTTTTTATAATTTTTTGATTTTGTCAATATTGTTGATGTGTATATTTATATGCTTCTACAATACTGAGGAAAAAAAAAAAAAAATAAATAAATAAAAAAAAACAAGTAAGGACGGCACTGTCTTCGGCTGTGCCGAAGGCTTTATACCTTTCATGAATACGTGCAAACTTAAATACGCATTGTTTAAAGTTCTCTAAAACATCTCAGCAATACATTTAATTTTCTTTAAGAAAATATCTCACCAAGTTTCAAGTTTTAATCTTTTAAAATGAGTGCGAAATAGCCATAATCCTCTTATCTGAACGAACGGTTGTATGGGATATATACTATATATAGCTCCGATCTTGGTGATTTTTTTACCAAATCTTTTACCATCTATAACCAAATGTCTCACCAAATTTCAAGTTTTAATATTTCAAAATGAGGGAGAAATGGCCATAATCCTCTTATCTGAACGATCGGTTGTATGGGATATATACTATATATAGCTCCGATCTTGCTGACTTTTTCAAGAAATCTTTTACTATCCATAAGAAAATATCTCACCAAGTTTCAAGTTTTAATCTTTTAAAATGAGTGCGAAATGGTCATAAACCTCTTATTTGAACGATCGGTTGTATGAGAGATATATGCTATAGTGACCCGATTATACCAGATCCGACAAATGTCTAATATAATACAAAAATACATCCGTGTGCCAAATTTCATCGAGATATCTCAAAAATTGAGGGACTAGTTTGCGTTCAAACAGACAGACGGACAGACGGACATGGCTGTATCAACTCAGTTTATCGTCCTGATCAATTTGGTATACTTAATGGTGGGTCTATCTCTTATATTACTAAACGTTACAAACATCGGACCAAAGTCAATATACCATTTCATGTTCATGAAAGGTATAAAAAAATAACCAAAAAATAGATTTACTACTTTTGATTTTTTCGAATTTTTTTTTTATTATTTTTGGTTTTTTTCCAGTATTGCTGTAGAAGCACATCGACATTACTAAAAAATCAAAAATAATCACAAAAATTGAAAAAAGTTAAAAGTAGTTGAATCAACTTTTTTGATTATTTTTGATGTGCTTCTCAACAATACTGAAAAGACTTCTCAAAAAAAAAAAAAAAAAAAAAAATTTTTTAAAAATTTGAATTGTCCGTGAAAAAAGCATACATTTTTTGATTATTTTTTATTCAAGTGGAAAAAAGTAATTGGTAATCAATCACTAAATGGGTTCTCAAGGAAATAATTAATCAAACCGGTAATCATTACGTTTAGTAATCATTATTTAACAGGTCTATTTAGGATAAATCCCTACTGTAGATGAAGCAAAACTTTAAAATTTCAGCTTTGTTCAAGATTTCACGACGAATAATTTTGTAAGATATTTTGACCCACCAACTCTACCATAATATGGTCCTTTTTTGAGAGTCTATACAAAATAACATTTGTGGGAGTAGCGAAATTTTCACAATATTTTTTTTTGTTCTTATTTGTAACGGCAAAATAGCAGCGCATTGTTAGATTACAGTTGGGTTTGGATCTTCTTCCGTTAAGGCTCTTAACGTGACAGGCAACATGGAGCTAATCATACTCTAGTGCTCTGCCTACATTTGTTCAATTTAGGCCATCTTCAGTACAAACTTTAAGAATATATTTAAAACTAGGTAGTATTGGAAGAAGTGGAACTTGATCGAATGGACCCAAAATGCCTGCGAGTAGGAGCGACTATTAGGGCTCATGCGACACGTAATAAACAGGCAAATACATTTTTCGAAAGCCTTTTTGAACTGAAGGTCACTTTCCTTGCAATAACTTCATCTGTTGATTCACAAGGCCGCATTAGTGCTATTTGGAGTAAAAGCGACTCGCCACAGCAATCAAAGAAACAGCCAGCAATTTTTACCGTGTGCAGAGTGCTTTAAGTTTGTGGGAGTTAGCTGCAGATGTGTAGTCTGTATTCGTTATTTCTCTGGTTCAAAAGTTGCTGAAATGCACCTACTAACGGTTGAGCTGGTTGTGGCATAGCTACCGTTTCCATTGCAACTTAGATGGCTTACTAGATATCTTACTGCACTCGAGTGATTTGCATTCTTGTCTAAATGAGTAGGAGTTTCTTTGAACTGCACTTCAATACAAATTCAGCTTAGTGACGTAGAAATTTTTAGAGTCTGGAAATAGATTTCAGCCTAAAGATTTAAGTCTATAGCAAAGCACCTAAGTTTCTATCTTCGAAATAAACCTATTTGAAAGGGTAGTACTTCTCTTAAACTACAGCTTGTGAAGACAAAAACACATTTTAGCACTTCAGCCCGAATCGACATTGAGCTCATTTCGACTAAGTCTGCCTGTATGTATATATTTGTGAATGTGGAAAATTGATTGTTTGCATTAACGTCAATCACGCATGCATATGGGATGTCGAATCTTGGCTTTGATTGGTGTTGTTGGTGAGTTACCCAAAAAGTTGTATGCTGGGATTAAATATCCTATTTTGCTAGCAATGTGTTGATAAATGCCAGCCCTTGTATGCATGTGTGTGCTCGTGTAAATTTTCTGCAAAAAATGCGTTTAGTTTAAGATGAATCCGAGAGCATGCGATACATGGAAATTTTGAACTCATTATATGGGTTCAACTTATCGCTTCTGTTTGAGACTTATCAAGAGACTTATTCTACCCACTTTTTTTTGTACGGTCGGTCAAGCCCACTACAAGCCCTATGGGTATGCTACAAAAATTGAAAATTAGTTATCCTAAGTATACCGACAAGTTACTCGTTGGGAGCAATTATAACTCACTTAAGCCCAAGTGATTGATCGGGGGCCAGCTTCTTTAGAGTTTAGTGGTCAGATTTGCTGCAGTGTTGCATTCTAAGAAGGGCTAATTGTGCTTGTGTGAACTTTGGCATACAAATCAAAAGCCATAAACCAAAATTGGGATTTATCAAGATATCAAACGAAAGTTTTTGCTAAATAAATTTTGCATCAAAATAAACTTCGAATTTGTTTAATAAACCTTCACAAGTATCGGTAATTTACATATGTTTGCAAATTGATTTGGTAATTTTGGAAGAAAGTAAATATTTAGCTGTAATGAAATTGATCAAATTATTTTCTATATAAATACAGGTTCACTGACCTCCCCTGCTAGTCACACAAGCAGACGTTGGCCTTCAATTCTCACCTATCTTGACAATTAGCTTGGCTGATGTATGCAACTCGTTGGATGTCAAATCAGACCTGTAACTTGCCCCAGTCAATTATGTAGAGACATAAGTCAAAAGAAGCAAATATATGTACAAACAGTTGTGTTTAATATAATAGTAGTGAGAAGAATAGAGGCTTTGATTTTAATAATTTTAATTTAAAATATATCGAATTCCATAACAGGAAACACATAAAAAGGAATTTCAAAGTTTACAAATAGTTCAGGAAAGTTAAATAAACTTTAAAAAATGATTATCAAAATCTTTAAAAGTTTTTGGCAGAATTTCTAGAAAATTTTTAAGTACGCAGTTTTGTAGACCTATCAATTTTAGTATAACATTATGCAACTTAGAACTTGCTCAAAATTTTTTCTGAATTTTCAGAATTTTTTTCGTCATGGGTGTTGGGTAATTTTTTCCATACAATGCATGAAGAAAAATTAGTTTTGTATGAAAAAAAAAAAATACTCAACATCCTTGACAAAAAAAAATTTAAAAATTCAGGGGAAATTTTGAGGTACTCTTAACTTGCTAATTATTATGCTAGAACTGAATGTGTACTCAAAAATTTTCTAAAAATTCTACCCAAAAATATTGAAATTTTAATGCAAGTTTTTAAAAAATTTATTAACTTTTCTGAATTTTGTGTAACTTTTAAAATTTCTTTTTATCTAGTTTCTGTTATAGAATTCGCTAGATTTTAAATGAAAATTATCAAAAACACAGCTTTTTCTTATTTCGTCAAATGATATCTAATTTAATTTCACTACTATCATATTGAACACAACTGTATATATATAGATGTACAACAACAAACAAAAATATTATCAGGAGGAGACTGTCTGCAATATATTCAATTCAATATGCAGCAGATAACACATTCACTTATACATTTAAACACACATACTGAAATAAATGTCACATATGCTATTTACACTCACTAATACAAATATAACGACACAGGTATGGCTGCATTTATATGAACAAATAAATAAAAATTCGCAAATAAATTCCAGATAAATTAGCAAATATGTGTCAGTTATGAAGGCGTAAAATAGCTCGTAACTTGTGGCATGCTTTAAGGCGTTAAACAGCAGCAGCTGATGCTAGTCGCAGCTTCTGAATCTGAATGTGGATGTTGAGAGCGCAACTGTTAACAAGTGAGAGAAACTTGCTTGCGAGATTTTTCTTAGCGCTGAGTGACTGTAATTTTTGATCCACAATTCATTGCTGCTATGAAAAGCAGTTAAATAATGTTAAGCTAATAAAATGTTAGAGCGAATGTTTAACTACATAAGTTAAATATGCTAACTTGTGTGAGTAATTGCTGCTGTATGCTGGAAATATGTTATAACAGCTTCGAATTCCTAGCCAAGTCGTCACTGTAGTTATGAACTAAGGAGTAGGTTTGAATACATGCCTGGAAAGCCAGGTCCTTTGATGAGAAAGTCACTCTTCTCGTTAGTAGATGGCTTCCGGTAAGCTTCGGCTAAACTCGACGTCATTCTATATACTAGAAAGGTGTCACAGTTCATATCAGTAGTATCACAAAACCCCAAACAGGTCTAACGATGCCCCTTTTCAGCCTATAGGGGGGACTTCGTCAACTAAAGTTAACGAATAGATATATCAGATATCTACTATATATCCACCACAAAAAAGTATTCAGAGCTGCATCGTGAGCTTATTTTACCTATTAAGAAACTTAGTCTGAAAAAATTGTAAAGTGAGCCCAAAAGTATGCAATACATCTGTCACATAGAGTCCACACTGCTCGAGTTTTTGTGCTGATCATAGCTAAAGCTTTTGTGAATACTTTGGAGCCCTCGTTCTCTGATGGCCATTTTAGGGCTGTTTACTCAAGGTCTGATTAACTGCTTAATCAACACTTTATCAGAGGTTGGTCCAAAAACCATTTACTCAATGTCTGATTATCGACGATACGCTGATTATCTTCTGATAAAAGTTATCAAAGGAATGACCAATGATTATGTGCTTAGCAAAACAAAAAGTGACAGCTGAAAGTAAAAGTCTGATTTTGTGATAAAGTGTTTTGCAAGTAATAGAGTTGAAAAATATAGTAATATTCATATAAAGAAATAGCACAATCGAAATTTGTACCCAAAAACTGTTCGTTTAAAATTGAAAACCGAGTAGCTGTCACTTTTTATTTGTTCACAATGCAACTTTTGTGAATTTATTTTTAAAAACGTTCACAATGACCAACTTTATCATGATAACTTAATCAGACTTTTGTGAAAACGAAAATGTCATTCTGAGGCAAGCCATGATTAGGTTATCATGTGATAAAGTTTATCATAACCAGACATTGAGTAAACGGGCCTTAAACATGTTTTTTTTTTTTTTAAATAACGAACGTGAATACATAAAAGAAAATAAAAACTGCATACTTCTAGGCATAGACTTTTACATATGGAGCAAAAAAAGAAATCTCTGTGATTTAAAGCCAAAATTTCATTACGGCATCAGCAAATGTAGTGCTTGAAGAAAACCATTAGGTGTCTCATAAACAAAACCAAAGACTTTAATTAAGAGTGCATACTTCTAGGCAAACCTGTTTGAAAGCCTATGATAAGAAAAAACACCAACAAACAGTATCTATAATGAGCCATAGAATGCCCACTGTTGCCTAAAGTCCAGCAACATGTGCGACCCCTCAGCAGCTCAGCTGATAACTACTGAAGGCGCTCTGCTAAATTCACACCATATTAACAGTACCCTATTGGATGCTGTTGACACTGTTATCCGGCAGCAACAGCCCTTACTTTGTCCATAGCATGCACAACTTCGTTTCGTCACTGCCATCGTCATCGTCATTATCGTGATTTTCGCATGTTCGTTTGATTTTGATTATAGCAAAAGAAGAAATGATGATTTTGTTGCCGACTTTTAGGTGCTATAGCGGCTACGCATTGCGTTTAGTACTATCGTGTCTGTGTTAACGTACGGTTGCAAAAACGTGTCGTTGCTACTAGTGTGTACGAGCGTGTATATAACGCGTTTATGCGCGTAAGCAAATTATCAGTGTGAATGTGTTACATATCTACAGGCGCCTAATAATATTTGATAAAAGTTTAACAAAAGTGCATAAGAACATACTAAATACTTACTGCAAGGGTAGTTTCAAGCTAGTTAACTATTTAGTTGACACAAATTTAAGCAATTAAAAGTGTTGCCTAATGTTAGGCGCTTAAGCTAGCTCAAAAGCAAACAAATAAAAGTGCCGCTTGTTTAATGTCTACGCATATACATTTTATGTGTTGTTAGTGTACGTGAAGTGAAACGTCTTTTGCTGTTCGACAATATAAAACACGCACAAACAGCAAAAGTAAAAGTCTGATCGTGTTTAAGTGACTTGTGCGTTTTCAAAAAACTTTGGTGGTGCTTTTAATGCTGCGCGCAGATGACAACTACGCCAAAAAGTATGCGGTAATAGTTTGCTTTAAAATTTTATAGCTTTTGTCAAGTTTAAGTGTTGAACGTTGTTTTTGTTGTAATGGGTTGTGCTTAAGTGAAACCTAGTTTATGCATTTGGGTTAGTTTTCGACATTGCTTTGGCCTACATAAATACTTGTATACATTCTTGCGCCCTAAAGTATGTGTAAAAGAGTTTTTTCTTTGAAAGCATGCCAAATGCACAAATATTTAATTCAGTTTGCAAATATTTAATTGTGTCTTGTAATTTGGTATTCTATGATAGTAAATAGAAACAATGGCAAAATAGTTATGTACATATATATATCGTACTTACGTTGCATGTATTGTTGGTATGTTTACTTGGCGAAGTGGATGAAGATTTAGAAAATGTATGCTAGCTTAGCGTGTGCCAAAATGTAAATAAGAAATTTCAAATGTAAGTGGATTGCCATAAATTGAGGTTTGTCGCATAGAAATGGAATTTTTAGACGTGAGTGGGGTCTAATAAAAAGTTTACTTTTTTGACCAACAACGAAAGGAACTAAAGAGTTTGGTGTTTGGAATTTTATCTTCTTAACGCAATTGTTGTACCTTGAAAAAGTATTTATTTGCCTATGGATCCACTTTTCAAAATATTAGTGGAATTCTTTTAAAATAGGTTTGCAAAAAAACGCAGAGTTGTATTTTAAGATGTGTTGTATTAGCAATTTAATTACGCTACAGAGTCACTTATAGCTAGCCTCCACTTCTTACAATCACAGTTCGCCTATTTATCGATCGGTTACTTTCGTTCAGTTAAGGCATAGTTGAGATAAGTCAATTTCAATTTATGTAGCCTACCTTTAGGTGTTGAAAGTAAACTTGTCCGACCGTGCTCCTAGAGGAAAACTATACCACCGGTTCTTTCATAAAAGTTACCAAATAGTTTCTTCATTGAACATGCTCAAACAAATTGCTCACTTCCACCCATATCGATCAGGGCATTTTTTTGAGCGATATGAATCCGGTACGCTCAAGTTCAAGCACCTTATCGTAAGATTACTTCGACCTGTCGACTCTTTCGTTCGCCTCTTCCAAATAAGTCTGTAGGTATATCGAAATAGTTTGATATGCAATTTGGTTTCCTCTTAATATTTATGGTGGTTCCATTTTTTGTGAACGAAGCCCATTACGTCTAATTCGAAATCAGCTATTTTGCGTTTTGTATAAGTTCATCTCAATACTACAACTTTTCTTTCCGAAATTTGTAAAAATAGCTTAAAGTTTGGGGCTAGACAAAAATTTACTTAAGAGTTACCACTAAATCGAACTTTTGTTAGTTCCCTCATACACATATGCAGTGCATATTATGCACTTTAACAGAAAATAGTTTTCAGAAATGCATTAAAATAATTGAATCAGGTTGTTTGATTACCAAACAAATTCCTTAATTGTTGGGCAAAACATTTCAAAATTGATAATTTCATTCCATTCTAATCATTCCATTTAATAATTAAGGTAAGATTTAATGGTTTCTTGTGAAAGATGTATTGATTAAAAAAAGAAGGAAAAACAAATTATCAAATTTTGTACATTTTTGCTATCGGAGACTAGCTTGGAATATGCTAAGAAATTCCCGAACCGTTTATTTTGTTCAATAATTAAAAAAAAAGAATATGCTACAAAATTTAGTTTGGATGTTATTACCTGCTATCATGGTTGATTGGTTTCTACGAATTTAAACTTGAACTTTGCTAGCAATTTTTTGACAAATTTTGATTTAGTTTTCAATGCTAAACTGGCCTTAATATTTATTTTAGAAATAATTTTTCGCACAACTGTGTATTCGTGCAAATAGCTACCAGCATATCCAGAAAGCCAAATATGTGCACCTAACAGTATGTAACATTAACTTTCTTATTTTTAATATGATAAAAAATAAACAAATTGTTATTTTAGAAATAATTTTTCCCACAACTGTGTATTCGTGAAAATAGCCAAAATGTGCACCTAAAAGCATGAAACACTAACTTTCTCGTTTCTTGTATAGTCAAAAATAAGCAAATTGTTAAAAGTTTGATTACTTTTTGGTCGGTAAGGTAATTATTAAATCTTGTGTGATGTAAGGTGTAACCAGCATTGTTTTAAAACGTTGAAGGACGATATAGGTGCCAATTAGCTAACGACAATAAGCATTGCATATTTACAGGCACATTTTTCCATACAAATTCTATAAATATGCATACAGTAAAACATCCATAAATACATTTTTAAATAGTTAGCACAACCTTTACTAGACTAAGCTAAGTTAGTCATCGTATTTAAGACACTAACTAAGAATTTCTAAAACTTTTTGGTAAGGCATATACATTTAAAAAAAATGTGTCCCCTATATACCTTATTACAAAGCCCAAGAACTAATACAAAATTTTTGCGCCTTAAAGTATGTAGTATTATTTCTAGTTATTCGTGTGCGATAATTTTTTCCCATACGAGTCCATTTACTTTTGACTTTTTAATGCGACACACTTTAAAATAAGGGCAACTTTGAAAGTATCCGTTAAAGGTTTATGTAACGCAGTACTAAAACCTAAAGAGGAATATTTTTAGTTGCTTATTGTTGGGTGATTTATTTGCTAAAAAGTTTGGTACAACATTAATTGCCTATAAAGAAAGGATCTTCTCTTCCGATTTGAATTTTTTCCTACAAATTGACCGGACTTAAAGTATTTGGAGCCTCTGAACGGCGTCTACAAAGGAGATGAATCACTGCCGAGGGGCGACCCCGTTTTTGAAAAAACATTTCCAAACCAATTTTGATGTTACTTGCCCCAGGACCCGAATCTTGCTCCTTCGGTGTGGTAATAAGCTCTCCACAAAATGTCTGAATAAAATAATATTTAGTGATCGATAGATGCCTAAAGTGTTTCATGGAAATAGCAACGCAAAACATTTCAGACAAAATCTAAAGAGTATGTAGAAAACAAAAAAAATGTTTTGCCCTAAAGTATGCAAGCTTTTTGCATACGTACCTTAATTTGGATTTTCTGAATTTTATTTTATGCGTGTTGTTATTGAGATGGAATTATCGGCTGAGGAATTTATGAGTATAATCCAATTAGTATTAGTAGCCAAACTAATCTCTTACTTCTTTAAATAAACATATGAAAATTCTTCACAGCCAATTAAGAAAATATTTACAAAATGCCTGCATTGTGTTTGCTTTTGAAAAAAAAAAAAATTGCATCCTTTGAAGCTTACATGGAAGAAGAAGATTTTTGAGCATAAATGATTCATGGTCAACATCTGTGAATTTGAAATATTTGCTAAAAAAAATTTGTTACTCAAATGAAAAAAGTAAACAAAAACTAAAATAAAAAGAGGAAAAAAGGTAAACAAATTTTTTGACCATTAAATGTTTCGAGCGAATAAATATTTGTGTGCAAATGTATGGTGTAAGCAAATGTTTGGAGAGTAAACTTGACCTATAACGAACGCTGCGATAGTTTTTATATATTAAGCACATACACTGAGTTGAGTACAAAAACTAATACAAAGTAAACAAAAATATCTGCAAAATAGCAATATGGGGTATTCCATAATCAAAGGTACCTAACAATTAGAGAGTTTTAGCTTATTTTGCTTACTTTGCAAAAGTAAGTAATCCGATTGAGTGAGCAATCCGAGTTAATAAAGTAAAAGCTCGCAAACTGTATTTTTTTAATTTTTTTTTAGTTTTATAGGAATATTCCCCCTCCCCCTTCCCCCGAAAATCTCAAGTCACGACATAAAGAAATTTGTTGTTAAGTTATATTTAGGAAATTGAGTTAGGTATATTTTTGTAGAGCTCTTTAAGCCATTATTTCCCACATGAAATAGAAGTTTTCATACATTTTTTAGATAGTCCGAAAAAAATAAATAAATAAAATGATTAAAACTGTACAAAATTCATTATAAACATTTTCAAGCTAAATCCTTGCCGCCTATAGGTATGCAATATTTTTAATTTTTTTTCTTTGATTTACCGACAGACTGTCAAGGCTTTGTGTGTTACCGTTTACTGCCATTAGCTTTCAAAAAAATAAAAATAAAATTTTGAAGATCCCTATATGGTTACGACTGTACAAAAAACTATTTTCCGTAAATATTCACTAGAAGCACTTTCGATCCAATTCATTCGTGCCTAAAAGTATGCAACTTTTTATTTTGATTTTTTTTTTTTTTTGATTTACCGACAGACTGGCAAGTATTTGTGTGTTACCTATTTCTGCCAGTTGTTTTACAAATTTAGTAGGAGGGGTGGCGATTTTAAATAGGCTATCTTTACTATAATTTTTCATCCTGATTTGGCGCCCCATCCATCGCATTGTATTTACACTTTGTTGGTACTGCAGCAGGTGATGTCCTAATTTTTCATATATAATTTGTAGGTACAGGCGCAGGTAATGTTACATCCATATTAACACGCAACCAGACATCTTGAAATTACCTGCACCAGTACTCACGAGTTCTAATGGTCTCTATGCAAACTTTAAACTGTAAAAAGTGTATCTTCATCAACAACTAGTTCTAGTACTAGTTTAAATTGTGCGAAGTATGACAATGGAATGCGCCTTATGTACTATATATAAGTATAACCCTTTTAAATACATACATACGTGTGCTTGTTGCAAATTTTAAGTTCAATATACTTTCAGTAAATTGCACGCATACCAACAAACTAGTCTCCCATTAGCATAATTAAAACATGAATAACTAGTTAGCATAGTCACAGAATAAAGCTGCAAAATATGTATGTACATAAATCTATACCAGAAGAAATTCAACGCTTTTAAACGGTTAGCATTTCGTCGGCTCATACACGCTGGTTTAGCGTAACGAAGCACGCTTTTAGGCGCTGTAAGAAGTTGGAAATGAAAATGTATGCCAAAGCGTAAGCCCTGCAAAAGTCGAGAAGTGGAAAAAATCAAAAAACAAAGTACAATAACATTTCGTACTAACAAAGAAATCTAAGACTTGCTGTGAAAAGTGTGGGTGTGCATTACAGGTCAGTTGAGTGTGAATAATGCTTTTGTTTTAATTATTTCCAAGAACTTGACCTCAGTCACTGTGAGGAGATTTAGTTTTCATGGCTCATGCTTAACATATATTTGCCTAATTCTACTATTTTGGTTTTTTATGCCGCTGCTTTTATTTTTGGTTTCTTTTTTGTTCTAAGAGGATTTTCTTTTCCGTTACATACTCGTACATTGCTGTTGCTCTTATTTTGAACAAGTTGTGTCTAGAGTTGCGTACATCAGAATTTCTGTACTGCTGAACATAGGAAAGTTAAAACGGAAGCCAGCTGTTGCGTTAGCTTATACGTTAATCCTGTCTTATGTATATATATACACAGGTTATATAGTGATATATGTATATTTCAGAACACAGCTGTGTTCAAAGAAAGAGGAACACCTTATGAGTTGCTGAGCGAAAAAGTAAACAAAATTACTGGATTTCTAGGGCTTAGTGGAAGATCGCACTATTTTCTAATTTTTTTAAAACGCGCTACTGTTAATTTTTATTCAAAAATGCCCTTTATCAGAATTTGATCAAAGAAAGTCTTAACTTTGAATTTTTTCAACAACGCGCTTCTTAAAAATTTCATTACAAAACGAACTATCTGGAGATAGAGCGTTCTTTATTCACATTTTGAGATGGGGTGTCATTGATAAAAATTTGAGATTGGGTGTTCTTCTTTCTAAGAAATAAAACTTGAAATAGTAAATAGAGAAATTTAAATGAAAGCTTAAAAAAGTGGCATTTTGAAGCGTTTAAAAATATAACTATGGACGCTCTCAGCCAAATATTCGGTAGGGGTAATGTATACCCATACTTTTTATGATATTAAGATCGGCGGCCGCCGTGGTGTAGCGGTTGTGTTGCTAGCCTAACACACCGAAGCTCCAAGGTTCAAGCCCTGGTACAAGTAACATCAAAGGTTGTTTGAAAAAGTTTTTTCAAAAACGGTGTCGCCCCTGGGCAGTGGTTTGGGAAACTCTCCGAGGGCTTCTCAGCAAAAATTCATCTCCTTTGTAGAGTTCGAAGTCGGCAAAGATCTGTAGATGCCGCCAATTTGTAAGAAAAAATAGAAGCAGCACACACAAATTGGTAGATAAGCTTGGCCTTAATCTCCCTTGGAGATATATATCGCGCCAATTATTTTTTAATTTTTTAAGATCGATATAGAGATGCAATCTTGCAGTATAATATTCGACGAAATATTTCACTCGGGTTGTGCTGAGAAGGACTTTTGCCACCACGAACGTGAATGACTACAGAGAATAAAATAAGGAAAGTTTACGCCTTGAAGTATGCAACAATTGTCGCGTTTTATGGGAATGGGTATTTCAGTCAGAGTGGGCATTATCACGCCTACAGACAACGAACTTAACATTGGTTTACTTAAAATTTTTTATTTGTATAAATTCTGTTTAAAATTTTTAAGTGTTTTGAATTTTCGAATAACTTTTTTGAAATATTGAAATTTTAAAATAACCACATCGCGTTTAGATTTAGAATATTATAATGTTGAACTTTTAATTTTGGATCATTTTAGTACTTGTTTTCGCAAGTTAAAAAAACCTTAAAATATACATGAATTTTCTACACTGTTGAAAAATAAGCAAAAACCCAACGAATCAAACAATTTATTACTAAATTGAAGGTTTATTTAACAATAACCATTCTAAAAAGGTTCATACAAAGAATATTTGCTAAAATAGCTATCATATGACGACATCATTATTTTTTCCGTTGACTGTATACTCTTGGGAGATGACTGTGTATCCTTAAACTTTATTGTTTATGCATGAACAGTTTCACTTTCATACATTTAAAAGCACACACTATCATTTAGTCGGTCAGAGGGTAGCATAACTGTGCGTAGCTAAGCTCCGTATTTAATGCGCTTTACCTTTAATTCTGTTTGCATACGTGTGCGTTTGTCTGTGCCTGCGTATCTTGGACTTCGTTGTGGTAAGCGTTTTACATTTGATTATATATTTTCAACCTTTTGTTTTAAATCATTATTTGTGCACAGCGATTTCTACACGCTGAGAAAAATTTCTTTAATTTTTACCACGCCAGCACTTTAAAGTTGGTCCAACTCCAAAGTTTAATAATTTTTGTTATTCCATTTTATATTTTTACAAGTACGGCATAGTAGAAGATTGCTATGCAAATTATCCTAAATTTTAAAGAAGATTTATTTAAAAGTAAACAAAAATTAGTAAAACTAAGTAGTTGGTGAATGAAAAGTATTAGAATATATCAAATTTTAATATTTTGGTGTATTAAAAATTAAAGACTATAAAATTTCCTATGATATTCTTCAATTTTTAATAAACGTTCAAAACTTTTTAGTATTTTACAGTAATATTTATTCTAATTTAGTACTTTTTCGAATATTTCTATAAAATTTCAAAGCTTTTCTTTAATTTTAAATATATACTTGCTGATATTTCTCTCCGTGTAGGTATTTCGCTCATTGCTTGGGAGACATGGCGTATATGTAACATTAATGTTTCAGCTACCCCTACTACCCTAGTCATTTAATCGAAATGTTTCTGCAGCGAACTTTACTGCACTGCATCCAATTTTCGGTTTTTCTACAAGTTTTTCATGTATCATGTCGATCGACTTTCGTTGTTTCAGCATTTTTGCCACACCCACCTACAACAAACGCCTCGCCCGCCTTTCAAATACAATCATAACCGCAAAAACCAATGCTTACAATTACAATGTGACGTGTATGTCGTTTTTAACTTATGCTTTGGAGGTACATAAAATCTATAAGCCACATAATAATAGCAACAATTTTGTGTGCTCTCATTCCCCCCATTATTCTCCCACTTGTGTGCTACCTCCAGTGAGACCGTTTCTGCTACAAAAAAAAAAAAAGCCTGAAAATGTGGCTATTGCTTACTCAGCATAAATTTATTTGTTTTCATTGTTGTTATTGTTGCAATTGATATGCTGTAGGTTGGTCCACTTTTATGTTGCTTGATCGAGTATCACAGTTGGCATTGTTGACGTCGGTCAGTGTATGATTGGCCATGATACGTTTGTGTTTTTGTAGCACTTTGAAGCCTGTGAATGTGCGCACTGTTTGCAACTTATTGTTCGTCGCTTTTTGTTTGCTTTGGCTCACCGGTAAATATGTGCATATCTAAGTGCGTTTCAAAGCATTGAATACTTAACCTATTTTTCACTTTTTAATACTTTATGTCAATGGGAGTGTACGAGTATGTGTGTGTCAAGCTGCTAGTAACTTACCCACCTTGGTCATAGAGGCTGTTAACACCGAGCGCTTTATGGACATTAAGTTGACATTATTTATGCTTGGGCGCCTGTTTGTGCGTGACGTTTTCATTGATGAGAATCGGTCTCATCATTTGATTCAATGATGTTAAAGTATATTCTACATAAACACTCTTGTGCGCCTATAAGTATGCAATGCGAGAGAGAGGTAATTTTTTTTTCTCTATTTTTATTTCCTCACTTTCTTTTGTTAGTAATTTTAAATCAAAAAAACCATTTTCTATAAAGTATTCAATGCTCTTATGGAGTATGGGATAAAGGATGTCAGTGCGAGAAAAAAAGGTTAAATCCGCTAAAATAGCTATCATCATCCTATTTAATGACTGATTACCAGTTACTTTCAATTTGAAATGATTATTTTCCAATTAATTAAATAAATAATCCAGAAAAAGTCAAGAAAAAAATAGTAATAAAAAAAAAATGGTTTTGAACATAAATATTCACATCAACCATACTTAAAAACATCAAAAAAAATAAAAAATCTAAATTAGTCAGAAGTAATCAAAACAAAATTTTTATTTTTTTAAATTTATTAAATATTTTTAATTTTTTTTTAAATTTTATTTGCCTTTTCTTAAATAACAATTGAACTATTCAAGACGAATTGAAGTAGGCGCCTGATTAATTGCTAACTAATAAAATTTTCAATTTCAAATTCCAAATACATCGGAAGTGTCCCTTTTGTACTCATTTCAAGAAATTTTTCGAATATCGTATATATGTACCAATGTTGTTAGACCATTTTAGATCAAACAAAATTTAAATATATTCATCATAGTGCTCTTTAAAGCGCAGGTGGTGATGCTAATTCTTCGCAAAGGAATTTTTCTTGAACCCGAATATTTTCTAGTATCCTGCTGTATCTAAATTAACCAACAGAAACCTGGAAAGCGCTAGCCTGCATCTGGTTTTAAACTTCGGTATGCTCAGCTAGGAGTATTTTGTTGAAAACCAATAAGACCTAATTCGCACCATCACCAGTTACAAAGGCTTCCAATATCGAATAAGTGAGAGCTGACTCCTTCAATTAATTGCAGACCGTAGAAATATTTTAGAAATTATAGAAGAAAAAAACTTTATTTTGGGATAATGTTTAGTATGCTCATTTCATCTTTTATTTAAAGACCCGTAAGCCGTCTAAGAAGCTTTTTAAATGCTTCTAGCTACATATGCTTGTAATGAAATAAAAAGTTTCACTTGACACTCTCTGTATATTTAAGGTTGCCGAAATGTATGCTACATTTTACTGTAACAGTTATTCTGTCTTAGTTTAAGCTTTCGAGTAAATAGTACCGCCTAAAATTTATCAAATGGTGTATGAGCTTCTTTGGCACTGGTAAACAGGATGGTAGCGATTAAGATCAAATACGGTAGAAGCAAGATAGCATATTCTACTTAAGGACAACACCTTCCTTTAAGTTATGTTAAACATTGTTTGTCATACAATTATTTAACAAGGGAAATTAAGCGAATAGCTAAATCACAGGGTGCACAATACGAAGGTAAGTTCATAAGTGACAACCACGAATGGATAAACAGTAAGTAGCGCGAGGAAAAACGAATACAAATTTTCTAATTTTGCACAGAGAGAATCGCTTTTTACCGTGTTGAAATTACTTCTCCGTATAGATGTTAGGTCTGAGAGCCTGTATACTTTAAAGCGTTTCTTGTTTTGGATACAATTTCGGACAACAAATTTGCGATGATGTTGGAGTTCAAGTTTTAACCTAGGCGGAGCTTATTAGCCAAAGAAGTGTTCTTTCTAATTTATTTTGAACCAGTTTACTCAAGACTTCTTCTTCTTCGTTAAATGGTCATCTAACCGCCTGGGCGATTTTGACCGTCCAACATAGCTCGCCAGTCGTGTCTTCGTTGCGCCAACTGGTGCCAATTGGAAACACCGCGGGATCGCAAATCGGTCTCCACTTGGTCCTTCCATCGGAGTGGTGCTCTCCCTCTTCCTCTGCTTCCACCGGCGGGTGCCGATAAGAATACCTTCAGGGCTGGAGCATCTTCGCTCATTCGCACTATGTGGCCTAGCCAGCGAAGCCGCTGTGTTTTAATTCGCTGAACTATGTCGGCTTCTGCGTAAAGTTCATACAGCTCATCATTAAATATTCTTCGGTACTCGCCGTCGCCAACGCGTAGAGGTCACAAATCTTTCGAAAAACCTTTCCCTCGAATACTCCCAGAGCCGCCTCATCAGATGTTGTTAGTGTCCACGCTTCTGCACCATATAGCAGGACGGGTGCGATGAGTGACTTGTAGAGTGTTATTTTCGTTCGTCGAGAGAGGACTTTACTTTTCAATTGCCTACTCAGTCCGAAGTAGCATTTGTTTGCAAGAGTAATTCTTCGTCGGATTTCTAGGCTAACATTATTTTTGGTATTAATGCTGATTCCCAGGTAAACGAAGTCCTTTACTATTTCGAAATTATTGCTGCCAACAGTGGCTTGGTTGCCAAGGCGCGAATGCGCTGACTCTTTGCAGGATGACAGAAGGTACTTCGTTTTGTCCTCGTTTAACACCAAACCCCTTTTTTCCGCTTCTTTTTCCAATTTAGAGAAAGCAGAAGTTACGGCGCGGTTGTTAAGGCCAATGATATCAATATCGTCAGCATATGCCAACAGTTGCACGCTTTTATAAAATATTGTTCCAGCGCGGTTAAGTTCTGCAGCTTGTATTATTTTCTCCAGCATTAAATTAAAGAAATCGCACGATAGGGGGTCACCCTGTCTGAAACCTCGTTTAGTTTCGAACGGCTCGGAGAGGTACTTCCCAATTCTGACCGAGCTGGCGGTGTTGCTCAAGGTCATTTTGCATAGCCGTATAAGTTTTGCGGGGAAACCAAATTCAGACATAGCGGCATATAGGCAGCTCCTTTTCGTGCTAGCGAAAGCGGCTTTAAAATCAACAAAGAGATGATGTGTGTCGATTCTCTTTTCACGGGGTTTTTCCAAGATTTGGTGTATTGTAAAAATCTGGTCGATGGTAGATTTACCAGGTCTGAAGCCACACTGGTAAGGTCCAATCAGTCTATTTACATCAGGCTTCAGTCTTTCGCACAATACGCTTGATAGGACCTTATATGCGATATTCAAAAGGCTGATTCCGCGATAGTTGGCGCAGTTTGCAGGATCGCCCTACTTGGGGATTGGGCAGAGAACACTTAGATTCCAATCTTCAGGCATGCATTCATCCGACCAAATTCTGCATAGAAGCTGATGCATGCGCCTTACCAGCTCCTCGCTTCCGTGTTTGAATAGCTCAGCAGGCAAACCATCAGTGCCAGCTGTTTTATTGTTTTTCAATCGGGATATTGCTATTCGCACCTCATTATAGTCGGGTTGTGGAACGTCAATTCCATCATCTTCGATTGTGGGCTCGCGTTCGGCATCTTCTCTGGTTTCTTGCTCAGTTTCTCCATTTAAAAGGGCAGAGAAGTGATCCCTCCATATTCTGAGTGCTCTCTGAACATCGGTCACCAGGTCGCCGTTCTCATTCTTACAGGAGTTTGCCCCGGGTTTGAAACCTTCTGTCATTCGCCGAATTTTTTGATAGAATTTTCGGGCATTATTCCCGTTGGCCAGCATCTCAAGCTCCTTTATTTCACGCTTTTCTGCCTCTCTTTTCTTCGCCCGGAAAAGCCGCCTCGCTTCCCTCTTCAACTCGCGGTAGTGTTCACACACACTCCTCGTTGCATTCGATCTTAGCGTTGCCTTGTATTCAAGACTTCGGAGCTCTTAAAAGTATGCAACACGTGCGTGCAGCTATTAATCGTTTTATGATTTTTGCAGTTTGTTTCTTTTTCCAATATTTTTTGCTCATGTTTACTAGTAAACTTCTATTTAAGTATATAGCAAACAATATTTGTGTTTTATTTAAGTTAATCTATAATCAAAATAAAGCCTAAAATTATGTTAAGTTTTACTTAGAACTATAAATATGTAAATGAAAAGGCTGATAAGTTAAAAGTTTGTTAAAATTCTTTGTTAATGCTGTATGAATATTAAAACTACTTCATCACTTCCCTTTACAGCAAAAAAAAATTGAAGCATTTCAACAGGTGAAAGTACACGTACTTAAAAAACTGTTTTACCCACAAGTGCAAATGGTGTATAGCGCATTAAACCTAAATAAAAGCAGCAGAAAATACCAAAACAAGCGTTTAAATTACATGAGTAATTTAATAATACTGCGCGCCCTAAGATATGCAAGCATTATTGTGTCGCGTGTTAAACGTTTAAAATTAACCAGCAGTTTATAGAATAATGTGTAACCGTAATTGCAATTAAGTCAAAAATAAAAAAGTTTTTTCAAACACTCAAATGGCAGCTATGGAAGCGATGTGTAAACGCCTAAAAGTATGATTGCGTCGCTATTATGCAAATTGAAGCATCTAGTGCTTAGTGTAGAAGCGTTGTGAGGTTTAATAAAAAGAGAGTTTGTCAAAAGCCTTTATTGTATGATTGACCAAAATACAAAATTAAGAAACAATAAAAAAAGCTAAGTGACAACAGAATGAGCTTTTTAAATGTGCTCGCTCATGGAGTGCAAGTGTGGGAGTGAGTAGCTAATGTCACCACAAAATTTAGAAAAACGAAGCAATTAAGTGAATTTACTTCAAAGCAAGCAGTTCATAATAGAAACAAATGTTATTATAAAATACTCTCAAAAAGTAACATAAGGTGACAAGTGCAAATTGCGAGTTTAAATTAAAAAATACAAGAAAACCCTGCGCCCTAAAATATGCAAAGAAAATTAGCAAAAGTTTAAAAGAATTTGGGTAAACATACCGAGAAAAATAACTTAAAAAAACGGTACATTTTGTTTTATTTATTAGCTTTCATATATGTTTTGCTTCATATTTATTATGCTTGAAATTTGTAGCTTGATAAAGCCTTCCGTCGCGCGCCGAATGTTAAATTAACGTGCCGTGTCAGTCAAACAATTCGTCTCGTGTACGTGTAGTTACTCCGTTACGTGTCTCTTCTCGCTGTATGTGTGTGTATCGTGCGTGTAAAACACATATGTTACTGTTATAGACCTACTAACCAACTTGATAAAAGCGGAAACAACAAAGTTTGCGCCCACTCGAAAAGCCAAAATCGGGATAAAGTTGGTGCTACGCAGCAGAAAAAAAAAGAAGAAAAAAAAAAGTAAGTTGTAACTTATTTCGTATTCACCGCTTTGTTTTCTTTTTCTTTTTATTTATTTATTTTTTTTTTCCAGCAGTGTTGTTGTTCTTATTTATTTACCCATTTCTTATATATTTATTTACATACAGTAACTGTCAATAATTGTGATACAATAAAACAAAAATCAAGGAAAAAAGTGACAGCCTTTTTAAAAAATTTATTGATATATTTGAAAAACTTTTTGTTGCGTAACATTTTCCGGTTTTTTCGTCCCGTCATATCAATGCTAGGTAGAAAAAGCAAGCAGAAAAAATTATAAACGCTTATAATTTTGGTTGCTATCTGCCAAACAACAAGTTCACATTTCATTTACAGAGAAAACTTCAAATATTTAAAAAAAATTTAATTTTGTTTTTTTATACACAACTCGCTTAGTGCTTACAAATAAAACGCTTTTCTTATATCAACAGAGTGTATATATTTTTCTGAAAACTCCTCTCCCTTCCTTCTTCGCTTCACTCAGCACTCATTTGCAGCGCGCTTTGCTCGCGTTTGCACCTTAGCACTGTTGTAAGAAAGGACCTGTGCTATTTTGAGTGCGAGTGACTGTATCTTTAAAGCTGATTCTTATGTATGCTTCTAAAACTCAGGCAGAACTTTTACTTTTCGTTTACTGTTTCTTCTACCATTTTGTTCACCTAGCATGCTTTTATTTGCTTTTTTTTTCACTAAAAAAAAACAAAAAAATTTTGGTCTGCACAGCTTCCTTAGCTGCAGCTCGTCATGTTGCACGCACAGCTCTTCTTTCCGCCACAGGGTACGTCTGGACGAAATGTCAACAAGAAGTTTTCGTGTACTTTTGCAATTTCCTTTCAGAAAGTACTCGCTCGCATGTGTGTATATGTGTGTAATCGACTAAGCAACTTTATTTTTTGGAGTATGGTGCTTGAGAGCGAAATTGCTTGACATGTAAAAAGTTTCCGCATGCTAATCGTACAGCGTTGTGGGTTAGCTGGCGTAATAAATAACTTTTTTTTTTTACCATTTAAGCACATATAAACATACCTTCATACCCTTATACACATATGAATACGCATAATATAGTAGCCAATTTGTTTATTTAAATCTTTTTCTAGGGGTTTATTTGATTGCCCAAATTGAGTGGAATTAAAGCTCTTGATTTGGTGGTTATGTAACATACTTCAGCATGAGTGAGGTCGCATACTTATTTATTAATTTTGATAAGGCAACGAATTTCAAGTAAATATTTACTCTGATCAGTGTTTTGTGTGGGGTTTTGTTTTGATATTACATTTCACAAGAAGTTTTTGTTTTGTTTAGAAGTTTCTACTGAAAATGAAAACAAACAAAAAATCGAAAAAATTTCACTTTTTACAGAAACAGAAAAAGTCAGTGTGACGTCATTATGATGTGAAATTGACCATATCAGTTAAGAAGATTGATCGAGTAGAGTTAAAGAAATATTGTTATGATCATATTGCTATTCGCAGGCTCACATCCTGAAAGAAGTTATAACAAAAATAATTCAAAAAAATTTTATACAATAAAAGGGTTAAGCTTCTCTGCAGATGTTGGCAAATCTCCGATACTATGATCTTCTCAGAAAAAGTTCTGCTGGAAGTCTTCGCGAAATATTTAGGTCGCCAGATTTGCACAAAAAAAAAACATCACAAACCTTTTTGAACTAAATAATGTTTCTAAAAAATGAAAAAACTTTAATTTTTCACTGACTAGCAACATTTTCCAACTACTATTATTATTATATTTAGTATCACAAATTACTTGCTTATCTCATTACATATTCAGTTATTTTTAGCAAAAGGAAATATTGATTTATTGATCAAGAAATCACGTCCAAATCTAAGCCTAAAATGACCCAAAATCACATTGATGTTATACCACAACTATCTCAAATTTGGGGCGCAGTAATTCGAAAGTCTCTACATAAGACTAAAGAAATTAAGAAAGTTATTACTCAATGTCACACTTAACCCTTTCGGACCTATTGAAATACATACGTCACAGAAAAAGATTTATTATAACGAAGGTCTGAATTTTCCACTATAGCTCATTAAGAACTGTACCGCCTAGTTTATTGAGATTTAGGTAATAGCTGTATGTTTTCTTTGTGCTAAAATAGTATACAAAAGCGGCCAAGTTTTCTTTTAAATCTAATCGTGCTTACGTCAATTTCAATTTCCTCATGAATATTCGATTGTTTCAATGAATATAAATGTACAAAAGAGTGGGGTTTACTAAAAATAAGGGTAATCCTAGTCGATCTAATTGTCTAAGTTAAAAATTTAAGTATTATTTTAACTTTGAAGTCTTATATTTTAAATTTTTATTCATACCATCTATGTGTACGGTTAGGTTTATTTATTGGTACAAATATATTCTTTGTACACCTTGTCGGCATTCTTTAACTTTTGCGAGCTTACAACAAATTTAATTTTAAGCCTGCTTTTAATTAGAAACTTAGCTCTTATTCGAGAAAATGAAATAAAGAGGATAGAGTGCTCCTTATTTATTTCTGGTTCGAAAGGGTTAATTTTCATTTTAAACAGGCTTCACCAAAACGGCCTTGAAATATTTATGTTATGATCCCGCAACAATTTTTAGGTAGCCAAACTTTTTCCCGAATGACTTTTGTAAATATCTACCATTAAAATTATAAATAATTTTCCCTAAGTGTGTCTACCTTGCCACCACCAAATTATATTAACTAATTTTCAGATTTTTAAAAGAAGTCGATCAAAAGGACTCCATGCAGTTGTGAACTTTAATTGTAAATGCTCTTCTTTGTGAAAAAAAATTTTACTAGGGATGTGAAATGATTATAAAGCTTTATTATATGTGGAAAAAAATAAAACGTCAAAATCATATATATGTATATATGTAGTTGTGACTAAGATTTATTATTGTTTATAATTACTTCTTATTGAAATTATTTCAAGATCTTTGGTTTGCTTTACTAATCTTAATAATATGACCGTGCTTTTCCAGCAAAACAATAGGTCGAAACGTCGGCGGAATATGAAGTTAAAAAATCGTTTCTTCTTTGTGTATACAGAAATCTAATTTTTTTAATGTTTGACTGATGACTGTGATATTGAAAATAATGTTCTGGAAAAATGAACAAGCAAGAGTGGAAAATTCGGGTTTATAGAAGAATGGGAATTTATGAATTATTCTGACGAGAAATAGTAGCTGTTCGCTTCTCTGTCTTTTCAAATTATTTCATTAAAATAAAAATAGTAATTGTTTCCTGGTTGCTTTGTCACAAGCGACAAGTTTACATTCGATTTTAAAAGGAAATATCAAAATTAAAAAAAAAAAGCTCATTTCGTTATCTACCTATATACGAGGTGTGTTCAAAAAGTATCGCGAATTTTGTGTTTTTTCAAAAATTATTTATTTATTCATGAATATCTATTTTGTCCCCTTCAAAGTAATCCCAATGAGATATTATACACTTGTGCCAACGGTTTTTCCAATCTTCGAAGCACTTCAAAAAATCATTATTTTGTATCTTGTTCAGCTCCTCCTTCGATGCCGTCTTTATCTTGTCAAGAGAAGCGTAACGTCGTCCTTTAGGGAACAAGAAAAAGTCACAGGGGGCCAGATCTGGGAATACGGTGGCTGCGGCATCATTAGTGTGTTGTTTTTGGCCAAAAAGTCGCGCACAAGCAACGATGCGTGAGCAGGGGCGTTATCGTGGTGCAAAAGCCAATTTTTGTTCTTCCACAAATCCGGGCGTTTCTGGCGGATTGCTTCTCGCAAATTGCGCATAACTTGCAGGTAATATTCCTTATTGACCGTTCTTCCCTGTGGCAAGAACTCATGATGCACCACGCCCCTGCAATCGAAGAAAACTGTCAGCAAAACTTTCACATTCGACCGAACTTGGCGCGCTTTTTTCGGTCTTGGTTCGTGCGGCAGCTTCCATTGAGATGATTGAGCTTTGGTTTCCACGTCATAACCATAAACCCACGATTCGTCACCAGTTATGACCCTCTGGAGCAAATTTGGGTCGTCGCGGACAGAGTTTAACATCTCATTAGCAATGTTCATGCTGTTGTGGTCAACAATTAACTGAACATTCAAAATGGCCGAGCTTGTCGGCATAAGTGAGAAACATGAGTACCAACATAACGCCACAAAAAATTCGAAATTCGAATATACGTAACTAGCGAAAATTCAAAATTCGCGATACTTTTGAACACACAAAATTCAAATTATGTATGTATGTTTCTATAGAGCGATCGTAACCAAACTTGAAACACGCACTTTTCTATTCAAAAAAAAATCTTAAAACTGAAAAAAATATTAAAAATAGGATCATTAATACTTTTGATGAGAAAAATATTGTTATAAAGGCAAAAAAAAAAATTATGACAAGTTATCGGTAAAATTAAGCTACAAAATTTCATATTTCATACAACTTTTTAAAATAAATTAAACTTAGTAAGAAAACCAAATTTCTTCTTTCTAATTTCAAGTATTCATGAAACGAGCTCAAGGCCAAGAATAGGTAGATTTGTTAAAAAATTGAATTTAACTTGTTTAAAGAAATTAATAAGACCAACGTGCACATGCAAATTAATGTTAAACAACTTATTACGCATATCAGTTAGATACAAATTTGAATACATTTGTCTAAGCACTTTCTGTTATCAAGAATATAATAAAACAATGTAAGTCATACCCTTAAAAGTAACAGAAAAATCGAATTTACATAACCAAGAAAGTTTACTGAAACATGGTCACAAGGTTTCTAGACACAGAAAAGTGTATGTGAAAAGTTGGTATGTACATGTGAGTGTGTCTATATATGGGCGTGTTTGATACACCCACACAGCAGCAAATAATTTTGAACCTTCCCCCTCACTCAAACTTTTAAACAAAATCAAGATTTGCCGGTTACCACAATTTATTACAATGAATAGCATGTACGTTTTATTTCTATGATTTCTGGTTTGACTTTTACAATCGCACGTATATGTGGGTGTTTGCGTGAGTAGATGCTTGGCTGTAACAATGTTTGCTCTTTCTGTTGCGTGCCAAATCAAGTCAAGTGCTGGGGTGCAAGAAACAGAAGTTGTTGTAGTGACCGTTTCAATAAAACCAAACTGCGTGTCGAACAGTTCCTGCAGGGATATTACTAACCGTGTGGCAACAAGAATAACAGCCAAAATCGTTAGGGAGAAAATGAGATATAAGCAGCAGAATAAATAATCCAAAATAAAATAAACAAAATAAAATAAAATAAATAAGATAAATAAAATAAATAAAATAAATAAAATAAATAAAATAAATAAAATAAATAAAATAAATAAAATAAATAAAATAATAAAAAATAAAATGAAATAAAACAAAGTATAATAAAATAAAATAAAGTAAGTATCAGGAATGAGCTCATGGCCACTAAAAATTTTTCTATAGCGAAAATTATTATGGTTTTTTTTAATTTTTTAATAATTTAGTTAATTATTAAAAGTTTTTAATTGAATAGAAAAGGAACATTTTTTAGAGACAACCGCCATAGCTTTTCTTATAGATCCATTTCGGAAGCTGCTAGACTTCTCTCATCAGAGAAATTTTGACACGCACTTTTTTTGAGCTTATTCATGATACTTGAAAATGTATAGGCCGTAAAAAAACCAACAAATTGTTGGAGTAAAAAGCAATAATTAAAAAACCGTGAGCACCCGGTAGCAGGCTGTGACAACAAACCAACTCTGCAAAAAAACAAAACATCCATCATGATCAAAAACTGACTGCCAGATGGCGGTGTTGGTCATGTATATGGTACAGTGAATAAAAGAAGGTTAGAGGACGGAAAAACCAGCGTATTGTTAGCTTAATGGTGGGAAAATTTCTCTGATGAGTGAAGTTTAGCAGCTTCCAAAATGGATCTATAAGAAAAGCTATGGCGGTTGTCTCTAAAAAATTATCCTTTTCTAATCAAAAAACAATAATCATTTTCGCTATAGAAAAATTATTAGTGGCCTTGAGCTCATTCATGATACTTGAAAATGTATAAGCCGTAAAAAAAAACCAACAAATTGTTGGAGTAAAAAGCAATAACTAAAACAAAGTAAAATAAAATAAAATGGGTTGAAATAAAGTAAAACAAAACTAAATAAATGAAAAAAACATAAAATAAAATGAAATAAAATAAAATAAAGCAAAATAAAATATCATAAAATAAAATAAAAAAAAAATAAAATAAAATAGAATAAAATAAAATAGAATAAAGTAAAATAAAATAAAATATAATAAAATAAAATAAAATAAAATAAAATAAAATAAAATAAAATAAAATAAAATAAAATAAAATAAAATAAAATAAAATAAAATAAAATAAAATAAAATAAAACAAAACAAAATAAAATAAAATAAAGTGAAATGAAATAAAATAATATAAAATAAAATATAATAAAATAAAACAAAAGAAAACAAAATAAAATAAAATAAAATAAAATAAAACAAAACAAAATAAAATAAAGTGAAATGAAATAAAATAATATAAAACCAAATAAAATAAAATAAAATAAAACAAAACAAAATAAAATAAAGTGCAATGAAATAAAATAATATAAAACAATATATAATAAAATAAAATAAAATAAAATAAAACAAAATGAAATAAAACAAAATAAAATAAAATAAAACAAGGTGAAACGAAATAAAATAATATAAAACAAAATATAATAAAATAAAATAAAATAAAATAAAACAAAACAAAATAAAATAAAGTGAAATGAAATAAAATAATATAAAACAAAAAAATTAAATTAAATTAAGTTAAACTAAAGTAAAATGAAATGGAATATAATTAGATAAAATAAAATAGGATAGAATAAAATGAAATAAAATAGAATAAAATAAAATAACATAAAATGAAATAAAGTAAAGTAAATTAAAATAAAATAAAATAGAATAAAATGAAATAAAGTAAAACAAAATAAAATAAAATAAAATAAAGTAAAATAAAATAAAATAAAACAAAATAAAATGAAATAAATTAAAAAAAGTAAGATAAAATAGAAAAAAGGTAAAATACCATACAATAAAATAAAATAATATAAAAAAACAAATAAAATAAAATAGAATTAAATAAAATATAAAAAAGTTTAATTAAATAACGATTTCCACCCCTTAACTGAAATACAGATTTTTCTACATTGTGTAGACTGTTTTATTTCTGTAAGTAGTGGGCGTATTTGTGTGCTGACAAGTTTGATGATACTTACTTTTGTGGCTTGTGAATGATTGGAATGCTGTTTGCTAGAACTCGAGTGTGTTTATAATTGAGTGGGTGTGAGCTGTGTAACATATTTAATTTAAGTCTTAGAAACAGTGGACTACACCTGAGACATAATGTAACGCAGCAAAGCAATAGAAAATTTTCGTCTATTGTCTTTTTACAGCGAAAATTAAAAGCCAAAAACGATATAGGAATGAAAAGTATCTTGACTCCCTTCTGATAGATTTAAAATTTTTTCTTCTTGTAGTTCGAAGAGCTCTTTACAACCTGTTAAATTATGACCTAGTGAAATCAAGCCAGCTTGCGATTACTTCTTCGTCGTAATTAAAACCAGCTTAGATACCAAGTGAAAAGGTGGCGTGAATACCCTTCAAATAAAGTTTATTGCGATTTTGTTAAAAAAAAAAAACATTTGTGACAAAACTTATAACTCTGACTGCTCCAGTTGTATAGCTTTGGTTGCTTGTAAAGGCGGCTGCTGTGTTTCCGTTTCTTGATGTATCAGTCCACCTTTCGCCAATTACTCTCACTTTTAGCAATCTCGCGGTGTGCGTTGTTTGAAAATTTCGCCAAACCTGCGATCCACATCAGCCATATCGATTTCTTTCACTTTGGTGCAAACAATGCTACCATCTGACTCTAGCGTATATGTGCTAGTAACTTTAAGCCCATTTTCAATATTTGTGCGTTTCACCGGATGTCCTGTCCGCAATAGCTGTCGCACGGCCATTAGATCAATTTCTTTTACATATTTTGCTTGCGCCAACAATTGATCCGGACTGATAATTTTGCCACCGAGACGTAATGTTGTAGACTCGGGCTTAATGCGTAATGTTACACCGTCGCGTGTGAATGTTTGGAAACCTTCGTCTGTTGTAGGATCTCTATCTGGCTCCTGTGTTGTCCATGTTTCCGTATGTTGCCTACCATTGGAATCGATTTCGGTTCGTCGGTGTACAACGGTGCGTGCCAGTGTCAACTAGGAGATTATATTTTTGTTTTAATTAAATTCAATAAAACAGACATTTATTTTATGGCGTCACCAGCAAGTACCTGTAACAGCAACACCAGACAGATTGTTTTGATAAGCATTTGGGAGTTCTCCATCTTTGCGTTCTATTCTCATTAGCTTCGGGTACCAAACTATTTTTTTCGCTTTATCGATCATTCAAACTACCCAGCATTTTTTAGTTAATAAAATCTTTTACGGAATCTACACATGTACATACATACAAACTTAGAAATCCACTAGCTCGACTTACTCACAAAAGAGATAAGCTCTTCGAGTGTATGTGGGTCAAGGTTACACTAATCTGGGGTTATCATTTTCTTCAACCAGCTACTCATGCCGATTTTCGACAAAACAATAAAAGAAACAAAATGTAAATAAATATATTGAGTCCGTAAACATATATGAGTAGAAGCGCAGCAAAAAGTTGAAGGTGAAGGGGGTTTGATTGTATATGATTTAATTCCTATACCCAGCTGTATGATATTGCTGCGTAGCAGCCAGCTGAATTTAAAGTTGACCCTATCGGTCCTTTAAGTTCGACCTACCATTCTTTTCAAATAGAAGTTTCGATATAAAAGCAGCAAAACTCTACACCTAAAATTAAAGACAAAATCTTATGGACCTATAGCTATTAGCTATTTTTGAATTATAAATCTTTCTATTAAAGGCAGTCTTGGTAAAAATGCCGCTCGAAAGGACAGGGGGTAGTATTCAAGTTGGTGCTATGCGGATAAATGTATTACAATGGCCCCAGAGAAGTTGTGTTAGAATAATTGGATTCTCCCTAGGCAACTTGTGGTTCTGATATAAAGTATGTATAAAGTGTGTCTAAGCTTTTTAGAGGGCGAGTAGTTTTTTTGAGTTAATGTTTGTATATTATTTTATTATTTATATAATATTATTGGTTTAGAGATAAAAGGGTATGTGCGGAGCACATGTTTAGTATAGGGAGCCCTTTTCTAGTACTTTTTTAATTATTATTTTATTTATTTAAATTATTTGTTCTATACAGAACGGGGTGCGGTGCACCTTTACACCTTGTATGTATTAATTGGGAGTGAGCACTATTGGCTCTGAGGCATTGCGCGGGATTGGCTTCCTCATTTTCGTTGTGAAAAACCCCGATGTGGTATTGCAAAGCATAAACTATATCTTTGGAATATTTTATAAGCTGGTTGCGAATTACAAGAGAGTGCAGCGCAAATGAAATAAACGAAAGAAATAATTATAACTTATATCGCTTAGACACAGTGGTTCGGCTCGTTCTACGACAAACGAGGAAATGCTTTCATTAATACCGTCGAAAATTCGTTTTATCATTCGTATCTGTTTGAGTTATCTGTCTGAGTTCAACGGGCTTGAGCGGACCAAGAAGTTTAACGACTCTGCGGCGATGTTGCTTACGGTCTACTGGTGCATCTTTGTATCAAACGGCTATATTATATGATGCCGCATTTAGACATAATGCTTACAGAACGGATCAAGATTAGACAGTCGATCATTATATCACTCTTTCGATCTAGAGACTTCAAAAGTTCGACTGAGTTTTCTATGGGCATGTTCTCTCGATAGCCCGGTGCGCAAAGATTTTTCGCCTTCTAACTGAAGCTTATAAAGCAGCATTTCATTTCTCAGCTGAAACTGCAAGGAATTTTTGTTCAGAAAAGGCGTTTTTGAAACAAACTCTGAAATGGATCAAACAAATTTTGAGATAAAATAAATGGTGCCTCAGCCTACGGTCACAATAGTGTCAGATATTCCAATCTAATATTACCTTTAGTCACGCTTGAATACGTAACTCAAGTTGCGTAAGTCCTCTTGGATATATTATATAAGAAAATTGAAACGTTCTCACCGCTTATACTTCTTCTGCCATTGCATTCAAAAAGAATTGTCCTTAGAGTATTCCAAGTCAAAGATAATCATGTGCGCAAATTCAATTTAGTAGGAGCACAATGTCAAATGCGACTGATTTTATTCACACTGACTCATGAATACACAACAACACAAACACGTACATAGCTTACAGCACTTTGCGATTGTCAGCAAATAAATAAAAGTAGTCATAAATATAATACAAAATGGAATAAAAGCTTGTTCAGATCAGAAATCAAATCAAAGAAATGAAAAGCAGCTTACAGCGCCATAGCGCTATAACACCAAAAACCACTGTACAAAGTTGTAGCCTATTTATAGGCGCGGAAAAGCAAATTTATTCGCTACGCACTTAAGTTTCAATGAACTCGAATATAAATAAATAAAATTTACGCTAGCAAAATGAAAACGTCGTCATGATGACATTTGATGCGTTACACATCAATTCCAAGCTATTGGCGTTTGTTTTATTAGTACAAGCAATTGGCTTTGACGCCTAAAAGAAGGCTTTAACTTTAATACAAGAGCTCAAGCACTTTTTAAAGTGATCGGTGCTATAAATTTAAACGAGATTTGAGGGAGTGTGACAGAATAACTTGACAAGCCGCAAACACTTTATTTTGCTTTCTGTGTACTTTAGCGATTCACGGGTGCATACATTTAGGCGCTATATTCAGAAATAAACTAATTTATTAAGCTGTGTTATAATGTGTGCCGCAATATTGGATAAATATCGATTCGAGTAGGACGTCACCAAAATAAAAACGCAAAAAGGCTATGATTAATTAAACTTTTAGGTTGATTTTGTTCGCTGTTTTTTAGCGTTCCAAGAAGTCTACAGTTTTATTCAAATACATTGGAAAAATACTTGCTTTTTATATTTCTACTTTTTTAAATCTCTTTTTCGTGAATATATTCTAATTGAATGAGCATAAATTTACTATAAATGCTTCTGTCGAACGCATAGATTTTTAAGCGCCTTAAAATAGGCTTTCGCCTCGTTAAAGCAATTACTCAGCAAACAAAAACGAATGAATTCACACTGAGCTTGCCAATTAATATTTACAACATAAAATATGCATTCGCTGTCGACGTGTTGATAGCCAGCTGCACGCTTTTCCATTTATTTAAACAGGAAAGGAGGCGTACAAAAAAAAAATATAAATAAGTAAAACAATTACAATTACTTTGTGATAAGTAATACTCTTTATAGCTGACCAGCCTGTCTTTTTACAACCTTACTTTTTACAGTCGCTTTCCGGCAGGCCTAAAAGTATGCCGTTATAAACCTACTGCTGCGGTGCGGCCATATGATATTTCTTGTTATTTATTATTTTCTCATTTTTGGCGCTTTCCCTATGTGTTTCAACTAAATTATTTTTCTACATTAAATGCATCGCTATAAATGGTTTTACTTCCCGACATTGGCTTTTCGTTTAAATACTTAGATTTATTTCTTAAAGCCTGCGCCTAAAAGTATGCCGCACTGCGATGTTTACGACACATCGCGCAGTTATCATTTGACTTATTTTATCATCATTCTATCACTTTTAATTCTCGCATGGATTTACTCGGCTCTGCTCCTTTATTACGGCTCTTTATGTATTAAATTTTATACTTTCGCTGACATATTTTTCCTTAGATGCTGCCAGACGTCCCCAGACAAGCAGCTCCATTAGTTAGAATTTTTAATTTTATGGCATGTCCCTTGCTTTATTTCAATTAAATTGATGTTGCTAAAATGTTTTTGCTTTAGGTTGTATGAAATTCAGTGTACAAATGCGTTGCGTACTTCAGGGAGACTTGCGTGTTTTTATATAGTTAAGTGAGCGTGATCTTAAAGTCGTCATATTTACTTCATTACGTTTTGACATATTTTCATATTAAATGTGTCTTTTTCCACACAAAATTTCGTGCCGGCTCTTAATAATTCCTTGTTTCGTGATAACGCTATAAAATCATAATCGTTTAATTCACAGAATTCTGAGGTTTATTTTCTTTTATGCAAAGTGTTTGGCTTAAGTTCTAAAGCGCTTTAAAGTATACTTCATTTCATGTATATGAAAAGAATTTTTCGTCATTTGTTGGATTATTTGGCTTGCTGCCTTCATTTATATCTTAACGCACCACACAAAAAAATTTAAGAACTTCAAATATTTTTTTATTAAATAATAGAAAATTATTGCTAAAACTCTAGCACCAGAAATATTACATATGTACGATGCGCCTAAAAGTATGCAGCTTTTAGTATTTTGTTGGTTAGGTGTAAATTTAAAGCTGACAGTTATATAACTATAAGTGCTTGTCCTCTTAACAGATAGTCTTGCACTAATACATTCTTCAACCAGTTACCCACAGTCAATGTAGAGTATCAGGTGACCCAAGTGTGGAATATATCCACTGTAAGCAGCTTGTATAAATTCCGTAAGCAGCCGTTCATTTTGATATGGCACATATTTAATATTTTCTTTCCCTTTTTCTAGTATGTGTGTACACAAATATTTAAATATTATTTGGTTATTTAAAATTGACAAAACAACATCAATCAAATATCGACGCAAACGCAAAATTCCAATAGAAATGTATCATGGGAGGAATAAAACATGTTGATTTTTTTCAGTTATGTTAACATCTGACTTTTTTGCCAGTGAAACACAGATTTTTGTTTTCTGACTTCTATTTTTTTTTTTTTAGAAACTCACTTTTATATTGTCAATCGACTGTAAAGTAAAAATTTTGTGCAGCATTTTTCGTATTCTAAGTCAAAGCTACAAACTGAATTTTTTAATTCTGAATATTATTTAAAAATGTTTTTTTCCAGTCAAATATAAAAGTCGAAAATAAAAGTTTCAATGTCGGACTTATTTAATTACTGACTTTTTTTGTCAGTCAAACACATACTTTGATGTTATCTGGAGCGGAATTACGACATACGTTTCGTGATCGTAATAAATTTTTTAAGTCACAATAACCTTGAAACTGTTCAACTTTCATATATTCAATCGACTGTAAAGTCAAAATTTAGTACTAAACTTCTTCGTATTCTAAGTCAAAACTAAAGGCTGGTTGGGAACTCTTTTCAGTTGAAAATAAATTTTTAGATCGCTCTATTTTTTAAACATTTTTTTTTGTAAGTGAAATATAAATGTCGAAACTAAAAGTTTTACTTGCTCAAAATCTGACTTATTTTTTCTAAATCTGTCTTTTATTTTTAAGTTGACTATAAAAGTCAAAATTTGTACTAAATTTTATCGTATTCTAAGCCAAAATGACAGGTTTTGTTTTCAGTCAAAAAGAAAACTAGAATCTGGCTGACTTTAGTCTTTTGTATTTGCAGTCACAGAGAAAAGTTATATTTTGAATTTCACATTTTAAGATAAAACTAAGAAATACACGTTTTAAGATAAAACTAAGAAATACACATTGGCCCGTAATTCATAGCCGTTGCTTAACACATGTTTTATGTTTACTTAACTTAAAAATATTTTTAAAATGTTGGTCAATCATGGTCATATTAAACAAAGATTTTAGATAAAATGAAATGTAACAGGTTCCCTTATGAAAAAAAATTTAATGGGTTGGTGGTATGAAGAAATTTTTTATGTTTTGCAAGGTCACCCTGTGACAACTATTTTCTTTACAAACTGTAGTATACTATGGTATGGCATGGTATATGTCTTGGAGTAAGCAATGTCACAAACACGACCATAGACACACACTGTGATTTTAAAATTAAATCTCCGATGATATATCCAGTATTTAATTGAATATAAAAATATTCTCCTTTTTTAATTGCATTCAGTTTATCGTTTCACAACCAAAACCATCAAATATGCAAACAGCTGACAGGTTAACTAGAGTTTAACCCTTCCAAATTGGCCGCTTAAACTACGTTTAAACTTCGTTTAAAGTTGACTGAAAAACTAACGTAACAAGTTTAAGCTTAGTTTAACTGACCAATTGAGTTGAATTTGCACTGAAAAACCGGGCCTTAGACATAAAATTTGATTTAATTTGACTATGACAGACATGAATTGATGTACATTTTAGAATCATGTTTAAGTAGATAAAACTCTTTTTTAATTAGCCTATGACTACGGGCCTTTAAGTTTAATTTTTTTAATCAAAAGGTTAAAATTTGAATCTTACTTTTTAAAATAATACTAGCACACTAATCTAAAATAAATTTATTTTGTCTTATTCTAAGTCAAAACCACATGTTTGGATGAGTATTTTTTTCAGTGTGGAATAATCGCTAAAATCTGACTATTATTATTATATAGTATTTTATTTTTTGGTTAAACATAATTAACCAAATTTAAAATTTTTACTAATTTTATCGTAATCAGAGCCAAAACTAAAAGCTTAGCTGCGAATTTTTTTGAGTCACAAATAAATGTTAGGCTCTCACTACTACTAAAGACTTTTATTTTTCCAGTCAAAATTTAAATTTTACATTCTTCAGTCTTAATTTTACTTTATCAGGCCTTCATTGCTTTAAAATCTGTCACTACTTTTCAAAGTCTGATAAAAGTCTGAATGTGACTTTTATTTCTATAATGAGAAAGTAAGGTGATGTTTTTCAGTATCTAATAAAAGATTAGTTTTGAGATTTATTTCTGATTCCAAAAGTGCACGCTTGATTAAAATTTTTTTACAGTTCTTGAAAGTTTGAAAAAATTTCATGCATGATACATTTAAAAAATTTTCCACTGCTTCTTTAATAAAGCTTATAGAGAAAACCAAAAAAATTGTTCGCTGATTGAGCTGCTTCGGCCGTTTGATATTTAATGAAAACTAAATTGTTTGCATTTCTTTCCTACGCGTTTCGGCGTCTTCCGCGCCTTCTTCAAGGGAATTTGTTTTTATTTAAACAATAAACATGAATTATACAAAGTTTTTGCACATCAAACAATAATAATTAACCTTAACTTACATTCAATTCAGACTTATGAACATCTGTTAAACATTTTATAAAAATAGAACGTTTTTATATCACAGACATATTTAATTTATTTTGACGTCTCACACTACTTTCTTGCATACATATTTTGTTTTATTGTTGCTATGGAATTCTTGCCTAATCCATTCACGTCGTCTTTAAAACTCATCGCATGGCTCAGCTGTTGTTGAATGCGGAGAATTTCCAATGTCATTCTTCGTTGTTCTCTTCTTTCTATATCTACTATTCGTGGGTAGCGAAGGTCAAAAAAGTTTAAAAAAAAAATTCTCATTGACATGCTGATATTCAGAGTTTGATGGTGATTTAGTAGTGGCGGCCAACAGCATAGCTTGCTAAATATAATTGAACTCTTGGTGCAAATGGAGAATTCGCTCTGATGTGTAAATTGATGGTGTTGGCACTCAATTGTCCATGTCTGCTTCTAAAAATTCTATATCCATAAACAATTCACAGCAAGCCATCGACAATTGCCCCCAGCAAGGCAGCTGCATAGAAAGATCCACCGCCAGAGACAGTCAATCGCATGGAAAAGCCAAAGCTATGTAATCAACCACACTCAAAACTCTGGTCATTTGTATACAGATATGTACATACACGTACCCATACATGCATGAATCCGATAGATTATAGCAATTATTTGAGTTAGAGCTAATTGAATTCGTTAGTTAATTGAATTTTTTTTTTTTGCTCATATTGGTACAAGTTGATCTTGTTTCAGGACTCCTTAAATTCTATCAAGTGCCTAAAAGTATGCAGGCTTTATTCATTCACACCTACACTGAAAAGCAATTTCAAGCCGATGAAAACGTGTACGTCTTCAAACAAAATTACAAAAATTTTATCCGACTTTGTAGGTCGTGCGGCCTATATTATAGCCGAGTTTTTATCCACTGATGTCTGGTAGGGAAATAAGTAATGAATTAATAACCAAACAAAATTCGTAATATACTTTTGGGGCCACACAAATACTTTGTCACTTTCCACTTGCCATGCCATTCCTTATCGTATAAAAGAAGAAAATGCTGTAAAATAGAAGCTAAAAGCGGAAATCTGATTGATATTCTGTGATTTATAGGTGGAAGCGTTGTGGTTAAAATCTACATACAAGGTGGCGCAAAAGTAATCCTCTTATCACAAAATGCTATAAATTTTGCGATTGGCCCCTAAAGTCAGTTCTGTTTTGACATTTGTGTAGTAAACACATGCGAAATACACGTTAATAAACAATGTTACGCTACACTGCTCCAGAACGCGGAATATTGCTGACTATTTATTTGACCAATAATCGGTCGGGGCCAAACGGTTACTGTGAATGGTGAGCGCTACAGAGCAATGATCAACGAGTTCTTTTTGCCGCAACTTGATGAATTGGGATTGGAAAACATGTGGTTCCAACAAGACGGTGCAACAGCACACACTGCACGTGCCACAACCGATATGCTGAACATCGGAAGCTTACTTTTGCGCCACCTTGTACATCCAGGGTTAGCAGTATGGTTTTCTGATTTCTTTAATGAAATGTCCCAAAAAAAAAAAAAAAAAACAAATAAGTCTTACACACCAAGCTGCCACAAAACCTAGCAAAAGCAGCTGTCATTTAAACTCTCAAAACTTTGTCACTTTAATTCTTTGCTGCGTTGTAGGCTTAAATATTTTTTTTGCTCACAAACTTTTTTTTTTATTAATTCTCTTCGTTTGTGATTTATTATTGTGGCCTCGCAGTTGACAGCGGAACACCAACCATTTTGTTATCAGCCGCCATGAGTTACTTTTTAGCATAACAGAAAAAAAACGCCCTTCGCGCCTGAAAGTACGCTTTGTTTACAAAGCAAAACCAGCAAGGTCATGCGTTCAAAGTCGAACTAAAAGAACAAAGTATGATTACAGAGCAATCTACTTTCACTGGTAAACAGCTGCTTATCTTGGCTCCTTTTGTTTTTACTACATTTTGCCAGTTTTTTTAAGTATATTTTTGCTAAACGTTTAACGATCATAATTTACTTACCGAACAAGAGCACATGTGTTTTGCTAGCTACACATGTTACATTTAACGATATAAAGGAGTTATTTCATAATCTAGTTTTCTACTTGCACTAGCTCGTGACTTGTTGTTTTGCTCACTTGCACAAAAAATTTATTTTGCCTACTTTTTGGCGCTATGCAAGCATTATTTGCACTTTCGTTCAAGCAGTATCTTTACACAAAATCCCCAATGCGCCACAACCACTGCACTTAATATGATTCTTCTTTTGTCACCTTTTAGTTTTAGTGTGTCAACATTTGTTTTAAATTGCTTACTTTTCGGCGTATTTCTGCCGATTATCTGCAACTCAAACACGTCAAAGCAGAGGGAGTTTAGAGCAAAAAAGTAATTGAAGTTTTTATTTCGTTTTCTCTCACCCACTTTCGCTATTATTTAACATGGGTTTTTCTGGCTCTGTTTGACGCATACACTTAACCAGCTTGCCTACTTTTAGGCGCTTAACAGTCATTATCTGCACAACGTACGTGAATGTGTACACAACAATGCTGCAGAGCGTTGGGCTTGTGGTCTACGCTTAACTTAGTAGTTGTAGTTGTAGTTTTTGTTTATTTTACTTTGCTCAGCTGTTTGCCTTTTTAGCGCGACACTAATACAGACGCGCGTATTTGAGGTATGCCACGCTCCACGCTTAACAGAAAAACAAAGTTTAACCTTGTATTTAATTTTTGCTTTCATTTCTCTCTTGCTATTATTTCTTTTCAACCCATTTTAGCTCTAATTCAGCGCGTACCTATCAATAATATTGCTGCTTTTTGTTTTACTTTACAGTATTGCCTACTTTCAGGGGCGCACTTATATTTTTATTTTTCATCAGTTGGCTGTGTTTAGTTGGCATGTTGCTTCAGTTACTAACGTCAACCTGCAAAAAATGTGTGTTTGGTCGTGCAAAAAATTGCCTGGTCGGAAACACCATTTCATTTTACTTCGATTACTTTGCATTCCCCGTGCCTCTGTCGTATTAATACTTTCAATTTGTATGCCACAATCGGTGGCTTTACACTGAGTTGCAAGTTTGTGTTTTTAATTTATTAGCTTTGCTTCTAGGATTTTCTGTGTATTTTATTGTTTGTGCAAAATTTATTGGAGGAGTGTTCTATTTCATTAAGGTCGTTGTTTTTATCAGCAAGAAAATAGTGTACGATTGTTTTTCACAAGTAAGTAGTAGATTAGAATGCCTCACAGTCCATTCTTAGAAAATCTTTTCAGTTTAATAGAAGAGTAGAATATTTCAGAGTCTACACAATTCAGTTTTATATTTTCAAAAGTGATATTTTTGTTAGCTTCCTAAGAAAGTTGAAAGGTGCTGGTCCTCCAAGAAAAACTCCGTGTTCAGGTAGTCTTGTAGAGTAGACAACCTTCAGTCTAACATATAATTGTGCTCACAATAATACCAGTGAAATTAAATTGGATATCGTTCAACGAAATAAGAAGAAACTGTGCTTTTAATAATTTTCATTTCAAATATAGCAAATTCCATTACAGAAACCACATAAGAAGACATTTCAAAGTTTACACAAAATTCCGGAAAGGCCATCAAAATTTGCAACAAATTTTTTCCCAGAATTTCTTGAAAATTTTTGAGTATGCAGTTTTGTAGCCCTATAAATTTTAGTTTTATAATAAGCAAGCTAGAACTCAAAATTTTCCTCAGTTTTCTTCCATACAAAATTAGTTTTTCTTTATGCGTTGTATTGAAGAAATTTATCAAAACCCTTAACGAAAAAAGTTGTGAGAACTCAGGAAAATTTTTGAGCGACTTCTAACTTGCACAATGTTATACTAAAATTGATTGACCTACAAAACTAAATACTCCAGAACTCTCTAGAAATTCTGGAAAAAAATTTGAAGATTTTGAAGGCCACTTTTTAAAATGTTAAGTAAATTTCCTGCACTTTGTGTAAATTTTTAAGTTAATTTTTATGTGGTTTCTCTTATGGAATTTGTTGCATTTCAAATGAAAATTATTAAAATCACAGCTCACTACTATTATATTGAACAGAGCTGCACAACCTCATGTAGGTATGCGCTCCTTTAGACGCCTTGAATCATGCCTTAAGTAAATATTAATTTTTACGCTACAAAATAACAACAAGACCACAAATATAACGAAATGTCTAGAACCACTGAAGCAAAAACTTACAATATGCAAATTTAGTTATGACACAAAATGAAGCTTTCCGAATGTGAACACCTGCTTGATGACTGGAGGCGCACTGTGGGGTATTTTGAACAAACGTGGAAAAAAACTAAATAACTCAGCATTGGATTAAAGGCGAGCAGCAAGCAAAGAATAGATTTCAGTCACATCAAATTTGTTAAATTAAAAAAAAAAAAAAAGAAATGTAATATCAATTAACAAACAAACATAAAAATTCGAGCACTGCTCCAACAACAATCACCATAACTATAGTTAATTTAATGGTTAGCAGAGCGTGCCAACAATTTCTCTGATGAAGAAGTCTAGCAGCTTCAGAAATGTATTCAAGAAAAGCTATGGCGGCAAATTTTCCTTTCTGTTTTTAAAAATAATTTTAAAAATTAATTAAATAATAATTATTAAAAATAAAAAACATTAATTATTTTTATAAAAAAAAAATTATAAAAATAAATAATTAAAAAATTAAAAACAATAATAATTTTCATAAAAAAATTCAAAAAGTGAAAAATTATTATTCTTGGCCTTGAGCTCGTTTCATGAATACTTGAAAATGTACAGACCGTAAAATCAACAAAAAAACGGTATTTCGATTTCAAGTTAGCACTTTCTTATACTAAAAAAGGTTGAGCTATTAAATTAGAGATTTGTAAAACATTAAAATTTTTTCATATTCAATGCTTTTAACCTTTCTATAAACTGGAATGGAGCATATCAAAATCTAAAAAAATATAATTTTTAAGTTTAAATTATGTTTTCTTTCCTTATCGTAATTTTATTTTGCAAAACTTTTTCAAATACTAATTTCTAAAATATTTTATATAAATATCAACAATTCAATTAAATTGATGTTTTCACGGCTTTTAAGTATAGCAGACTATAAATGAGCTCAAGGCCTAGAGTAATATTTTTTTATAATTTTTTTTTTTTTATTAAAATTATTTTTATTTTTTTAATAGTTTTATCAATTACTTTAAATGGACAGAAAAAGAAAAACAATAACAATTTTCATAAAAAAAAATTGGCCTTGGTCTTGAGTTCTTTAATGGTCTTGCATAGTTTTTAAGATGTTTACCAAAATTTTCTTTTTATACTGTCAAAGATTGGAAATTAATAATTTTTTTTATAGCTACCAGCTCTAGCTCTAAATTTTTACCAATGTAAGACATCGTTCTTCAGAATACCGCATAGTCCAACCGCGAAAATAACAGCAGTGCTTCTGCTGCACCACATACAGACGCATGCAGTTTCCAATACCCTGCAAAAAGTATAATTAGTCTAGGATGAATCCGGGATGAGTCGCAAAGGAGCATGCGATTAATGCCATTTTTGATCCTTTGTATGGGTTGAGGTGATCCCATTTTAAAAATTTTTTAAATTTTGTTTGAGCATGTCTTATGAAAAGACTAATTTGTCTCTTTTATGCCTGAAACCGTAATGCCAGACAGATCCTCTTTGTTCTCCTACGGGTACGGTCGGACAAGTTTACTTTTAACACCTATAAGTAGGCTACAGAAATTAAAATCGACTCATGCCAACTATACCTATAACGGAATAGTTGGGATCAATTGTAGCTCAGTGTAAACGAAAGGTGTTGATGGCAGATCACTCTCTGTAGAGATCAGTCGCACGATTTTCTTACATAACTATGTATGCATGTGAACATATACGTAGGTAGAACAAAAACAAATCTACGCCATGAAAATGTATTTATGTTCGTTTAAAACCATGGAAAACGCAAGTAAATGTCGCTGGAGATAGATAGGGTGTCTCATTATTATATAACAATCGGAACTTAAGTGTTTACACCATTTCTACACTTTAATTTGAATTTCAATATTTTTCTCATACATTCTCAAAACAAAGTAGACTTAAAATAAATATTTAAAAAGATTTCCGAAATAAATAATAAGTTTACCAAATTCTGATTTTTAGTTTATAAGGCGTTTGAAAATAAACGTTTTATAATTGAAACAACACGTTGATAAAAAGCTTATTAATGTAAGCCTATAAACAATTTTCAAAGAAAGCTTTTTATAAATGATTTTTCTAAAACTTAATTCAAACCATATTTTTTATATTATTATAAATAAGTTATAATCATACATTGAATGCTGCACCAATTATTAGCAGATTGCAAAAGTTGTTAAGATGCAGCCATGATTTTTGCTCTTTCGTCCTCATTCAAATGTAAAATCTTTTATGAAAAGAGTTTGAAAATTTTTTAAGTTGAAAAGAAAAAAATTGACAAATAGTTTTCTCTGAAATTTTTGTAAGCATTTGTATTTCACTTTTAAGGTAAAATGATTTGTTTACTTTTAGTTTTTAAATAAATTAAAACTGAAAAAGCTTACATAACGCTTATTGTAGCAAGTATACTTTTAATTATTCTAAAAACGTTTACAGAAATGCTCGTTCGGTAGTTATAACACATTTCAAAATATTTTAAATCTCTTATACAAAGTTTTTGTCGAGCTCAAGGGTTTTATTTTTTTTAAATATAAACACGATATTAAACGTTTTTGTATTTCTAATCTTACTCGCCGATATTTCGATCTCAATTTGAGATCATCATCGGGAAACAATTGAGTATGTTTTAACGAATAAAATTAGAAATTCAAAAAGACATTAAATATAACGTTTCAGTTCAAAAAAGACCTTGAGTTCAGCAAAAACTTTACACAAAATTTTTAGTAATTTTAGGTCAATAATAATGTATAAAATATTTTGAATCAGAAAACCAAACTAATAGTTTTTTTAGCCCATCAAATGAAGTAAAGTCTAATGAATACAAATTTTTAAAATTGTTGTGAATATTTTGAATGTTTTTTTTGAAGTCATCTTCCGTTTTCTTCCATTTGTAGAAAAATGCAATGAAAAAAAGACTAAAAATTCAGCGCGATTTTTACAAAATGTCGATTTGTACTTTGTTTTACTAAATTTAATGGGCTATGAAACTGTATTTTCTGGTTTCTGCCTTGAAATACATAAACTTTTTTTACAGATTTCTAAATCTTTTCGAATCTTTCTAACAAAAGCATAACAAAAAAAAAAAAATACCCATGTTTTAGACATTTATATAATAACATTTGATTTTAATAGTTTCAAGTTTCATCATTAGGACTACTAAATTTAATTTTTATTTTTATAAAGTTAAACTTTGATAGTGCTATTATTATGAAACGCATATCGCTATGCAAATGCATATACGAATATATTTAAATGTTTAGTAATTATGTCTATATACTCGAATGAATGTAAAAGTGAATTTGCCTCGCGCATTACTGCTCTAAGCCATTATGCTTGTATTGTTTTGCTTGAAAACTTTTTAGCGGCAATACTATGTGAGTTTGTTAGCCTGGCTTTTTGCTTTTCACTTAAGCGCGCTGCTCAAATTCATTTTTATTAGTAAGCGCATTCCAAATAACAGATGGCAGCTGAATTAGTTTGCTCACGGGCATGCCTAAATAGCCAGCAAAAAAAGTTGTAGTTGGTAAGAAAGACACGGATATATAATACATAAAAAACTCTTTAGTCAACTCTTTAGTCAACTCAATAAATCTCATACAAAAATCCTGAAGAGTTCAATTAATAAACTCTGAGCTATTTAATCACTGCTTTAACTACTTTTGGGATAGCTTTTATTCAATATACTTGTAAAATATTATTCTACGAGCAGAAGTGTATTAATGGAGAATATTATGAAAAACAATAAAACTATTTTCCTTAATTAATTCATTATTAGGCGGAAAATATAAAAAGCAACCCTCGTACTCGTCAAAGCGAAGCCAGGTAACTGAACTCCTCTTGATTTGCGAACAATTTCGGCATGCCCATCTCTGCGTCTTAAAGCGACAGCAATATTTGAAATAAAGAATTTTTAACCGTTTTTTATTCGTAATTGTATGCCAGAACAAAATGTATGAATTGAAAGCAACAACAACAAGCAGAAAGAAAGCTTTCACAGTTTGGGTGTTATCTCACAAGCGAAAAGTTCACATTTGATTTTTAAACGGAAATTTCAAATTTTGAAAGAAAAAGAAAACAAAAAATTGATTTTGTTATTTTTTTCATATGTCGCTAAGTGCTTGCGAAAAAAAAATCAGCTTATATTAACTTTGTGTAATATCTTATTAAAAGGCCCTATATAAGCCTTAGATTGTATAGTGCTACAACCTTAAAATTGAGGGTGTATCTTAAAGAGAGAAATATTGATAGGAAAAAGAAAAGGAAGAGGGTGAGAGAGGGGTAAGGCAGCTAGGTAGTATTAATCCATATGACGACATATGCACCCCGCTATCAAGCTTAGTATATAGAATGAATCCTACAACTTACATGTTTGGCATCCTCAAATTAAAATTATTTTGATCCATTACTCTAAGCCTTATATAAGTTGCAAATATTTACGTTGTGTATGCAAAATACGACACCCAATACGCGTGTGAAATTAAATGAAATTCATATAATAAGTAAAATAAGAATCTATGTGACTTGAAATGTAATGTGTAATAAATGCCACCACAAGGTTAGCAAATTAAATTGCAAAACAAATGGCTGAAGGCTGCTGCAATGAAAAAACACATGCAAGAGAGTGTGTACGTAATGCCAGTGCGTGAAAATTAGTTCATATGTTTTTGTTTTGTTTTGCTTATTTAATTTCTTAAGCAGCCACAGCACAACTTGAGTTTCAGCTAAAACAATAAATTTGCATAATTTGGAAATCATGAATTTTCTTATATGTAATTTAATCCCAAGGTGTGTACCTTAGGGCTTTTTAAATTTATACAGGAAAATGGAAAATAATTGTAAATGATGGAGCATTTTAGGTTGAATCGTAAAAGATTTCTACCACCGATTTCGTTTCAATTCTTTCTCATTAAAGTAGCACAATTTTCTGTTTATATGTATGTTTGTGCGCGCATCACTCCTAAACTGCTGCGTAGAATTAAATGAAGTTTAACCTATATATTTATTAAAGTTAAGGATCCCCTTTTCAAAAGTGCAATACTTTAATAGCGCTGTGTACCGTGCTGGAAATAAAAGTAATCTCAAAATATTATTTTGCATTTGCATAGTGAAATTGTAACAACTGGATTGAGTTGAATGCAGACCTGTTACTAACCGTAATGATTACCGGTTTGATTAATTACTTTCATGAGAATACATTTAATGATTCATTACCAATTACTAAAAATTTTTAATGATTATTTTCCAATTAATTGAAAAAATAATTTTAAAAAAATTATAAGTTTTTACGATTATTAAAAAAAATCTAAAAAAAATTAGAAAATAATCAAAAAAATCAAATATAATTAAAAGTAATCAAACCCATTTTTTTGAGTATTTTTGATTACTTTTGATTATTTAAAATTTTTGTATATTGTTTTTTGATTTTTTTTCAGTATTGTTGTAAAAACATATAAATATACACATCAACAATACTGAAAAAATAAAAAATAAAATAAAAAATAATCAAAAGTAATCAATACTACTTTTCTTGATTACGTTTGACTATTTTTAGTTTTTTTTTAATATTTTCTAATCGTAAACGACTAATAATTGCCTTTTCTCGGCAATTAAAATAATCATTACCAATTAAAAAACCCGTCTAATTAATTAATTACTAATTGCTAATCAAATTTGACAGGTCTGGTTGAATACTTGTTTGATCGCTGTATTTCTGCATCTTGAAATGTAAGATACATCTTACAGCATTAAAATTAAGAGTAAATACAGAAATGTACTTGGTTTTACAGATATATAATGGCCCAACGCGATATGGTGGTCATACTTGTGGCAGATAGCTTAGTTCTGTAGTGGGAACATGAGACAAATTTGGCTATCCTTCACTCTTTTTTCGAAAAACTGGCCCTTAAGCCAAAAATATTTCTCCAAAGTCTCTTTCTTACATCGTATTAAATATGGAAGCAAGTATGCAGTATGCCGATTGTAATACTTTCACTTCACGCTTAATTAAAATTTTCCACTATCAACTAAAACTGCACTAAAACACATTTTTTCCACTTCTTTTTAATTAAGTCAAATATACACACAAAGTTTACTTAAGCTCACATTAAACCGAACATAAAAAGTATTCAACAAAGGAAGCGTAACTACTTTGCTTACATTCAAACACCCACACCAACACCAGCTTAGCACAATTTAAAGTATCAAAATAGCAAAAGTGTTAATATTAAACCCATTAAAGTGAGACGCTGCTATTGGCCCAGTTCGCATTATAATATTTTGACAATTTTTGCGCTCAACTGACGCTGCAGAAATAGCCATAAACTTATCGACCATCCACCTTCAATTTCTATAGCATTCTACATTTTGTTTTTTGTTTCCAAAACTATAATGGCCATAAGAAAGTGCTTAGGGCACTAAGCGTTGCTAGCAATTACTTGGCAAGGCACCACGCTGTGGCAGTAAGCGGTATCAGACGTGCTCTTTCATTGACTCTCCGATAACTTGCTACAAAGTAAACAAACGCTTACTGGGAATAATGCTGGTTTGCTAAGATGCTAAGATCTTAGTGGTGCACAGTGGGGTAGTTTGTAAGATTTTTTAGAAAGCGTTCCCGGGAAAAACAAAGTGGTGACTTATTAAAAAAAATGTTTGTTCAAATTTTCAGAAAGCAGGCGAAGAGTAGTTTGTAAAGTTTGTAAATTTTTAAAAAAAAGGAAGAAAATTAGAATATAAGAAAGATATTTGAAATTGTCAAAAAAAAAAAAAAAAAAAAATTTATACCGTTAAATAGTTTGCTTCTTTAAATTTTCCCATATTTTTTGTTCTATGTACATAATTAATTTGACTCTTGTACAGCAAAGCACAAATTTGAAAATGTTTTTTGACATTTGATATTTGAGCTTGAGAGAAAAATAACAACCACGGGCAGCGGGTGCCCAAACTGGCAGCTAGCTAGTTTCGATGATACCACGAAAGGAAATGGATGAAATTATAATTCCAATTCTTTATAAGGAAGAAAATAAAATCTTCTCAGAACGAAATTTCAGAAATAAAGCGTGACTTTGAGTTTATACGAATTTTATTTAATACACTGAACAAAATTAAAATTGTTTTTTAAAATTTTTCTTAATTTAAATAATATTACCTTATCAATAATTAAAAAGATATATATAGTTTTTATTAGTTGTGTAGTGAGCATCTCTAATTTTATAATGTATCTAAACAGTATTATCAAATTTCAAAGCAAAATTTCAGAAATAAAGCGTGACTTTGAGGGTATACGAATTTTATTTAATACACTGAAAAAATTAAAAATTTTCTTTTAAATTTTTATATGTTTAATTTATTTTAGTTTATCATTCATTTAAAAAAGAATATTTTTTTATTAGTTGTGTAATTAGCATCTCTAGTTGTATCACGTATCTAAACAATTTTATCAAATTACAATAATTTTACTTTTATTTGGTTAATAAAAGTTTCATTTAAAAACTAAAAATAATACAAAAGTAAAGCTGAATGACCGTTTTTTTTCTTCTTAAATTATTTTTGAACAACAGTTTTTGAGCTCTATATCTCCGCTGCAGAGATATTAAATTTACTAACAAATTCTACCAAAACACTCCACTGTGCGACGCACCGTAAGCGATATGACATTTTAGATGCTATATATTTATTCACTTCATACTGCTGAGCAAGCAGCTGAGATGACTGTGTAGGCGAAAGTAGTTGGCGAGTAACGAGCAGCAGTATTTTATCATCTTAAAGTAAATCCTTTTCACAAGACCTTTTTTGTCTAAACTTAGTATGCAGTTGCTGTTAAAATACTTTCGCAAAACATTTTCCGCACCCACAACAGCACCAGGATAGTTGAAGCAGGGAAATAAAGCAAGCTTTTTTTGTACCAAAAAGGGATAAGACCTAGAATAATGAATAAGGTAAGGTTGCGCCTTGAGGTATACAACAATTTGCTTTTCATGCCAGCAATAAACTAGAAGGTGTGAAGAGGCTACAGAGAGAACTCTACGACGGCGGTTATCAAATATAGAACCACATTTTGTATACAATTTTAGATTCTTTTTGTTAAAAGCGACAATCGTTACGCACCCTGTCTAGCATACTCCTTCATATTCTTGGCGCTAGTCCGACGATAATATTTCTTTATGGTCTGCAGCGCTTTCCACATTTTAAACACAAAAACATTTTCTCAAATTTCATGCAACAACAACACGAATTCTAGCTACCAACTACGCTGGCAGAGCAAGTTTCATAATAAAAATATCTAATGAAAACAGTAGCACATAAACAAGCAAATTCAGCTCAAGTAGCAGCAATAAAAAAAAAAAACCACAACACTTTGTTAACAATTGCTACAAAAATTTGTCTTAATTAAAAACAAAATTTCTTCTTTACAAAATAAAAATTACAAATTCTATGGCTTACCAAAAATGTAACCACTTGAGGCGAAGACAGTTTGTAAACATAAGTAATAACAACAACATGCCGCAAAAGGATTGACATCATTAAAACGCATGACAACAGCAGCAGCTACAACAATTTTAACTAGGGCAGTAATAAAAACAAAGAAAGGATTTTTTTAAATTTTTGACAAAATTTTGTTAGTGAAGGAAAACCAGCCATGCGTGCAAGGTTTTGTGATAAGAAAGCAACAAAAAGTATTTAATTAATTGCAAATTGAATGTATTTGTTCTGTTTATTTTCAAGTGTTTATTTGGTGCAGATTTGGATAATATAAAGAAATATTTAATAAATAGCATAGGAATAATTTTCAATTGTATTCTTAATTGGTTCATAATTTGAATGAAAAGTATACGGAAATTCAATATTTAATAAAAGAAATACTTGCAATAATAAAACAGCTATCAAATACAAAATGTTTTGGTGTTTTGTACTTCGGTATGTAGTATTTTTGTACGATTTTTTTACAGATGTATTGCTGAAGGCCTCTATTAAAACATATAAAAGTGGTTGTGGCGAGGATTCGAATACCCTCAGGCAGCCAATATTTAAAGTCCCATTTTTTCCTTTACAATATCAATGACTCTTCGTGAAATAAAAAAAGCTTCCTGAATTTGAGAACTTTTGTTCAGTCAAAACATTTGTGTAGCACTTTTATCTTTTGAAGTTCAGTTTGGATGCCACTGTAGGTTTTTTTTTACTGTTGTGCGTCGTTTTAGATGTCAGCGTAGGGTATTTGACTTTTGAAGATAGGTTTAGATGTCAGTGCGGTACTTTCCCAAGTCATCTTAAATGCCAGTGTAGTATTTTACAATTTTAAGGTAATTTTTAGAAAGCACTGTAATATTTTAAGATTATTTCGAAGTGTAGTTTTGTTAACATCTAAAGGTAATTTCAAATGCCGATTTTGATGTCAGTGTAGTATTTGTATTTTTGAAGATAATTTTAGATGCCAGTGTAGTGTTTTCAAAGTCAGTTTGCATGCCGTTGTACTATTTGTAACTCTTGAATGACATTTTCGATGTCACTGTAGTATTTTGAAATTTTCAACAATAAATCCTGGTTTTCCATACTGCAACCCAAACTTCCTAAAACAAATTTAAGTGCATTTAGTTATCTCAAAGCGTGCTCGTTATAGTCGACTTTGTCTCCCAACCGCTTGAGTTTAAATACTGTGCTCTGCCGACACTCAGCAGGGATCTGCACACACTGGTTAAACAGGCAGATAAGAGTTGTCAATTTTGTCATACAAAAGCGCAGACTAAATATCATACAAAATTCCTGGGATTACCATGGCCAGAACATAGGCACATACAAACCCTCAATACAACGGAAATAATCACCTTCCTCAAATAAGTCGACTTGGATAAGGTGTTTTGAAGAGACGAGCTATCCTCAACTACACGGCTAAAAATTTGAGCTTAAATTTTAAACCATTCGTCGGTTTAAGCAATATTTTAAACTTTTTTGTAATAAATTCTAAACCTTTCAATTACCTACACTAATTTTAAATTTATTGTGGTTTAGATTTAAAACTGAACTGAAAAAAAGTCTAAACTTTTTTCATTTATTTCTGAAATTTTTTTTAATTCATTGAATTTTTCTCTCAACAATTTTGTGTGCGCCGTAGCTCAGTGGGTAGAGCAGACGACTCTGATGCGGGGAGCGTCAGTTCGAGTCCTGGAAACTGATACACATTTTTTTACGGTTGTTTAATTGTTAAGATATTTCTGGTTTAACATTTAAACTCTTTTCTCCACTTACTTTTTATTATTGCTGTTTCCGACAGGGTAGAAATATGAATTTTTCTGGAACGATTTTCCGTCATCCCTCGCCTATTTTGGTTTAGAGACAAACCGGTTCTTCGAACGAAGAAAGACACTGAAGATGGCACAACGCCGAAACCGGTTTGTCTCCAGAGAAAAATTGACAAGGGATGACGAAAAAACGTTCCAGAAAAATTCTTTCCTTCACGCTCATTTGCTCAAAAAATTGGCATAACTAAAATTCTAAACCAAATTTGGTTTGGACATACTCGTATACGTATGTAGCCCAAAAAAGTTTTAAATTTATTCTCAAATTTTTAGACCTGTAATATCAATCTATCTCCTGAAGACTTTTCGTGTTATATAAATATTTTTTGACTGACCGTCAGATCATTTGTAATAATAAACGCTGCCAAATTTTCTTGCGATCGAAGTCCCAAAAGCCATGATTTGAAAATTAGTGGTTGTTGTTTAGTTTCACTTTCATGTGTCTGGTAAAATTTTGTGAAAGTTTTGGGAGCAAGTAAGTATCTTTGCTGCTTATTCCAACGCCTAACTTTGCTTTGCGGATCAAACTGAGCAAACTCTAAACTGTTACTTTAGTCTTTGACACCATGCTCTTAGCTGAACTTCTAAGCTTCTTAACCCTTCATTTGTTTTTAACTTATATGTACATCGCTTGGGATATAGATAAAAGTTACAAAGAAAATCACTTTGCCTGGCTTACTTACTGCATTAAAAAATTGATCAATCTCAGCAGTGGCCAAATAAAACTAGTACCACAATGTCCATTGTAGCAATAACAACAAACCCTAATATGCACAACTATTATTTTATAGCTGACAATAGAAACCAAATATACTGCACAGCTACACATGCGGGACACGCAGCTATAGGAACTACTACCCTGCAAAAAATGGATATACTTCGTTCAATAATCGAAAGAATACTCCTTAAGGAGTATTACAGTACTGCAACACTTATCCTCATTCATATAAAAAAGGTGTTAAAATTTCCATGACGATATCCGGCTATTGGATCCCCTACTTCATCACGCAGTACTCCATTTCTTTGCTCATGAATACTCCATGACGCATCTACGTGAAAGTTTTTTCAAAACTAGAGAACGCCCAGTGGTTGAAATTCAACCACTAAACTTTATTTTATTTTCATTATTTGCTGTACTTTTCATCTGCCTTTTTCCCTTCCTTTTCTCTAACATATTTTCGTTTTCCTTGATTTCTTCTTTTACTCTCTGCAGTCTCTATTTTAAATTTATTTTATTCTTCCCTTTCCGTACCATTCCTTTCCTTTTCCTTTCCTTTCCTTTACTTTTCTTTACTTTCCTTTCCATTCCCTTTCTTTTCTTTCCTTTCCTTTCCTTACCTTTACTGTCTTTCCCTTCACTTTATTTTAATAAACTTTGTTTTAATTTTTTTTAATCTTATTTAATTTATTTTATTTTATTTTACTTTATTTCAATTTACACAAACCCAACCACAAATACAAATCAAGCTTCGGTGTTTAATACTCTTTATGAGTAATCATTTATTTTGTTTTTTTAAACCCTGTTTGTAGGTAGCAGCAATGAAGTTTACATATTTGCTCATATTTGAAATTGCTTGTTTATGTCTCCAACAAAGCAACTTTTCGTGCTCTCAGGAGAGCCGCTGACACTGGGCAGCGTAGCCAGTGTTCAATGCAATAAAAACAACTAAAGCAAAAATGCACGACACGTTTACTCCACAACAGCTCCGCTGTAGTGCGAATGCTTGTTATTCATTGGTCCACTACCAACTCTTCGCATTCACAGTGAGAGCCGATCGCACGAGTAATACAAAGTCGTGAATGACATATTTACTCACACAACAGCGGCTCTATAGTGTGAATAAGTGAATGTGTAGTGGTATGACTTTTATGTAAAATTTTTTATATTAAAATGATTTTTAAAATTTTTTTTATTTACGGATAAAAGTACACCTCAAAATTTCCTATCTATACATATATAATTTGTATACCTTAGAATTAAAGTTTAGCAGAAAACGGTTCCACATTGCATTCCTCTTGTCTATTTATATATAAGATGTTCCCAAAGATTACGCCATGGAGTATTCAATACCAAAGCGAAAGAGGGAGTAGGTGGTCCTCAAAAGTACACCTGCTCCCTCTTTCGCTTTGGTGTTGAATACTCCAAGGTGTAATCTTTTGGTAGCACTTTGAAAGAACACTTTAGTAGGTGTTCCATAGGGTACTTAGAAGAAAAGTATCGTCATATCAACTGGTCCTCTTTTTTTTATATGAACGAAGACAAGTGCTGGAGTACTCTGATGCTCCATCGTTTTTGCAGGGTGAATTCAGTTAAGAAAATTGTTTGTAAAAAAAGCATACAAATTGTTGCTCAGCATGCTGACCGCTCTGTGTTGTTATTGTCTCTTAAGTGTTGTTGTTAGCTACATACGCCATTCACTGAAAAGTAATTTAAGTTTTTTGTCATTTCGAATTGTTTAATACAAAAACTTTTGCCATTTGACAACAATACAACCGTTTGCGCTTTGTGCTTTTTGTTGTAGTGTAAATATTTTCCTACAATTATTTTGAGTACATTTCTTTTTCTTGTTCTTCATTCAGACGTACTTCCATTTTGCAAATGTATTGTATGCAAAGTGTTGTTTTTATTGTTGTTTTATGTTAGTTTAGTTAACACCTATTACTTTCTAACAAAAAAAGTTTGAGCTGCTGAGTTCTGAGTTGAGATCGTAATCAACCAACAAAGTGGCCGGCATGACAAGCAGCCTAAGTGTATGCTTTATTAGCTCTGATTGTGTTTTATTGTCGGACAGCAGAGCTGCAGAGAAGTCCGTAACTAGTGCGACACATTTTTGGTTTGGAAGTAGAGTAAAATTACAAATTGAAACTAGTTTGATAGTGCCTAGATTTTCACTAGTTTTAAACCGGCAGTTCAGTAATCATCAAAGTTTTAGGTAAGCCCACACTATTGCTGTATATTGTAACGCTTTCCCGTCATTTTGTTCATATTGTTGCATAATTTTAGGAACCCTGTTTGTTGTTTTACTTCAATGGGCTATATTTTTAAAATGCATTTGTTGTTAAAGATTATTGCTGAGTACCTACCGGGAGTATTTTAGCACGCTGGTAAACCTTCAATTCGGTCGTGCTCTTTTAAAAGTAGGAAATACGTTTTTGTCAAAAAGAAGTGAACTAAATAAAATGCTTGAATACATTTTTTGCTTGCATGTCTATATAAGAAGTTAAAACCTTATTATACATTTTACAAATTTATTGTTGCGTTGACCTTTAGTTCAAGAGCGTTTGGAGTTTTTGTACTTATTTTTCACGCACAATAAAGTTCTAGTGAAGTGCGCTAAAATGTATACTTTAAGGCGCCCTAGTCATTTATCTTTCAGGCACACAAAGTTAAGCCTTCTTGAGAGATTTATTTTTTTAAGTTTATGCTTCCAATTATTTTCATTCTGCAGCCATTCTCATAAAAAGCTTAACAATTGTTAATTCTATATTCCACTTGAAATCTTATGACAGCCCACTAAACACCGGTTAAGCAAAATGGCAATAGGAAATTTGTATTTATTTAATATACCAGCAAGCAACAAAGAAAAATAAAAACAAAAAAAAAAAAAAAAACGCTGTGCTTGCTTTAAATAAAATTTTATCATATCTCCTCACTGCCCATTACAAGGCTAGCTTGCAATGAAAAAATATCTAGCTTACTGCTAAGCATCGCATATTCACAGGCCATTACACCGTCTTTAATACCGAACAACTTGCCAGCAATTGCAAGAATTTTTTTGTTTTTCTGCCTGTTAGTTTTTTCTTGTCTTTTTTTTTTTTGTGGGGAATTTTTCTTTGCTCACTAAATTGCTAAAATATTTGTTGGAAAATTTATTTACTACATTTTTCTCATTTAAATTTGCTTGTTATTTTTATTATGTGTTTGTAGAAAGCTAACGTGAAATTTTTTGCTCACATTTTTAAATATCATAATTTTTTTTTTGGTTTTGTTGTTTGAGTGCAAACATTTAATAAAAATTTATGGCACAATTTTGTATGCTTCAGAAATCATTCAATTAAAAAAAGTGGGGGAGAGTAGTGTTATATGAGTAGAAGTTAAAATAAACAAATCTAGTTGAAATTGAATAGAGAAAAGTTTGTAATGAAATAACAATTGAAAATGAAATATTTCATATGAGCCTAAAAGTAGACTTTATCACAGTTTAAAAAGCGTCAAGAAAAATGTAATTTGCACTCAATGTCGTATATTTTTGTGCTTAGCTTTTTTTTCTTAAGATGACCATTATTTTGAGGCTGAAATTAGCACAGCTGAAAAATTTCACTATTACTTAAGCTTTCTTTACTAAATAAAAAAGAAGTATGCAACGATTTTTGAATTAGAATTAGATAGGTCTTCTGGTAATAAGATCACAGCAGTACTACCAACTGTTATGCTCTCGATTTCTGTATATATTTTGAATACTTTTAGGAGCAGCATATTCCCACAAAATCTAATTACACTTGTCTACAAATTCGAACTTTTTTTTCTCCATCACAGACGCGAATATGAAACTCGTATGAAAAACGACCTCCTTGTTGCGAAAATCGAGATATTTTTTTATTCTATGGTGCCGTTTTTGAGATATTTACGATTTACCGTCATTTAAAAAAAAAAAAAGATGGCTCCACTTAATCATGTATATTTTAAGAACAAATTGAGGAATTCCAAAACGGTTTAAAATATTTAAAAGCTAATACAATTTGTTATAAACAGTGCATACAAAATTTTCACTAGGCCCTGTAGGTCTGAAGATAATGAACAATGAATACCGATTTTTACCTTTTTTTTGTAAAAATATAAAAAAATTTGTACTTTGCGAGGAAGGACATCGAAAAATTTTTAATTTTTCTAGATATTTTTGATCTTACTTGATCTGAGTATAAATACTAGTAAATGCGAATAGTTCCTTCATAATATCTGCAAGGCTCACCGGATACTGTTCAGTCTATAAGTGCATTTTTTAACCCGTCATTTACTAAAAAAATAATATGAATAAAAGGGCGCGAGGATTTGAGTGTAAAAATGATCCAGATATGTTCTGTTTCACCTGCGGTCAATATATTGTTAAAAGTATGCCACGTGTGTTTTCAAATCCTTTGAAAGTAACATACTATAAGTATTTTGTCATACAGCCTAAATATACTAGAAAATCATGGACACCGAATACTGTGTGCACCACATGTCGACTCGAATTGATTCATTCGGAATCCGGAACAAAAAGTTTTACTACGCAATTTAGGAATTTGCTACTTTTTAATGCATATCTGACTAATTTCTGAAATTATCTACTTAGACAAGATATGAAATTTATTACACCAATGAAGTGGAGGGAACCAACTTGCCATTCGATGGACTGCTATATTTGTACTACAGAAGTATTTGGGGTTGGAAAGTCAAGAAAAGTAACGCATGCCAGCGTATTTACAGTGTCATTGCCGCCACCAAATTCAACAGAAGTTGCTCATCTAACTACATTGCCATTGCCACATTCTATTTCAGTTCCGAGTCCAGTTTCATTGTCAACAGCAGCATCTGATTACGCGGCATCAAGTTGTACTGAACTTCACACGGAAAACAAAAGAAACGCTTTGTCACAAGCACAACTCAATGATTGGATAACAATTTAAATTCCTTTCATCCGATGTTAAAGTAACATATTATAGAACTCGTCAAGAACCATTTCCCAAGTTCTGTACGAAGGAGGACAGTGTTTGTTACTGCAAAGACATTACTGGCTTATTCAAACAGTTTGGTGAACCATATCATTCTAAAGAGTGGCGATTGTTCATAGACGGCAATAAACTAAGTTTAAAGGCCGTATTATTACATATTGGCAACCAAAAGCCGTCTATCCCGATCGCGCATGCAGTAAATATGAAAGGAAATCTACGAGATAATGCAAAAATTACTTAAATTTATCAAATATGAAGAGCATGATTGGAAAATATGTGCCGATCTTAAAGTCGTTGGAATGCTATGCGGTCTGCAAAGTGGGTATACAAAATACTGTTGCTTTCTCTGCAAATGGGATAGCCGAGCTCGTCAAGACCACTACATCATAAAGGATTGGCCAGACCGAATCAAATTTAAAGTTGGTGTGGATAACATAAAATACTACCCTCTTATAAAGAAAGAAAAAATTATTTGACCCCCGCTCCACATCAAGCTCGGCCTTATTAAAAACTTTGTTAAGGCTTTGGACAAATAAGGCGTCATTTAAAAACCATATTTCCAGAGATTTCAGAAGCGAAGATAAAGGAAGGCATTTTTGTTGGGCCGCAAATAAGAAATATGAGTAACAATAACCAATCCAAAGAACTATTGTCCCCAGTGGAGGCAAGGATTATTTCGAAAAGGTCCTTGCCTCTTTAGGCAAACGCAAAAGTCCTAACTACGAGATGATAGTGAACGACTTAATCAAGAACTATGCGAAAATGGGTTAGTAAAAAAACATATTTAAGGCCGTTTTCTAAAGTAAACTTTAAAACCTATCTGGCCGATAAACAAAAAATTTGTATGAAAATTTTAAAGTTTACATGAGAAAACGGCCCTAAAGCTGAATTCGTCGTTCAGTTCCCAACAAATTTTTTGTTTACATTTTGCTCGTTCTCTTCTGATTCTGTATCAGAGAAGTGGAAAAAGAACGAGTAAAATGTAAACAAAAAATTTGTTCGGAACTGAACGATGAATCCAGACTGAGAAAATTACACACAAATGTGTCATCTATTTATCTAATTTACTCGTTTATTTTCTTTTCAGGAGTCAATATATCTTTAAAAGTTAATTTTCTGCACTCCCATTTAAATTTTTTTCTGTAAAATCTTGGTGACGAGCATGGCGAGCGGTTTCATCAGTAAATGAAGTTAATTGAAAGTCGGTATCAAGGATTCTGGGATATCGCAAAGATGGGTGATTACTATTGGTTCTCATAAGAGAAACCGATCCTACTCTTAATAAGCATCAAAACAAAACAAATAACTTTTTCAAGTATAAAATAAGATCATAGAGTTAAGAAAAAAGTTACATACATTGTTATCGTCTCATATCCACATTTGCTAATATTTGTAGGGTAGTTAAGTATTATATGGCTATATTTATTTGAACGCTTATAATTTTTGTATTCGTCCATCGATTTTATTGGATGAAAGCTTATTTTTTTTCTAATAAAATAGAGCTTACAGAGAAAAAAAAATATCTGAAAAAAAAAATTTTTCGATATCCTTCCTCGCAAAGTACACAATTTTTTTTATATTTTTACAAAAAAAAGGTAAAAATCCGTATTTATTGTTCATTATCTTCGGAGCCACAGGGCCTAGCAAAAATAGCAAATTTTATTAGCCTTTAAATTTTTCAAACCGTTTTGGAATTGCTCAATGTGTTGTTGTTGTTGTTGTTGTTAACAATGCTTCGCCCTGCCCAATGGGCTCGATCACTCTAAATTGTCATCAGGCTCTTCTAACGGAAGTCCGAGGAAACGCGCAGTTCTTGTTGACATATACAGGGTGGCGCAAAAGTAATCCTCCTATCAGAAAATGCTATAAATTTGGGATTGGCCCCTAAAGTCAGTTCTGTTTTGACATTTGTGTAGTAAACACATGCGAAATACATGTTAATAAACAATGTTACGCTACACTGCTCCAGAACGCGGAATATTGCTGACTATTTATTTGACCAATAATCGGTCGGGGCCAAACGGTTACTGTGAATGGTGAGCGCTACAGAGCAATGATCAACGAGTTCTTTTTGCCGCAACTTGATGAATTGGGATTGGAAAACATGTGGTTCCAGCAAGACGGTGCAACAGCACACACTGCACGTGCCACAACCGATATGCTGAACATCGGAAGCTTACTTTTGCGCCACCTTGTACATGATTAAGTCGAACCATCTTTTTTTTTTGAAATAACGGTAAATCCTAACTATCTCAAAAACGGTCTGATAAAGTTAAATATAATAACCTCGATTTTCGGATTCAGGCGGTGGTTTTACATACGAATTTCATATTTGCGTCTCTGGTGGTTTTTGGCTGTAGGCCAGTGTTATTGGCGTTGCCATTTTTTGTTCATCATCAAAAATTGCTCTTAAATACTTGCATGCACATTTATCTCTCTTTTCACTCTCTTCCTTATCCATCTTTTGCTAAAATACATATAAAACTCACATTTATGGTCTGTTTTGCTTTCGGGGCAAACATAAATATGAGCTAAGGAAATGGGCAAGTTATTTCTGCTTTCCGGTGCATAATATGGGTATTCTTCAACAAGAAAAAAATAAAAGGAATCTATTTTTGTATGTAAATGTTAGCAACCACAGTTAAGAGACCTTCAAAGCTGAAAAAAATATAAAACGGACTGCCTAAAAGCAGACTATGCATTTTGCAAATGAATTTACTCTTTGTGCTTGATGGACTTTAAAGTTTTCGGCTGCATGTTTTTCAAGCGGTCGAAAGTCCCACTGTAGTTGTGCTTTTGTCTTTTCGTAGACAAATCTAAAAATGTTTAGTTATTTTTCTATCATCAGAGCATCTACAAAGTACAATGGTATTTATGGTAGAAAGAAATCCCGGAAATAACTTTTTACGACATTATCTGTTGGTATAAAACAAATTCAGAAATAAGTTTAAGCGACCTTTGTGGGATTTTCGAGTTTTCTAATTTCCGGCAGGTTTTGTTGAAATGTTATTTACTATCGCTAAGCTTTTATGACCTGCAAATTGTATTTGTTTTTATACAAATTTGTGTTTTGGGTGTACTTTTTTGGTAAATTTTTTGCTCACATCACTATTATTTAGCGTTTACGGGAATTCATAATCATTTCCGTTTCTGTTTTGCATAGCGTTAACTGCTTCTTGTTGGTTTAAACGTAAACTATTATTTTTCACTGAATAAAAGTATGCAAATAAGTATAAATTTTTTAGGCGTTGCTGTCTGTAGCAATTTGATATCTTCCGTTTTATATAATTGAAAGCTATGAATTTATAATAACTTAATGGTAGATTTTAAAGTGAGCAAAAAAACATGTAATGATTTATAAATAATAAATTTTATTTCATTATTTACCATGCAATTGAAGTCAGGTGTAATTAGAATTCTATGTAAGTTTGCATACTTTTAGGCTGCGTAAATGCATAAGGCATTCAGGTTTTTTACTCTAGCTATATGTAGTTAGTTTTGAATGTAATTTGAGTTAACGTTAGTTAAAAAACTGTCATAAATAAGTGCTTCAATTCCTTTTTCCATACAATGCAAGTAATTTAATATATTATGTAACTACGTTACTTTGCAGCTTTAGTTACAATAGACAGAAATTTTATACTAATAAATATTTGTTTAGTGTTTGTACGTTACTTGCCAATCACTCGTTGCGCCTGAATTTATTTTGCAAAATAATTAACAAATAAATTGTGCATTCGTCACTGCGAGTGTGTGCGCCTAAAAGTATGTATGTAACTAACTACATTTACAGGTTTATGTGTATATGTCCAAGCTTGTACACCTATTAACCACAATTACCTGCGAAACTTGTGTGGCAATTGCTATAAAGTGCTTACAAATTTTAATATAATATGCTGATAAATATTTATTATTTAGCCCCCAAAAGTATGCATCACGTTTTTTAATCATTCAAATATTGTCAGTTGTTCTTAATGCGTGCATTAATTGCATTCATTGTTGACATCCGCAGTTTTTTGGCGCCTTTTCAAGTTCGTAAATAAAAAAAGGAGAAAATAAATATTTTTTTATGCTCCGCATTTTATATGTTTTTGTTTTAATAGCTTTTGTAATCCATTTACATTATACAACATAATTAAGTATATTTTATTAATGCCACACACTTTTAGGTGTGCAATAAATATTTTTTGAGCGTTTTCATTGCTATTATTGCGTTAATATTTTTTGAATTATGCAAAAGTGTTGAGTGTTTTAAAGTGACCAGCTTTTTTTTTTTGATTTTTTTAGTTCTTCGTAAGTGTTAATTGTTTTAAAATGAATAAAAAAAAGGAGTTTATGTGCAAAAAAAAAACAAAATTATTTATTTATTTTTTATTTTGTTTATTTAATAATTATTCCACTTACAAACTAAAGCACTGGATGCCAGGGCCTTCGGCTTACGTTTTAGTATGTGTGATAAGAAGGTTATAAGACAAAGAATCTATATACGCAGCTGCATAAATTAATTTATGGTTTAATGAGTCGGCGGCTGAGTGGAAGACCAGATTTAGTTAAAAAACGCGCCATCATAAGAGCTTCACTTTTCCATGTGAGCTTTGGAAACTTCTTCGAGCTTCCCCACATACAGCTTCACGTATAATTTTTTGCTTGCATAATAGTTTGGTTCACGTTTAGGTCTATAACCCGGAATATGTTACCTGCCCTTCCATAGTCGCTCTTTTCTTAGGCTGTGTGGCATAGCTTTTAAAAGCTTTCACACAGGCTAAGAGCCATTTTTACCTGCTTCATTTAACGCCAGCCGGGCTATAACAGACTCAAATCGTTCAGTAAGCTGTAAACTTAGCCTCAGACTACGGTTAAAGCTCGTTGTTTACTGTGAAATACGAAATTTTGTTTTCCAGCCAGTTGACTCATTACTGTTGAGATTGGAACTCCGTAAATTGATAAGTATGTTGTTTATAATCATTTTGAGTTAAATCTTTTAAGTTTTGGTTATTGTGATTGTTAAAAAGAAAAAATATTTCAAACCAAGCATTTTTGTATATTCCGAAGGACCAACATTTATCTGTATAGTCTATTTAGCGATGACATGTTCAGAGAGGTAGAGAGAGCTCTTCAGTTATGGAGGAAATACCTCTTCTTATTATAAAATGGCGAGGGAAGTAACACAACCCGACTATGACACACCAACTACCCCTGCGGGTTAGGGGTTTAGAATATGCCCTAGGTAGGCATACCGGTAGTAAGAGGCGACTAATATGCACAAAGGTAATGACGTGCAACTCGACGGTTGATCTACGGATATGATTTCTCTCACCTCTCATTACCCATCTCTCCTTCTTTACATGACATGACCTAGAAGGTTTCAGTAGTCATACCGAATCGCTACCACGACAGTCGGGCAGTACCGCAAGGGAGTACCGGATTCATATCCGGCCAACACAACGACCGTCAATGATGGATTAAACGCCAATCTCCTCGAACACTCAGTTCATAGAGCATCGAATAATTAGTGAGAGGAAGCAAAACCTAGCACGCTTTCAAATAACGATTAAGGAATACATCACGCGGTAAGAAAAGTTGACCTAATATAATTCTTATGGATTCGAATTTTATCACTGCTCTTACCCACCCTGCGGATCAGGGGCTTAGAATATGCCCAAGGTGGGTATGCCACTCAACTCTTACTAATCTTCTTCGCCTCTTATTATTTGATGTTCTTTGCGGATTTGAAAGTAAGTTGGATAGTATTATAGCTAAACGTTCTCCCAAAGATCTGTGGTTTTTCTCGAGATGCCAATGGTGTGATTCCATGGCTTGATTTTGTAATGCGGATTGAATAAAGAAGAACAGTAGAGAAATATGGATGGCACAACTGAGAAGGAAAAGTCAGGTTAAATAAAACTTGGGGCTCTTCAGTGTTTGGAATTGGCCTCAGTTATCGTTAAAATATGGTACCCCTTTCACCTTTTATACCCAAAGGCCAAAATCGCATGGACTTCTCCCCCCAAATAAATGATGTTAATGAAAGATTAAAGGACCTGTGAGCCTGTGGTAACCCCACATACCAACACAAACGTCCCAGGGATGCCCTGGGTACTGCAGCGCAGGCGTAACCATTAGAAGTAAGCCGATATGCCAAAATAAATTGCGTTTGTTTATATTCAGGTATGTATAATATGAAATGAAAACCGAAAGAGAGGGAGTTATGGAAACAACTTTCGGTGATTAAAATTTGTATAAACAATTCTAATACTTCAGACATCAAATCAGAATGTTCTGAACGCAGGACATGAATGTCTCTTCATTTCCATAGGAAATTGGGAAATATATGGCTGCCTACTAATATTTAGGGAACTTAATAGTTGCCTATTTGATCAGCAGAAGCCTTTCTGCCTTAACAAAGAAGTGTCTATCACTATACATAAATATATTGACCATTTATAAGACCAACACAGAGGCTAGCGTAGACTTCGACATAGTTTAAGACCCACCGAATGCGTTGGATAGTATTTGTTATGCGAGTGCATGAAGATGCTATAACACATTAAGTATTTTTACACCCACAAGTTTAAGCGGTTGAGCTTCTCTCCCCAGTTGTGGTGTGGTTCATTAGCAACATGTTGCATCAACAAGTTGAACGATTAAATGATGTCGTTTCCAGATATTAGTATAAATGTCAAAAGGGTTTTTGAAAGACCGGCATATACAAGGTGGCGCAAAAGTAAGCTTCCGATGTTCAGCATATCGGTTGTGGCACGTGCAGTGTGTGCTGTTGCACCGTCTTGTTGGAACCACATGTTTTCCAATCCCAATTCATCAAGTTGCGGCAAAAAGAACTCGTTGATCATTGCTCTGTAGCGCTCACCATTCACAGTAACCGTTTGGCCCCGACCGATTATTGGTCAAATAAATAGTCAGCAATATTCCGCGTTCTGGAGCAGTGTAGCGTAACATTGTTTATCAACGTGTATTTCGCATGTGTTTACTACACAAATGTCAAAACAGAACTGACTTTAGGGGCCAATCGCAAAATTTATAGCATTTTCTGATAGGAGGATTACTTTTGCGCCACCTTGTACTTGGTGTGCCTCTCTGGAAGCGCTTATGTGGTTTTTTCCACGTGAAATCATTTTAGCTGCTTTAAATAATTAAAGTTTTATTTTAACCACGAAAAGTAAGGTGATTACTTAAGTCTGTTTTTTTACTTTAATTACTCCGCTGAATTTTCTATATATAGGCTTAAATTGATCTGGCAACCAAATATGATGCTAAATAATTTTTTTTTGCAAAGAAAGTTTGCATCGTTTATGGGCTCTAAAAATCAAATTTTTTCCTAAATCATCAATTAAGTTGATGCCAGATGTGCCATAATTACAAGTAACCCTTTCAGTTAAGTTGTCAGTTGCAGCAGATAATGAGACCCATTAAAGTTTTTTGTGCGCCCTTTTTACAGCAACCTTTTTCTTACCTATTCGAAGGAGGATCGAAAAAAATGGCAGGAGAAAAAAAAGAGCAAAAAAGTGGTATAAAAATAATATTAAAAAATTGATATTTAAAATTAATTAAAATTTAAGAATGCACACACTTTCGATGTTTGTTTTGCTGGAAGAATAGCTCTTTAACTTTCTTTTTCACTTGATGACTACATATTTTACTTAAAAAACAAGGGACGAGTGGAGTTCGTATTTTTAGTTGCTCATGAAATTTGTTTACATAACCACAAAAGCGCTATGAAGTTGGAATTGTAAGCAAACGCGGTTAGCGAATAAATTGAATATTTTTATCAGCAAATGGAAGGCTGAGAAGGGGGAAATATGAAAAACTGAGCACATTGAAGTCTAATCTAAAATCCCATTTGCGCTTCAAAATAAGTCTTTACATGAAAATGCAAAAAAAGTTATAATAATAATAATAAAGACTTCAGCTGAAGATATTATACTTTTCGTGAATATGAATTAATTTAAATACCTACCCTACCTACATTAGACTGATCCTTATTTATAATATATACATTCCACTTTGTCGATTCCGGTAGTTAATAAATCTTAATATAAAAAAATCTTCTGTGCGTCCGTTAGTTGTCACTAAACTCCTTGATGAATATTGAGGCATGGGCAATATTTCTAGACCATACAGGTAAATATCTGGCGGACCCTATAGTCTCTGCATATGATAAAGTTGTAACAGGTCCAAGTCTGTTCATAGCAGTTATTCCAAAAATCGATAGGAGAAAGATAATTATTGAACCAAAAGAATCCAAAGCAAACATTTTATGGAATTCTTGTCTGTCTGTTTCTCTGTTTGGACGCGAATCTTTCAAAAACTGCTGAATGGAATTACACAGTTGCATAACTAGACCTCTAAATAAAAGTTTAAAAACCCTTTAGTTCGATAACTCAACCAGTGTCGCAGTTATCGACCAATATGTGGACCAGGGTGACCCAAAATGGGTTAGTGTAGTATGGGTATCAAAAGAAAGATGATAATGAGTGCAGCAATAAGCGATGTGTTTGACTTCAATACCTCGATTGGTTTCGGAAATATACATATCATTAAAATCAGACTAAGTCTATTATAAGTGATCAGATGCCGTGAAGCGTGGTCGGGTGTTCTAGTATAGCATAAAATGACGGCCACATAACGAAGTTTAGCCAGATAAATATCCCTAAAGTCTTTGAAGGACTCTCATCGTTCTGTTCATTTCGGTATACTTATTTATGGCTCCATTCCATATTTTTTCCATAGTTACAAAAATCTGACCAAAGTTACTATACCATTTCATGTTTATGAAAAGCATAAAAATCACAACAAAAAAATAAAAGAATGTGTTAAATGTACACAAAGAAACATAAACCGATAGATGCACCGATGAAGCGATATACAAAGTTTAAGCAGACAGGAAGCCAGACAGTTCACGAAAGGCTATATAATCTGGGAGAAATCGTATTTGAAAACGTATGTTATATAAACATATACATATATATACAAAGCTCTTCTATTTGCATGCTTACCACAACACTTGCTGTGGTGCAACAAAAACAAAACACTAACCAACCAACGAAATAGCCAATGGACTAAAAAGAGTTCGATTAGTTAAAAATAAACTCTTTTTTTAACATTTTAAAATCACAGTATGTGTCTATGGTTGTGTTTGTGACATTGCTTTCTCCCAGACATATACCATACCATCCTCGTACAACAGTATACAGTTGACACAGGGTGACCTTGCAAAATATAAAAAATTTCTTCATACCACCAACCAATTAAATTTTTTTTTCATAAAGGGACCCTGTTTCATTTCATTTTAGCTAAAAGCTTTGTTTAATATGACTATGATTTACCAACATTTAAAATGTCTTTTTAAGTTAAGTAAAGAACTTTATTAAAACGCGTGTTAAGCAACAACTATGATTATGGGCCAAAAAATTTAATTTTTCAACTTGTCAAAGTAAGCTTTAATAGAGTTAAGCCCAACCACATCTTGGACTAGTTTGTCTGCGTCAATTAAGATCTTCAACAATCCCAATTTGAAGTCATAACTGAATGGGTTTGGGTTGCCCTTCTAGGGCTTCTTCCTTTTATTCCTATCGTTCCAAATCCTCTGATATTTTTCTCAAAAATAAAGAAACTGAAGCACTCTCGAGTGACCGAACTTTTGTTAGTACCCCCGTATATCCAAAGTATTTGTTCGACCAGCGCTGATTTTATTTTCAATCTAACACTTGAATGCACCCATTTTTAACATATTCTACATACCAAGTATTTTCAATTTACAATACATTTTGTTGCTTTTTTGGCTTGTCATGGTTTTGTCTATCACCCCCACCCCACTTTCCACGACATTGCATTTAACGAGCATCTGTTGCATACTCTTAACCCAATTTACACCCACCGACTGACATGAGCGTAAAGCACTTGAGTGAGTGAACTCAATTGAGGGGAATGAGTATACAACGGGGATGAGTATTTGATTTTTATGGCTTCATCCTTTCGTACAAATTTTTTTGTGTTTGTTTTTTTTCTGGTAAGGTGTGAATGCACACAGTGAACAGTGATTGAGAAAATTGTGTAGCTTTATAAACTCAAGGGCAAATAACAAATGCCGTAGAAAATGTTAAAAAAATGTAAAAACTCAAAATATTACAAAAAAAAAAAAATTGATAACATTAAAAAACGTAAACCTAAAACCAAAAACCAGAATGAGTGCTTCAAAGTTTGTATTATAAAAATAAATAAGAATAAAAAAACATCTAAAGATCCACAAAAAAAAAATATTTCTTAAAAAAATCTGCAAAGATACACAAAATAGTGAAAACTGTTTCTCCGAGAAAATTTGCCAAACTCTTCCAAATTTTTTAAGTTAAAAAAGTTGCGCCTAAAAGTATTTATTTAAAAACTAAAAATTTGCCTTCAAAATTTTTTTCTCTAATAAAAAAAAAATTGTACTTTAAATAAACTGGATATTTTACTAAAATTTGTAAAATATTTTTTTTGCTTTAAAAATTTTACTTCAATGCTGTAAGCCTTTTTTAAGTTTAAAAAAGTAGTGTTTGAAAGAACTGAAACATGTTTCTTAAATTTTTGATTAATCTAATAAAAAAAACTTATTTTGTAAAAATTCAAATTAAAATACAGCAATTGAAAATCAAATATTTTTCCACAAAATTCTACTCATCAGTAAAATTTTAAAGGTTTCAAACAATTGATTGTGTAAGTACTCGTATATATTTAAATATATAATTTTCTCTTTTAATTTATTTCCCCAATAAAAAACATACATATATTCCTTAAAATGAAATTCCCAATACACCATAATTTATCAAATTTTTTTTGAAAATATAAATTTTTTTTCCATAATTGATATTCTAAAAAAATGGTTCATAACAGATTGCATTTTTTTTGTAGAACTTTTTACATCTAATTTTTTAATTTAATTAAAAAAAATCGAAATCGCATTTTTAACAAATCAAAAATTTTTTTGGAATGTTTTTCCAATTTGGGATAAAAAAATAATCTTTTTTATTGTTTGATTTTTTAGTGAAACATTTTTTTTTTCCATAATTTTGTTATAATACAATTTAAAAAGTTTTTAATAAAAAAAAACTTTCTATTTTATGATATGATTTGTATTACTTTTTCTAAAAACCACTGTAGTTAGTAATAAAACGAGCGCTGCGGTCAAACGCATTAAACTTTGTGGCAGCCATTAAATTTAACAAAGGATTATAGCACACGTATATGTAAGCATGTATGTGTGTACGTGTGACTGTATGCATTGCGGAAAGCAACCATTAAAGCTAACAAGCATGTTTCAACCGTAAAGCTTCGATTTGCCCAACAGCATTCCCGCCCTCCATGTTGGTTTTTGTGTTTGTGTAACTAAGTAAAGTCCATTAAATTGATTTTGTTAACCTTTTTCGGTGTATAAAACAGCTCGTTATCAGACCTTTTTTCACCAGAACTTGCATTCTTGGCTACTTATGCTGCACAATATTTATAAGTACGTACCTGACATGCTTTTGAGTCATAAAAATTAAATATCCATTGAAATTTTGAGGTAATTTGAAGTTTTGCGAGTTTTCGTTTCTTTCTCGAGATCTTTTTGGTAACTTAAATTGATTGCTCGTCAATGTGGTCTAAAGTTTTTCAAGTATTTACTTTTTAGCTAAGGAAATATTCATAATTTTATTTTTTTGTGTGCTCTACAGTGTAGCAAATGTCAGTTTTAATAAGTTTTTAATCCTTTTAAAATGTATTGCTTATTTTTATGAGTTCTATGGATATTCATTTTATGTATCATCTTAAAAGGAGCTTAAGTAGTTTAGGGTAAACTTTGAGAAAGTTATGTGAGGAAGAAAATTCTTTACATAAATAAAGGTTAAAGGTATCAGCTTAAATAGATACCCAATTGGAGCTGTCAGCCTAAAAGTATGCTAAGATTTTGAAGTGGTAAAATGGTACTTGCACTAAAAAAAATTGTGCAACTGAGTGAAAGAGTAATCCGCGGTCAATATATTTCTTGTAGAGTGAGCTACAATTGATCTCAACTATTTTGTCATAGACATAGTTGGTATAGGTCGATTTTAATTTGTGTAGCCTACTTTTAGGGAAAGAAATTAGACTCGTCCGAACGTACCCATAAAGGAATAAAGACAGTACCCATTTAGGCATAAAAGGATACAATTAGCGTATTCGTAAGACATGCTAGAACAAAAGCGACCACTTCAACCCACATAAAGAGATACATGCTGGCATCAGGAGCATCCCCCTTTGCGACGCATCACGGATCCATCCCAGACCAATCGAATTTTTTGAAGGGTTTCGACTCATCCCGAGTTCATCGCATTCTTTAATGGGTAATTTGTTGCACTCAAAATGCCGTCGTGGACAATATGGGCTCTCCTAAAATCCTGCCAAACTAGCAATATTTGTCTCAGCAGAGTTTTCAGTGCGAGAAGGATGCGAAAAAATTAAAATTTTTGAAAAAGACCCAGACGATTTTTCCAGAATCGGCTCTAATATTCTCTCTGCGAAAAAAAGGGTGGAGGGAGGGGGAGGGGATGCGTGACATACCTCTCACTACCAACAAATTAATTTTTATTTTGCAGGGAATATGTTCAGATTTGTATAGAAATATTTTTTGCAGTAAAGTTGAGTTCTCAAAGGCGGGCAATATATTTCCCTACTGAAGCATAAATCTGTTTGCATATACTAGAACTTGCTGTAAAGTCCCTTAGCTAGCAGAACTTTTCCAATCCACCCAGCAATAGTAAAGAGTAGATTTAAGGCACCACTAAGCATGCCGTAGGGAAGTCATAATTTAAAAAAGTTCTAAATTTAGCAATTCGCAATGGTACTTAACCGTTCAGAAGTTAAGTTGGTTGCTGAAAAATTATTCAACTGTGCGGAATAAATTGCAGATTGCATATATCATGTATGAATATACATGGATAGCACGGCTCCAGAATAACATTGAATTAATTGAATCACTTTTACTGAAGGAGAAATAAATCTGATAACTTATAATAGATTAAGCCCGATCTTAATCCAGCTGATACATGGAACTTAATCGCATTGCTTTTCGCAGCATTATTTAGCATAATTTGTGACACATTTTATGTTATCCTAGTCCACATATAGCTTGACAACTCCGAAACTGTTGGAGTTGTCGAAATGAGGGATATTTCAAATTTTGGGATAGACGTCTAGCAGTGCAAAGTTGAAGGCTTCATTCAATCCTTTTTAGCAATTTCTGGGTTATACTCGTCCAAACATACAGACAGACAGATACAAATTCCAAAAACTGTTGGTTTGGATTCTATTGGCTCAACAATGATCCTTCCTATCAATTTTATTGAATACCTGCTATAACCAGACAGTGACCGCTTACAATTTTATTACATGTTGGTAAATACGTTCACATGTAGGCAAGAGCGTACACATCTTGTAATGTGGAAATTTTTATTTCAACGTTGATCATTGACACGTGATTTATTGTAAAATTACTTGAGCCGCCTTTACGTAGAAAAATACAGATGTATGTAAATACATATGTACACGTATAAGTATATGTATATGTATAAGAGAGTCTGTGAATGTAAATTTAAAACAAGTCAAAATGCGTGATTTAATACGTATGCAGGAGCGTGCGTAAATATAATTTGCATACCTACATACGTAGGCATATAACAGCAGTGGCGTAGCCAGGGGGGGCGGTTGGGAGATAGATCTCGCCCCCCTTGTTAATACACTACTAGGTTTGTTCTTTTGATTTAATAATTTTCTTATTTTAGACTAATGGCAAAGTATATTTTTATAAATGTATGAAATTATCGGTTAGCAGAATATGCGTTTGAATATTAGACCTAGCCTTTTAAGACCTTTCATTTCAAGACGATAAAAGCTGTTTCGAGGTATGCCTGCACATTAGTTCTGGTAGTAATAAAATAACAGACCGAAGTAATACCGTAATTTTCGCCGTCTGAAATCGCTCTACTCCTTTATCTCTCACGTCTAAAAAAATCCAAATTCAGAAGGTCTGAAAATGCTAGTGTGTACAGGCTCATTCATTTTATCAGGCCAAACAGTGGCGGAAAAATAGATAGCGACGAGAATTTTTTACACGTTTTTTATAAAATATAGCCCATTATCTTATAAAAAACATGGAAGAACAAATTTAAAACCTAGAAAAATTTAACCAACTCTCATCAAAATTCCACACTTTTTAATTCGAATTTTTATAGAAAATTTGGATATGCAGTTTTATGACCTATTAAATTAAAGTATTTATAATAAAGTGAAGTTGTCAAAAAATAGTGCCAATCATGGGCATTTATTGATAAAGACATGCAATTCATAAAATTTCAACATTTTCGCTATTGCTAAGTATTATAAAATTCTTAGGTCTACATTAAAAACTTTTTTTTTTTAAATAATGAACGCAGTCTTTTGGAATTTTTGTTAACATAAATCTAAAAATCACTTACTTAAAAACGCTGCGTTCTGCCTTTGTGTAATAAACTCCAAGAAATAAAGATTGATTTAGCGTTTGTAGTAGATTTCGCAAAAGATTTGCTGACGAAGTAACGATGTATTCGTTCCGACGATCATTACTTTGAATAATTGTTCAGAACTTTTGAAAAATATGCAAACGACATGAATATTGAAGTCAAAAAGAACCAATGCAAATCCACTTAAAATCTGCAAGCATGTAACCTAGATGTTTGTTTCAAGATTTCTGTTTTTAATTCATTTATTAATCATATAATAATGGAAATAGATACTCGATTCACTCAACACAAAACGGTTTTCAGAGGTTTCGCTTCGAGTTTGCAACAAACCACAGCGAAGAAAATGCCACAAATTTATTTAAGCTTGCTGAATTTTATTGTTCAAAACCAAAATATAATCACCGAAACCAACTTGTGGAGAAGGAATTTTAAACCATTCGTGGGTATAAGCAATTGTTTCAACATTTTTGTAATAAATTCCAAACGTTTCAATTAACTACACCAATTTTCAATTTGTTGCGATTTAGATTTAAAAGTTTATTAAAAGAAACGTCTAAAATTTTGAAATTTTTTTTTCATTTATTTCTGTACGTTTTTTCAAGTTACTGGAGTTTTCTTATTACAATTTAATGTGCGCAGTAGCTCAGAGGTTAGAGCAGACGACTTCGACGTGGGAAGCGTCGGTTCGAGTCCTACCAAGTGATACAAATCTTTTTTTATGTCTTTTTAATGTTAACACATTTCTGGTCTTAAATTGAAACTCTTTTCTTAACCCTCATTTTCTCGAAAACTGTCATTCGTAAACAAATTTGGTTTGGACATATATGTAGCCCAGAAAAGTTCAAATTTAGCTTCATATTTTTAGCAGTGTGGAAATACCACAGAGTCGTAAATCGGTTTCCACTTGGTGCTTCCATCGGAGTGTTGATCTCTTTCTTCCTCTGCTACCACCGGCAGGTACCGAAAGTAATACTTTCTGCTCCGGAACATTTTCATTGATTCACACAACAAGGCATAGCCAACAAATCCGATGGGTTTTAATTCGTTGGACTATGTACATAGGTGACTGCACTTAGCTCCTACAGCTCGTCATTAAATCTTCTTCGGTACTCGCTGTTTCCAACTCGTAAGTGTCTGCAAATCTTTCGAAAACTTTATTTCGAATACTCGGAGAACCGTCTCTTCAGATGTTGCCCAGTGGCCAAGCTTCTGCACCATAAACTAGGACGGATACGGCTAAACGTTACTTAAAGAGTGGTATTCTCGTTTTTCTAGAGAGGACTTTGCTTCTCAATTGCTTATTCAGTCCGAAGTAGCTCTTGTTTGTAAAGGCGATTCTTCCTTGGACTTCTAGGCTTGAATTATAGTTGGGGCTTACGCTGATTCCCAGGTAAAAAACTTATCTATGTAACTCTACCGGACAAGTAATTAAAATATTTGTATGTACGATATATTGTGTTTTACAATTGTTACATATTCCATCTTATTTATCCCTTATTTTTATACATTATAACACAAGAAATAATGGAACAAATTTATGTTAAGCAAAAAAGATTAAAACTCGCTTTATAAATAATAATATTATGATGAACATTTTTCTAACCCTCCCCCCATCTTGCCTAAATCATGGCTACGCCACTGTATTGCAGTTCAAAATATATTTACTCAATCCTGACCCAAACGCGTTGGTGTTGAAGTGGTACAAATAACTTATAGCTGTGCAGTCATTGAACTCGTTGAACATGTTTTCCATTCTCATTTCTTTATAAGCTTACCACAATTCCACTCGCGGTTGTATGTGTGTGTGTGGGAGATTAATAATTTTTCATTTTTTTCGTCTTAATTTTCCACTCTCAATCAAAGCGTGCAGTTATTCATTTCGCATCGATAAACTCGTACATTCAGACATGGCGTCACTTGCAAAGGAACACGTTTTGATAGTAAATATTGAACACTTTTAACTTTTCAAGTATATATCTTTTTAGTGAAAATATGTCTAAGTAGATATTCCTGTTCGGCCCGAACTAAACCGAGCTACGGCAAAGGCGGCTTTTGTTCGCATGATGTCGAAACGAAACCGAAGCGATATTTTATGTCCGTACTTTTTTTAAGAGATACAACCAGCAGAAGTTGATGGAAAGTAAAATTTTCAGATATCAAAATGAAAGTCTCAAGACTATACAACTTTTTGGGGGGATTTTGTTTCATTTAAAAAAAAAAAAAAAAAACATGCGGACCGCAAATGTATAACGCCACCATATAGAAACTCATAAAATTCAAGTTGTTTATCAAATTTTTCTATTTTACTGAAAGCTTTAATTTTTCTAATTATGTTACTTTTGTAAAAAAAAGAGGTTATCAAAAGTTTGGATTTCAAAAAAAATTAAAAAAACCGGATATCTAAAAATACATTTTTTGCAAAATACGTTGTTATTAACATATTTTTTGAAATAAATTGAAAAAAATGTGTTTTAAAAAAAAATTTTTTTTGTTTAATTTAAGAATTTATGTGGTAAGATTTTATAAAATCGTGTACTTAACAAAATGAAAAAACATATTTAAATATTAATTAAAAAATGTTTTTTTTTAAATTTTTTAAAATTTTTTAGAAACTCACAAAATTCAAGTTGTTTATGAAATTTTTCTTGTTTACCAAAATCTTTAATTTTTCTAATTATCTTCGGCTTCCCAAAAATTAATATTTTTTAAAAAAAATTTTGGTTTTAAAATATGTTTTGAAAAACCTCCTTTCAACCATTTAGTAAATTGTAAAAAATTGTGTTTTTTTTTGTTTTTGTTTGTTTTCCATTTTTTTTTTGTTAATTTTTCAAAACTTTTTTTAATAATCCAATTTTTTTTAATTATTCAGAATTTGCTTTTATACATTTAAAAATGTTTGGTTTTTGATTTCTTTTTATACCAACAATTTTTTTGTTGATTTACGGTCTGTACATTTTCAAGTATTCATGAAACGAGCTCAAGGCCAAGAATAATAATTTTTCACTTTTTTTTTTAAATTTTTTAAAATTTTATGTTTTTAGTTATTCGACAGCTTTTTCTTTAACGATTTTTTCCAGAAAATTTGTAAATCAATATTTTATTTTATGTAATGTTTTTAATAATTAAAAAAATTTTTCTTTAATTTTTTAAAATTAGTTTTTTTTATAGTTTTAAAACTTTTTTTTAATTGTTTGAAATTGTTTAATAAACAAATTTCTCTTAAAAAATGTCTAAAGAAATTTCGTATTTCTTTTAATGTTTTGCTGGTTTTCGAAGCCTGTAACTCGGAAAAATCCTGAAAATATGTTGAGCTTATTTTGCGATGGGAAGTTTTTGTAACAAATTCTTAACTCCGGTTTGCTTCAAAATTAGATATGTTGTTTTTAAAAACAAATTCTACCAAAGGGAGAGAAAATTCATCAATATTGAAGATTATAAACTTCGGCTTTTCCTGCGGAACACCGTGTATATCGCTTTCAATATTTTGTATATTTTACTGCCTTACAAACCAATACAGATCAAGGGGTTGCCTAGAATTTAATTTCATATAAGCTTTACAAATATACATACTTTAGTAGTTTTGGAAAAATAGCTAAAAAGCGTGAAATTGCCTGTCAGTGTTTAGAATATAGCTTTGTAAATTCCAGTTAGTGACAAAGCTTAGACAACTACTCTATACACTCATCTTTCTGTTAAAAATGTTGACGGTTGATCTGGAAGTCACAAATAGCAAGAGAATAAAAGAAATTTGCCTTTATGGTTTGATTCTTTCTCTACCGTTGATGTCCTGAATTACCCCATTTATTACATTACAAAATTATTTATATTAAAAACTATAAAAAATATTAATAGTTATAAAATCATACACTATTTAATATTAATTAAAAAAATATTTGACTAGAAAATATTGAATAAAAGAATTGAGGCAATCGAACAGTTCACAACGACCGCAGCAATTCACTATTGTGAATAGTTTTTTTTTCAAACATTCTCTTGTTGAAGAAATCGAGTTTCAAAAATTATGGAAAAATTATATTTGCAAACACGTTTTTAAATTGGTATTATTGAAAACCGTACAGCAACTCGCACGCGCACACACAGTTTAATTGCAAAATTTGTCTTTGTATTCTTTGCTCTGTCACCATTTTTAGCTATTTAAACTTTGCTGCTCTCTACAGATATACATGCCATTTATAAGAATCTCTTTGTTCCTTTAACAATTATTCGGAATACATATTGCATACCAGCACATACTCACATACGAACCGCAATCTGTACACCTTTGTAGTTAATTTTGGTTGTTAAGCAACAAATATTTTGTAATAAGGGAACGCGCTTTTTAACAAGGATAACTGAAAGTTAATGAAAGTCGTAGCTTTTATGTACAAAATTAAATTAACATTCTCAATAGAAAAAAGGAAAAAATCCTGAATTAGAAAAATATGAGAAAATTTTCAAATTCATGTGATATTATATAAATGATTAAAACATATTAATTCTAATTAACATTGTTTCGAAACTACAAACTTTTATAAAACCAGAAACCCCATGAGAAGATTTTGTAGCCCATCGAGTTCCAGCATGATGAAGTATAAAATTATATTTTTTTCAATATGGCTTGTTAACAACATTAAGAAATGGAAAAATTCAAATCAATTTTTAATTATTATTATTAATAACTATTAAAAACTTTATTCAGATATTTTAATGGTAATTGCAAACATACTATCGTCACTATGGAACATATTCGCAACAAACCTTTCTGAGAAATTTTCTTAACCAGACCTGTTAAATACTAAACCAGACCTGTTCAATACTAAACCAGACCTGTTAAATAAGGATTACTAATCGTAATGCTTACCGTTTGATTAACTATTTCCTTGAGAATCCATTCAATGACTGATTTCCATTACTTTAAGTGTTTAATGACTGTTTTCCAATTAATTAAGAAATAACTAAAAAAAATTATGATTTTTTAAGATTTTTAAAAACATCCAAATTGTTTTGATTACTTTGATAATTTTTTATTTTTTTTGATAATTTTTTATTTTTTTTAGTATTATTGTAGAAGAAGTATACACCTCAACAATACTAAAAAAAATAAAAAATAATCAACAGTAATCAAAATACATTTTTTTTAATTATTTAAATATTTTCTAATTTTTTTTTGATTTTTTTTGATTTTTCCTAATCGTAATCAATAATTGCCTTTTCTTGAAAAACAATTAAAATAATCATTACCAATTAAAAAAGCCGTATAATTAATTTATTGCTAATTACTAATTTAGCAGATCTGAACTAAACACAACAGCAAATTCCGATAGCAAACAAAATAGGGATTAAGGAAAAAATGAAAAAAAAATTTTGCATACTTTCAGGCACGTACTTTGTACAAAGATTTTTGTTGACAAAAAAAAAACGCTAACTAACGGGGTATATTTTTCTGTAACTTTGCAATACTCTAACGTTCTTCAAAATAGCAAGATTTTCGAATTGCCCAAACAAATTCGAATTGGAAAATACAATCTTTGAAAGCGCTGAAGGAGCAAACATAATTTCACTGAGAACACAAACAGATTTTGAGGTTACACTTTATGGCACACAGGCAAAGCAAAAATTACTCCGCTCCCAAAAATGCTGTCTCACAGCGTTACTAAGTAATTGAGACTTTGCTTGTAAAATCACAACTTCAACATTTTGGCAACTAGAAGGCCTTTCTACTTTTACTTCGTTTTTTAATTAGCAGAAAAAAATAAATAAAATAGTTCTACATTCCCATAACCGGTAATAAAAACTATTGACATAATTACCACAGAGATTTCTTTGAAACAAAAAGCACTCTAAATAGCCTTCATCTAAAAGTAGATCATTTCGTATTCACGCAGAAAAGTATGCAATAAAAATTGTAAAAAAAACAAGCAAGTACAAGGAACAGGGAAAGAACAGAAAGAGAATAACGGAATAATAGACTAGTAATAAATTTCCTCAGAGACATAACTAATGAATAGATGACAAATGCAGTCGCTAAAGTTGTCAAGCGGGTAGGGGAATGAGTTTAGCGATCTGCCATAATAGAGCAATAAAATGGAGGTAAATGTCAAAACAATTATGCATAACTGATGGGAAAAAGCAAAAGATGGAAAGTGTGTGAATAAACAAAATTTCTATATAGGACAAGGCAAAAACTAGGTAGTTATGCAATTTCTCCGTCAGAGAAAAATATGTATATAGCATAATTTGGAAGATGTAAGTGAAGAAAGCGTGTAAAATTATAATATAAAAAGTTAATAATTGCTAGTTGCTACAGATTCCTGGAATCCTGCTGGTCAAAATAGTTTGTTTAAACATATTAACGTCAGCGACTAAGGGTATGCTTCATTTTGTTACATAAAGCAACCATAATCACCGGAAACCTACAACATGAGCTCCCCTTGGCATACGTGATGCTCAATTTTGCATGCTTTTAGGCACAATTGATATTATATGACGAGATTTTCGACAAACTAGGATTTTGGGGTATTCAGAGTGCGATGCATATGTTGGTAGTAGAGGTTTAATTGCTACTTCACAATTTTGAAGGCTTGCAGGTTTTTAAATATTTTGTTTCTTTCATTATACTTTAGTCTTTTAGCTCTTAACTAAATTGCTTTTTTCTAAGCTTTCTTTTGCGTATTCTAATTTTTTTCCAAACCTCCTTTTTTTCAAAATTTCCTCCGCCTCTTTATTTTCACATTTTTTATCCCGCTTTACTCTCTCCAAGCGGCTATCTAATTTTTTTTGCATCCATCTCAATAAAGCTACAGCTTGCCAACTCAGTGTGTCAGCCAGCATAAGTGCCCAGTCGTCATGCACCGTTGCTTTAACCAACACTTTCTCAACTGGAAAGTAAAAATTTTTCCTTCCAAATTTCGTAGTACTTAGCCGTACCCGAGCGAAGCTGTGCATAACAAAAAGTTGACAACTTTTCATTCGAAATCACTTTTATAACTTCTACTTAGACTACCAGCGGAAAAAACTAAATGAGTAGCAGGTTAAGTGGAATTAATTCGAATATTTGCTGACGCTTTCTTTGATTTACCTTTTTTTTGTAAATTACATTTCACATTAGTTTCAGTTTAGTTTAGCTGCTTGGGTTTTGTTGTTGTAATTTCTATTTTAGCCATTGCATAATGCTCATTTGTTCACTTTCATTTTCTTTTACAGCCTCTTAACCTCTTGCCAATGTAGGTCAGAGAACAAAAAAATGAATTGATTGCTTTCGTTAGTTCGTAGGCGAAAGTTTGGTAAGTAAAATTGAATAACTTTGCAAATTTTATGTGTGTTGGGAGAACTTTGTGACTTTCTGTAAAACAGTTTTGTGTTGGCGATTTATAGAGTGTGACTGTTTTGGGCAATAAAAATGTAGTTTTTTGTAATACAAAATATGAACTCATCTTAAAGTTAATCAATTAAAACATTCAGATTTCACCAAACATTTAAACTATTAAACAGCTTTCTGTAAATATCTCCAAAATTAATGCCATGCGCCCTAAGGTATGCAATGCCCGGTAAATGTTTCTTTGTATTACGGCTAGTAGTTACTCATGTCGATTGCATATTATCTGCAGGTTATTTAAAAATTTTAAGAATCTCAAAATGTGGTGTGCATAAAAATTTACAAAAGTAAGTATTACGTCTTTTGAGGAAAAGTTAGTGTCATAGTCGGCTGATTATATTCATCAATTGGTGAGACTTGTAAATAAATATTTCGTAATTGAAGTCACGAATGACATAATGTTTAGTAGCTCCAATTTTGACAAAACGGCTCTTTTCACTTTGAATAATTTTGATTAAATATCTCCAGGAATACTTAAAATAAAGCACCTTGTCTCGGAATATGTTTCACAATACTAGAGTCTATCGAATGGTATGATTTTTTTCCAAACTATTTAATGAAATGTTAAGTAGTAGTCGAAAGAGTTCTGCCTATATTGCAATACCCCAACTTACTCTAACTTTATGTATTTCTTGAAATTCAACGTGTTTGTCTCGAAAGTGTTTCAATTTCTTAATTATTTCTCTTCACATATACATTCATACAGATGAATAATTTTAGCAAACAAATCAGCAGCAATAAAGGGAAACTAATATTAGCATTCATGTATATTTACTACTACAATCAATTTAAATGAAAGTTCTTTGCAAAAAATGCGATTAGTCTAGGATGCATCCGGGAAGAGTCGCAAAGGAGATGCGACTAATGCCAGTTTTGACCACTTTCTATGGGTTGAACTGTTCACATTTGTTTAAGCATGTCCTATGGAGAAAGCAATTGTACCCATTCATTCCGAACGGGTACGAAAGGACTAAACCACTTTCTACCGAAACGGGTACTTTTAACTCCTATAAGTATGCCACAAAAACTAAAATTGACTTACAACCCTGTGAGTATGCTACACAAATAAAAATTTACTTATGCATATTGACTTGATTAAAGAAATTAATCACGGATTGCTATCTTTAAAGATAAGTCACACTATTTTTTGCAGGGTTGGCACATAGTTAGCGTACAGTATTCAAATAATTCGTATTTGCATTTTTTTTTTAAATCAAGTGAGATATGCCAATATAGGTATCAAACGAAACAAGGACATTTATTTATGAATAATAGATCGAACTCTACTTTAAGAACAGTTTTCGCACTCCCACAGATGTATTATGTAAACATGAAATTTTTTATTGTTAACTACTTATTATCAATTACAATAAAAAAATCTGTACTAATATATCACTCATACGCCTTGGCATGCCTTGTCACTTACAAAAGCTGAAACTCACAAGCTATGACATTCGGAAAATAAATGATAAATTTCAATCAAACCAAACATTTTTCCATTTAACTTCCGTCCTCAATATCATTAGTCATCGTATGTCATTTTCATATCGAAATAATTTTTTTTTGTACTAAGTTAATATGCAACATTCATTTATAGATATTAATCATATTTGTAAACGCCCATAGTAATTAGATAACAATTATTAATTCCTTAAAGCTTTATAAAATAATTAGCATTTCGCATACCCCATGTAATATGCAATGTCACATACAAATTTAGTTATCAACCGTACACTAAAATTGTTTTAATAAGTTATGTGTACAAAATTCAAAAGAAAATTTGCAGTTGATATATGTACACCGGTGGCTTACATATTAATTACACCGGTGTCGAACATATTATTCTCATGGAACACAGTGGCAAAATTTGTTTGAGCTTGTTTGAAAGATACAGAGCTACTCAAAGTATATAACTAGTATGAACAATTACTAAAATAGAAAATTAAAAAAACATTCTTTTAATTTAAATTTTTAAATTTAGAATTTTTTTTATAAAATTTAAACTTTTAGAATTTTTATTAAACATGAATTTTTTATTTTTCTAATTTTGAAGGGAATTATTTCTCTCTTTTAAGGTTTTGGATTTTTTTTTGAAAATATGAATTTTTTTCTAAAATTTAAAAATTAGATTTTTTTCTTAAAACATGAGTTTTTTCTAAATTTTGAAAATAATAGTTAAGATTTTGGATATTTTTCTAACAACATGAATATGTTTTTCCAAAATTTTAACTTTTAGAATGTTTTTTTTTTAACGTGATTTTTTTCTAAATAAAGGACTTTTGAAAACAAACTTTTTTTTTTAATAGAAACATCTAGATTTTTTTTTCATAAAACACGAATTTTTTCTAAATCTCTTTTAAGGCTTTGGATTTTCTTTCTTAAACTAATTTTTTTTTTTAAATAATCTTTTATATTTTTTGCTTCTTAGAACATGAATACTTTTCTAAGTTGTAATATTTTGGATTTTTTCTTAAAACATGAATTTGTTTTTCAAAATTTAAACCTTAAAAAATTGTTTTTCCTAAACATGTATTTTTTCAAGTATTCATGAAACAAGCTCAAGGCCAAGAATAATAATTTTTCTGTTTTAATGTTTTTTTTTTATTTTTTAATAATCATTTTAATTAATTATTAAAAGTTGTTTTAATTGAATAGATTAGGACAATTTTTTTAAAGACAACCGGCATAGATTTTCTTATAGATCCATTTCGGAAGCTGCTAAGCTTCTTCATCATAAAGTTTTGAAAGAAATAACGCTCTTTGTAAATTATGGATTTTTTCTCTTAAAACATGAATTTGGTTTTCTAAAATTTAAACCTTAAAAATTCTTTTTTCCTAAAACATGAATCTTTTTCTAAATTTTGATTTAAAAATAAATTTTAAGATTTTATGTTTTTTTTTACTTAAAACATGAATTTTTGTTTCTAGTATTTGAAACTCTTTTAAAACTGTGGAACTTTTTTTTATCTTAGAACTTTATTTTTTAATTTTGAATTTTTTTAAATTTGATCCTTTAATTTTTTTTAAATAGAAATTTTTTTTTTTAATTTTCGAATTTATTTTCTCTCAAACCAGGAGTTTTCGTTTTTAAATTTTGTAATGTTTTTTCTACTAAAACAGGAATTTTTTTTTAATTTTAAAGAGCATAGCAATCTTTAAATTTTCTATTTCTACTCTTAAAATAAGAATTTTTATTTTGAAAATTTAAAAATAATAATGCTCTTTTAAAATTTAGCTGTTTTTTCTCATAAAATTTTGTTTTTAAATTTGTTGAGTTAGCCTTTTTCCCTAAAAATAAGAGTTCTCGTCCTTTAAAGAAAGAAATAATGGCTGGCTTAAAATTTTGCATTTCTTGTTGACAAAAAAAAAAAACAAAAATTATTATATAAGCTTTAAAATAAAAGTGGTATTATTAGTTTTAGGAGAAATACCTGAATTTTTATCTTATTTATGTTTTGTAATTTTTTTGTTTTTGATTGAAAATAAATAAATAGAAAGTTACATATTTTACCTCCACTGTAACTATATGCATGAGTAGAAAAGCTATATTGTAGAAGAAATTTTTATTGGTATCAACAAGAGGAATATCTAATAATTCCCTTGGCGCCGCATAGGCTGCACAATCGCCACACCCTAATCTTATAACTTTAAACGAGTTATTCTTGTATATTTGTATATTTGTGTAGTTGTATATTTGTATATTTGTATATCCACTACTATCTCAGGAACGATTTAACCGATTTGGATGAAATTTGGTATTTGGGTAGTATCCTTTGTTTTAAGATTTTCTACTTTGGTGTTGCCACTTGGGGTGGTTCACAGGGTTGCCACCTATATAATTTTTTTTTAAAATACTAAGCAATATATGGGAATATGGGTATCAAATGAAAGGTATTTTAAGCCGTATACCAACCAAAGTATTTTCGAGTAGGGCTGCCACCTAGGGTGGCCACCTGACCGCATTTTATTTATTCCTTCAGATATCGACCACTATCTCGGGAACGGCTAAACCGATTTCGATGAAATTTGGTAGATGGATAGTATGCTTCCTTCTAAGATTTTCTACTTGGAAGTTAGAGGGTTGCCACCTTTCCGAATTTTTTTTTAAATATCAAGCAATATATGGCAATATGGTTATCAAACGGAAGGTATTTGAGGCCGTATACCAACCAGAATATTTTTAAGTAGGATTGCCACCTAGGGTTGCCACCTAGGGTTGCCAACTGACTGCATTTTAATTATTCCTTCTTATATCGACCACTATCTCGGGAACGTATTAACCGAATCCTACCAATGATTCGCGTTTACTTTTTGTGGTTAGTGTTCGATATTTTGGAAATCTATTTTGGAAATTTATGCACTTGGTAAGTAAGATTATGCGACAAATTCGAAAAATACCGAGCATATGTTGTGACATCACTTACTTAGTATCAAATACTTAGGAAGTTTCTATGACATAACTAACTCAGTATCGAATTCCTATGAAAATTCGTTGACAAAGCCAATTTATCATGCCAGGCATATCAGTTCGATTGCGATTTGTTGTTGCTTGCAATCATTGTGCTAGGCCAAAGTGCACAAGTTTTGCTTTCTGTGCAAATGTAGCATATATTTTGTGGCTTGTGAGACGTTAAGTGGCATCTAAACTCCATATATTGTAATACTATTTGCCATCATTTCCATGCTGCTTAATTTGCTCATTTGATATTTGTTAGTAAATTTCTTGCGCAACAAAATATTTGCAACTGCTCAAGCATTGACAGTGACCACTATGCAAGGTGTGTGGGTGCATGTATTTATGTGTTCGTGTGCAACACATGTGGCCAGTCAGTCCAAATTCCAATTTCTATTCATGCATTTGTATTTATGGAGAATACGACGGTAAGTATTGCAGAAACAATCATTCTAAGTAAAATATGTTGTTATATTGAATTGGCCGTGTGTGGCATGAGTGCTTGGAATGTGTCAGTTGGTTTGCATATTTATCCGTAACTACCTTGGTATGGTTGAAATTAATATCTTCTAATATTGTGCTCACCATCTGGTTTAAATACGAACCACAAAATTTATCCATAACGTGTTAGATGGCAAGCTTTGCAGCATATTACAAATAGCTAATTCGTTTGTTTATTATTTCAGTAATTTTAAGTGATATTATTCATAAGTTAGTCACCACAGTTATTTGTTTTAAGAAGTATATGTTACTTAAAAAGGAGCTTGCGGATGGAAGCTGAAGTAATGCAAATATTCATATGGAGTTTCGATATATTTGTAAATTACTATCACATAGTTTTTGTCTCGATGCAAATCTCAAGCCAAAGATGCACAATATGATATATATTTTTCGAAATTTTTGCACGAACTTGGAAGCAATGATTGAAAAAATTTCTATGGGAGAACTAATTATATTTTTAAATGTAACTGATAAACGAGTTTTAGTTGAAGGAGTTTTCGTAATATATGAGAAGACCCAAACTGGATCATTAACACTGTGAGGCACAGTGCATATTTTTAGGCGGCATTTTTTACCATTGCGCCTACCAACAATAGCTTACCATTTCTGTAGTGCTAAAAACTCTGATTACAATGCAATCACAAAATTTTTACTAAAACAAACGCATATTTATGGAATTTGTTTAGACCCAGCAAAAAATGCTATTAGTCTAGGATCAGTCCAGTATGAGTCACAACCCTGCAAAAGTCCGATCTGGTGAAGAGATTTTTTCTGTTTGAGCATGTCCTATGAAGAACTAATTGTAAGCTTTTATACGAACCAGTAACGGATATAAATCTGGATAAGCAGTGAGTCGCGCGTACTAAAAAAGTGTATAAAAAAGTGTGCAATTTCGTTTGGAGCGGTTCGCTTTTTTCCTCTGTTGAAAAAATTTCCAGTGTACGTGTGAGTGCATATTTTTAGGCACTGGTTGGTTTCTATACAAATTCTAAAAATATTTGGTGTTATTAAAAATTTGTAAATTTGTGGAATCAGAGTTTCACCACGGTTAACCATGGTTGGTGGGGTCTTTGTTCCCTTACAGTTGCGATCAGACAGGTCTTCTTTCAACTCCTATAAGTATGCTACATAAATTAAATAAATATATATTTGGTATCATGTGAATCTGCTACCCAAATTAAAATTGCCCCATCCGAACTTTTATACACTGATGTATATCAAATTAATAAAAAAAATGCATTCAAGAGTAGAGGACAAACATCAATTTCTTCTTCTTCTTTAAATGGCGCTTAATCGTCTAAACGATTTTGGCCGTCCAACGTAGCTTACTAGTTGTTTCTCCTTTCTGCCAATTACCGCCAAGTCGAAACACCTCGGGAGCGTAAATAGGTATCCATTTGGTCCTTCCATCGGAGTGGTGGTCTTCCTCTTCCTCTACTACACCTTTTGGGCCGGCGCATCTTTATTCATTTGCAAATCATAACCTAGCCAACGAATCTGCTGGGTTTTAATTCGTTGGACTATGTCGGTGCCTGAATACAATAAATCTTCTTCAATACTCGCCATTGCCGTTAGGGTCCCTTAATCCTTAGAACCTTTATCTTGAATACTACACATCCATATCTTTGCTTTCTACATTAATAGTTACAACTTACGCTGAAAACCATTTATAAACTTCACCTGCACAATGACGGAAATTCCCGTCTCATTTCTACGTTAATTTAGTTTCACAGCAATTGATGGAAAGAAATTTTTATTTTGACAAAAAATCTGTTTCATGTCATGTAAACAAGTCAACAATCAAATTACTCTGTAGCTAGAACCTACTTATTTGCCTTGAAGATATTACAACTTTGACATGATTTAACTTTATTTTCAGCCATCAAAGGTCAACTACGAATATTTATATATTTACATCGAGTACTTTATGTAAGTGTAGAAATATATCAGCAAACTTTTGACATTTGCTGATAATGATTTTTGTTTCAAATCCCTAAAGTATGCCACGCAATTCTCAAAACAGCCCAAAAGTATGTTAGACAATTCGTAAATATTTAAATGGTAGGTGGATGGCAGACCTCTTAACATGTTTAAATTATACCGGCTGTTACCGACTTAAATCTAATCCCTGAAAAAATCATATTAGTCTAGGATGCATCCGGGATGAGTCGCAAAAGGGGATGTGACTAATGTCAGTTCTGATCACTTTGCATGGGTTTAACTGCTTAAATTTGTTTGAACATGTCCTATGGAGAGACCAATTGCACTTATTTGTACCCTTTCTACTCCTATAAGTATGCTACAAAAACAAAAATTTACATTCACGCCTATGAGTATGCTACGCAAATAAAAATTTACTCAGATATATTGTATTATAGCCAACTAAAGACTAAAAAGACTTATCGCGGATCGCTTTCTTTAGAGATTAGTCACACGATTTTTTGCATGTATCGCACTGTCTGTATTTTGGAATTGTGTTAGCATTTATTTATGTATATTTTACTTAGTGAATATTTTACTTGGATACATATGTTGCTAATAGTTGTGCTATTAAACGCAAATAATATTTTTTGTCCTTGAGCAGGAAAGTTAGTTTTCATGTGTTGGCGCGTGTATTTCTAAAACGGGTATATATGTATAAATAAAATAATAATATGGCGGCGCCACTTTAATACTAAATTTATTCTTAAAAGTTTGTGTGACCAGCAGCTTTATGTGGGTGTTTCCTGTGGTACCACTATGGTAAGATAATTTTTCTGAGATGTTTTGAATCACTGAAATAGGATTTGAGGGTTTTCCGACCATCGCATTTTCATAAGGCATTTTATAAAGCATTTTGATATTTGAATCTTTGAATGCCTGTAAATAATGCTGCAATAGGAGTAAAATAAATGCATATAAAATACAAATAAATTATTATCCTAAAAGTATGCAATATGTTTATGTATATATATTATAATTATCCAATGAGCTGTAAGACATGCCGTTAAATTCGAAATCATATGAGACGTCAACTTTTCGATTCAGCCCTTACCTCATTTTAATAAATATATCTACTCTCTGTGGGATGACGTTTGCTTGTAATATTTTAATGTGTACAATAATGCCCCTAAAGCTCTATGAGTAGGTACAACAATGAAATTATCTAGCGCCTTTTATAGGTAAATTAGTGCGGAAAAAGTCTCGGTCGTCACCTATTGGTTGCAGGCGCTGTCCGTACCTAAATAAAACAGATATGCGACTTTGTTGTAGTTAAGTTGTCTGTAAGAAATCTGCGCTCATTACCGACAAAGAGATGTTATTAAAAACTATGATATTAGCCTAGTTCATCTATGGTAGAGGCTGCCGCTATTTACTACTATGCTTATTCACAGACACAAATGTTTTATTTGAGCGCTGCCATGTTTAATGTACATTAAATCTATAAAGCACTAACAAAGCTCAGCTTTCGCCATTGTCTTTAATGAATTTCCTGCTTTCGTTTATCTATAAATATCCTTCTTTGATACCATTAAAATTGTTTTCTTCCTTTTAGTTGTCTAGCAACATTGTTTTTATACCTTACTTTCACACAAACAAATCTATTATTTCTTCTAGCTGCTCGTCCAACCAAAGGCAGTCTCTATTTATTGTTATTATTGAATAATGATCTGCTTGTTATTGTACAAAACTCTTAACCCTCTTGTACCCAAGACATAAAAACTGCGACTAAGTAATTTACCTGGAAGGAAGGCTCTTGACGCAGGTCACTCATCCTCAAAAACCTCACAGAAAGTACTTCTTCGAGAAGAAATGTTGGTCTGGTGGACCTCCTGGTAACAACTGTTCGAATTATCTGTGGACATCTTTGGAAGCTTGATGATGAGTTGGGGTGGCAATGTTTATGCTGCTTAGCTGACACTCAAGATATGCTTTCGACTGCCCGATCAGTGTAGTCTCTCTCAGGCAGAAGTGATTACTAAACAGGAAACCAGTTAAAAAAGAAAGGACTAAGAATCTCTTTTCCGGAGCCTACAAGGCCTTAGGATCTCGATGAAGTCGCGATTTATTCGACCAGTAAGCTCTTACTTAGGTATACCTTCCAAGTGAGAGACAGAAAAATATCAGTACCTGCAATCATACTAAACTGGTGTGCCAGAGATTGTCGCGAGCGGATCGGAAGACTAAGTCATATTTAGCAGGCAGGAACTCCCTTTACTTATGGGCCCTCTTACGCAGCACTTACATACATATATATTGGCAGACACGATGAAGGGAATTCTCTTCAATGACTTTCGCTGAACTTCCTGCGACGAAGCGGAGCCTAAAACATAAGGAACTGTCTTTTTTGTGAATGCCTTTCAGTGTGGGGTAAAAGACTGAAATACGTGGGGTCGGGATATTTCAATCACCCTAGTGAATTTTTAGGATCAAGGAACATTCCTAGTTTTGCGGAATAAAAACAGATTCCCTTGAAGAAGGCGCGGAAGGGCCGAAGCAGCTCAACCCAGCGAGCAATACGTTTACTTAACACATTTGCAAAACGTTTTATTACATGCCTGAAAACTCATGCTTTGCAAACGATATTTTAAAGCTCATAATTACAACCGTATTTCGATTATAAGATGCTCAGCTACTTTGTTGCGTTTTGTAAATATAATAAGAGTATTTTGCAAGTGTTTTGCTTATATTTCAAAGTCTACAAAACATTTATTTTTATGCGAAATTGTTTTGCTGGGTATGTAGATAGCTATTTCTTTGCATACCAACAAATATATATTCTTAGTGCTGTTGTTGTTGTATACATATGTACTCTGTTGTACTTCTATAACAAGAAATGAATGTAAACACATGCTTTACAGCTATTTAGATAATGCTTTTTCTAAGAGGTTTAGTTTACATGTGTGAGTAATCATCAGCAACTGGTATACATCTGTTTGTGGTTAGGTTATCTGTTAAAGAAATAAAAAAAACCAATACAAACATTTATTGTGCATTGTAGAAAGTTTATTTTTTTGGTATTTCGAATTAAATGTGTCCAAGAAAATTAATTTGAAAGCATCATTTTAGTTTAAATGGGGTTGGTTGCTTTTTAGTATAATTTACTCTTAAAGTAACTTGATGCTTTGATCCAGGAAATCCGAAATAGTATACGGTGCGCCTAAAAGTATGTAGTATTAAGGACTTTGTTTGGCCAAGGATTCGTTTGCTGCATGTGGTGCCTTAAATGCTTTCATGTAGTCGGAAAGGAACGAAGCTAAAACAAGCATGCGTTTAGACTCTCGCACTCCACTCTGAAAAATACAAAATTTAACCTCCCTTTAACTTGTCTCAGTAAAATCTATAATTGTGCTACAGTGGTTTTAAAACTTTCTTCTATGTTACTCATGACTGGAAATCTAGTTCAACAGCAGTCAAACCAGTAAAGCAATTAAAAAAAATTTAATATTCACTAGTGTTAAAAATATTATTAAGCGTGTTATTAAAAATTTTCACACCAATCCTGCCGCCTGCACCAGCCGATGAGGTAGCGACCTCTTGACACAATTGGCTTTGAGTTGGGACGCACAATTAAAAAACTCGGTTTTTGTGCCGACTGACTCAGCACTAGCTGACGTGGCATACATTTATGCGTAAATAATAATTTTTTATAGCTTGTGTTAATAATATTAATTAATTGCCAACATTAATTCAATTCAAGCCAAATGAAATGCAAACAAACATGGATTGACTAACATAAAAAAATATATGAGCGTGAAGATATCTACATAAAGGCATACAAGTGGGTGTTTATTTACAGAGAAAAAATATTAAATTTATATTGCGGATATGTTTATGATTATTTTCGCATCATTTAAGGATCATTTCCAATTTTTTTCGGGACCTTTTCGGCATCATTTCAGGATCGAGATTGTTTTAAGGGGGCAAAATCGGACTTTTTGGTTATTATGTCTGGACTTTTTCGGCAATGTTGGTTTTCTGTATCATGTCTGGATTATTATACGATCCTCTCGGTATTGTTTTCGGAATGTTTTCACTTCGACCTTTTTCCGGGACTATTATTATGCTTCTTTTCGGGATAATATCAAGACTCTTTCAGGTTTTTTTTGGGGCGATTCTCCGTCATCACTTGTCAAGTTTGGTTTTGTGACAAACCGGTTTCGGCGTTCTGCCATTTTCAATGCCTAGTTTCGTTCAACAACAAAATAAATCACTCTTTCAGGACTTTTTCGGAATAAATATGGGATTGTTGTCGCATCATTTCAGGATCGTTTTGCTATGGTTTTCGGAACATTTCCGGCACTATTCCAGGATCACTTCAGATTCGAAATTGTCTTTGGGTCCATTTTGGGACTTTTTCGGTAATATTTTGGAACCTTTTCGGTATGATTTCGTGATTATTTCGAAAGAATTTCAGTATTGCTTTCGGGACCTTTTCGAAACTATTTTCGTAATAATTTCAGTATCATTTCGGGACTGGTTTCAGTTTTTCAGATTTTTGGAAAGAAAATAAAATGTTCAAGATCAGATAAAGCATACCGCTTGTAATAGATAAGAATTACCTTATGCTATTAAGATATCCTGATATTTTCATTTAGAATTAATTGAAGACCACTGATCTTAGAACCAGCATAGTTGGTGTTTTTCTTCAATGTGAATTTGTCAACATTGGGTTTTCACTGATTATAAAAGAAAAACTATTAAGCACCAAAAACAAAATTGATATTTTTCAAGTTGTGCAGAATCAACGATATGAGATAGAAAATCCACACTTCTTTGAACGTTTTGTTTATATATAAATATAAGCACAATCACCTTTTATACTTAATTGTGTCAGCTATCTATTTGCACAAATAAGAGAAATGTGCTTTTCGCTTTCATTAGAAAAGTTTGATCAAACGTTTACATTGAATGAATAATTAATCCAAATCAAAGCTTGCATAACTAAATGATATCGTCGGCACTTTTGTACTTTCGCCCAGTATAATTAGCATCAAACACAAAGTGGAAGCATACAAATAGGCGCGTTAATTAAAGAAAAATAAATGTGTCTGTACGATATTGAAGTATGTACTAATGCATCTGTTTGAAAGCTAACCCTGCAAAAAATAGTGAGACTAATTTCTAAAGAGAGCGATCCGCGATTTAACTCTTTAGTCTTCACTTGGCTATAATTCAATACAAATAAGTAACTTTTTATTTGTGTAGCATACTTATAAGGGTGTAAATCAATTTCAGTTTTTGAAGTATATTTATAAGAGTTAAAAGTACCAGTTTGGATATAAATAGGTACAATTGGTCTCTCCATAGAGCATGCTCAAACAAATGTGAACAGTTAAACCCATACAAATTGATCAGAACTGGCATTAGTCGCATCCTTCTTTGCGATTCATCCAGGAAGCATCCTAGGCTAAACGCATTTTTTGCAAGGAAGCAAATTACTAATACGCATACACATTTAATGCCTTTTATTTGTTTGTATGTGAGAGAGTTTCGCAATAATCACGCCGGCCACTTTGTTCGCTCCATTTGCAACATTTGTGTCCATCCGGGCATAAAGTGGTATTCAAATTTCACAAATGGTCATACCAACTCGGACGAGCTAACCATATTTGTGTTTGTTCAGGTTGTAGACTATTGGGTAAAATTATAGATACGCGACGTTAGGAAAAGTTCGGAAAAGCCTTTTGCACGCTTTTTATTAGGATCACTGACATTAAGACTCGATTTTGCGTACTTTATATGGACAAGGTGATACAAAACTTTGCACACTTGATAAGGCGCGATGACATTACGAAAGTTTGAAAAGTTCAGGGGTGTTGTAAGGGTTGGGGGGTAGAAATATTTACAGGTATAAGTAGCCGAGATTCGAAGTTTCCCGAGATGAGTTTGGGAAACAGCGTTACATCCACACACTTTTGCTTCTTCGATAAGTATTTGAAAGGTTTGAATGCCTCTTCATACCTGAATATTACCCTTCTTTAAGAAAAATATTTCCGGGTTTTTTAAGTCGTTTGAAAGGCATCCTGCACTTTGAGCAAGACCATTGGAGCGCCTTTTCACCGATTACTAGGTCACCTTCTTGTCTGGCATTCCTGTACATTTTATATGAGCTAGTCTATCACACTGCCGATAAAATAAAAAGTGCTCGGACTCGCTCTTCATATTACAGTTTTAAAAGGTCATCACATTGCCGTACATTATAGTTATTCTTGTTCATATATTCATGCTGAATTTTCTTACTGGGTGTAGTAAGAAAGTTTGAGAGCCGCTGTACTACAAAAACAGTTTCAGTACCAGCGGAAAGACGGTCAAAACTGAGTTGTCACTGTGAACAGTTTGATAGACACTGTATTCGAGAAAGCCAAACTGCTGTTCACAGATTTTTATTAGCAATAGCTTTCAGGATAACTTCTGCATTTTTTGCGAAATTCTTTCCCCATTAATAAATTTTGGGATGAGCGGAAAACACGTACTTCATCAGCTAAAGGTTGTTTCAATTAATATTGTCTTGCAGCATTTTTTAAAGCAATTCTAAGATACGACGTTATTGTACGAAATGCTGGTCACTTAGGTTCTCTGCAATATTATGTTGCAGAACGTTTCTTATTGCCGAGTTGAAACATTCTTTAAGCAATTTCTGAGAATGTGAAATTCGAAAAATAATTCCAAAAACTTTTGTATCTATTATTTCGCCCAATAGTACACTGCCATAAACACGCAAAATATGCATTTAAAATGAGCTGATAGCAAGTCGCATGCGTGTCTGTATGTAGAAAAACAATAGCGATAAATAAGCGCGGAGACATGTTTAGTTTTGTGTATGAAAAGTGCTCGCCTCTGGCCCCGCCTCACCAACTCTCTCACGCGCACGTTTTGTTTTCCTACACCCGCATGCTTGTACGCTTCTAAACACATATTTGTTTAGGCAGCACCCTACACTTTAGCGCCGAAATTTTGAAAATTTGCAACAACTCGCCTAATTGCCACTTTGGCTGTTTTGGGTCTGCCGATTCGTGCGCCATTGCGTATACGTAACCCTGAAGCTGGAACAGAATTTCAAATGTTCGTTTGTGTCTCGTACAATGCGTGCTTTTGTTGACTTTGGCGACAAGCATTGCACTAATAGCATTTTGTTGTGCTTGTAGTAACTGGTAGTTGTTGTTGTTGTTGTTTTTTTTTTTACAAGTTTTATAATAGCGTTTGTGCATACGTATTTGTGTGTTTATTGTTGTTTTATGAGATTTAGTCGACGGCGCTATTTGTAGCCATTACGCTGATTTATGCGACTGACTTTTCTAGCTAGAATGCATTTTTTGTGTAAGCCCATACGTACACACATATAGACATACATGCAGTAGTACAAGGGAACATCCGTATTTGGTATACTTTGTGGACAGTTCCATATTAAGAACATACAAACGCACGCACATTCATTTGGTTTATATGCACTACCATATGCCCACATACACTCTTACAACTCATTTGTTTGTATTGAAAATGTAATTTTAGGCTTTGTTTGTGCAAAGTTTTCAATTTTCGTTCACAATGTTTCTCCTTTATTTTGTGGCTTTTCTATGTTAGCCACTAGACAATCCCATCCGCCTCTCTCAAATAGCAATTTATCTAAGCATTCGACGTTGAAATTTAATTGCCAAAAGGCTTTGGTGTGCGATTGTATTCTCTAGGTATGTGTGCTAAAGTGCATACTTATATGTGGATGCTAGTAAGTACTGTGCTTTAAGCATTATGTGTTCGCTTCAAGGATTTAATATAAACTAATATATAAAATGTAATGAATTTACAATGTATATTAAGTGGTTGATGCATGGTGATCGGTAGTTGAGTGCACACTTTTTCATTGCAATCAATTACACCGGGCAAGAACTTATGCAGAAAAGTTCATCTAAATTTTGAATATTTTTAATTCTCAGCTCAAGCGATTTGATATTTTCGAAAAATGGGATGGACACTCAAATAGGAGAAAAACTCTCTCGCAGAGTATTGTATGGTTGAGATTGGCATAGTAAAATTTATCGAGCTTTAATTTTGTGAACATTTCATTGAATTTCATACGGCTGCTCTAACAAAAAACCTTTGTACCAAGAATACGGAGAACCACATAAACAGACTTGTAACATTTGATTAGTAACTAGTAAGAAATTTATTAGACGGCTTTTAAAATTGTTTTTCAAAAAAACTCAATTAATTATTAATTGCTTACGCTTAGAAAAAAACAAAAAAACAAAACAAAAAAACTCAAAAGCAAATAAAAAATTGTCAAAAAAAAAGTAGTTTTGGTTACTTTAGACTATTTTTGATAATTTTGATTTGCGATTCGTTTCAATATTGTTGATGTGTATATTTGTGTGCTTCTACAAAAAATCAAAAATATCCAAAAAATAATAAAAAAAAAACATAATAATCAAAACCACTTTTTTTTTTGACTTTTTTTTTTATTATTATTTTTAATTAATTGGAAAATAATCATTAAAACTTTAAGGTAATTGGTAATAAATCATTAAATGAATTCTGAAGAAAATAATAGATCAAACCGTTAATCATTAAGGTAAATAATCATTCATTAACCAGTCTGCACATAAAATAAAATATGTTTCGCCTTGAAGTATTCAACAAGCTTTAATTATTTTGAATAGAGATCACATTATCCTCGCCTGAAAATATGTAATTTCTGTAAGTTTTTTCAGCGGCGGTGTAAAAGTTTTGCTAGATCGTCAAACTGTTATTTTTATAGGAAGTGTTTGTTTAATGAGTTTTTTTCAACAAACGGGAGTCGAACCTCGGCGGCAGCTATCAATCCTCGGTGTGTATTTGTGCCATGGAAATGCTTCTCATTCAAAATTTATCTGCTGTTGACGTCGGTAGTCTGCATAAAACATGTAGCTCTGGGCAATTTGTAGGAAAAAATTAGAAGCATCACACCACAGGATGGTAGTGAAGCTCAGCCTTAATCTCTTCGAAAGTATATTATATGGCCTACATCTAGGCTTTTTGTTTTACGTATACCCCGAGTTCTATTCATAACAAATCTGTAGTAATAAGCACAAACAGTTTTCAGGAGAGCGTTCTGAAAGTTCAAATCGTTGCAGAAGGTTGCACTGGTCACACCAAATCGCTATCATGACAGCCGGGCAGTACCCGAAGGGCGTTCCGGAGCGTTACGGGTTCATATCCTGCAAAGGACTGTCGCTTTCCACAATACTCCCAAAAACCTTCGAGAAGTGTCTTTGCCGTTACAAACAACAACAATCTGAAATCAGGGGTGTGAGATCAACCTAAAACTATCACACTAAATTATAGTAAATAAGTATATCTTAAATCGTTATTTGATTTCCAAAGTAAAATTAATAGTTTTAGATGATAAATATAGAACAACATAAACAATTTAGTCTTTTTCGCTAATCTGGACTTCAAATTATAATAAACTATCTCAACTTGAGCTATTATACCATTACGCTTCTGCTAGCTTATTTTAATATACGTCATCATTCCAAAACCAAAACAATTTTTTTTTAAACCAAAATTTATTTTGAATATTACTAAAAAACAAATTTAAATTTTATTCAATTATCGAAGCTGCTTTTCTCAATCAGTCTTGAGTTAGGTTGCTTGGCTCTCGTTTATAGAATTTTAATTTTGTTTAACGAATCCTTGAAAATGTGTGTGGTTCTAGAACTTACTAACTTTTGCTTGCCCGCTTACTACCACAGATTTATGAAATTTTTAAAAATCAAATAGTGCCTAAAAGTATGCAACTTTTAGTGCTCACACCTACATAGAGAAGCAATTTCCGAATGGTTAAAAAGTGAATTCTCCAACAAAATTTCTGCTTTGTTATACAGTTTTTTGCGGCCCGCGACTCCTTTTTTATCCAATTTATTACACATTGGTGGTTTGCAGGGAAATACTGTGTTATTATTTAGTGCGTTAGTGTAGTTTCTGTGACCTCTGCTTGACCTTGGACAGAGTGAGTTTTATCTAAGCTTTTGATAAAATTCAATTCATGAATTTTCTTCATCTATCGTGTTTATGTAAACCTGAAATGGCTTCATCAATTCCCCTATTTATTCTCAAAAGTTGCTCGGCTGAGTATAAATAAGCAACCAATACTTTAATGATATCTTAGTGAAGACAACTAAATTATTCTGACTAAAACTTACCACACACTATCATGTATGAATAATGAACTTATCGCTGTTGCAAATTGCTATACTCAGAAACAATCTTTAGCAGCATAGCAGACAATAGAGAGAGCAAGTCATTATTGAGTCATGTGTGTGTCTTTTTAGGAAGGTTCAAGCATATGATGTGACCGTAATTGATTTACAAACATAATTTTCACGCCACAACACCAAAACCACATACAAAGTGACAAAATGACTGCTAGCACACAACAACAATGTCAAGCGTAACAACATACTTATAAGCAAATAGACATCAACACATGATTATCTAGCATAACCCATTGTCATAATTATCATTCAAGGATGGAGTAAACCATATATAGAAGATGCAGCACCACTATATTAGACAATATTACGACATGCTCATTACGACCGCATTGACCACAACAACCAGCATTATTAATACAAAACACAAATTTACAGATTTTGGTATATATTTACTATACCCATGCATACATTAGAATATCTGCTTTTAGGGATTTTCTCATAATTTGCTGTGTGGTGCAAATACACTTTGAGTGGTAGTAGGATCTGTGGTAACTTAAGTTGAAATATTCATAACCTCATATTTGAGATTTTGGGAACTTGTTTGTGGCACATCATTTAAGCTGTTGGTTTTAAAACAAACAAAAAAAACTATAGAGATGCTTTACTTTGGAAATTTTGTAGCAAAAAGTGGAAGAACATGTCTCTTTAGATCTTAGTATTATAGAAATAATTGCGAAAAAGCAGAAAAATGCACTTTAATGGGTGCATTAAGGTATGCTCTGTTAATTTTTTTTGATGATTTTTTCAAGAAATCGTTCTTAATAGTAGTTGACTTCGCTAAGCAAAAAAAAAACCGATGATCCGGAAAACTAGCTTGAGTTGACATTTAATTTTTAAAAAAAAATTTGAAATTTGAAACAAAAAAAATTAAGTTGTGATTTTTTATTCATAAGTCGCTAAGTTCTTACGAAAAAAAAATGTCCTCAATCCGTTGATTATTCGTCTATCTCGACTGGATTGACAAGCAAAAAGTTCATATTTAATTTTCAAAGCAAACTTCAAATTTGAAAAAAAAGAAAATTATGTTGTGATTTTTTATTCATAAGTCGCTAAGTTTTTACGAAAAAAAAAAGTTTTACTCAACCCGGTGATTATTCATCTTTGTCTACTGTGCTATCAAAAGTTGACATTTAAATGTCAAAGGAAATTTCAAATCTGAAAAAAATGTTGCGATTTTTTATTCGCTAAGTGCATACGAAGACAACACTCCCTCAAGCCATTGAATTTTCACCAAACTCTACTGGACTATCAAGAGAAAAGTTCACATATATGTAATTTTCAAAGCAAAATTTCAAATTTGAAAAAAAAAAAATTTTATTTTGTGATTTTTTATTCATAAGTCGCTAAGTGCATACGAAGACAACACTCCCTCAAGCCATTAAATTTTCATCAAACTCTACTGGACTATCAAGAGAAAAGTTCACATATAATTTTCAAAGCAAAATTTCAAATTTGAAAAAAAAAAAATTTAATTTTGTGATTTTTTATTCATAAGTCGCTAAGTGCATACGAAGACAACACTCCCTCAAGCCATTGAATTTTCATCAAACTCTACTGGACTATCAAGAGAAAAGTTCACATATAATTTTCAAAGCAAAATTTCAAATTTGAAAAAAAAAAAATTAAATTTTGTGATTTTTTATTCATAAGTCGCTAAGTGCATACGAAGACAACACTCCCTCAAGCCATTGAATTTTCATCCAACTCTACTGAACTATCAAGAGAAAAGTTCACATATAATTTTCAAAGCAAAATTTCAAATTTGAAAAAAAAAAAATTAAATTTTGTGATTTTTTATTCATAAGTCGCTAAATGTTTACGAAAACTACTCTCCCTCAATCTTTTGATTATTCATCTATCTCGACTAGACTGAGAAGCGCAAAGTTCACATTTAATTTCCAAAGGAAAGTGAAAGTGTCATATTAGTCTTATTGCAACTTTCTTAGCTATGTTTATTTTAAAAACGATTAATTGAGAATTTTATCTTTGCCTTTATGTGATGAAAACTCTTTCGTTATAGCGTTATTTGCGCAAGAAGTGTATTTAATTTTGAAACATTTGTTTTCGTAGTTAATACGAACTTATACATACTTTTATTTTACAATAAAAGTTGTTATTGCTTTCTTTACCTTAATTGGGTCTAGGAACAGCTCTTCCAGCGCCTTCTAGCCATAATTGCAGTTCTACAGCCATTGCTAGCCCAGTGGCTTTCAAACTTTTCGATTGCAGTGCATTTCAAACTTGTGCTACTTACAGTGTTCACAAATAACCTTATTCGATTTCATTTTTAATTATTTCTAATTTTTTAAATTTTGTTTCATTTCATATTTAATTTGAATATGGCAACGTCATGTGTATTTTAAACTTGCAATGTGAAGAACGAGTGAAGTGATCTGGTATGAATGGAAGAGTAGCTGACATTCTAATGGAGAAAAAAGGGTTTCGCTTGTCCTGCGCCAAGTATCAGTCTACTGAGGTATATCTTTTCACAATATTTAAAATAACAAGAAAGGACTTCCTTGAGATTGGTAAAGAGATACAGATCATTAACCACAAATTCCAGGACTATAAAGTTGCATTTAAAGCTTTTAAGTACTTAAACGCGTCTTCAGTCAGAAAAGTGAAACACACTTTCAAAAATTGCAAATATACAGATGGTACACTGGTCGCAAATCCCCTATCTCCTGGTACTCCATTTCGATTTCAGTAGCTAATGTAGGTAACGAGCTGATTTTTTTTCAATTCGCCATGCACACAACCAAGAACTTCCGGATGTTTTGAATCTAACGCGCAAGGTGCACAAGTACACGCTCAAACCATTATGAGATCTGGGACAACCTTAGCGATGACGTAATCGACCACGTTTGCTCCGATTTCTAGTATTAATTATCGAAACTTGGAACCAAAAGCAATCAATTCGAATTATGTAGAGTCTTCCTTAGTTGTTCAAACCACTCAGCAATCCGTGTGCCCTATTCCAAGTGACGTAATGTCTATCCGACCACTTCTAGTTATACCTCCTAAAAAGTTAGTCTCCGTGTCTCGTTTTGTGAAGTATATTTTAGTAGAAAATTTAAACTTTTAAATATGACCTAAGCCTGATGAGTAAAGTATTAGAATATTTTTCTCTGATCAAGGAAGGGTCATCCCGTCCTTCAAAATAGATGTATTATGAAAGTTTTAAGAATCTTTTGCATAAGTGTTTCTGACGAGATGGAGCTTTGGTTCACGAATTTCAGTTCAGACCTAGAAAAGTCTTGAAATAGGATAAACTTAACCCACTTGATTTATTTAATTATAATTATTAACAACAAATAAGTCAGTTGCAGTGCACCGACCGATTCTTCCTGTTGTATTGTTGTTGTTGTTAACAGTGCTTCACCCTGCCCAATGGGCTGGATCAGTCTAAATTGTCATCAGGCTTTTCTAACGGAAGTTCGAGGAAACGCGCAGTTTCCACAGGGTTGGACCAGAGTAATATAGGTGTTAGAAGAGTAGGTTAGACTGAACAGGAGAAGAGATGTTTGGTAGCATGAGGGGACATACCACATGCAGGGCATGTGTTTGGTATGTTTGGGTTCAGTCTGGATAAGGAAGAGTTTAACCTATTACAATATCCAGAGCAAAGTTGTGCTAGCATGACTCAACTCTCCCTCGGAAGTACACGCTCCTCTTCAGCCAATTCAGGTGGCTGAGTACTGATAACGGGATTCACAGGTCGAGATCTGAGGGATCTATCTACCGACTCAGTATGGAAGTCATTTAGAGCCCGCCTATGGTTCCGCAGATCAAACGGCAACGAGATATGGTGCCGGATCTCATCGTACTGCTTAGGAAGATGTCTTCTTATGTCTCTGGAGGGCGGGGCTACATCCAATAGATGCCGATTTGGATGACTGGGTTTATGACAGTTCAGTGCTATTGAACAATGAGCAATTTTGCCTCTTGATGGAGGTGAGACTCAGATGACATAAACAGACATCCCGTAGCAGTTCTGATGGCGGTGTTTTGGCAGACTTGCAATTTCCTCCAATTGGTGTCACCAAGGTTGGGCGACTATATGGGGGCAGCGTAGTCAATAATCGGTCGACCAATAGCCTTATATGTAGCAAGCAATGTTTCTTTGTCTTTGTCCAAGTACTGCCGGCCAGTGACTTAAGGATCTTATTGCGGCTCTCTACCTTTGAAGCTATTGCGTGACCAGCGCAGGTCAGGCCGTTGTCAAACGTCACACTCAAGATTTTCGGTTGGTTGACAGTAGGTAAAGGTACTCCGTCTACGTGGACATTTAACTCTTTTAACTTTAACACCGAGTCTTTCTCGTGCTGTCTAACTACGCTCATATCCACTGAACGGTCCGATATATCCGATTAAAGTTATTACTTATAAAAGCTTATGTGTGAGTGCCACAGATGTTTAAATATCAAAAAATCGCATTCTAAAAGTAAATCGCCCGCTAATAGCAAAATCAATAAAAACGAATGACCAAGTAGTTCTAAACACATGCCAGCTGGCATTAGTGGAATATAAAAAAAGTATCATCTTCAAGTGCTAATACATAGAAATGTAGATATATGAGGTGTGTTCAAAACGTATCGCGAATTTTGAATTTTCGCTGGTTACGTATATTCGAATTTCGAATTTTTTGTGGCGTTATGTTGGTACTCATGTCTCTCACTTATGCCGACAAGCTCGGCCATTTTGAATGTTCAGTTATTTGTTGACAGCAGCTTTGCTTGCACGTGTTTTGGATCGTCTTCGATTTTTACCTATTCAAAAAAATGGATCAAAGAACCTGTATCAAATTTTGTGTGAAAAACGAAATTAAGTGCGCGGATGCATTCCGAATGTTGACTGTGGCATACGGAGAAGCTACCTTGGACCGAAGCAACGTTTATCGGTGGTACAAAATGTTCTCAGAAGGCCGAGAAGATGTGCAAAGAAGAACAAAAATTGGCTTTTGCACCACGATAACGCCTTTGCTCACGCATCGTTGCTTGTGCGCGACTTTTTGGCCAAAAACGACACACTAATGATGCCGCAGCCACCGTATTCCCCAGATCTGGCCCCCTGTGACTTTTTCTTGTTCCCTGAACTGAAGAGGCCCATGAAAGGACGACGTTACGCTTCTCTTGACGAGATAAAGACGGCATCGAAGGAGGAGCTGAACAAGATACAAAAAAATGATTTTTTGAAGTGCTTCGAAGATTGGAAAAACCGTTGGCACAAGTGTATAATATCTTATGGGGATTACTTTGAAGGGGACAAAATAGATATTCATGAATAAATAAATAATTTTTGAAAAAACACAAAATTCGCGATACTTTTTGAACACACCTCGCATGTATATGAAAGTGCATAGTAAAACGGCTGAATAATGTATATACTTATATTCAGTTATAATTTGTATTCCTTAGGCAGCATTAATTTATTCCACTGGCGTCTTGAAAGTGTTTCCTTATCTCATATTTATCACTGGCATTTACTGCGTATTATGATGGTAATGAGCAACAACAAAGAGGCGGCGGAACTGGTGGAGATAAATGTATGTACAAATGAGCCGCATGACTTCAAGCATGTGTGATATTTTATCATATTTGTATAAATGTTATTCAAAATGTACTAACGAGGGTGCTGCTGAAAGTTATGCACGTGTGAGTCCAAGCTAGCTTACAATTGAATAAATAGATAGCAATCTATTCATACAGATATAATATTACGCATGCGTCTAGAAGTATGTAGGTATTCACTTAGTTCAGTAGGAATATTTATTGTAGGTAAATGAAACTCTCGTGTTTTAAGGCATGTTATATAATCTTTTGTGTTTAATGGCACCATCGCCTAAATGTATGATATATATTTTGGTGAGCCACTAAAATATATTCATTTGAGTAAGCGGTTTCACTTCTATTATGCGCGTTTAACCCTGCCACACTTTTCGGTTAAAAATGTAAATGTATATAACACCTATTGGCCTTAAGTTAAAGATTCGTTTACTATTTATGTTATATCACGTATTTAGTGACATTTGTTTGAATGCGGTTTTGCGCTACTATTAAAATAGGAGTAGAGGATTTGAGTAGTTCCTTTTCTGTGACATGCGGAGTTATCATATTTTTTGCTACAGGTAAGATAAGAGTCATAGTCATAGGTTCTTATGGGGCTCTGCTAAAGAAGAAGCAGTTTTAAAAATGTCTTATTAGGAAAGTTCCCAGCGCTGTGCTAACTTTACCTGATTTCATTTAATTTCGGAATTGAATACGGGCACAGAACGCCGAGATTTGTTTAAAGATTGGTATAGAAACAGAGATCGATATAGAGGAAATGAAAGCACAGACTTACCGATACAGGTGAATATGAAGATATACATAGCTATAGATGCATAAAGAGACGAAAATATAAATAAATATAATATAAACGAGTTCAAGATACAGATAGAGATTTAGGAACCTAGAAAAGAAAAGAGACATAGATATATATGGAGATGTATGTACGTAAGAATTAATGTAGAGGACGGATGTGAGAAGTATTTAGAAAGATAAGCCTAGCTTTCGGTAGATATAAAGTAGGCATAGAGTTACGGAGCTATACAGATAAAGATATCAATGCTCACCGACAAAGGAAAAAATTTAGGAATCGGGGCATAGATTGAGAGAAATATGGATTATGATTCGAAAACGTACAGATTTGTTCCATTCAAGGGATATGAAAGTGTACATAATATTTTTTCAAAGCAATCAATCACAACAAGCTTCGAGTTTCATAAAAACCTCTCCATTAACAGTTATATTATTGCTCAATGTTTGAAACCGTTTGAATTTAAAACCCTATTCTCATACACATATCAATGAAACACATACCTCACTCGAACTGTTTTTTGTTTTTTTTTTTTTGAAGCAACCCATCAGCCATTTTACGATAACATACAACAACGCAGGTCGTTTGGAAAATTAAATTGCGACCATATTTATGCGTTTCGTTAACTTTTTGCTTTACTTATTCCGTACTCTACAAAGAGTAAACTTTTTTTTTTGTGAGTAAGCGATCGATATTTATTTGTTATTGGTTTACAAGTGATTAAACAATTTAATAATCTGTATACTTGGTATGTGGAGGGTTAAAGAGCAAAAATTTTTTTTAAATAAAGTTTTGTTTTGTTTGACTTTCAGATCACAGGATTTTTAGCAACGTCAGTTATGCTTTTGGTTATTACTCGTATTAATTTTTTTTCTACAGCTGTTTGTCATTGGTACTTTCAGAATTTGCCATTAAATTATTTCCATGTGAAAGGTGAAATTGATTCGTTGTTGCTCTTGGTGTTACGGTTGTTATATGTGTTTTTTTTTACTTTCACTTTTGTTTTTGGTTGTCTTTCTTCTCTTCATCATTGTTGTATTTGTTATTATGTTTATGCTTCATATAAGTTACAAAGCACTCAGACATTAATTTGTGCATACTTTACTTTACAATATTTTTAAAATATTTTTATTTTTAGAAATTAAATTATATATTATTTGAACTTTTCATTGTCATACAACATCTATACATATATTATATTGAATAAAATTTTAGAACTTATCAGCACTCCATAAGTCAAAAATTAAAATACCATTCAAAGGTATAAATAAACAAGTTTTAGAGCATACAAAAATCCATCAAGGGCAGTGATCAATGCCGCCAGATGGCGGTGCATGCTCAATGTTACGGTAAAAATAAAATAGGGCGATCTGTTAGCTTAATGGTTAATTTCTCGAATGAAGAAATCTAACAGCTTCCAAAATGGATTCATGAGAAAAGCTATGGCGATTGTCTCTAAGGTTTGCCTTTTCTATTCTAATAAAAACGTTTAATAATTAAGTAAAAAATAATTAACTATTATGGCATAACAATTTACGCAGGTCTATTTTAAAAACCTTTCAGTTCGTATTATAAAACCAACTGACTGTTTGCAATAAAAACACTTCTGTTATGAGTTGTAAGGGGTAAAATAACTAAAAAAAAGTAAACTTATGGCGATCTACATTAGGTATATCATCATAAACCTCCTGAGAGATTTTTGCTCCGAGTTTCCCTTCCAATTTGTGGTGCTCCGTTTTGAATTTCTTCCTACAAGTTTTAGGCATCTACAGATTTTTGCCGAATTCGAACGGCATCTAGAAAGGAGATAAATTTTGGCTGAGAAGCCTTCCATAGCAGAAAGACACTCGGAGAGTTTGCCAAACCACTGCCGAGGGGCGACCCCGTTTTAAAAACTTTTTCAAACCACTTTTGATGTTACCTGTCCAGGACTCGAACCTTGGACCTTCAGTGTGGTAGGCCGGAAACATTACCGCCACACCACGTCGGCCGCCATTAATTTATTTGTATATAAGTGGCTTCCCTGCCAACAACTGTTAAGCACATTTCCGATTTCGCCTATTTTAAATAGCGCTCGGAGATGACTGCCAAGGAGCCTGCGTACCAAATTTCATTAACATATCCTAAAATTTACTCAAGTTATCGTGTTCACAGACGGACGGACGAACGAACATGGCTTAATCAATTTCTTCTTTCCTCCTGAACTTTTTGATATGTATAAGGCAATACCTATCTCGATCCGTTTATGCCGTTACATACCACCGTTACGCGACTAAAGTTAATATACCTTATACTACTAGACTATAATAAAGATAAGACGAAAAAATGGTCAAACTCCACCAAATACAAATATTTATCTTTAGGCAGTTGTTAAGATTGGTTAAGCTATGAATGCCAAATACAAATATTTATCTTTGAGCTGTTGTTAAGATTGGTTAAGCTATGAATGCCAGTAGCTATGCATGTGACTGATAGTACCTTCATCAACGGCGAACGCAATCAATCAAACAGTCAAAAGTGTAAGCCTTTTCAAACACGAATGCTTGAAGGTACAGTTGTATTCACAATAATAGTAGTGGAATTAAATTGGATATCGTGCGGCCAAATAAGAAGAAGTTGTGTTTTAATTAATTTTAATATAAAACAAAGCAAATTCTGTAACAGAATCCACATAAAACAAAATTTCTAAGTGTACTCAAAGTTTAGAAAAGTTAATTCTCTCTCTATGGCGCGATATACAACAGGTATATCATCATAAACCTCCTAAGAGATTTTTGCGCCAAGCTTCTCTTCCAATTTGTGGTGTGCCGATTTGAATTTTCCCTACAAATTGGTGGGACCTACAGTTTTTTGCCGACTCCGAACGGCATCTACAAGGAGACGAATTTTTGCTGAGAAGCCTGTCATGGCAGAAATACACTCGGAGAGTTTGCCAAACCACTGCCGAGGGGCGACCCCGTTTTGAAAAACTTTTTTCAAATCACTTTTGATGTTACCTGTACCAGGGCTCGAACCATGGACCTTCGGTGTGGTAGGCCGGCAACACTACCTTCACACCACGGCGGCCGCCATAAAGTTAATTAAACTATAAAAAAAGACCAGAATTTCTAGAAAAGTTTTGAGCATACAGTTTTGTAGACCGTTAAATTTTAGTATACCATTACTTAAAATAGAACTCACTACAAAATTGCCCTGAGTTTAAGCGACATAAGCTCTAGTCATTTTTTTCGTTTATTTCATTTGCATTGCATGCAATTCGCAATCAGCTTATGAAATATTCCAAAGATATAGTTTATGCTTTGCAATCCCAAATCGGGGATTTTTCACAACGAAAATGAGGAAGCCAATCCCGCGCAATTCCTCAGAGCCAATAGTGCAATAGTAACAGGTGCCCCGCACCCCCCGTTCGATAAAAACAAAGAACTTAAATAAAAAATCCTAATAATTTAAAATAAACCATTGCTCTAAGGTTGCCCCCTATGCACCCCCGTTCTACTTTCTGAACAAATAATAAAATAATATACAAGCATTAACTTAAAAAAAAATACTCGACCCTTAGACACCCTGAATTTTCATAATTATTTATGTCAAGGGTGTTGAGTATTTCCTTCCATACAAAACTGAATTTTGTTCATTCGTTGCTTGGAAGAAATCACTCAACACACTCGACGAAAAAAATTCTAAAAAATTCAGGAAAATTTTTGACCAATTTCCAACTTGCACAATGTTATACAAGGTGGCGCAAAAGTAAGCTTCCGATGTTCAGCATATCGGTTGTGGCACGTGCAGTGTGTGCTGTTGCACCGTCTTGTTGGAACCACATGTTTTCCAATCCCAATTCATCAAGTTTCGGGAAAAAGAACTCGTTGATCATTGCTCTGTAGCGCTCACCATTCACAGTAACCGTTTGGCCCCGACCGATTATTGGTCAAATAAATAGTCAGCAATATTCCGCGTTCTGGAGCAGTGTAGCGTAACATTGTTTATTAACGTGTATTTCGCATGTGTTTACTACACAAATGTCAAAACAGAACTGACTTTAGGGGCTAATCGCAAAATTTATAGCATTTTCTGATAGGAGGATTACTTTTGCGCAGTAACCGTTTTTCACCGACCGATTATTGGTCAAATAAATAGTCAGCAATATTCCGCGTTCTGGAGCAGTGTAGCGTAACATTGTTTATTAGCGTGTATTTCGCATGTGTTTACTACATAAATGTCAAAACAGAACTGATTTTAGGGGCCAATCGCAAAATTTATAGCATTTTCTGATAGGAGGATTACTTTTGCGCCACCCTGTACTAAAATTCATTGTGCTGTAACCTGCATACTCCAAAATTTTCTAGAAAATGTGCCAAAAAATGTGCAGATTTTTAAGTACATTTTTTTTTTTTAATTTCATTAACTTTCTTGAAATTTGTGTAAATTTTACATATCTGTTTATGTGGTTTCTGTTATGGAATTCGATATCTTTGCAATGAAAACTATTAAAATCACGGCTTCTACAGCACGATATCCATTTTAATTTCACTACTATTATATTGAACACAGCTGTACATATATCTGTATATAAAAAAATTTACCAAAATATATAAAACAACGCATATAACAACAGATTAGCTAAACATCGCTCAAATTAATCTTTTTTGCCGATTTATATAATTTTATTTTATCCTTTTTTGGCGCCTAATATTTGGCATGTTGCATGTAACACGCAAAGCCAAATAGTTCGACAGCTAAACAAAAATTTACTTTCCGCTTCACAGCTAGTGGATTAAAAAGGTATTGTGCAAATACAAAACAAAGAGAAATAAGTTAAGGCAATTTCAGTGTTTGCAAATTAAAATTTCAAACTTTTTTAAATAAGCGCGATATTTTAAAAACTGTTGGGAGATTAGCGCTTGTAATTTATATGTGAGTAGGCTGTGATATCAAGCGCGGGTTGTTTTAGAGATACGGTCGATTATATTAAACGTTGAGTTAAAGGTATAGTAGAGATTTGGAATGGTTTGTTCTTTTTGACATTTTCGAGATCTTTAGAAAGTCATAGATCTCTAAAAAATATTCGCTATAAAGTTTCTATAAGAGCTCCCTCGGTCAAAGTCTTTGTACAAACATACGCCTTAAAGTATGCAACATCTTTCTTTGTTCTTATTAAATCGCATTTTCTTGGCTAGTGGCGGTTTTATATATTAAATAATTTTGATTTGATATCCTAGTTACTTCCCCACCTTATTTTTTCTTGACTTATTATTCTGCGTTTTTTAACAGTGACTTAGTTTATTGTTAATTTATTCTTAGTTTATTATAGTTATTTGGTTTATATGAGGATTTAAATTTTGCAAATATGAACGTGGTATAATACGTATCGTATTTTAAAATGTATTCTGTAAACTTGCAAGTTTTAACTTGTACATCTAACCTTCGAAATAATTGATAGCCAACACATTTAAGTTGTAAATTATTTAAAAACTCAATAGTGGGATTAAATAAACATATTTCACTGCCAGCAAACGGTATCTATCTATTTATTTGCACTTTTTCTTTGTTTTAACAGATAAATTGATTTCGTAATTTGTGCGGCAATCATTGCGCAATTTATTTCGTTAGCGGAAAAATAGAATTTAACAACCGAAAAGCACATACAGTATGTAAAGCTGAGCATGCTTTTAGGCGCATATTTGATTAATTTAATTATAGCTTGATCAATTGCTTTTCGAGAATTAACACATAACTAAACACATATTCACACTCATAATCGAACACATATTTAGTGGATTTATATGTATACAGTTAGCAGTGAAATTGTTTATGATTTCATTTAACTGTAAGGAAAATATGTTATCGTTACGTTTTCATTGGTTCCGAACTGGACCAAAATTCTACATATTGATTATACAGAATGTTTTTTTTACAGGTTTGTTTTTCGAATAGAGATAAAACTAGCATTTTGTAGTCAAATCTGGCAACTCTAATGTCATTTATGTTCAGTTTGGTTTGCCATTTCATCATGAACAGGTTGACAAAAGAACAACGCTTGCAAATCGTGCAAATTTATTTCGAAAATAATGGTTCAGTTCGCGAAGTTTACCGTGAGCTCCGTCCATTTTATGGTCGACATAATCGTCCATCAGAGCAATTAATTCGGTTAACCATGGATCGTTTTCGCACTACGTTTACTCTATGTGATAATACGCATCCGCAGAGACGTCGAACAGTGCGCACCGAAGAAACAATTGCCGCTGTAGAGCAAAGTGTTGAAGAGGACCCGAATGAATCGATTCGCCACCGTGCACAGCAATTGGAGCTTTGTCCATCAACTTTATGGAAGATTTTGCGCAAAGATCTTGGCTTGCGACCTTACAAGATCCAGCTTGTGCAAGAATTAAAGCCGCGAGACCATGCAATGCGTCGTGATTTTGGTGTATGGGCCGAAAATGAGATTGATTTCGATGCTGATTTTCATCGCAAAATTTTGTTCAGTGATGAGGCTCATTTTTGGTTGAATGGCTACGTCAACAAGCAAAATTGCCGCATTTAGAGTGAAGAGAATCCACATGAGACCCTTGAAACGCCATTACATCCACAAAAACTGACTGTTTGGTGTGCTCTATGGGCTGGTGGAGTCATTGGGCCATACTTCTTCCGCAATAATGCTGGAGAGGCAGCTACCGTTAATGGAGACCGGTATAGAGCCATGATAACCGGCTATTTTGTTCCCGAATTGGATGGCATGAATGTGGATGAGTTGTGGTTCCAACAAGACGGCGCTACATGCCACACAGCGCACGTCACAATCGATTTATTGAAGGAAACATTCGATGAGCGCATAATTTCGCGGAATGGACCTGTCAATTGGCCACCAAGGTCGTGTGATTTGACACCATTGGATTATTTTCTTTGGGGATATGTGAAGTCGCTCGTCTACACCAACAAACCAGAAACGTTAGGGGAATTGGAAGCCAACATTCGTGGCGTTATTGCCGACATACGGCCCCATATGCTCAAAAAAGTGGTTGAAAATTGGACCTGTAGAATTGGCTTTATTCGAGCCAGCCGCGGCGGCCACATGCCCGAAATCATATTTAAGCATTAATGGCATAAAATTATCCTTCCAATAAAGCCAAATTGATGGACCTTAAAACGATTTTCTTGTGTTTTATTTCAATTCGAAGTTCTATACCCCTAAAAAAACACCCTTTAGCTTAATATCACCGCGTATTGCGATAGTTTTCAACTAGGACATAAATATGCACAAGGAAACTAATGTGTGTAGAATTTTACTCAATATCGAATTTAAAAGAGTTCAAAATCCTTTCCGTAATGAAAAAAAGTATAAAAATTCTATGTCAAATATTGAATTTTGAATTGCAGAAATGTCTGCTGAAAAAGTCTAGCAGCTTCCGAAATTTATTGACAGAAAAAACTGGTGCGGTTGTCTCTTAATTCTCCTTTTCCATGCAAATAAAAACTTTTAATAGTTCATAAAAATTATTAAAAAAAAGGACAATAATAAGTTTTATAAAACTTAATTAATTTGAGCTCATTTATAGTCTCTATATAAGACAAACTTCTAACAAAAATTATTGGAGGGATCAATATTGAGCAAATAGAATCCGAAACAAGAGTTTTTAGTTTTTTCTGTCTGTCTGTATGTTTGCCCGCGTATCACTCAAAAGTTGCAGAATCGAATTTAACGCGACTTTCACAATTGCAAAACTAGACATCTAACTTAAATTTTAAGATATATCTTATTTCGAAAACTTTACCGGTTTCGAAGCTATCGACCAATATGTGGATTAGGGTGACCCTAATTGTGTTAGTACAATATGGGTATCAAACGAAATGTGTTAATGAGTGCTTCAATAAGCGGTCGGATGGAATTTCATATCTTAACTAGTTTCCGAGATATATTGACTGAAATCGGACTCAATGTGCGGGTTTTTTAGTTAAAAATACAAGCTTTTTTCGTTAAAGGACACTGTAAGAGCTTTATTTTTTCAAATATAACTCAAAATGTCTTGTGATGGTTACCAAACTGCCGGTTTTGAAATAGTGAAAATCGAGTTACTATTACTAGTTCGTATTAGGCAATTTAGATGAAGTTCTAAGCCAGCAGCATATCTCACTAAAAATGCTATCGATCTAGAATGCATCCAGGATAAGGCGCAAAGGAGGATGCGACTAATGCCAGTTCTGATAACTTTGTATGGGTTGAACTGTTTACATTTGTTTAAGCATGCTCTATGGAGATACCAATTGTACCCATTTATACCCGAGCAGAAACGAAGGGACTTATCCACTTCCTAACCAAACGGGTACTTTTAACTCCTATAAGTATGCTGCAAAAACTGAAATTGATTTACACCCCCATGAGTATGCTACATAAATAAAAATTTACATATTTATATTGAATTATAGCCAACTGTAGATTAAAGGGACTAATCTCGCATCGGTCTCTTTAGAGATAAGTAACACGTTTTTTTGAAAGGTAGCTTATGAGTTCGCTGCATGGGTTATTCAACCTTGTGGTTGTTTTAGTGGTTGTCACGGCAAAGCGTACAAATTCAGGAAAAATGATTGAATGGTGTTAGTGAAAGCTTAGTTGCTTAGCAGGTATTACGTTTGCGTGTGTTTTTGGCGTTTAAGTCACGTTTGGTTAAAATCCAATTAAGAAATTGTTCAGTATTAAATTATGGATGACTTAATACAAAATAATATTTTATTTTGAATCAATTGTATTTAGTACTGAAATTTTAACACCTAAAAATATTCAAGAGATATTATTTTATGACATTGATTGCCATGCCTACTACTTATTACAGTGTCAAACGGATCGTCATCTTCGTGGCGTGCTGTTATGCTTCCTTGTATATAACTGCCGTCAGTTTGAAGCACCACGCAACTTCAAGTTATGCTGTAATTGATTCTATCAACACAGTGGTAGGCTACCTTTCCCTCCACTGCCTCAAGTTGGAGGCAATAGAAAAAATTTCTGAACCGTAACATTTCCTTTCAATTTGCTTGACATCTTCAGATGGATTTCAATTAAGAACAAAATTTATTAAGGCGCTTCCTTAGAATATTGAGGAGCTTATTGCGTAGATAAACTTTCGGCGGTTGTTCTCCATTCAGGTATCAGGCAGCACACCTCCTGCACAATTTTACAGAGAATTAGATGTGTTTATCATTTTCATTTTTTTAGCAGAAGTCACAACCTTGACATTCTCTCGCTATTACTTTGTACTCTTTTAAATTTTCCTTAATTAATATTTTTAACTCCTTTTATTCCTCTCATTCTAGATATACGAGTAAATCGCGCTTAATTATTCAACTGGTAAGTTGTTCATCTTTATTAAATTTAAATTGTAGCTGGATATTGAAACGCTTAAAGCAATCTGGTAGCAATGGCTTGATTATCTTCATGCCAAATTGATTGATTACGGGCACAAGCGAAATGCGTGTTTGTGATTAATTGCTCGATTGAGTCAATTAAGCTGCTATAAGCTTTAGGCCAACGGCTGTGTTTGCCGAATGTGACCAGTCCACAATAACTACAATTGCGAGCAATTTGTATGAGCAACTTTTTTGCTGTTTGGATACTTAGCATTGACAGCTAAGCTTATTGGTGTAAGAAAGCCAATCAGATTTTCTTATGGCGAGAAAAACGAAAGAATTTAAAAAGGGGGGGTTGACAGTAGATGTGATAACCGAACAATTTATGCGGGATCTTTGTGTTCTGTAGAACAGTCCGATGTATTAATATTTTCTTGAAAAACTATATTCAGTTTCAGGAGGAGAATTGATAAGCTCAGCTGCAGCTAAACTTAGTTTATACTTGGTGGGTGCGTTAATTTAAATAATTTATTTTTTGAAGAGCAAGCTAAAAAGCTACCCATACATCCTACGCACCTCATCGTACCCAAAATGGTGATTTAGATCCCACAAATCAATTGCAATACTTCCTCAATTTACAACGAAACGAATATAAAATACGTATGGTCACAAAGCAACTTCTTTCATTTGCGCCTAAAATTATGTTCTATAAAATATATACGATATATAGAAGCTGTGCAAAAAATCGTGCGACTGATCTCTGAAGAGAGTGATCCACACTCAATACCATTCGTCTACAGTGGGCTTTAATTGATCCCAACTATTTCGTTATAGGCATTTAATTTATGTAGCCTATTTATAGGTGTTGAAAGTAGACTTATCCGACCGTACACGTAGGAGAAGGTTCAGGCCTAAAAGGGAATGATTAATCTCTTCATAGCACATGCTGAAACAAAAGGGATCACTTCAACACATATAAGTATATCAAAGTTGGCCTGAATAGTATCCTTCATAATGGCAGTTTTAGCAGGCTGATTAATGTGTGATTGGCTTTTTTGTTAGGGGTTCATAAACTAAGATCGAAAAATGCTCTGTCAAATATTTTGTATTAGATAGCACTCAGATTTCATAATTTTTCTTTGTGGTCACTGAATAAACTTCCCTGCAAAAAATCGTGGGAGTAAAGAGAGTGATCCGGGATCAACACCTTTCATCTACAGTGGGCTACAATTGATCCCAACTATTCCGTTGTAGGCACAGTTGAGATAAGTCGATTTTAATTTCTGTAGCCTACTTTTATGTGTTGAAAATCAGTACCCTTTTGGGCATGAAAGGGACCAATTAGTCTCTTCATAGGACATGCTCAATCAGAAGAATACACTTCAACTCATGCAAAGATTTTAAAACTGGCATTAGTCGCATGCTCCTTTGAGACTCATCCCGTATTCATCCTAGACTTATCACATTTTTTGCAGGGTTACAGATAGTACATATTTTTAGGCTCACGATAAAATGCCTTGTATCTCTCACTATTATTTTCTATTTCGCGATAGGTGGCGCGCTTAGCTCCAAATATATTTTGGAGAACAAATTGCAGCAGCCTAAGTGCTGCGGTGGTAGTGTTGCTGGCGTACCACACCGAAGGTCCAAGATTTGATCCCTGGAATAGGTAACACCAAAAGTGGTTGGCAAACTCTTCGAGTGTATTTCTGCTGTGGAAGGCTTCTCAGAAATAATTCATCTGCTTTGCAGATGCCGTTCGGATTCGAAAAAAATATAGATCCCGCCAATTTGTAGGAAAAAGTAGAAGCAGCACACCAAAAATTTGTAGAGAAGCTAGGCCTTAATCTCCTAATTTTTTATATGGCTTGAACGTACCGTCAGCGTCAGTAACACTCACCTTTACCTTAGGGGAGTATTTCTTCCGTTAGTACTGCAACTAGTAAAAGTGGCATGCTTTTAGGCGCGGTTGAGCATACAGCTGCAAAATTTACATCACAGTGGCTCAAAGTGTTCTTTTGCTCTCCATTATATTAAAATCACAAACATTTAAATTTATTAGCTGCTCCTTAGAACTCTGATTGCGTTTATTACCTTTTCGTTCACGCGGTAATTTTCAAATGTACGTGTGTAAACCAATTTATGAAAACAAATGATAAACATTAAAATTTGTTTTCTGCTTGCACAGATATAATTGCAAATTTCGGTGTATTTGCGGTTTGTTTATTACTAACAAAACAATAAACATTTAAATGCCACAAAATCATAAATATTTGCCAGTTTTTTGACTAGTGTTACAATATGACTTGTCAACGCCTAAAGCTCTGTAATATGTTGAGAAGTTAGCTTTGAGTTGAAGTATTATGTATTACATACCTTTTGGCGGACATGTTAGTTAGGCTAGCACACCGTTAGGCGCACATTATATAATTTTTTTGGAATATCCTGCAACGAAGACAGCTGTTAGATATAAAGGTGTTGGATGTACTCAGTTTTAATAAAACTGCTTTTACTTATATTTTCTGGCTCGTTAAAAACACTTTTTTGTAGATCATTATCGTTTTATATTAGTCATTTCGATGGCAGATTAAACATTTTATTCTGCTTGTCTAAAAATTTTTTTAATTGAAATCAACAAAAAAAATGCAAGCAGAAAAAGTTATAAGCGTTCACAATTTTAGGAGCTACATATCTCACAAGTGACAAGTTGACTTTTGATATTCAAATGAAATTTAAAAATTAAAATAAAAGAATCAATTTGTTTTTTTCATTCATAAGTAGCTAAGTGGGTGTGTAACAAAAATAAATACAAAAATTAAGCTCAAAGAAGTTTTAAACAAAATTTATATTATATAATACTGGCATTTTTTTCTAAAAATATCGATCACAAGCTGGCCAACTTCAAGGCCCCCTAAATACGTAAGCATAAAATAAATTGAAATAAGCTCTTTTAAAAAATTGTTGCTGCATAAGTCATTCATAATTCTGTATTCATTGCAAACGTAATAAAAATTCATACGAAATAAGCTGCCATTAATAAATTTCCAATTACTCTTTCCAAAGCTTTACAAATATTTGTCATTTAGTTTTGCAGCCAGGCATTTACACAACATGCCAACAATAAATTCCAATCTATTTGATAATAAAATTTCATTAGCTATTTGACAATGCCTTAAATGTGAATTAGTTAAAAAATATTTTACTGCCAACCAACTAAATAGAATAGAGAAAATAAACAATGTGACGAAACTCTAACAACAAATATTGAATAACACGAAATCAAATCCATTTATTTCACTATTTCGGTTGCGATTCAATGATAGTCACGCACGCATTTATGTATGTCACAAGCGCAGAAATGGGTTATTTGTGTTTGAAGTGAAAATTAAATGGATAAAAAAAAAGGCATGCGTTGACATTTGTGTGGCATTAAGTAGAAATAGAATAAGTTAAATTTTAGAAATTTTCAAAGAGGTAGTTTTAAAGATATAATACTAGAGATCGGATTTTAATGCTTCAGCGTGCGCCTAAAAATATGTCACTTTTGTAAGTTTGTTTAGTGGCGGTTTTGAAATTTTAACAGGAGGTCGAACGTAATGGTGTTTGGCGAATTTAAGTTGGCAAATACATTTAAGAAATATATATATATTTTAAAAATCGTTTATTAAATTTTATTATCATAGTTGTAACATAAGACAAAACATTTAGTGATTATACACTATTATCAGTTTATTTGATTAATAATTAGTAATAAATTAATTACAGGGCTTTTTTAATAGGTAATGATTGTTTTAATAATTTTTCGGGAAAGGGCAATTGATCACGATTAGAGAAAATACAAAAAAAAAAAATTATTTTATTTAAAAAGATCAAAAATAATCAAAAGTAATCAACACCACCTTTTTTTTTAATATTTTTGATTGTTTTAGATTTTCTTGGATTATTTTTTCAATTTATTGGAAAATAATCATTCAATCATTTAATGAATTCTCTAGAAAATAGTTAACTTAACCGGTAATCATTACCATTAGTAATCATTAAACAGGTCTGGTTTGAATATTATGCCTAATCTTCAAGCGAATCAGAAAAATTCACAAATTAAACTAAACACTGAAGATGGCGCAACACCGAAATCGGTTTGTTACAAAACCAAATTTTACAAGAGATGACGGAAAATCGGTCCAATGTACATCAACTTACAATCCTGTCCGAAAATCAACAAAGTAAAATAAATCAATTAAATAGTACTTATTGAAGACGATTTGCATAATTTATCTAGTAAAATTTAAATTCTACTATGTTCACTAGTTTCAAAAATGAATATGTACACAATCTAGCCCCGCTAGATGATAGTACTTTCTTCCATATAGCGTCTATACAAAACATGAATCCCATCAAATCATTTCTCTGAAGTAAGGAGTACATAAGCTGTTGGTGATCATTTAAAAAGCATTCCTGGCATGGTTTTTACGTGCGAATATTTCGCAAAGAATTTAAATACAATTTTTTATCCATTTCAGCAATTTTTGCTGTGGCAGTCATAAGACAGATATTTTATAAATGTTATTAAAATACATCCGAAAAATGTTATAAGCTCAAAACTGGTCTCAGGTCCAAAAAGATCCACGAGTAAGCTCGCCACTGACTTTACTAATAATTATTCTAGTGCCTAAACTTAGGCGTTTTAGTTTGCTTGTAATCCGAAATCTAGTTATTTTCCAATACCTTGAAAATTTTGCTTGCTAATACTCGTACATCCAAGCTTGGAAAACAAAATGTTGTTAAAAGCTTAACTTTTGATAAACTCGACTTTGGCTATTTTTGCTTGTTGTTTTCCATGCACTAACAATCCATTTTCTGGCATTTGTCCCTATACGTGCTCGATTATTGCATTCAATATGGTTATTGAGTAAATATTTTGAATTTGATTGCTAGTCAAATAATTTGATTTGTGGCATAAAATTAAGTTTGTTGTAAATTAATGAAATGTTTTATATAGTCACAAGCAGATCTTCAGGAAAGCGTTTTTAAAGCTGAAATAAGATATTTGAGATCAACTTGAAATGTAAGTAAATATGTGTAATTATTATTTGCAAAGTAAAGTTCATATTTTTAGTAGACATTTCAGCTTTTTCAAAAATATTGGTTTGAAATTATAATATTCTATTTTAACTTCTACTAGTAATATTTCTAGCTTATTTTCGAACACGTCAGTACTACAAAAGCAACCATTTTTTTGTTTTTGAAATCTAATTTTAGTTCGGATATTACTAAAAAACAAAATAAAATTTTACCCATTTACTGAAGCTGCTTTTTTTCTCAACCAATATCGATCGAGGTTGCTTTAAAAATTCAAGAAAGCCGAAAATTGACATTGAGCGCTTGGTTGTCGGCTTATGTAATCTTCATGTTTGGAGCAAATTCCGTAAAAAATTGTGTGGTTAGAGATCTTAGCAAGAAGAATTAAATGCTTTCACTAACTCAGTTTCGACTTATCTCGACTTAAGCTTTGCCCGCTTGTTGCCACAAATTTATTATTTTATTAATCTAGTATATTTATCTGCCAGCTTAAAGGACAATAACGGTTCTTGTGCACCGGCCATTGACTCTGTGGACACAATGATCTAATCAATTTTCATTCTAATCAAAGTTCATTTTCCTGAAGTCATAAGTCCTCATAAATACAGGAAATCCATCAAACAAACTATTGAAAACAAAAATAAACCACCGTAAAAGTATTTGTAGAAAACTTGATGGTAAACGACCGCATCAAATTTGCTACTTCCAAACAAAAGAAAGTTTTTACTGCTTGAATGCCTAAAAGTCGTCAGCCAATTTTTACACAAACTTTCTGCTAAATTTCTACAATCCCTTCAAGTGGAACAAAAACATTTACACAGTTGCACACTTATAAAAATCTATTATTATCGGAAAATTTTCACACTTCAGGAAAGTAGTTTGTTACCACGGATGTTCGCTTTTCAAGTTTTCAAATAAGTTGCTAGTAATTACACAAAAATAAAAAATAAAAAAGAAATCAAACATTGAAATTGACTCATGAATTGAATTGACAGAAAATTAGCCAGTAGGCTGCCTAAAGAGGCACCTTTGTGGTACGAGGGATCGCCTTCAATAGTTTATTTTTTTTGATATTCAAAACAAAGTTCAAACTTTTAGTATTATTTTCGTTTAAAAAACCAAGCCTCAAGTTTTATTTGTGAATTAAAAAAAGTCAAGTGTCACTCAAAATGAAATTTTTATTTTTGTTTTGGACTAAAAACGCAGATATGATTTTTTTCGACCAAAAATATATACATAAGCCCTTAGTCATAGTCGTTGCTTAACACGCGTTTTAAATAAAATCTTTACTTAACCTAAAAAGACATTTAAAATGTTGGTCAATCATAGTCATATTAAACAAAGATTTAGATAAAATGAAATGTAACAGGTTCCCCTTATGAAAAAAAAAAATTTAATTGGTTGGTGGTATGAAGACATGTTTTATGTTTTGTAAGGTCACCCTGTGTCAACTATTTTATTCACAAACCATAGTATACTGTTGTATGGTAAGGTATATCACAAATGCAACACATACTGTGATCTTAAAATGCTAAAATGACATTTTTGTCATTTTGAAATTAAAACTCCGCCTTAGACAAAAAATGCATTTTAAGTTGACTATGACAGACACGAAATTATGTTTATTTTAGAATCATGTTTAAGTAGATAAAACTCTATTTTAATTTGACTATGACTACGGGCCATACAATTTTACCTTCTTTTTAGTTAAAAATTAATTTTTAACCTTAGTTCAGATTGTGGAAATGAAATTGTTTATTTTGCTATTATTGGCGTTTTAAAAAAAATAGTGCAATTATCTCACTCCAGATATCGTAGAAAATTTTCTACTTTTTCTATGTAAAATTTCTTAAGAATTAAAAAAAAAGCACCTATGTATCTATAAAATTAAGAAAAAAGTATAATGATGTTTTCAATATTCTACTTAAATTTATAAAATATGCCTCATGAAAATATTTTAAATGTGTATATTGTTGTTGTGTATAGAAAAGTTGTGATAAAAAAGTTAAATGATTTCTACGTTTACCCTAAGGTAAAATTTTATTCTCGAATTATGATTTTTTTCTACTAAACATTTTTTTTACTTTAGAAATGATTTATATACCAACAATTCAATTTAATTGGTTTTGTTCTGCCTATAAGTTTGTGATGTATCCGTAACTTTAAATGAGCTCAAGGCCAATAATAATAATTTTTTTAAAATTTTATGAAAATTAATATTAATTTTTCCTCTAATATCAATCAACAAACAAACATAAAAATTCGAGCTTTGCTCCAACAACAATCAATTAATATTATTTTTATTTTTTTAAATTAGTTTTTATTTGATTTTTTATATGTTATTATTGAGCTTCAGCTATTAAATTTTCAAAACATTTCTATTGAGCTCAAGACCTTTTTAAAATTAAAACACAATATTCAACTTATTTTTTTTGTATTTCTAATTTTATTCGTCGTTATTTCGATTTCAATCTGAGATCATCACCAGGAAACAATTGTGTATGTTTCGCCGACTAATTATTATCTTACCTTTATTAAGTTTTTTGTTATGATTAAATAATATTTTTTGCACTTTTTGGAAAAGTGCTAATCTTTACTCGCCCACATAAGCTTTTCTCACTATGCTTGACTATGGCGAGTGTTAGTTTTTTTCGACACTCTCAATTTTTCCTGCACTTCTTTCCCATACCAAGTTCTGAAATTTTCAATAACTGTTTTTATGCGTATTTTATGAAGAAAGCAACATTTTTCCTTCCTCCGTTTGCTACCTGTCCCACCGCACATTTTCTCAATGTTCACCACCAACCTAAGTTATTGCTCTCTAGCATTCACTTAGCAATTTAACGCTTGATTTAATTATCCCCTCAAGCAGAAATATTAAACTTGAATGATGGAAGTTTTCTAAGGATACAAACACCTTTTCAATGAGTGGAAGTATTCGAAGTTATTTTTGTTCCTAAGCATCCAAACTTGTGTTTGTTTTCGTTTCAACGTGCAGTGTTTTATGCGTTTTACTTCAGCTTTAATCTTTCGTAAGTGGGTTGCAAAAGCAAAGAGACTTTCAACAGATTCGCTGTTTGCATTTGGATTCCTCATAAGTAAACGCCGGAATCTCAATAATAGAGGCATCCCGCCGCTTATATAGTACCTAGTACATTTATATTCAATAGTTTACGAACTCTGATTTATGATAATAGAGTTGCTGCAATACAGCTAATTTAGTTCGTTAGATATTGATTTCCCGGTGGAAGACCAGCCCATATTTCGCTGCGTCTCAGAACTTATAACAGACTAAGCTTAATTTTACTAATTATAGCTCCGAAACCAGTTGGGAAATAGAACCTAACCACACTGCTTATGGCAGCACTCATAAGCGCCTTTCGTTTGATACCCATATTATACTATAAGATGTTGGGTTACCCTAATCCATATAGGGGTCGATAACTCCAAAAGCAGTTGAGTTATCGAAATATGGAATATCCTAAAGTTTAAGTTAGACAGCTACTCACAAAACGGTGAAAGTAGCATTCAGTTATATTAAGCAGTTCTTTACTGATGCGCGTGCAAACATACAGACAAACAAACACAAATTCTAAAAACTGTTGCTTGATAATTTATGGGCTAAATAGTGATCCCGCCTATCAATTTTTCGTGAATATCTGAAATGTACAGTTGTAGCGCTATTAGAATTTTATTATATGCAGACATATTTCTCGAGTATTCTTTTTTGCAAATCTGTACTTTTTGCAACTTTGTTACAAAAGATTGCAACTTTTTTAATTTGTTGAATTGAGCTGCTGCGGTTTACTCTATCGTGCCTTAATATCCAAATTTGTTGAAAGTCTTACAGGTTATAATAGATTTTGCTTGACTTCCTTTTCATATCCTTTATTTTCAATTCAACATGCTCGCTGATTTGAAGTAATGATAGCTTTTACTTTGTGATAAGCCAAACCTCGTTTATTCGGAACCAAGCAACTTGGGATACCTTTCCATTTGCATTTGTTCTTTGGAAAAAAAACCTTTTTCTGTTTGTTTGCAAACTTGCTGTCTTTAAGTCCAGAGTTATTTTAATGTTTAATTATTTAAAAGTTGAAAGTATAGATAAGAAGTGGTGAAAAGAGATTGTCCTCATTTGAAAAACAGATTTTAGTTTATTGAATTAAAAAGAAAACTGCAAAGCAGATCATACAACAAAATAGCAGAAACTCTTAACAAGATTTAAAAACTTTTGCCTCATCGAATCACAAGTACTTTGCAGATAATTTCGCTGCCTTATGATGCATGTGTCTCTAGAAGAAAAGACTCGCACAGATCTGCAAGCTGGCGTCATGCTATTATGTTTATCATTATTTAGACCTATGTTTTTATACCTAGTTGTGCTACGCACATAAGGTATATTAACTTTAGTCGCGTAACGGTGGTATGTAACGGCATAAACGGATCGAGATAGATATTGACTTATATCTATCAAAATGTTCGGGAGGAAAAAAGAAATTGGTTAAGCCATGTCCGTCCGTCCGTGCGTCCGTCCGTCTGTGAACACGATAACTTGAGTAAAGTTTGAGATAACTTAATAAAATTTGGTACGCAGGTCAATTGGCACTCATCTCCGAGCGCTATTTAAAATGGGTGAAATCGGATAATAGCTACGCCCACTTTTTATATGTAGAATATTTTCGAAAATACAAAAAAAGTGATTATTCAGTACATAATACACTTATAAGTAAAAAATTTGGTGTATATATTAATGTTAAGCAAGAAAATAACTTCTTCAAGAAATTTTTGAAAATGGGTGCGTCACCGCCCACTTTTGATTAAGTAAAATTTAGATATAATATTAGTCATAAATCAAAAACCGTTCCAGATACGGAGACGAAATTTAGCACACATATTTATATTAATACAACGTATGTTCCGGAAAAAAAATGGGCAAAATCGGTTAAGGTCCACGCCCACTTTTATACGAAATATTTGATTTTGAAAAGGATCATAGATATATTTAAGAGGCAATAACTTTGCGTGCAAAAGCTTTGTATCATTTCTATTTTACTTTCAAAGTGTCGGTAAAGGAAGAAAGTCGAAAAATATAAATTTTTGAAAATGGGCGTGTCCCCGCTTTTCAGCACAAAAGTTCTGCTATTTTCAAAGGCGATTGCTTGTAATTTCAATTAGATGTTTCAATGAAAATTGGGAAGCTTCTTCTCAGTAGTATATGTTATACTCCTGCCAAAAATTAGCGAAATCGTAAAACACACAAGCAAAATATTCTGGGACGTAGTTAATAGCCCACTGCAATAGCGAAGTGGTATATCTTTTTTGATTTTCATACTTTTAATGAACATGAACTGTTTGTAAGTATTAGAAGAAGAAGAGATAGACCCATCAATAAGTAAACTGAAGTAATAAGGACGATCAGCTGAGTCGATTTAGCAATGTCCGTCTCTCCGTCCGTCTGTCTATCTGTCTATTTGAACGCAAATTTTTCAAATATAAAATGTGCATGTATTGGTATTTTCAAAAAATGTGGTTAACAGTTTTTGGTAGGGAAGCCATTTATATACAACTAATTAATGGCGGCCGCCGTGATGTGGCGATAGTGTTTGGCGGCCTAGCTCCCAGGTTCGAGTCCTGGGACAGGTAACATCAAAAGTGGCTTGAAAAAGTTTTTCAAAACGGAGTCGACCCTCGGCAGTGGTTTGCCAAACTCTCCGAGTGCCTGTTTGCTATGGAAGGCTTCTCAGCAAAACTTCATCTCCTTTGTAGATGCCGTTCGAAGTCGGTAAAAATCTGTAGGTCCCGGCAATTTGTAGGAAAAAATCAAATTGGAAGGGAAGCTCGGCGCAAAAATCTCTCAGGAGGTTTATGACGATAAAACTGTTGTATATCGCGCCATACATTTATATTTTTTTTAAAATTAATTTACCCCTAAAAACTCATAACAGAAGTGTTTTTCTTGAAAACAATCAGCTGGCTTTATAATACGAAGTGAAAATATTATAATAGACCTGCGTGCATTGGTATGCCCTAACAGATCACTACTAGGTATATAATGTTAGGTTCCACCCGAACTTACACTTTCTTACTTGTTTTAACTTCACGGTTCCTTTTTTAGTAAGCAGAGGATACTACCTTATCATCAAAAATTAACGACTGCCCTTAAATATGATTGACATTTCCTGCAAATAGCAAATAGCATTAACTTAAATATATCACGAGTCCACACAAACTAAGCTGCTCATTTTTCATTTTTTAAATAGCAAGATATATATAGCTAGCTAGAAAAATTGAACTTTAGGCAGCTTGCTTTCTGTTTTGTCTAACTTAGACAATTTGATTTCCGCTTTTGCAATTTAGCCAAAAATCCTGTTTAATGTCAAATTCGTTTCGGTTTAGTGAAAGCAAACAAGCAATCAGCAGCCGCATACGCTGATGGTCATAATGATGATGCTGATGGTAATGGTATTCACTCATACATCTACGTTGATACAACTTACCACAAAAATCTTGTTCTTCCAACTACAAAAAATATTAAAAGCAAGCAAGGATGCTGTTGACGAGCTTACTTGGGGGGGCGCATACATATTAAAAATTCAGTTCCACGCTCAATCGTCCACTTATAATCGTTAAATCACCGGATGAGTGAATGAATTTAAGAGCGCGCGGTGAAGATAGAAAGTAGAAAAATACGAGCAAAAGGATAGCAATGAATGAGAGGAAGCATAAAGCTAACATTGCAGGTGGAAGAAAATGCAAAAAAAAAAAGAAAAGGCTAGAGAAGAGGCATACAAAAACAATGCTGATGACAACCTCATCACAAGTTAAGCTTTTTTTGCGGGCACACATTTTATGTTTGCTTTTTTTTTTGGAAAGCACAAAATGAACAACATTTTTGGGTACCAAATGCTGACTACACATTATGGAAAACGAAAACCTGTAAATCTGTTTCTATTATAGGATGAAATCCTGTTTTTATGTATGCGCAACAAACAGTTGCAATTTTTGTATTAGTATGTCCAAAAAAAGAAGAGTACAGAGAGGATTAAAACTCATGTATTAATTAAATCAAATATTGAAAGAGGGTTTGGCAGCATGTTCTGACATAGAGCATCCATTTCATATTAAAGGTAAGTTTTCTTAATTTTTTAAGTGAAATTATGGTACGGTTTACCATAGACAGTCATGTCATCCTGTTTTTGTTATTAAGATTGCTTCGCCCTGCCTAATGGGCACGATCACACTGAGAATCGTCATCAAGCTCTTCTAACGCAAGTCCAAGGAAACGCTCTGTTTCAGCAGGGTTGGACCAGAGAGATATTGGTGTTAGAAAAGTAGGTTCAATTGAACAGGAAAAGAGATGTTTAACATTATGTGGGGACATATCACATGCAGGTCAAGTATTTAGTATGGTGGGGTTCAACTTACTTACATATTACAATATCCAGAACGAATTACGCTAGTATTACTTTAGTCTCCCTCGGAAGAAACTGCTCTTCTTCATCTATTTCAGGTGGTTGGACATCAATTATGAGGTTCACAGACCGAGATTTAAAGGAACTGTCTACCTACTCAGTGTGGAGGTCATTTAAAGGCCGCCTATGGTTACGCAGATCGAACGGCAAAGTAATATGGTACCGAATCTCATTATAGTACTTACGGAGATGTTTCCTTATGTCTCTAGGAGGCGAAGCTTCATCCAATAAATGACGGTTTGGATGATTAGGTTTGTGGCAGTTTAGTAAAAACTGTCATCCTGGGCGCAGCATAATCAATAATCGATTGGCCAATAGCCTGTTGCGGCTATGTACTTTTGAAGTTATTGCGGTGGCATGACCATCGAAGGTGAGGCCTTGTCAAATATCACTACCAAGATTTTGGGATGGTTGACAGTAGGTAGAGGTACTCCAACTACCTGGACGTTTAACTCCTACCCGCACCTGCTCATTCCACGTCGTAAAAAGAGTCGCCAGCGATTTAGTCGGATACAAGGTCTGATGTCGCTCGGTGAAGAAGCTGAAAAGGTTTCGGAGGTAACAGTTAATCCTAGTACAGAAGTTGAAGTAGTTAGCGGCCCACCTTTTTAAGCCGGAAAAGAGGGGTGTCTCTTCCAGGTCTTTTAGCAGTATGGCGCAATTGACCGTGTCGAACGCTCGTCTCTTGTTAGCAGGTGGATGCCGACTCCGCTGAAGTTGTTGACTGTTCTTCAAATTTCTGCGTAGAGATCTTTAACTCGTTGATCTTCGGGATTGAGGAGTCTCACTTGGTCACGTTCTCTTTCCAGAGTCGCTGCTTCCGCAGGGAAATTTGACCGAATTTCCGGAATTATTCCAGTGGGAATGAAGCCAACGGAGGCTGAATCAATAATCTTCCGAAACTCTCGTTCACCTTGGCGCTTAAACACGGTCAATGCAAAAAGCATAATTTATAATATTAATAATTGTAATTACTGCAGTACGCTCTCAAATATTATATTTAGGTGTTGCTACTGAGAAAGTTTTTGCTTGGGTGCCACCCATTTGCAATTTTTTTTTTGTTTTAAATTGAATAAGATATGCCAGAATGGATATCAAACAAAAGTTCGTACTTTAAAAAATATTTCTCTGTTGGTTTACCATCAGATGTTGCCAGCTAATCCTTTTTTTGGGTATTCACTATTATTTCGAAAACGACATGACCGATACAGGTTTATATGTTTGTAGATAATTTGTTACATTTTAAGTTAAATAAATAAATAAGGTGTTGCCACCTAAGATGTTTTTTTAGGGTTGCCAAATGCGTAAAATATATATTTTTAGTTGAAATGAAATAAGTAAAAGTGGCTGTCGTGGTATTTAACAAAAATATTTGTAGAAGGGTTTACCACCTAGGTCTGCCACTTAGTCATATTATATTTACTAGAGTTCGCCCAGTGGTTGAAATTCAACCAATAAACTTTATTTTATTTTATTTTTTTGCTGTAGGTATGTTTTATCCGCCTTTTTTTCTTCCTTTCTATGTCGTTTCTTTCCTCTAACATAATTTTATTTTCCTTGATTTCTTTTTTTACTCTCTTATTTTATTTTTTACTTTCCTCAAACTTCTTTTCCTTTCCCTTCCCTTCCTTTCGTTTTCTTACCTTTCCTTTAATTCCCTTTCCCTTCCCTTCCTTTCATTTCCTTACCATTCCTTTCTTTCCTTTAATTTTCCTTCCTTTCCTATCCTTTCCATTCCCTTCCCTTTCCTTCCTTTCCTTTTCCTTTTCCTTTTCTTTCCTTTCTTTCCTTTAATTTTCCTTCCTTTCAATTCTTTTCCTTTCCTCTATTTTCCTTTAATTTTCTTCGGTGTTTAATACTCTTTATGAGTAATCATTTATTTTATTTTTGTAAACCCTGTTTGTAGGTATCAGCAGTGAATTTTACATATTTGCTCATATTTTACATTGCTTGTTTAATGTATCCAACAAAGCAACTTTTCGTGCTCTCAGGAGAGCAGCTGACACTGGGCATCGTAGCCAGTGATCAATACAATAACACCAACTAAAGCAAAAATGCATGACACCTTTACTCACACAACAGACGCTCTGTAGTGCGAATACTTGTTTTTCATTGGTCCACTACCAACTCTTCGCACTCACAGTGAGAGCCGACCACACGAATAACACAAAAACATGCATGGCAAGTCTACTCACACTACTACGGCTCTTAATTTTTTCCTACAAAGCAACTCCTCGGCCATGCTCACGATTCAGCATAGTACACAAAAAGCAAGTACACACACACAGCGTGTCTATAGTGTGAATAAGTAAATGTGTGGTGGTGTAACTTTTATGTTAAATTTTTTATATTAAAATGATTTTTTAAATTCTTTTTATTTACGAATAAAAGTACACCTCAAAATTTTCTATCTATACATATATAATTTGTATACCTTAGAATTATAGTTTAGCAGAAAACGGTTCTACATTGCATTCATCTTGTCTATTTATATATAAGATTTGTATCCATATCCGCTTTATCTCGAAAGTGACTTGAATACTTTGAATGGACTTTTCGCTATACATAAATATTACATTTTCCTAATGAGCCTGTTTTTACAAGATTGGTTAAAATACAGAAATTACTAGAATGTATTTACTGAATCCAGAATAAACTCAATTATACGGCAACCTCGAAATTCCCGAGGACAGTTAGGTCGCTCAGGTATTAAGAATAATACTAATTTTTTTCGAGATACTCGCCCAGAGAAGATTTCACTCGAACTTCTCTTTCAATCTGTGGAGTGCTATTTGTTTTCTAAATATTTTCGAACCTGACGCCTTCGATATAGTATTCCAGCGGTAAATAAAACACGGCAGTAGGTAAAGGGGTAGACAAAAAAGCTCAAGGGTTTTAGCTATTTACCTCTAGTATTTTATTCCAAGATAAATTCATTCCCATTGAGGTTATAAGCTTTATATGACTACAGCTTTAAGAAGGGAATGGAATGTTTTGTATTTACTTTATTGATTGATTTGGGGTTTTTCGCGCTGATAAGGTGTTGTTTGCTTAGCAAAAATTAAATTTAAATATATTCAACAACAATGCAAACAAATAAGCGCTAGCAAAGTCATATTCAGAGAGCCATACAATGAACAACAAATCATGCGGCAAACGAAGAGCAATGCAAATAACCAGTTTTCATATATTTTTTTAGCCAACCTCTTTCGCTTTCCTTGCATCGAAAACATACACCTCCTCCTTCTCAACTTTTCCGTATGCAGTGCGCCATGAAAAAGTGCTTAAGAAAACTCGTTAAAATTTTAACGCAACCAAGAGAAAACGGAAATGATGACAACTCGTCAAACGACTTTGACGGTTATTTGGTATCGGAACTGATTCAGCAGGTGGGATGCTTTCCCAAAAAAAAAAAAAAATGGCATTGCTCCAGATAAAGGATGAAGAGGAACCAACGAACAATGGAAAAGGTAAACTAAAGCATATTTTTATTTAAAAAGCTTTACAACGCCGATAGCGTGCTACCAACTGTCACCACTCAAGTACTTTAAACAGAAGCCAAGTTATAAAGGTGGAGACTTTGCAAATGTGTGTGTGTGTGTATGTGTGTGAGCAATTGAAAACAACTCAATTCATTCATTCATCCGTGCATCCAAACGCTTATCTTTGAGCAATTGTAGTGGGAAAACAAGCAGATGGTGATGAAATATGTTTACGAGTAAGTACAGTTGTGTTCAAAGGAATAGCAGTGAAATTAAAGTGTGCATCGCTCGGAGAAATAAGAAGAAGCTGTGATTTGAATAATTACCATTTAAAAATTAAGCGAATTCCATAACAGAAACAACATGAAAAGAAATTTCAAAGTTTACACAAAGTGCAGGAAAGTTAATTAAACTTGAAAAAAAGGGCCATCAAAAGCTACAAATGCCCAGAAACATAATTTCAAGAAAGGTTTTGAGTAAACAGTTTTCTAAACCGATCCATTTCAGTAGAGCAGTGCGCAAGTTAGAACCGTTCAAAAATTCCCCTGAATTTTAAGAATTTTTTTCGTCGAGGGTGTTGGGTATTTTCTTCCATATAAAATTAAATTTTGTTCATGGGTTTTTTTTTTATATTAAAAAAATTTTCTGAACGTTTTTGTAAACTTTGAAATTTCTTTTTTTTTTCTGGTTTCTGTTATGGAATGCGCTATATTTTAAATGAAAATTAATAAAATCACAGCATCTTCTTATTACGTCTATCGATATACATTTTAATTTCACTACTATTATATTGAACACAACTGTATGAATGTATGTATGTGTGCTGCAGTGAAAAAAGTGTTGTGCAAGAAAAAAGGCATGGAAATAAATTTCGGGGAAGCAAACACATTCATGATGCACTCTCGTCCTTTCAATATTACGTATCCTTCAACAGAAAAAGGCAGTGTATTTTTTCTCCGTGATTCATTATGCCGTTACTCAATACATTGTTTAGCCGCCGGAGCTGTAAAAATTCGGCGACATTGTATTGGTTTCCTTTAAATTAAGAAATATTGTTGACAACGTAGTTCAGATTTCGAAATGAAAAAGAAAGCACAGCAAAAGGTGGACGACACAATTGGGTATAAATTACTGAAAGAAACCTTTGTAAATTAAAACATAAAATTAAGCTACAAAAACTATTTTGATTATTGAATTAAAATTCTAGTGTAGTACTGCAACGGTCTCCTGTGGGACAGAGCGCAATAAGATGGGACGGAAATCCAGAGAAGAGTACGCCACACGGCAGAGTTCAATCTGCACTACTCTCATTTGTGGTCTTAAATAAACCTTTGCTGAATTTTGCAGAAATAGGCTGCGGTCTTGTTGTGAAGGTTCAGCTGGATACTTTGACTAGATGGGCAAAGTCTTTTGGACTGGCTGCGAACTATGACAAGCAGGACCTGTGCTTTTCACGAAAATGTAGAATATTTCTTCCTTCAGACTGCTCTCGATTGAGGGCGTTGGCCTTAAAATCGCAGAATTATACTTGAAAGTAAGCTCTATGTGAAAAATATTGCAAGGAAAGTTCCGTCGGATTGTGCTGCTGCAGCATGGTAGTCAACAAAAGATGGAGCCTCTCGCCAAGAGTCATACACTGCTTTTATGAGATGCTGGGTAGATTGATAATCTTGTTTGAGTTGATTGTCTGGTGAAATGCAATGGACAGGACTGCTACGTATAATTGGGCTTCTTAACACTACACTCACCTTATATTTGAATCCTAATATGGCTCCGTAGCATGGTCTTCTAGCTCGTGAGCTGCCAGTGCGCGAGCGTTTTTGACGGCTTGACTTTTAACGCTGGTCGAACAGATTGGTGATTGCCACACTGTCTACTTTCAATAACGTTGTTCCGCTTGAGGAGAAACTCATTTGGGGGCAGTGCTTGAAGGAAAGATGGAAGTTGGCGAGGAAACTCATGTGAGAATTTTTCTGCCAGCAACTTGATGTAAGCCACAAGAAATCAATGATGAAGCGGATAGGATGCTAACCTAAGGAATTCAATATTTACACTAACAGCAAAGCTGCTACTAAAGCTTTGTGCTCAACGGTGATGTGGTGGAGAATGCTCTGAGTGCCGGTATGTAGGGAACTCGGAGCTCCCCTGACCAGCTGTTAACAGATCTAGAACTGAAAGCCGGGGAGTGAGTTTAGCGAGTGTAAGGCCAACTTAATATCTCGCTGCGTCTCAGAACTTATTATAGACTGAGTCCAATTCTAATCATTTTATATTTAAAACAAGTTGAAATAAGGTACTTAGTCCCATCGCTTATTGCAGCACTCTTTAGCAACTGTCGTTTGATACCCATATTGTACTTAAGCATTTTGGGCGACCCTGGTCTACATTTTGGTCGATAACTCCGACACCGGTGGAGATATCAAATTAAGAGTTATCTTTAATTTTAAGTTAGACGTTTAGTAATAAAATGGTAAAGAATGCATTCTATCGTATTCAGCACTTTTTAAGTGATACGCGATCAAACATGTAGATAGATAGTCAAAAATTCTAGAGAACTGCTATCTATGATTTTATTGGCTCAATAATGACCCGTCCTACCAATTTCCTTGAATATTTTCAATGTGCAGACATAGCTATTTACTAGGTCTTAACAAACTCGTATTATCTTTTGTCAAAACAGAACTTTTCACCTGCGGTAAACGCAATCAGCCTTAATTCTGTTGCATGGTCTTATGATCTATCCCGCCGTACACTTCAATATTTACTTTTAAGAAGTCATATGTATTTATTTTTATTTGCCTTTTTGTCAGTGCTACAATCAATGACACGTACAATCAATTTACTCAATTAACTGAGCATTAAACATGCACCGTATATCTTTATATAATCATAAATTAACATTCAATTCATGAAGGAAAATGAACAGAAAATTCAGATGTCGTCAATTCGTTGAGTGGAATGGTGGACGTTAAATATGCGCTTACGCTGTTTAATGAAATCTTTTATTAACTGGACATTAGTACATATTTCAAAAATAAATGTATGTGTGTGTGTGTATAAGAGTGTGTAAGTAGATGCCGACTGCCTCAATGAATGACGGCAAAGCTGACCTATTTCTGCAAGCTAAAGAAAATGAAAGTAACTTGTTTAATACCGTGCTGACAATAACACCAACAAAAGGTTAAATCAGCAATTTTACGTAAAAATGTATATACCAGTGAAAAAACAAATTTTTTTTATTACAACAAAAATAATAAACTTAATAAATACTGAGTAAATAGACAGCTGCTAAATATATTTCGCTTATCCAATTTTACTATATCCAGTGGCTCAAAAAGCGAATTTCGAAACTTTCCATCATTATTAGCTTTCGACAAATCCCAATCGAAATAGTGATTTCACTTGATTGACGATTTTACTTTCACTCACAAATACTCCCACACCTGCCATAAAAATAAACGGTGAAATATCCTTTGCTTTGGGCTTATTCAGCTCTTTATTCGCAAATTGTGGTTCGTTTCTATTTGACCTGTAAAATAAAATAAGCAAGTTAAGCTGATAGAAATAGAGCAACTAAAAATAAAAGACGTAGCTCAAGAGTAGCAAATTTATGTACTCAATCTTGAAAGCCACAAATTGAAGGTTAATCTGTAGCATAACGCCGGTACAAAAAAAATGCTGTCAAATACAATTTGTTTGATGACTACCTACTGTGGGATTCATTGCATAACCTTCCACCTTAAACTAATCGTTTGAAACTTATAAATCTCCCATCCTTGGCAAGGCGTAGGGAAATGCTTTCTGTAATATTTATATCTAAACTCTTAAATGGATCAATTTCTAGCCCATTTCTTCTGAACGAAGTTAACTTTAATATTCCCTACCGAGCTTCAAGACATTTCCAACCAATTCTTCTGAAGCAATGTAGAACAAACTTTCAATTACACGAGCTGTTCCAGTGTTTATGCGAAGATTTTCACTCTCATTCAGACCATTTTGATATTTCGGACTCGCTTTTTGCAATAAAAAAATCTATTCTGTTCTCTCTTAACAAATTACTTATATTTTAATGTATGTATGTATCGTTCTCAGCTGATCCACTTTTTTCTGTAGCTGTGCAGTTTGAGATCTCGACGCTTAACAAACCTCCGCCTTTCAAACACTCGGCAAATCTAATCCGCGCGTTATGCGGATGCGCCACTCGTGTCGGTTGGGCGGGATGGTGGGTAATCCGTTGGGTTTATTATTATTATTATTATTATTATTATTATTGAGCCATCAGAAGCCAAATCAGCCATTTTTATAATTTTTGTCTATCTGTCTGTATGTTTGCTCGCGTATCACTCAGAAACTACTAAATGGAATTGAATGGACTTTTTACCGTTATGTTACAATTCATTTAACTTAAAATTTAAGATATCATATGTTCCCATATTTTGACCAGTTTCAGAGATATCGACCAATAGGTGGACCATGGTGACCCAAAATGTGTTTAGTACAATATGGATATCAAACGAAAGGTGATAATAAGTGCTTCAATAAGCGATGTAATAAAGTTCCATATCTTATCTGATATGTGTGGTAGATATAATGATTAAAATCGGACTCGGTCTATCATAAGTTCTGAGACGCAGCGAAGCGGGGACGGGTTTACTAGTTTTGCATAAAAAAATATATATTTTTCTTACAAACAAATTTTTTAAATCAGTGTGTCCATGCATATGCAAAAATTTAAAAAAATTAAAGTAAATTAAAAAAAAACGGGGCGAGAATTTTCAAATTTGAGGCAATAATTTAAAAAAAAATTCTAAGATAAGGTGTTCTAAAAATAAATCTGAGCTAGGGAGTTTTTGAAAAAAATGCTGAGCTTACCTAAAGAACTTAACTCGCTAAAAAATATAAGAAATAAATATTTTTATTTATTTAAAGCTGTTAATACCATCTCACACATGGAGAAATATGTGGATTTCAATCCTGGATTTAGTAGACTTGATAAACTCTTTTACAATAACTGTATCGAGCGCTACGAATCTGACATAACGTCAAAATCCAAAGTTTACTTCATTTTAGTGAGTCTGAATCGTCCTACCCTGACTTTTGTATGCTCATTGATATAAAGTCACTTGTTGGTAGAAAGTCTGTTCAATCCCTTATATTCATTTATGGTAGCGGTACCTTGAATTCTACGATCTTCTTGGATTCATAAACTTTATTGTAACAAGCAGAATGTTAATGTCTAGGCTATTATTCCATCTAAATATTACCAAATGTAATTAGTGTAATTTTGATCGTTTAAATAGGGGTTTTACTGAATTCCGTAGTACCTGTAGTAGTCTCGACTCCATTTTGTGAAACCTTCGTCCCTGTTTTTTCTATGATTTTGACTTATTATTTTATTATTCTTTATATTAGAGCTTTAGTTTTAGTGTTAAGTTAATATGATAATCTAGTCTGTATGAACTTTATTACCATAGACCCAAATAAATGAAATGAAATGAAAATGAAATGAAATTTATCCATCGACATTTTTGTTATGTGCGGCAAAGGTGCACACAAGAAGTGAAAGTGATGGATTGTTTCCTCAATTGAATGCCGCATTATTTTATCTAGATCACGTGCCTCACTCGATGTCGCCCATAGCTCAAAACGTTACCTTTTTAGCACTTCAATTCTTCCTTTAAAGCTTTTGTATATATTTAGATCCATTTCGTATTAACCCTAGTTTTCCAAGTTCAGCTTTAGAGCCTTCAACTTATCATACACCGCTCAGCACAGCATATCCTTGAACATACATTTCCCAAAAGTAAGAAAATTCTTTCTCAAATCACTATCTATGAGTTGTATTAGAATGCTGTGCAAAATTTATTTCATACCACATTCCAAACAAGTTTGATATACCCTAAAATTAACCCAGACCAGTTTGAAACCAAAATTCTCCCCTTGCGACCTATAAATTGCAAAAGTTTAATGAGCATAAAATATCACCATTCTAAATATACCGTAAATAACCATTAGACTGGTTCAAACAAATTTTTTAACTTTATTCTTTTTTTTCAAATTTCTTCTATATTATTTTTGTGAATATAGAAAAAAATAATTTAAAAGATTCAGATCAAAATACTAATTTTCAAAAGAACTAATCTAAACTGCCAATGATAGACCACAAAAATCATCATGAGCATGCTATATTCCGCCAGAATGCGCTGCTTGCTAGGGTTAAACGAATTTTATCAGGAGTTTAGCTGATAGAAAAGCAACATAATTCAATTGAATTCTCTTCGTCTAATGGTTAGCAGAGCGGCCCAAAATTTTTCTAATGAAAAAGTCTGACAGCTGCCAAAAGGGATCTATAAGAAAAGCTAAATTAAAAGCTTTTATACAAATTTTTATTCTTGGCCTTGGGCTCATTTAAAGCCATGTATACCAATTATTATATTATATTATACCATTATTAAAAATGATATCAATGTAGTAATTAAAAATATAGGTTTGGTACTGTCTATTAACCATACAAAATACTCGAAATATCGATCACCAAAAAGTTTTCAAGCAAAACAAATTTCCATGACAGTTGAGCAAATAAAAGGCCACTAGAGCACCATTTAAAAGGCAGTAAAATTAGGCCAACCAAATAAGAAAAACTAAAAACGAAAAGGTTAAGCAGACATATTGACACACGAAATATGAACATGTGATTGATGGTGATTAGTGAAAAGCAAATTTGGAATTTCTAGATTTTCCACTTTAACACATAAGCTCCCACAGGCACAAAAGGATGTACGAAACAACTTTAAACTTTTTCGTCTGACCTACCACAACAACAATTGTAAACTTTTCATTTTGACCTACCAACAACTCTGTTTCTATGTTTCTATGTACAATATATGCTTGCTATACTGGTGAAGTTTTCCTCAAATAAATTTTGGGAAACTTTTGCTTCCTTTTAGAAGTGTAGCTTGATACTCACTCACATTTTTTTGCTTTCGGTTTCGTTTTTTTGCACTCTTTTAATAGTTCATGGTAATAATTAAAGCTAAACCCTACTTAATGCTAACAAGACGATTTGGAGAGCAGTTCGTTGCGCAAAATGAGAGATACTGTATTTAATCACATCGTTTTTTGCATTACTCAATATCACCTTTCGTTTGATACCCATGTTGTACTAAACTACTACTATTACTTTTGGGTCGACTTGGTCAACATATCGGATTAAATGATTCCTTAGATTTGAAGGGTAAATGTCTAGTAATGCGACGGTAAAAGTTCCATTCAATTCCATTTTGTAGTTTTTGAGTGATGAGCGACCAAACATACAGACAAAAATTCGATAACCTGTTGATTTGGCTTACATAATAATGTAATAACAATTTATAACAACATTTATAAGCTTTGTCGCAAAAAACATGTGTTAAAATATAATAAAAACTATAAATTTTATTTAAATTTTTTTCACAGATTTTTCAGAACTTTTTTGCATTCTTACGAAATTATTTAACAAGAAATCATAATTTTCAATAGCTTATTGTTCATTCGAACTGCTACTCAGCTTGAAAGGGATTGGGCAGGAAGAGCGTTGTGGAAAGAAAAGTTAGTTTTAAAAAATATTCATGATGATGTTTAGTATAGTTAGGTAAGGGGTTAATCTGTTACCGTATCTAGGGAAAAGTTGAGGCAGAGTGATTCGAGTCTCTGTGTGTAGAGATTGAGGGAAGAATTAACCTACACCTTACCGTTGTCCATAACAGCCTGACAGGTAAAACCGGTGTGTTGTATATTGCTCGATATCATAGCAATGCTTACCGAGATATTATGGGCGTAATTTACTTGCAAACAGTCCTCCTACATCTTTAACATTGAGCCCATTGAGAATAACTTTCCTATTGCCTAGATTCTCACCACCAACAATTTTTTCTCGTTTCTCCTCCAATGCTGCAAAGAAATGACCTGCCAGGCGCTGTGGAGTTGGGACTACTTTTACATCCAAGGTTTAAGATCGGCTGACATGCGCTAGCATAATTCCATCGACGTTGATGCTATGAGATCCTTTTGACCAATTGTAGAATGCAAGCTTTCGTCGAGTGCTGACGGAGCAATGCCCGATGAAGGTGCGTGCGGTACAAAAGAACATCCTTGAAAATATAGTCCAAGTCATTTCATGCAGACCTGCCCAGCTTTTTCTTGGACAAGGCGTGTATACTTCGGTCGAGACGTACTCGCGTGTCGGGAGGAGCTTTACCAGATCAAAGTGAACCTTATCAGGAACTATATCATTGCTAGCGGCTTGTGAAATAACTTGAAAACAGTTCCTCGTTAGTCAATGTGGTATCGGACAGTAAAGTTGTTCTGAGGCAACCGCCATCGTACCTAATCTAATCTGGTGCTGTGTTATTCATTACTTGGCTCATCTACATTTTCCAAATCGAATAGGGTTTGATACCTCTATGCTTTTGGTAGTTTTTATATTAGTAGATTTTTAGTTGGTTGTTGGAAATATAATATGATGACTCCAGAGCTTTAAGACGCACTTTTCTTACAGCATTTTCCTCAGATATTAGCTCTTTTCGGAGCCTAAAATAAGAAAAAAATCATGCTACGCTTTCCACACTAAAAGGAGTCATAAAAAAGAATCCAAAATCACTCCGAATCCGATGAAATTCGAGTGCTTCGTGGGTCATTTTAAATGCACTTAGGAGTCTTTTTGAACTCATATCTAAGCTGTTTATTGATGCTCTCCTGAAGCTTGTTTTTGGGGGCTTTTTTAACTCCCTTTAAGCAAAATTTTTTTATATTCCATTTTGATGGCGTTTGGATACTTTTCGAAGTCACATTGGACTCCTTTGTGAAGCTTTATATAAATTTTAAATATGACTTACTAATCAAAGGAAAGTACCTTTTTAATGGTCAACTTTGAGAATATAATGCTATAAATTTTTAATTGAAACAAATTTTATGTAAAAATTTTTCTAAAAGTAAATACATCTAGGAGTATGAGTTTTAGAACAAAAATTTAACAATTCCAACTTTCGACTATTGATAAACATACAGAAAATATTAGGTACAATAAAAAAACCTTAGAAAAAAAACTCTCATAAAATTGAGCCCTTCGGTTCATCCGCTGAACAATATTCATTTCTTCTTAAAGGTTTTATTTTTGAATTATCTGAAAATACTTACATTTTTATATTAGTGAATAGACCTTAATATTATTAATCCATAATCTTAGCATTTAATTGTGGCTACTCATTAATCCATCTCGATTTCCATAATAATTTATATTTTCGCATTGACGTTATGGCATTTGAAGTGTTGAAGATGACACGTTAAAAAGTTATATCGCAATAGTCTCTTTGCAACTGGGTACTGAGAAAGAGGGAGCCACTGATTGTCTTGAAACATGAAATTTGCTTCATAACTTTTTTTTAAGTTTTAGCAAATTATTTACGTGGGCACGTCTCTAAGTCCGTCCAATTTTCAAAAGTCTGTTGATGATACAGTTTTCTCCTACTCCGTTGCATACTTTGAGGCTATCAGTTTGTATGTTTATGTTACATATTGTTTGTATTTACATTGGCTTATGTTGGTGTTATTGAAACCCACTTGAAGATAATAATAGGACAACAAAAAAGAGCATAGACATAAGCAAACAAAAAAAACTGTAAAAGGCAAGTAGCTATAATACGTGCATTAGACTGGGTAAAAATCCTTTTTTTTAATTATATTGAAATTTTTTTCCTGAATAACGAAAATAAGAAAAGAGATACTTTTAATATGTGCGTTTTTGCAAAACCTTCAAGGCAAAACACTAAAACGTACCAACATTTTGAGTTGATTTGAAAAAAAAAAAAAGTATATATATAAATAAGTTTGATAGGGAATATAATTTGCTACAAAAATATATGCATGTTTTCAACAAAAATGTGATCAGTCCTAACAAATCTAAACCACCAGTGTTGGATCTCTAAAAATTTATATTTAGATTCGAAACTTGTAGGTATTATCGTTAATTTGGAAAAATGATAGCATCCTAATTTTTTGAGTCACAGTCTAACGTACACACATTGATGGATTCAGCTGTATGTGCTTCAACATACCCATGGCTTAGGTTTCCCATGTTGTCAACAATATTAATAATTTTCTTTTTACAAGAGCTAAGCTACTTGAGTAGAACAAAGTATAGACCTAAACACACACAAGTGTTGGTAAAAGAATTTATTTTCTTATATGTGCATTAAAAAAATTGTATCTATCTACATTTCTCTATGCATTTGAGTCCTTACAATTTTTGTATCGTTTATATTCAAGCACTTTTCACTTGCTTACATAATATTTGCACAGAAATTTAGCTTATGTAGCGACTATTTTTTTGCCCTGCTCTAACCACTACCAAGCCACACACTCTACACTACTTTGCTGTACAAAAGTAGTTTGCATATTTTTTAGGCTCATCAGCTTATACCACAAAATATCTGTTAGCTTTTCGGTTTTTAGTACGAACGATTATAACAAAGTTATAAAATCTCTAAAAATCTCTTCGCATGGCAAGGCATAGCCAATGAATAGGTAACTGACCGTGCTCGTTTTTATGTTGCTCATTTGCCTAGGTGGCCTTCTTCTCAGCCTCAGTGCTCTTGTGATTTTATAAATGACTTACTTCATTGATAATAATGGGCCTTTGTGTACTTATAAACTAGATACATATATTTACTTAGATGTATGTACACTTCTATGGGAGTATTTTATGGCTCAATAACTTCACTTTATAAAATTATCTCATTTCTGCGTAAAGCTCTATTTATATAGAAAAATGGCTCAAATTATGCACTATAATATTTTAAAGTATTAAGTAGATTATCTTAACGCGGATATAGCAAATATAAAATAGTAAGTAGAAATTTCTAAAACCCAAACAACACAAAAATATTACTTGTTTTTATTTATGTGATGATGAGCTTAATTATTCGTAAAATGTTTATTTTATTTTATTTCATTTAATTTTATTTCATCTTATTTTATTTTATTTTATTTTATTTTATTTTATTCTATTTTATTTTATTTTATTTTATTTTATTTTATTTTATTTTATTTTATTTTATTTTATTTTATTTTATTTTGTTTTATTTTATTTTATTTTATTTTATTTTATTTTATTTTATTTTGTTTTATTTTATTTTATTTTATTTTATTTTATTTTATTTTATTCTATTTTATTTTATGGTTTTTTATTTTATTTATTTTATTTTATTTTATTTTATTTCATTTTATTTTATTTTATTTTATTTTATTTTATTTTATTTTATTTTATTTTATTTTATTTTATTTATTTTATTTTACTTTAATTTATTTTATTTTATTTTATTTTATTTTATTTTATTTTATTTTATTTTATTTTATTTTATTTTATTTTATTTTATGGTTTTTTATTTTATTTTATTTATTTTATTTTATTTTATTATATTTTATTTTATTTTATTTTATTTTATTTTATTTCATTTTATTTTATCCTATTATGCGTGCCAAAATTTCTCTAATGAAGAAGCCTAGCAGCTTCCTAAATGGATCTATAAGAAAAGCTATGGCGGTTGTCTCTAAACATTTTCCTACTCTAATCAATTAAACCACTTTTAATAATTAATTAAAAATGATTATTAAAAAAACAAAAACAATAATAATTTTCATAAAAATTCAAAAAGTGAAAAATTATTATTCTTGGCCTTGAGCTCGTTTCATGAATACTTGAAAAACTACAATATTAAAAAAACAATTTTATTTTATTTTATGTTATGTGATTATATTTTGTTTTATCTTATTTTAGTTTATTTTATTTTATTTTATTCTACTTTAGTTTATTAAATTTTTATATTTTATTTCAGTTTATTTTATTTTATTTTAGTCTTTTTTAATAAATTTTTTTTTTCTATTTTTTTTGAATTTTATTTTATTTTAAACAAACAAGAAACATGAAAACCTTCTACATTTATTAATCAACTAGGACAGTTTGATGGACATATATAAAATTTGCATATTTTTTGCGCACCTACTTTTCTTCCTCATATCTTTTGAAACGGAAGTTAAAACCAGGTAACACTGTAAAGTACTTGAAGGCATATGCATATATTCAAGTACCCTAGAGTTTTAGAGATTTTAACCCTCTTTCTCTCTGGAAAATTTGCCTCAATAAACTTTTCAGGCCTTCATTGCCATGCTACTAAAACTTAAAACACTTCAGATTGTAGACAATGCAGCTTATCAGATCGGCCTTTGCCGCTCAACTTGAAAAAATTTATACATACATTTTCATTACGAAACTTTAGCGAAGAAAAGAATTCAAATTTTTTTACCCAACTTTAGAGTTGTTATCATAAACTTGAAAGCAAATTACAAAACTTGAAGCATTTCCTAAGAGCGCGTGGCAGACTCTTCAAGAATACAAATTTCTTTACGTATGTGTGTGTGCCTGAATATTTATTTGCTTATAGCTGTCTTACCAATGAAGCGCCTAGCAAACCGCAACTTATGCAAATATTAAATGGAATGTTACAAGCTGCCAACCCAATGGCTAGTTGCCACAGCAGACACTTGGCAACATTTAATAATTAGTTTCTGTCTGTGGTATAGCGTGAAGGGAGTAGAAGTCCATGATAGTGCTGCTGAAGCTTACATACAAAAGTTTGAAGGATCCCGCCATGCGATCTTTAGCTAACAATGTGTAAAGCATTTACTTTGATTTCGGTTATTGTTTCAGTGTTTCAGATGAATTCAGCGGATATTTCGCCTAAAAGCAGGCAATGCTTGCGAGAAAGACAAAATAGGTTGAATGTTGCACTATGGGTAGTTTGATGGAAATTTGCCTCAAAGTCGAACAATTTGGCAATTTTAAGTAAGAATTTAAAAGCTGCTTAAGTGTCAAAAGCTGTTATTGAAATTTCATAAATTTAAAAAATACTTAAAATAAGCACAAATATTGACAAATGTTATAAAAATAGGATATTGTCAAACATTTCAAAACTCAGTGTTGGAAAATATTTAAAAAAAAATGTTTTTATATTTATGTCTTGACCCATGTTATAAATTTAATAAAAACTCCGAAACCAGAATTAGTTTCCAAAAAAATTTTTGCAAAACAACGCAAGTATTTTCCAATGTGAGAAAAATTTTATATTAGTAATAATATGAACGAAATACTGATTTCGAAAATTGAACTGAAATCTAGCTATGCTTCAAAAATATGAGAAAAAATGTCAAACATTTTATAAATGTGAAAAATTTCTAAAATAGTTAAAACAAAATAATGCGAACTTCTTTATTTTTTTTTAAATATTATAAAAATTTTGTTTGTCAAAAAATTTTTTTTGTTATTTTCGAATGTACTAAAAATTTACAGTTTTATTTTTCAAAAATGTTTTTAAATATTTAGAAAACTGATAACTCGAAAATTTTCTAAAACTGGTGAAACAAATTTGTGTTCTTACTTCTGGGTAAGTTTCGAACAAAGTTTTAAAACTTATTTTTTTTTTTAAATCAGTAACCGAAAATCGAACACAAACGAGGTTTTCAAATTTAAATTCTCCACGTAATTATAAAGCACCAGAAAAAGTAAAAATTATATTTTCCAAAGATTTCAAAGTTTTAAGAGATATTGAAAAATATTTGCCTTCGAAACGGTATTCGATCACTTACTGTCAGTTTTCCGTTTTCCTTGATAGCTGATTCTGAGACATTTAACTTCAAAATACCCCACAGTGTGTCGCAGAAGGATTCGCTAACTTTTGTTCTACCTTTTATTGTATTAATATTTCTTTACATTCACTTATTTTCTATTGTGGTGCCACTTCCTTAATTAACCAGCTCTTTTATTTTAGATGCAAGCGAATGAAGAAAGCGAGAGCCAGTATGGTTGTGAGACTGCGTAACTCTATTGTTTGAATTGTTTACAAAACACTTTAAAACTACTTTGGCATGTTTTGGTTAAGGCTTAAAATCACAACAAGATGAGAGTTTTTTTTTTAAAAAAAGCAACAAAATCAAAATATGAAATCAAATAAACTACTTTTTCACTTGAACGCTGATTAAATTTGTTCGATGGTTAAAGCAACAAAAAAAAATTTAATTAATTGCCAATTCTGTTATTTTCTCTAGTTGCTTTTCGAAGAATTTTAACTTGCTTGTTTTTCAGTTTCCAGGATGCGTATGTGTACAGAAATACCAAAACGAAATAAGTACATAAAGGAATATACATATATATTAGACCGTTCAAAATAAGTGTCATAAAAAGTAACACTTCGATTGTTGTGTTTTTTTTAATCTTTTCACACTTTCCATAAGTTCTCACTGTCCACTCTTAAACGCGCTATCCGTCTAATATATTGAAACTGTCAACTATTCACCTTTAAAAATGTATAACTCTATCTGGTTTGCTCTCTCTTCTTCTGACTTTAATTATCAAGCTCAGTTACTAACTAAGTCACGTTCTGTGCCCCTAAAAGCTTCTTTAGCTTGTTTAAAAGAGTTTTTTTAAACAGTCTAATCTACATACTTTCATACCTTCCTACTTAAATACCAGCACATGGAACGATTGACTTTATAGCAAGAAATTTTTGGGAGTGCCTGCTAGTGTTATGCCTATAAGTGCTTACTAATGAAATTCTCCAACTTCCCATTTCATCTGTGCTCGCCTCAGGATACATATTTCTGGGCGATTATTTTTGATGATCATATTGTTTTCGCTCTCAAATTCTTTTATATTTCCTCTCACTATAAAGAAGTAAAATTTAAAGTTTATTCTTTCCTTGCTTCTGGGATTTTTTCTTTACTCCAGGCATACGTTTTATGTTTTGCAATTCTCTACCGCTAACACAGAGCGCAAAAAAGGAACGCCTAAAATTATACACTATAATATTTTAAAGTAAAGTCAGTGGCGAGTTTTTCAGTAGGACGTTTTCGGGTCATAGCCCCGTGTTGAGGCGATACCGATGACTAAGTGGAAGATCACATATTTTCAAAATATTTTTGAAGAACGCCCTAAATAAGAATGTTTTTTTCAACAACGCCCATCTCAACACTTGGTTCAAAAGCTGACTATGTGTAGAACTTTCTATGAGATAACGCTTTTCTGAAACTCGTTCTGAAATAGGGCGGTATTGAAAAAGTTGTGTGAAAGGGAGTTCATACAAGTTCTGATTTAGGGTGGCTGCAAACAAGACTTTTAAACAACCGATTTTAAGTTTAATACTGAACTAAGAACAATGAATATTTACTGAATTTTTTATCTAATGTTACAACAATGCCAATAGAATTAGTGAAACGATTTAAATTGACCAAATGTTAAGTGAAGATTCTACCCCCTAATACGATTTTATAAACGCCAACGAAGTATAAATAAATTACATATTTTGAGTGAAACGATTTTGCAAATAAAACCGATGTTTCTGTTTTTAAAGCGAAAAAAAACACTTCCCGAAGATTTTGGTACGCCCTTTCGATAAATGTGCGATTGTCGCCGACAAGTCAAAAGGCAACAACATCGTTCTCAAACTCATCATCAAGAATCAAGAGAGAGAATAAATGAGAAAGTTGTGCGGTAAGAAGCTGCATGCTAGTGACGTAGATGATAGAACTAAAGAGAATAGGTCAAATTTTGACAAGGGAGTTTATATTATTGAGTACCTAACAGCTTCAAATCGTCGATTGCTATTTGAAGCTAAGAAAAAAGCAAGGGCGTGCAACTGGAAATTTGTTTGGGTTAAGGAGGAAAAATTTTAACTAGGAAGGGAGGAAAACCAATTTTATTAATATCAAGAATATGTATTGCTATAATAATTTAAGCTTTGAGTTGTTGTTTTAATTTTTTACGTATTCTTGTTTTCTTTTTATAACACATACATACATAATTTTATATATTACTTTTGTCTTACCACAATTAGAACAATGAACACAATAACCAATATAAGGATAAAAATTTACAATGAAGTTTCTAGAACAAGCTTTAACGAAATTAACTATATTTACATCCATATGAACGTTCGAGCGTTGCGTAAAAATTTTAACACGTTTCTGGCAGAACCCTGCAAAAAACGGAAATACTCCGTTTCATACTCCAAAGAATACTCCTAAAGGAGTATCAGAGTACTGCAACACATATCATTCATATAAAAAAGTTGGTCCAATTTACATGTCAATGTCCGGTGATTGGATCACCTAATCCATCTCGGAGTACTCCGTTTCTTTGATTTTGAATACTCTATAGACCACCTAGGTGAGAGTACTCTCAAAACACTCCCATGGGATTACTCTATTGAGTGTTCAACAGCAAAGCGAGAGTGGAAGTAGGTGGTCCTCAAAAGAACACATACTTCCTTCTCGCTTTTGTCTAGAATACTCTATAGAGTAATCTTTTGGCAGCATTTTCAAAATACTCCAACGTAGGTGCTCTATAGACTATTCGCAAGTAAAGTAAATGGTACTTCGAGTAGGATTAGGTGATCCAATCACCAGACATCGCTATGTAAATTGGACCACCTTTTTTATATGAATGAGGATAAGTGTTGGAGTACTCTGATGCTCCATCGTTTTTTACAGGGAAGTTGATCAAATAATAGATCAAATAATGATGGAAACTAATATTACAAAATATGAGCAAAGTATGTTTAAGATAAAAGGTTTTCATGCAAAGCATTTTAGCAGAGAGAATAAGAGAGGAGGTGGAATAGCTCTTTATATAAGAGAGAATATAACATTTCACAGCTCCCATGAATCTCTCGCAGTAAAAATTTTTGATATCGATTTCACCCAAAAAATAATATTTACAACTTCATAGATGAACTTGAGACGTACTGAGAACCACGAATAGAGAGGAGAGGGTTATAATTGGAGATATTAATGTTAAGCACAATGTTGCAAGTACCTATTTAGATATGTTGTCGGAAAATGGTATGCAACTGATTGGGAACTACGTTACAAGACTGGAAGTGATGAGAGATACTGGAAGTTGCATCGACCATGTATTTATAAAGTATAAGCGCGCTAATATATTGTCTTTTTTTATCGAAACAAATATATGAGATCACTATTCTCTTTTATGCATAACATAAAAAAGTTGTTTCTAGTTCAATTAGTAGCATGAAAGTATCTGAACATTTAATGAATACGAGCTGGGATTCCACACTAAATTCATGCAAGATAGATCATATGTATTCGAAAACATTTACAAAAAATCCACCACTCCCATAAAGAATAAAAAGCAAAGAAAATCTTACGTATGAATGACTTGTGCCATTATAGCTTTATGTGATAATAGGAAAAAAATTTATAGAAAATGGAAATCGAAGCCCATTGATAATAAGTTAGACTTATAGTATTTATAAAAGGTTTTGAAATTACGTTAATAAAGAAATCCAAAGAACAATAAACAACTACTACAAAAATAAGTTCGTAGCATGTAAGGATGACATCAAAAAGACCTGGCAGATCATAAACGATATAATTGGGAGAAAAAATCAATGTATCGACGAACGTATCAAAAGAAATTTTAAGGAAAATGATATAAGCGGCTTATGTGATGTATGTATGCCACTTCATTCGAAGAAGGCGCAAAAAGCGTTATACATACATGCAACATTAAGACTATTAGTGCCCCTGAGAGTAAGCTTAGCAACTCTGTTTACTTTGAAGAGACGAATGAAGAGGAGATTTTTTCAATTATTTCTAGACTTAACGAAAAGAAAGAACGAGGATACGATGGCATCAGACCTAAAGACCTGAAGAGAAATGCATCTGTGATAACTTCTGTAATTACAAAACTTATAAATCTTAATCTTGAAAGTGCCAAAAGCTTTGAAAACCTCTGTAATACGACCTATTTTTAAGGCGGGGCTTAAGACAGACCCAGAAAATTATCGCCCGATATCGATTCTTCCAGCAATAGAAAAGAGACTGGCAGAAGTAGCATACAGAAAGATATCAACATTTGTTAATAGGTATGAAATAATTGACAACCGTCAGTTTGGTTTCAGAAAGGACGGAATATCAACCAACTGCTCAGAAACTTCGCCAACATAGTCAACTTTAACTTAGGTAAAAACTTACATAACCTAGCACTGTTTGTAGACTTTAGTAAGGCTTTCGACACCTTATGTCACTCCAAATTGCTTGAGGCGTTGGAAAACGCAAGAATAAGGGAGAACGTTCTCAGATGGTTTAAAAGTTATCTGGAACTAAGGCAATGTGGGGTTAGAATCGACAATATGCATAGCAAAGAAACATTGGTATCCTATGGAGTCACACAGGGATCCAAATTGGGTCCGCTATTGTATGTTATTTATGCCAATAGTATGTGGAAATGTCTGAAAAATGAGGTATACGGAGATGATACGGCTATCCTAGTACCACATTAGGCATGGTGTCACAGCATGGGCAACTTCAGCAGGTTGTAGGAAGCTCCAATTAAGTCTAGGCTATAACTTGAAAATTCTAGCTAAAAAAAAGAAATTTATACAGAGCAGACATTTCCTTGAATAAAGAATTAAATCTTTTAGACATGAAGTCTATTTTTAAATTATCTATTTTGAACGAGTTCTACGACAAAAATTAATTTAAAACCATAGTTGATCATATGCACGGAACTCTAAGATGTTTAGAAAATAGGCTACGGGTGCCAACATTTTTGAATAACAACTGGAAGCATACACTGCCAGTTATTTTACCAACATTTCTTAATGAACTGCGACTACATTTATTTATTCTGCTAAACACACCAAGCAGAAAACCTCTTTTAAAAAATTACTTAAAAAGCTTATTGCAGAAATGTATCAAATAATAAGTAAACAACAAATTTTCAAGTCTTTATATTTCATAATAATATTAATGTAAATTTCTAAAAGTATTTAAATTTGTTAACGATATCACGATAAATATGGTAATGTGCACAACCGTATGATTTACCCGCAGACAAACACTTGAGCTTCGCGGATTATTATTACGATTAAGTTATTCCAATTGTAAATTGTTAAACATTTGAATAAAATCAAAATAAATAATAAAATAAAATAATAAATACAAAATTTTTTGGTACTTTTTTGAATGAAAGTAAAATTTTGTAATTGAAGCACACAAGAAGACTAAGACCTTTTTACAGTTGTACAAAGACGACATAATTGTGACTGACGCTGACAAAGGTAACAAAACAGTTGTTCTACATAAAAAGGATTACATTCAAAAGATGGACCAAGTATTACGAGACAAGAACACGTACAAAGTAACAAGAATTGACCCAACTAACACACTACAAAGAAAGAACAACAACATCGTTGAAGACTTATACAAAGGAAAATACATAAACGTGAGGGAAAAATACTAATTGACTAATACAGCTGCGACCGCACCTAGATTGTATGGACTACCAAAAATACATAAGCTCGACATTCCACTACGCCCAATTGCCTCTTCTGTAATTGTGCCTTGATATCATTTATTAGAATTCTTAAAACTTTAGTTTCGGAGAAACACAACAAAAAAATTGCATATGAGTTAAAAGACAGTTTGAAAGATGTTAAGTGGTGATGAAGACATCTTAGTATCCTTTGATGCAATTTCCCTCTTTACGAACATACCCACTACGTTAGCCATAAAAATCATAATGGAAAAATGGAATAAAATTCAAGAAAGCACTAACATACCTAAAAACAAATTTTTAAATATATTAGAGTTCTGCCTTAAAGACAACAACTATTTCGTGCACGACAACAAAACCTATACCCAAACGTTTGGAATGCCAATGGGCAATCCCCTCTCCCCCACGATAGCAGATATAGTTATGGATGACATCCTCGATGCCACATACTCGGACCTCAGGAAACAGAGAAAAGAAACCGTCAAGTTTTTAGTGAAGTATGTGGACGATATATTCGCCAGAGTGAAAAAGAATGACACAAAACTTATACTTGACACACAAATACCATAAGAATGGAAGAAAACAACAACATTCCATTTCTAGACACACGCATACACAAAAACAACAACAACTTAATACTAGACTGGTACTCGAAACCGACTGCATCTGGACGCCTAATAAATTTTTTATCTTCACAACCACGAAAATACAAAACCAACACAGCCCGGAACCTCACACACAAGACACTAACAATAAGCCATCCCAAATTCCATGCAACAATTTTCCAAATCACATCGTACATGATCTAGTACAACAAAAGCTCAATGAAATAAATCCCAACCATAATCGAACTCAAACAAGGACCAATGACGAGACAAAGCAATACCACAGCATTACTCACATTCCCAGGCTAACAGAAAATCTTGCACACGACATTATCAAGAATCCAAACTTGACGCTAGTTTATAAATCCAAATACACATTAAAAAGTTGTTTTACAGAAACAAAAACTAAAATAGACACAAAGCAACAAAACAACGTAATATCAAAATACAATGCGAAGGAAACAGCAACGAAAAATGTGACAAAATATACATAGGTACAACTAAACGCGCTTTAGGCACACGACTAGCAGAACACAAAGCCGACATTAAAAAACAAAAACACAGCACAGCACTCTCCCAACATGCAATAACAAACAATCATAGGGCTGACTCTGCAAACGCAAAAATAATAGACAAAGAAGAGCGAACAAAAACAAGATACACGCTAGAGAGTTTACGAATCATGCAAAACAGGGGCAAAACAATAAACAAGAAAGAGAACACAGATGATATTGCGGCTGCTTATCTTTCATGTTTATGATTTCCTCATTTTTGTTTATATTTAGTTTGACAAGCTTACCACATAAGATGGTATCAATTATTTTACAACTAAGCAGTAATTAGTTTTTATTTCGAACCACCTTTTAAATGTAAGTTAAAAAGTTTCTTTAATATTTCGTTCAATGTTATATGTAGTAATGTTTCTTGGTTTTTGTAATTCATAATATTGTTCCGTTTTAAACTATTGGATTTTCTAAATATATAGAATCGCCCTTGAAGAAGCCAAGGAAAATTGGCGAAACGTCCGCTGTAAGGTGAAGATAACTAGTTTTATTTGCACCACAGTAAGTTAGATCGGAAAAGCTTAACAAATAGCATCACAAATAAAGAACCTATCGGAAGAATTCAATTTAAAGTAAAATTAATTTAATAGCAGGCAGATAGTTTTTCGATTATCTATAAAAAAACTCGCATAAAATTATATTTTACCAATTTATGTATAAGTCAAAGAGCAATTTTTGAGGAGTCTGTTTCTAAAAATTCGATAAAAGTAAATAAAAAAAATTAAAAACAGATATAAACAAAGAGTAATAAAAATAACCACACACTTTCTGGAAAGTTTGAGGAAAATAGGCACCGATGTTTTAAGCTATTCATATGTCTTTGATAATTAGTGAGTGATGAATGGAAAGTTTTACTAGCGATACTGTTGCGAAAAACAACAATAACTGTAGTGCAAGAGCTTCATTTCCTTAAATTTTATTGATTTAAAAAGCCCAGTACATGATATTAACTCCGCCAAATTTGTCACAAGTTTCATCAGTTACACAGTTATTGGTAATTAAATAAAATTGTGTGTAAGTGCCATGAATTTAACATCAAGAAGTTTGAACGTTCCCAGTGCGAAACCCTCCTATACCAAAATACTTAACCCGGCCTCGATCAAACGCTATATATTTTTCATTTATTAAAGCATGCTTTTAGGCTGATTCTCTTGCACCCGTATTCAATTTTTAAGTAGCATGCACTTAGAATCTAAGTCTCAGATGCAGCCAAAATTTTATTGCGGAAAACACATACCGATTGCTTCTTCTTTTATCTCTTTTTAGTCATTCTGTATTAAATTGTTGCAAGCACTTCATTTTAAATTCAACGTCAAAAGCTAACACCACCAATGTCCCTTAAATTCCAATCAGACTGCTTTTTGTTGTATTTGTAGGTATTTATTTAAATTAAATTTCCAACCAACTAACCAACCAACCATTAAATGTATTTCCGAGCGAATTCTGGCCAAAAAGCGACATAATTAGATATGTTAACGGAAAATCGATGGCTTGCTGTATTTCCGGTTTCCGTTGTTTCACTCAGTATGGTGCAGATAAGTTAATTAAAAGCAGTAAAATGTGAACGGCTCGACTTTGGCACTGGTCCTTTTTATATACTTCACAAATCGATCGGCCCCGACTGCATATCCATGCTGATGTTAAAACATCTCAGAAAAGAGGGAGTAAGGTACCTCACAACTGTCTTCAATCTGTGCATGACCACCCTTGCCATGCCAGAAAAATGGAGGCAGGCAAAGGTGGTGCCACTACTAAAGCGTGGCAAGCCGGGGAGTGCGACCTCTAGCGACCGATATCACTCCTCTCACCAGTAGTGAAGATCTTGGAGACGGTCCCTTACTACACCGATAACCTGCGACTAGCCGAACATCATCATGGATTCCGTAAAATGCATAGCATGCGACCGCGCTAAACGCCATTACCACTCAGATAGGTGTCGGTCTCAACCACCATCGCCTAAATGACAGGACTGTGCCGGTTGCTCTTGACTTTTCGAAAGTCTTCGATACGGACAACCATGTGCAACTCATTAACGACCTGGAAGACTCATCTTTTGTCGGCAATTATCGGTTGTACTCAGAGGCGAACGGTCAAAACTACGTATAATCCAACAAGATGTGCCACATTGTGGTGTCCTATCCCCGCTTTTGTTTAATTACTACATACCGAGGCTCCCCTCCACACCTCGATCGTCTCCTACGCCGATGACTGCACGATCCTGGCGTCCAGCTCTTCCGTGGACGAGCTGTGATCAAGAGTTAACTCATAGCTCCGATCCTTGTCCGGTTTTTTCGCTGGACGAAATCTGACACTCTCACCGAGAGAGTCCCCGGCCACCTTATTTACGACGTAGACAGCGCAGGTGAACATGAAATTAGGCGTCTAGCTTCCGACTGTCACGCATCCCAAAATCTGAGGGGTCGCGTTTGATAACATGTTCAAACACGCCGCTCATGTAGCCGCGATTGAGACCAAAGTACAAAGCCGGAACAAAATCCTCAAGTCACTAGCTGGGCTCACTTGGGGGAAAGATAAAGAAACGATACTGGCAACATACAAGGCAATTGGTCAGCCGGTCTGAGCTACGCAAGGCCTATATGGTCGCCGGGGCTAGTATACGCACACTGGAGAAGGTTGCATACCTGCCAAAACACCGCACTCAAAACTGCTACGGGATGCCTTCTTATGTCTCCTGAACATCATCTCCATAGTGAGGCAAAATTGGTAGGAGTAAAAGAGCATAGCGAAATGCTGACCAGGCGATTTCTGTTCAACTGCCATAAACCGCAGCACCCGAACAAAAGCCTGCTCAATGAAAATTCGCCTCCCAGGAGAATAAGGAGTCATCTCCGTAAGCACTACGATGAGATCCGGCATCATATTTTTCGCCGTTTGATCCAAAGGTGCATCGGCGTGCCTTCACTCTCATTCACACTGAGGCGGTAAACTCCTTTGTCAGCTCTTGCCCGGGGAACGCCGTCCTACAAGCACAAGCTCCACCTGTTGCCGAAGAGGAACGCGAACTGCATAGGGAGACAAGGGTCATGCTGGCCCAGCTTCGTTCTGGAAACTATAACAGGCTAAACTTTTGCCTATGCAGACTGCAAATGTCTGTCCGACATGCGGCGGGTCTCCTAATATCACTAATCATCTATTCATCTGCTCAAGTGAGCCTACTCTTCTAACAGCAATTTCACTTTGGTCCAACCCTGTTGAAACCGCGAGATTTTTGGGACTCCCGTTAGAAGAGCTTGATGGCAATGTTGGTCGTGGGAGATGATATTTTAGGCAGGTTAAATAGTCGCTACAGCAACAACAACAACAACTTGTACTTGACAACTATTTGATTTCACGACTGGGTATATAAAATCTATTGCTTGTATTTGTTTGTCCTACTATCCTCTCGAGCGTCATTTGCATTCACGGCAATGATTTCATTGTTGTACTATGCTATATCCCCTTTATGTAGCCGCCGCTCTGTTTTGTTGTTGTTCTTATTGTCGACACGTATGCTGTTGGCATAATTGTTGCTACCGCCGCGTGCATTCATGACATTTGCAATTGTTGTTTGATTCGTCGTTTAACTCGTTGTGCGTATATGTAGGAGCATGTTTGCTTTGTAGTAACATAATGATACATTCAACACATTGCAGTGATTGCAAGCCTTTGTTATGTTTGTGTGTGTGCGTGCGAGAGGCAGTGTATGGGAACCTGTGGGTGTGGTAGTGTTAATAGTTTTACGCACTTTAATGACATTGTAACCACACATTCAAAGCACAGTTAGTTCTGCATATGAATATGTTTAATGTTTTATGATATTGTTTAAATTCATTGTTTTTCTATTGCAACTGTTTACTTTGTATTTGTGGTTGTTGCTGATTTCCAGCTCGTTTTATTCAGTTTATAATAAGCTTAATCATGTGTCTATTACTTTTAAGTATATTAAGCTAATAGTATATATTTTGAGTTGTAGTCAGACCTATTAAATTTCCATTAACATCAAGTTTCATTTAAAGCCTTTTTTAACCCTCTAACAGCCCAATTTTTGTTTCAAATTAAAAAAATGATAACTAGTAATTCTAGTGCGATAAACCCGAATTTGAAGTCATATATCCAAAAGGGTTCATACTTTTGCTTTACGGGGCAGAAACCAACCCCATCCCTCCCTAACCGCTGCCCTCAATTTTTTAATGAGAATGATTATAACGGAACTCTGCCACCACTTAAAACTATAAGATCAAGGTTACGACGTAGAAAAAATAAGTGGCGAAGATTATGTGTCAATAATTATAAAAGAAAATCAGAGGTATGAGGGTTATATCTGTTTAAATTAACCCCGCCTAAAGGTGGTCCTGTCGGTTAGAGGGTTAAGCTTACCGCTAACTTGTCGTTTAACCAGTTAAACCAGCTTTGTCGCAAGCGCGCAAGTCGTTTCTTCGCTCTGCAAATATAAAGTGATCTCAAACTGTCCTTCACTTGATCTATCCCCAACGGTGGTCTCATCCTTTCTTTTCTTTCGCCGGTTGGTGTCGATAAGAAACTCTTCTTCTGGGTTTAGATTCGCTAAACTATATCGACGTCTTCATGCCATAAAAACTCGAATCCCCAGGTTCGCCTCATAAAATGTTTTTACCATTCAGGTTTCTGTACTATACAGCAGGACTTGCACGATATATGACTTGTAGAGTATTATTTTTGTACATCTATGTTTAACGGACTTTGCTTAACAATCGCCTACATACTCTCAAGCATCATTTGATGTTCTTCCTTTGATTTTTACACTGATAGCGTAGTTGCGGTAAATTCTATTGCCAGGTACTCCAACTAATTGTGCACGGCATCAGTGAGTTTCCATGCAAAGCGATTACGTGAAGATAATAACTAAAGGGTGTTTTTTTTAGGGGTATAGAACTTCGAATTGGAATAAAACACAAGAAAATCGTTTTAAGGTCCATCAATTTGGCTTTATTGGAAGGATAATTTTATGCCATTAATGTTTAAATATGATTTCGGGCATGTGGCCGCCGCGGCTGGCTCGAATAAAGCCAATTCTACAGGTCCAATTTTCAACCACTTTTTCGAGCATATGGGGCCGTATGTCGGCAATAACGCCACGAATGTTGGCTTCCAATTCCCCTAACGTTTCTGGTTTGTTGGTGTAGACGAGCGACTTCACATATCCCCAAAGAAAATAATCCAATGGTGTCAAATCACACGACCTTGGTGGCCAATTGACAGGTCCATTCCGCGAAATTATGCGCTCATCGAATGTTTCCTTCAATAAATCGATTGTGACGTGCGCTGTGTGGCATGTAGCGCCGTCTTGTTGGAACCACAACTCATCCACATTCATGCCATCCAATTCGGGAACAAAATAGTCGGTTATCATGGCTCTATACCGGTCTCCATTAACGGTAGCTGCCTCTCCAGCATTATTGCGGAAGAAGTATGGCCCAATGACTCCACCAGCCCATAGAGCACACCAAACAGTCAGTTTTTGTGGATGTAATGTCGTTTCAAGGGTCTCATGTGGATTCTCTTCACTCCACATGCGGCAATTTTGCTTGTTGACGTAGCCATTCAACCAAAAATGAGCCTCATCACTGAACAAAATTTTGCGATGAAAATCAGCATCGAAATCAATCTCATTTTCGGCCCATACACCAAAATCACGACGCATTGCATGGTCTAGCGGCTTTAATTCTTGCACAAGCTGGATCTTGTAAGGTCGCAAGCCAAGATCTTTGCGCAAAATCTTCCATAAAGTTGATGGACAAAGCTCCAATTGCTGTGCACGGTGGCGAATAGATTCATTCGGGTCCTCTTCAACACTTTGCTCTACAGCGGCAATTGTTTCTTCGGTGCGCACTGTTCGACGTCTCTGCGGATGCGTATTATCACATAGAGTAAACGTAGTGTGAAAACGATCCATGGTTAACCGAATTAATTGCTCTGATGGACGATTATGTCGACCATAAAATGGACGGAGCTCACGGTAAACTTCGCGAACTGAACCATTATTTTCGAAATAAATTTGCACGATTTGCAAGCGTTGTTCTTTTGTCAACCTGTTCATGATGAAATGGCAAACCAAACTGAACATAAATGACATTAGAGTTGCCAGATTTGACCACAAAATGCCAGTTTTATCTCTATTCGAAAAACAAACCTGTAAAAAAAACACCCTTTAGCAGATGTTATCAACAGCCAACATCCTGAAGAGTCAAAAATACTCCTCCAAGAAAATAGTTCTTGGTTTTGCCTAATTTATGTGATTTTCAGCTAAATCGATTGGCCTGCTTAAAAGATTATCAGCAAAGATTACTGGCATTTAAATCTGAATCAGGCGGTTGTCTCTTAATTTTCCTTTTCTATTTAATTAAACACTTTTATTAATTAATTATATTATTAGAAAATAAAAACAATAACCCTTGTCATAAAAACTATTATTCTTGGCCTTGAGCGCATTTATAATCATGAATTTATGATAACACTGCATTACAAAAACGAGCTTTAGTTCTGTCCTATTAAAATGATGCAAAATTGAGTGTGTAATTTAATGTTTCATCTGTCATACCAGTTGTAAGTGTTGTAAAGTCATAAACAGTTTAGTTTTAGAAAGTTACAGTTGATAAAATACAAATATATGGAGTAGGATGGGTCGAAAAACAATGTTTTTTTCGGAACGCTTTAGTAGTTTAAAAATTTGGAGGCCCTTCAAGTTATGCCGAAAAAAGTGAAAAAAAAAAAATTTCGGAAAATCTGAGAATTGATAAAAATATATTTTTTTAAAAATTTGACGTGATACAGACATTTCCACGAGTCTGCCTGCAAAAATTCAACTCGATTGGATCACGGAAAAAGGGTTAAAAATCGATCCAAAGTCTTTCACATAGGCGGACAGACGGACATTACGACCTTTATACTTTATACATAAAAAAAAGAATTATGACGTGTACATGAAAATCGCCGACACACGGTTATATCTATTTTTCTCCCCTTTCCGAAAAAGTATATTTGGTTCATGGGACAGAACTAAAGCTCGTTTTTGTAACGCAGTGTTATATTATTAGAAAATATAAACAATAACCCTTGTCGTAAAAGCTATTATTCTTGGCCTTGGAATCATGAATTTATGATAATTAAAACCTACTGGAGCACTTGACAAACTGTACTGCAATATATTTCAGTCTAATTAAACATCAATATATGAGATATTACATAATATTTTTAAATATATGTAAATGATATTTTGAAATTTTCCAAAAAATAAAAAAGTTATTTATAGTTTTGTTTTAAAACCTTCTGTTGTTTTATTGAGTTTATATTTATTATAATTTTTATTTCATTAAATATATGTCTCAAAACTTGGAGAAATTGGCACAGCTGCTTATTTGAAAAATGTTTTCCTATTTATCAGAAAATCCTTACTTATCAGAAAATCAATATTTTTTCTTAAATATCCTCACTGTTTTTTATGTTTAAAAATATCGTATATCACCTATGTAAGTAAATTTGCATGGTACTTATAGTCCAGCTAGAATATCCATGGAAGCTCAAATATAAATATATAGGTCTCTTATAATATTTGATTCTCTTATACTAATCATTAAATATAAAATAACAATTTTTTGAAGACTGATGGAGAGATGCCCTAAAAGTTATTGCTTTTTTGTTTACTAAATTAAATTTAATCAAAAATCGATATCCCAGCCGCTTGTCTCATCGGGTGGCTCATAATAATCATTCTCTACGCCAGCTGGTCCAAAATATTGCAGATCAGTGTTGCTTGTTATGGGGCGCTTTATAGGTGAAGGCACTTGCTTGTACTTCAGTTTATTCCAGTTGAGGCTTTCAAACCAGCTAGAAGATAAAAGCAATATATTTCTATCTAAATTGGTTTATTTGCCTAAAATAGCGTTATTTACCTATGCTTCTTGATATCACAAATGCCATGCCTTTGATAGCCCAAACGCTCTGCGGGCAATTGCTTACACAAATGTTTTATTAAATTCTGCGCCGTGCGTGGTATTTTGGACGGCATTTGTATAACATCGATGCCACCCAATATCTGTTGGTAAATCTTGATTTGATTTTGTCCACGAAATGGTGTTTTGCCCACAAGCAATTCAAAAATGAGTATACCCAAAGCCCAATAATCGACAGCGCGATCATGTCCACGATCCAGAATAATTTCGGGTGCAACATATTCGGGTGTGCCAGCAAAGGTGTTGGTCTTTTGATTTGGCGGTATGTGTTTCGCGAAACCGAAGTCGACCTAAGCGTGAAAAAAAGTTAAACGAAATATATTAAAAAAAAAGAAAAAAAGAGAAGACCCACACTCAACTCACCAACTTACAGTATCCATCTGTCGTTAACATCAAATTCTCTGGCTTCAGGTCTCTATAGATAATGTTGTGTGAGTGCAAAAAGTCGAAAGCTTCCACCACGCATCCAGCTATAAATTTAGCAGTGCGTTCATCGAAGAACCTACGCTGTGACATAACAGTCCAAACATCGCCACCCATGCAGGCTTCCATTAAAAAGTAAACGAATTTTTCGTTGCGAAAGGTTTTATATAACCTGGCAAATGAAGAATGTGAAAGCAATAGCACAAAGTATAAAAGCTTAAAAGCTCTGCTCTATATATATATAGCAGCATCACTTACTCAATTATAAATGGTGAGCTGCGGCATTTCATCATCACATGCTTTTCACTATACACATGCTCCACCTGATCTTGTTTGATGACATCTATCTTTTTGATGATTTTTAAGGCAAACGTTTTATCTTTGTAGGCTACCAAATCCACACACCCGAAAGCTCCAGCGCCAAGTGTTGCCACCTTCTTCAAATCGGTTAGCTGTATATCAGCATATTCATTGTCGAATTCGGATTGACGCGCGCTTTGTTTGCGCTCGGCAGATTTACGTTCCTCGGGCTTTTCGTGTAGTTGACGTATAGTGCCTAAATAGCTGATGAAAGCTCTGTAGGTTAAAAGTGCGAATTAGTTAAAGGGAGCAACCAAATATTCTCTCATAAGTATAGACATCAGGTTTGTAGCTCTCTTAACTACTGTAGTCTTATGCCTAAACATATTTTTCTTCATATTATATAGTTTGTGACAAAAGCTGGATCGGAGATATGTAAAGCTTTTAAAGACTCCCTACATGATCAAGCTTAGCTTTTTATATTGAACAAGTTCAGGGTATTCGTTTTCACTTAACAATGGCAAGTAAGTTGCTATCATGCACCAACGTCATAAATATGCGATTTCATAGGCTTTGAAGTTTTTAGAAGCTCTGCTGAAAAAAGCTCTTTCGAAATATTTTGCTCATATTATGCGGGTGCAAAGTAGGTATTTTCTTCGACAGTTTTATTTTACCAAATAACTGAATTTCGTTGTAAGCTTGGCATGTAAACTAAGGCGCGTTTTAAAAAATAAACGATACGTCTAAAAGCGCACCTCCTAATAAAAGCTATAGATATGCAGTTTAGACATGTCAGATTTAGAACAACTATATAAACATTCGGACGTCTTTGTTACGGAGATAGAAAAAAGTGAAGTGAAAACTTCCAAAAGCTCAATTCAAGTGCAAATTTATAAAAGAAAAAGCTCTTGCGAAAACTTTCACTTACTTTCTATCTTAAAAAGCTTGCATATACATCAAAAGCACAACAACAAAAATATCTTTCAACATCTCACTTACGCGCTATCTACAATAGCTTTCAAGTTACAACTCGTCAACAACAACTATGAAAGCTTTCAGAAGTTTACTTACTCTCTATCTAGTTTTAGCACTTCAGTACCCGGCGCATCTGCATACACGCTCGCTTGTCGTCGATCTGCATTGAGTAACGCCTGCTCACCAAAATAATCACCGCGCTTACGTCTATCCACCACACGTTCCACATTCTTTTCATTCTTCTTTTTAATAGTCACTGTACCGCCACGTATAATGAAGAAATCATTACCAACTTCGCCCTCGCGCACGATACAAGCATTGGGTTCATAGTACTTCTGCAAGCAAAAAAAAAAACAAAAACAAAAAAGATTGCAAATGCAAAAATATCTTAATCAATATTATGCGAAACTCACGCGCTGCAGCAGATCGACCACTTTATTCAGCAGCTCATCAGACAGATCATTAAGAAATGGCGCCGCGCGTAAAAATGTTAAATTTTCATCACGCTCCTTTGATTCCGACAACACCATAATTTGACGAAATGTTTCACGTGTGATTTTCCAAACGCGTGCATTTGTTGTTGCTACGGTAAAAAAGAGCAAGAAGAAGATTTTTATCTTACTTAGCATTTACTATTTGCTCATTTCACTTACCACGCACTGACGCCAAACGGTTGGCATTGTAGAGTATTGCCAATTCACCAAATACTGTCGTTGGTCCAAAACTCCCCACCACCTTACCACCCTTGATCACATCAAAATAACCTGTTTCTGAGACATAAATTTCCGAACCCTCATCATTCTGATGTATGATGAACGAGTCTTTTTTATAGAATTTTGGCGCCATTGCATTGATGACCATTTCCTTGCGTTCCTTGTCCATGTAATTGTTAAGGAAATCATTACGCTCGATGGCTTTGCGTATGAGGTTGCGTGTTCTGCATGTCAAGTAGCATTGATGGACAAGTTAGAGTGTGGGCGTGAACATAGTTGTTGTAGCAATGTGTGTGCAGAATACCAAAAGAAAATTTGAGAGAATAAAAAAACATTTTTTGAATATACAAACGTGTGTGTGTGCGTATATTTTTATAGATTTTCGCTTACTCATTATTCTTTTCGATGAACTCTATGTGGACATCGTTCTTGGCTGGTATATTAGGACGCGTGAATATGAGTCCACCCTCAAGACGATGAGCTTGTGGCGTGTCGCTGTTATTGCTTTCCTTCGGTGTTGGAGTTTGGTTCTAATTTTGCGGGTGAAAGTAAAAAAAATATATTTAAGATATTAAAATATGGTTACATGTTTGAATCACTTTGAAAGCCTTAATAGGTGGGGAGGAAAAATTGAGCGAAAATTTGGAGCCTAGAGAAAATGTTGTGCGCTATAAATAGCGCAAATAAATCTTTGGAGTAGACGCATGGAGAAAGAGTAAACTTTTTTGGAAAGTGTTTCAGACGTGATATTTATTTCAAACAAAGGAATAAAAATAAAACCATGATAAAGAATTGTATAAGGTTAAAGTCATTTAAATGAACCAGAAAGCAGCAGCTAATTTTCCCTTAAATATAGCGATGGTCGTGTTTAAGTTTTGCTCAGATATTGAGTGACGCTAGCATTTATCCAGATTACCTCTTTGTTCAAGAAAAATTTTTGCGGTATGGTTTATTTATATATACTGATTTTTATAATTTTTCTCAATATCTTTACTTTCTTCTAAAGTTTCTGTATTTCCTATAGAGGCCAAACCGAGCTATAAACTCAAACTTCTAAATTATCTCGATCCATGCTTCACCTAGTGGAATATTTGTCCCATTGCTCTGCCTTCACGCTTTAGACTACGATCCGTGTTTGAATTCATTAGCTGTATATCTCGATCTGTGTTTAACCTGCGCACTATTATCTTTACGTTGCACCGGCATCAAGTTCTGAAACTCAATCCAAGGAAGCAGATTCACAAGCAATGAACTTTCCCCAGTTTCTATTTCCGTGTAGTCCAGCAAGCAAACGCAAACATTCCTCCGGACATTTCAAATGTTGGTTAAATATTCTGTCAAACATTCGCCTTCGAAAAGAGGCTTATTTAAAGGCGGAAGTATCATGGGTTGACTTCGGTCAGGTCAACGTTCTCCGCAATGCCTGCGTGACCTGTGCATGGAAACAGTTTATTTGCATAAAATAACGGGAATTCATTTATAAGTTTTCTACATGCACGATCTTCAATGTGGTAGTTCTTCTCAGAGTGGTTTCGATATTTGCTTGAAGTAAAGAAAAAACGTCACGGAGGGTATATTTGTAGAAGAAGTTATTGCATCTGCCATAACTGCTAGTTCAGTCGGAAATATGCTATAATGTCTCGATGGCCTTATGTCGGCATAGACAAAATTTTCTAAAAAGTAATTCAGTAAGATATAGATTAGGTATATAGATTATTATCACACGCTTTGGGTTGTCTCTAAGATTTTAATGAAAATTTAATTGAAGTAACTTTACCAACTTTGGCCACAAAAGTTTGGTTCGGCCTCGCCTGAAGCAAATCAGATCTCTGTACAGTTATTTCTCATACAAAAGTTTGAATTTAAAGAACGACTTGGTTTCTTTGTTAGTTCCTTCGATATACGTCTTATGGCCGCACAAGAAAGTGAAATTTGTGTTCTTTCCTTTGTATCTTGGGCCATCCCCAACCTATTTGTTCCATCTCAGTCGATGCTTGCAATCAGTTTGCTCCAGAATTTCGATGCCTTCTGGGGCGGAGCTTATTTGTTCATTCGCATAATATTAGTGAGTCAGCAGAGCTTTTGGGTTTTAATTTATATCTGCGTAGGTAGATTAGGTTAGGTTAGCCGAGAGGCACACAGAGGCCCAATGTGATACCACTGCATAAGGGCTAAGTCCCATCCTCCTTTAGACATTCAGGAAGTTGAACTAACCTGTCCGCTTAATATGGCGCAGAATGTCTCCAATTTCAGCAGAGCCTAGATCCGCTAAAGTAATGCATAAGCACTTGTTTAGAAACTCCAAACGAGTCGTAGCCAGACGAAGTCTTCACCACTTTCTATTTCCTCCTCATTCATACAGCTGCGACAGAAGTCATTTGTGGGACCCCCATGCGCTCACCATGTATTTCTTTTGCATAATGTCCCGTGAGTACCCCAATAAAGGGGCCTAGTTAGGGTCGTTTGAAGTTGAATATGGACTTGGGCCATTTCTCACAGATGCGGGGCCACGTTTGCTCGGACACCTCGCATGCAGTATCTGCGGAAAATTCGTCGTTAGATTTCCTTGGATGAATCTTCGAAGACATTTTTTCTCGAATAGTTTAATGTCATATCTTCTTTTGACACTGTCCATGATTCTTAGCCCTACCTTACTACCCTACTTACTTCTCAATTGCCCACTCAGTCCAAAGTAGCACTTGTTGAAAAGAGTGATTCTCTTTTTTACTTTTTGGCTGAAGCTAACTACTCATGGTTCTGTGAAATGGACAGTAGTGGAACGTGTATATAAACCAAGTTAATAGGGATTCCACACCTTTTGCTTCTTTACATTTGTTAAATATGCAATTTCCACACAAAAAAATATGTATTTAAAATTTGTCAATAAAATTACCTCGACTTGCACACCTGAATCTCGACCCAGCTCACTTTGGCTAGTTAAAGTTGAATAATTTCTTAGGTTGAGCATCTCATCAAAGGTAAAGAATTCCGGTTCATTGCTGGACTGCGGATACAAATTTAGAGTAAAATAAATTTAATTAAAATTGAAAATAATAAAGTTGATTAAAGTTTAGGTTATTTATCAAAGAAATGTCAGCAATTTAAACAGAAGATGATACAGAGTCGATCATATTGAAGATGAGAGCTGTTATTGACTTCGAATACCTCTGCCTTTGCATCCTCTGTAAAAACATAAGAGCTCATAGAACAATGTTATGTTAGTACGACTATTGTTGAAGAAATAGCGGTTGAAGCCGTGTGTTTGTTCCCATTCAAGCAAAAAGTGTCTAAATCTCCGATAATATGCGGTCGCACGACGGAAAAACCAGTGACATGAACGAAAAAGATATCTCAGATGTTGTTCAGAGCTTCATCCGAAGTTATCCTCAAGCTATTATTTTATAAAATAACTATATTTTTCAAAAAATATTCTTAGATCGCAAGGCTAAACAAATCGTGGTGTATTTCAAAAATATGTGATAGAAGCTGCTAAATATCTAATTGCAAAAACAAACCTGCCCTGGCGTTGTTGTTGGTGTTGTTGTAACGATGCTTCGCCCTGCCTAGTCGTCACAATCCTTGCCCAGCATTGTCAACAAAATATTCTAACGGAAGTTCCAGGAACCTATCGACTTCAATAAGGTGATGTTTTATTTTAATTGTAGAAGTGAGAATATTGGTTATGTGCTTAAGAACATTTTTGGGTGTTAGGAAGTTTTTTGATTAATCTGAATTACGCCTGCATAAAATGCTTAAAAGCCTTTACTCAACCCCAAAGATATTGATTGACTTTAAGTGGAAAAAATTATGTAATTAAATTTTGTTTAATTTTAATTAAATTTTTCCCTCTTCTAATAAAAACTTTATATAATTAATTAAGCAAAACTTTAATTGACAAAATATATATATACAATAGAAGTTTTTTCATAAAAAGCTATTATTAATAAAATAAAAACAATAAAAATTTGTTTATAAAAAACTATTATTAACCAAATAAAAACAATACAAAAATTTTTTATAAACACATTTCATTATTCGTGGCCCTGAGCACATTTATAGTCATAAAGAAAATATTTTCAATTATTTGTTTCTCCAAAAATTTTTTTTTAAAAAATACTTGTTTCAAAAATGTTTTTTTTTCTTTTAAAGTATTTTTGTCTATTTCTTTTCTAACAAAACAACATATTTATTAACAAAATTAAAACAATAAAAATTTGTTTGGAAAAGGCTATTATTGACAAAATAAGAACAATGAAAACTTTTTTATAAAAAAATTTTCATGCTTGGCCCTGATCGCATTTATAGTCACAAACATTTTTTTTTCTTTTAATTATTTGTTTCATAAAAAACTTTTTTTTCAAAAATATTTTTGTCGAATTTTTTCTTTTAACAAAACAACATTTTTACAGACAAAATTAAAACAGAGAAATTTTTCTTATAAACACATTTTATTCTTAGCGCATTTATAGTCACGAAGAACATTTTTCTCAATTCAATTCTCAAAAAAATTTCTTTTATAAAATACTTGTTTCAAAAATACTTTATTTGAATTTTTCTTTTAACAAAACAACATTTTTATATACCTCTTTTAAATTTTGAATCAAAATATAGTTTTCTAGTTAGAAAATAAAGCCATTTTTTATACATTTTATTTTAAATGCAAATATTTATTTATTAAATATTTTGAAATTTTTTTTTTTAAATATCGAAACTCCTGAAATAAAAGCAAATGCAGCTGAACTCGGTATTACTAGTTTCGAAATATCTTTTGGCTGTTTGCTTTGCACATGTGCCAAAAGCTCAAGCATTCATTCACTTACTCAAACAAGTGTCCAAATTTAATGTCTATCAAAAAGTATGTTCTCAATCTATATATCTACTAATAAACATTGCCGTGCAACCGCCATACCTGCATTTTTAGCTCACATTTCAAACTTTTCAATTTAAAGCCACAAAAATCCCCATATGGACACATAAAATCCACGTACCTGGCGCACGTGCAAGCTTTCACATGCATGAAAGCACAAAAGCTCTACTCATAACCACCACAAAGCCTATGTCAACAACACACATAGCTAGCCAGCAACAAACTGTAATAGACACTTTTCGAAACTCATTTGTGGCAAAGCTAGTATGTTGATTTTCACTACTCATCTCAGACGCATTGTTAGGCAACGCCAACGCATGTAAATGAAATTTCCACACATGCGCAGCGAATCGCGCATAAAATTTTGCTGAACAATTTGGAGCCGTTGGCAATTAAATTCACAACAAACTACTAAAAGTGATGTCAAACATGCAACTACTCAATTATGGCCTAAGCTAAGTTTCTTGTATACTCCGCTGTGCTTAAATTTCAAGGAATATTGTTGTTGTTGTTGTTGTTGTATTAAGACTATATGAAAAAAATCCAATCGTGGGATATTAAGTTAAAAAAATGGTTGGACTTTGTTTTGAGATCTTGGATAAAATATTTTTAACTCCTAACTAGTTCCAACCAATTTTATGCACTGAGCCATTTTTTTAAATTGTTTCCAATTTTGTTTTCAAAATGTGTCGTGATTCAATCACTGGAAGGTTAGCTCTCTAACGACATATTTTGACAATTGCTGCCATCTTGCTACCTGAAAAATTGTCATTTACATTCTGGGTTGCCTTTTATCGAAATTATGTAAAAATAGTAGTTAAAAATGTAATATGAAGGGGTTAGAAGCAAATGGATCTAAGTGAGTCTGACATTGATTCGAGATATTCAAGTTTAAAGTTGATTACTTATTTTAAATTCTGGGTATTGCGTTTATTGGCCGGCCAATAGATGTGACTAAAATGTCCAAAATGAATTGGATTTCTTTGTCAACAAATAAACACTATATTTAACTATACAAATATGGGTATAACTCAAATTTAAAAAAAAATGTCACTTAGATCCTTTTGCTTCTGGCCCCTTCATATAATAATAATTTTAAATAAGTTGGTTTCAGAAAATGGATTAATTTACACTATTATCTAGATCGACTTTTAGGGGTGTATCTAATCGGAGAGGTCTAAAACTCGAGACATTGCGGTATTTTATATACTTTGCATATTTATATACTGAATATCAGGAGCCAATCCCATCTTACTGAAACTTATAACTTTAGTATCCACTTGGTAGACTATGTCCGCGTGTCTTTATGCCCAGAAAAGCTTCCAACAAATATACATCTTGTCAATTTGTCATTATTTAAAAAAAAACATAGCGCTATAGTCAGAAGCACGAATGTGCAATTATTCGGAGTTTGAGTTGATAAGTTTACTGTATTAGCTATTGAAGGTTCTAAGTTTGATAAAAATCCCTAGTATCATGCTTACACCGAATCCACAATACTTTGCAGTCCATGTAAACCGAATGAGCTGAAATCAAACTTTTAATCTTGTTTTACCAACATTTTCATTCTGGCAAGAGAACGAAGATACGTACGTATTTTGACTGTAGATACGTATGCACATATATATTTATTTTAATTTTTGTTGGAGCAGTGACAGTTTTTTATTGTTCTGTTTGTTGCTTTCAATTTTTCCTCTAATCAAAAACAATAATAACTAACTAAGAATTATTATCAATTGGTCTTGAGCTCGTTAAACTTACAAAAATATGTTCTTTAATTTATTATAGAGAAAATTTACAACGATTTATATAGTTATAGCATGAGATGACATGTTTTGATGTTGTATTTAGTTGACTTTACAGAATGTTTAACTACTAATTTCCTACTTTTTTGATTTTTCTACTGCCATTTTCTCGACAAATGAAAAAATACTCCTACTGTTTTGTCGTTCGCAAAAGAAACCCAGAAAATGGAAGTGCCAAAAGTAAACGTCAGCTAGAGAGCTAACCTTCTTGTAATTGAATCATGGAAATGTGTAAACATATTTTTTTTTAAGTGATTATGAAATTTTATTCAAAACTTCCTTACTTTTAAGAATTTAGAGAGGTATGAAAAAAAGAAAAATATTTTTGAAATAATCTTCTCAAACGGCAATGCAAAGTTTTGACTGAGAATGAAGTTTGGAGTTTTTTGGAGTAGATCGACACTTTTGCTTGATGCAGCGTAGATAAAAAATTGTAGCAGAGTAGGAAACAGCTAATTGTAGTAGGATAAACAGGGTTCGGATCATTTCGTGATGTCTTCGGGACTTTTTTTTGGGAGCATTGGATAATTTCGGGACTTTACTCGATCAATTCTGGATTATTGTCGGAACCATTTCGGGACCTTTTTGAATATATAGTTTTCTGAATCATTTCGTAATAGCTTTTGTAACTTTGTTATTGTTCATTTCGTTACTTTATCGTAATAATTCCTGGACCTTTTCGGGAATAGTTATGTCTGGACTTTTTCGAAATAAATTCGGAGCTTTATTAGGATCATTTCAGAATAGCTTTCTGCACGTTTTCGTCAACATTTTAGTAGACTTCATTTCGTAAATGTTTTCGGAACCATTTTCAAGACTTTTTCGGGATTTTGCGTTATTATTAATTCTACTGCAGGTATATGTTTTCCATCTGTGCTCAAAAATACAACCCAACACACAATCCGATTTTTTCCGATAGTGTTTTTAAAATTTTTAATAATTTCAGTTTAATTAAATTTAGATTTTGCGAATTTTAATTTTACAAAAATTTTTTTGTTCATATTTATTTTATAGGCTTTAAACTTTGCATACACTTCTTATGCAAAATTTAAATTTTTTTTTTCAAATTAAAAATTGTTTTTATTATTTTAAAAACATTTTTTTATAAACTGCAAAAAATATAAAGCGCACAATGAATTTTATCACTCAATTGGGTATAAATATATGATTGCACCCCTATAATAGCATTCCTAACTCTTTTCGTTCGTTTGCTTCTTTTTGTCTTTGCTCACATTTCGTACGCTTACTTTGTCATTTGCTATTCCGCTCCCTTGCGCCCCGCTATAGCTGGACGTCGGTGTAGCAAATTCCACATTGGCACTAATTCCACCTTCCTCGATTTGTGGTGGTCCTGTGGTGCTGCCTGAACTATATTTAATTTTGTTGCTACGCAACGAAAGCAACGATGCGGACGATGAAGCCGTGGTGAGCGGTTGTGGTGGCAACGGTGGTGGTGTTGGTATGTGTACATCATACGCCAATGCTTCGTTGTTGTTGTTGCTGCCGGTGTTGCGCATTTTTCGCCAACCTTTCGATTTAGATTTACTATCCGTTTGTGGCCCGTAGTTTAAGATAGGTGAGGAGGCAGCACTCTTAATGCGGTTCGAGTTGCGGTGTGTGGTTGCTTCATTACACGTTAGGGCCATAAGTAGCGGTGAACTGCTGGACTGATTGCCTCTGACGTTGCCATTTTGTGCATCGTGTGGCAGTGCATGTTTCTGTTGTTGTTGTATGCCATGTACTGACACCTCTTTTGTGTTGCGATAACTGCCCGTGTCCAAGGAATGCGTTGACGCCGTCTCATCTTCGCTGTGCGCTGTTGCATTTTGGTGGCCAATGAAGAAGCGTACGGCGTGCGTGGTGTTTGGTGTGCTTGGTGTATCCACGTCACTGTTGGAGTTACGTTTAGTACAGTTAAGCTGGTTATCGCTGACGTGATATGCCTCCAGATTTGATTTGTGCGTTTCGTCTACTTCACCTGCCATATTGCGGATTTCTGCTTTCCGCACCTTCTCTTCCTCTTCTCCTAGATTTGGTGCATCACTGGGTAATGCAGTGGCTCGCCGTCCTTTAACCGGTTTCAATTTCAACGCTGAGTTGTTAATGTTGCTACAAGTGCTAGTGCTATTATTGTTGTTGTTGCTCGAGCTATTGTTGAATTTGAGGTTATTTGCTTTGTTGGAAATGAATTTTTTAGGTCCTAAAGTGTTGACATTATTTCTCCCGCTGTTGTTGGTATTGCTGCTAATCAAGCTGCCGTTTTCTCTATACTCATTGCTGTTGCTTATACATTTGTTTTGTTTGTCAATGATTTGCTCTTTTGATTTTTGTTGTTGCTGCTCTACATCTTTCGGCTGCGTTGCGTTGCATTGCGTTATTTTCGTGGATTTTCAGTTTGTTAGATGGAAGTGTTTGGTGTTGAGTTGTGCGGTTTTTGTGTGTATTTGTTGGTTGCGTTGTTTGAGTTGTTTGTGTTAGTGGTGTTTTCAGTTAGGCAAAGAAATGTTTAGAAACATACACACACACACATTCGAAGTATACAAAAATGCAACGCATATGCGGTTGACAGTTTCGAGTGAGTTAGCATTGGAGATGATATATTTTAGTGCAGTTGTGTTGTTGTTATTGTTTGTGGACATTGTATAATGCATTGTTGATGAACAGGCAAAGTTTCAACATGAAAATAAAGAAGAAAAGTTTAGTAGTGCAAGTACATATAAAACATACACAGATGAGTTTGAGTAGAAAATTACGGATTTATTGCTTTTAAGGGCTTATTATTAGACAAAATTAAGAGCCGGTTATTTTTCGAAATTTGGATTTTACAAAAGTCAAAGGGAAATGAATTTGTCTATTTAATGTTTGAAAATAGCAAATTTATGCTAACAGCTACGTTTTTTTAACTGTCGAGAAATAACTATTTTACAAATTACGTAAAATACGAGGTATGTTCAAAAAGTATCGCGAATTTTGAATTATCGCTGGTTACGTATATTCGAATTTCGAATTTTTTGTGGTGTTATGTTGGTACTCATGTCTCTCACTTATGCCGACAAGCTCGGCCATTTTGAATGTTCAGTTAATTGTTGACAGCTGCTTTGCTTGCACGTGTTTTGGATCGTCTTCGATTTTTACGCGAAATTCGTACCAAAATTGCTCAATTGTGACCAAAAACAGCATCGCATGAACATTGCTAATGAGATGTTAAACTCTGTCCGCGACGACCCAAATTTGCTCCAGAGGGTCATAACTGATGACGAATCGTGGGTTTATGGTTATGACGTGGAAACCAAAGCTCAATCATCTCAATGGAAGCTGCCGCACGAACCAAGACCGAAAAAAGCGCGCCAAGTTCGGTCGAATGTGAAAGTTTTGCTGACAGTTTTCTTCGATTGCAGGGGCGTGGTGCATCATGAGTTCTTGCCACAGGGAAGAACGGTCAACACGGAATATTATCTGCAAGTTATGCGCAATTTGCGCGAAGCAATCCGCCAGAAACGCCCGGATTTGTGGAAGAACAAAAATTGGCTTTTGCACCACGATAACGCCCCTGCTCACGCATCGTTGCTTGTGCTCGACTTTTTGGCCAAAAACAACACAATAATGATACCGCAGCCACCGTATTCCCCAGATCTGGCCCCCTGTGACTTTTTCTTGTTCCCTAAACTGAAGAGGCCCATGAAAGGACGACGTTACGCTTCTCTTGACGAGATAAAGACGGCATCGAAGGAGGAGCTGAACAAGATACAAAAAAATGATTTTTTGAAGTGCTTCGAAGTTTGGAAAAATCGTTGGCACAAGTGTATAATATCTCATGGGGATTACTTTGAAGGGGACAAAATAGATATTCATGAATAAATAAATAATTTTTGAAAAAACACAAAATTCGCGATACTTTTTGAACACATCGCGTATATTAAATAACATGTTTTTAAGTTTTTTATTTTTTAATTTTATACATTTTTTTTGGTATCACATTTTTTTTAAATTTATTATTTTATGTATTTACCTTTGTTTTTTTTTCAATTTGTAAACACATAAAAAATATTTGAATTTTTATTTATTAATTCTCACTTTCATAAATTTTTTGTATTTTGATAACATTTTCAAGTTTGCCATTTCTGCATCAATTTTTTTTCGTTTTTCACTTTGTATTTTTCAGTTTTACAAAATATTTCATTTAAATATATCTTATGATTTTTTTATATACGCTTTGACAAACATTTTTTTTTTAATATTTCTAATTTCGGTTTTTTATTTTTAAAAAGTCATTGTGCCTGATTTTTATTTAAAATGATCTAAGTGAGTTCGGCTTTGATTCGTGATATACAAGTTTTAAGTTGATTACTTATTGTAAATTCTAGGTAGTGCGTTTATTGGCCGGCGAATAGGTGTCACTAAAATGTTCAAAATGACATGAATTTCTTTGTCAACAAATAAACACTATATTTAACTATACAAATGTGAATATAACTGAAATTAAAGAAATGTCACTTAGATCCTTTTGCTTCTAACCCCTTCATTGGTTATTTACGAATTTATCCATTCGATATTTGAATATAGTTAGGTTATGCTAATAAAATATTTATGTATATTGTCTAAGATAATTAAAATAATCGAAGCAGAAATTACTTAAAAAAAAATGTATAAATTCATTCCAAACCTAATTTTTTAGTTTTTTAACTTTTTTTATTTCAATCCTATTGAATTTCATAACATTTTTTCGGTCGTTTATAGTTATGGTACTTTTTGGATTTATCGTTTATTTTTCAATCTGATAAAAAACGTTTTATTTGTTTTTTATTTTTAATATTGTTTTATTGAAACCTTATAAATATTTTTTCAACATTTTTCTATTTGCACTATCATAGTTTCTTACACTTTTTTTAAACGTTTTTTTGTTTCCATACCACATTTTAGAAATAGTTTTTGAAATTTGTTCAAGCTTCATATTTTTGTAAAAATTTTTTTTTGTAATTAAATGAAATTTTTATGTGGTTTTACGTTTTAAAAAAATCTTACATTTTTAAATTTCACTGTAACTCTTTCTTTTTTTTTGAATTTTTACAGAAACTTTCACTTTTACAAAAAAATTTCTTTCCATAAGTAGTTATTTCTAATTTTGTTTTTAATTTTTTGATTTTTTAGTTTATTTTAAACTTACGCTTTATAATATTTTTCTTAAATAGTTTTATTTCACTTTCATCGTTTTTTTAATTCTTTTTTTTTTTTAAAGTTCTTTTCAAGGTCTGAATAGAATATTAACCTATTTAAAAATAGCTTAAAAGAACGCCCTATATGAAATTTTTTTAAATTCTATTTATCAGAATTTGAATCAAGAACGTCTTATCCAAGAAAATTTTTAAAAACGACTTGGACCACTCAAATTGCCAAACAGACAGAAAAGAGTTTTCGTTGACTGGCTGTTTTAATTTAGTCAGTACTATAAAGTGAGGAATATGGGTGACTGCGAAGCAATCTGTTACGGCGTTTTAGAAAAAAATATAAACAACTTAGACTTCTCAACTTTGCTATTTTTTTATATATAAACGAAACCTAATAACAAAAAAAAGTAAATTACCACTCCAGATGAAACTCACCTCACTGGCTTTTGGTGTATAAAGCGCGATCTCTTCTCGCCGTATGTAACGTCCAATTTGCTAAAATTAAAAAGAGCAATGAATTTAATAATAGTAAAATTAGAAGATTATAAAGAGACCCCCCTATTTTTATAAGTAAGCATTGCGATAGTTAAAAGCTCTAATAAAATTTCTTAAATAACTTTGTTAGAACTTTAATGGGTTTGTTGGCGCTCTAGTTTGTAGGTCTCATACTATTGAACACAAGAGTTTGCCCTCGTAGATATAACGAAAAAAAAACCAATAAATTTATCGGTATTGTATTTATACAACTGTATTGGTTTAATTTGTATATTTGTAGTTTTGAGTAAATAGGAATATTTTTGCATGTATTTATTCCTGACATAAACTGATTCGGCACACATGCGTACATTTGTACGAATATACATTAAGGGGTCCGCTTTGTGCTATAAAGAAAAGGGTTTTAAATTATTAGGAAGCAAATTGAACATAGAAATAATCTGCGTTAGACTATCTTTAAATAAATGCACCAAAATTAGCAACTTTTCTTTCAAGAAAAATACAATCATGATCATTTCCCAAGCAATAACAGCCAAAGTCGAGCAAAAATTCTGTTATTACTACTATCGAAAACAAATGTGTTATTACACTGATCCTCATGGTTTTTGCAAAACTAATTTAAGCCTGAACACCTTATTAGAACCCAAAAGCCAAAGTCTCTTTCGGGTTTTGTCGATTTTTAATATAGAATATTTTTATATTGGACTAGAAAAGACGGCCCCGCTTCGCTGCTTCTCAGAACTTATAATAAACTGAATTCATTTTTAATCATTATATTTCTGAAAACAGTTAAGATATGGAACTTAATTACATCACTTATTGCAGCACACATTAGCTCCTTTCGTTTAATTCCCATAGCGTATTAACACATTTTGAGTCATCATGGTCCACATATGGCTCGATAATTCGGAAATTGATCGAGTTATCGAAATAACGGATACGTTAAATCTTAAGTTAAACGTCTAGTAATTGCAATGGTGAAAGTTATACTTGTTTCTCGTGAAAAAATTTTGAGTGATACGCGCTCAAACATACCGACATACAGACAAAAATTCTAAAAACTGTTGCTTTGCATTCTTTTGGCTCAACAACTATCCCTATTCATTTTTATTGAATATCTGCAATTTACAGATATCGCAACTGTTACAAGCTTCTATATATATAAAATTCATATTATGTATGTATCTATAGATCGACTTGCGTCCTAAACGTATAAACCGATCGTAACCAAATTTGAAAAACGAACTGGATACCTTACCGGGATGGTCATGGGCTAAGAAATATTTCGATATATATAGGGGGCGTGGCACCTCCCATACAAATGGAGTTTTTAACAGTCCGTATTTACGTTAGACTACTGAAATTTGGTAAGGGGTTATATGACATTAACCCCTACCACCTCCAAGGAAACTGGAAAAAACGAAAAAGGGTTTGTGGCACCTCCCATACAACTGGAATTTTTTATAGTCCATATCTCTGGAAGTATTTAGGCTAGACCAATGAAATTTGAGAAGGGGTTACATGAGGTTAATCCCTAACACCTCCAAGAAAACTGGGAAAACCGAAAAAGGGGGCGTGGCACCCCCCATACAGCTGAACTTTTTCATAGTCCGTATCTCTGGAAGTGTTTACGTTAGACCACTGAAATTTGGTAAGGGTTTATATGAGGTTAATCCCTCCCACCTCCAAAAAAACTGGGGATAACAAAAACGGGTTCGTGGCACCTCTCATACAGCTGACATTTTTTTTATAGAAATGTGGGGTGAAACCGACGGGTATAAGCTAGTTTTATTATACGTAGAGACGAAATCATATTTAAATTAGTTGAAGTTAGTTTATTAGTACATTCAATTTATTATCGCTAATCTCCAACAGTTGATACAAATTTTGCGAACTTCCAGAAGAATAACGCGCAGCCTAATGTACTTGTCACCGGTGTTATTGCGAAACGCTCTATGTCACTTTTAATATTAGTACTTTAATTTTTCAGGCAAATTCACTTAAAATGAATTTTTTGTATATACTTCAATCACTGAGAAGCAAAAAATTATGGTAATATTCCTACATAAAAATAAATTTTTTGAATTGAATCGACGCTTGAGCACAAACGACAAAATCCTCAAAACAAATTTTTCTGTATCCTCGTTGACTTGTACTGTTAAGAATATTCTTTCACAACTATGTATACAAGAAAAATTATAAGCGTGAAAATTTCAATTAAATAAATAAATAATTTTTCTCTGTACAAATAAGTTGAGCAGCATAACTTATTTGCACAGTATAAAATAATAATTTTTCACTCCGATAATTTTTTTTTGGTAAATAAGCAAAATAAATTGCTTGATAGTCATTAATTTAATTTTAAATAATTTTTAATAAATAACACTATTGTGCATATTGCATTTTAAACGTTTGTTTGCAAATATTTGTTTTTTCAATAAATTAATTTTTGTGACAAAATATACACAAAAGCTATTCATTAATTAAGTTTAAAAAGATGTCATCTATTAAGTTGTAGATAAAATTATATGAAAAACTAGAAAAAAGTACAAGTGAATAAAACATTAAAAAAAAGATTGGTTGAGCTCTTTTTAGTGCCACCATAACTTTTGTTTAATTGTTGCATGCTAGAAAAATAGAAATAAGAAAAACAAAACAAACAAAAAATTATAAAAAATAGCAACAATTCCGCGTTTTCAAACTGTGCAAATACTGAAAAGTTAATATACGCTACATATGTACTAGCGTGTGCAATCAATTTTTTATAACGGTTCTGTTATTTTTTTAATTTTGCTTTAATGTGTATATACATTTACGACGCACAGTGGGGTATGTTTATAGAACTTATGCCAAAATCATTAAGTGAGAAAATAAGAATTTTTACGCAAGTTACTTACCTTTTTTTAGCTATGCTTGAAAATTCGATTTTATCAGAATTTCTTGTAAAACAACCCACTGTTCTTTGCATTATGGATCATTTCGAAGAAATTTTCTCTTAAATTCAAATATTACTGCTATAAATGTTACTAGAGTACGTAAAGAAAATCAGCTTTAAGAGCAAAATATTTTGAAATAAGACGAAATCGTATATATATTTGAAAACTCAATACAAAATGTTTTTAAAAAAATGTTCTTGAATTTTTTCAAATTTTTCTTTTTTTAAATTATGAAAAGAAATAACTATTGAACAATACTTGTTAAACCAAAAACAGATATTAAAGAAAAATAAAGAAAATTTGCTCTCTTAGAGCAACAGAAGCAAAGAAAATTTTTTTTTTTACTTTTGTCTGTAATTCTACATGCATAGCATTGAATGAAGCGTACGCCGTTATATAGCTAGAGAGCCACTTTAGTGTTTGTTACTCATCTCCTGCAGATAATTATGTTTGTTTAAGCTATTACAGTGGCGGCAATAAAAAATGTACTTCATTTATTGATATTATAATTGCTCGATTTCTAAACACATATGTAGATATTTATATTTATTTGTAAGTAAAATCGGATGTGTGGGTCCTCCTAGGAAAGCCCGATATATTCGTACGCTGTGTTGTAAAACCTTTTATAAACATCATTTTATAGCTAAAATAATTTGAGGGTTCCTTTTTGCAATCTTAAAATATGAGAAAAGGTTAAAACGTTTTCAGTAATATTTAGTGCTGTGTGAATTTTCTCACTCTTTCAAATTGTAGAATTTTAATATTATTTTTTTTTCATACTTTAACACGAACCGCCGAGTTATATTATTTTAAAATGAGTTGCTCCGCAATACCCCATAGTGCGGCGTATCGTGAAAGCAATACTTTTTAAAAATATTGGAAAAGCAGTAGTAGTGGTGGTGTGTAGTTGATGCGTTAAAAATGATGGATCGTTGTCCAATGAAATCACAAATTGACGAGGAACAAGAATATATATGGCTGCTATGGGGTATTTGTGTATGTGAATGCATGTGGTTATAAGAGTGACTGAAGAAAAACAAGTGAAGTATTTAAGCGCAAGGTCGATTGATGGGTGTTTTACATGATTTTTATTGCCGCTTTGACTTGTATTTATTTTGCGAAAAAATTTGTTATTTACCTATTTATGTACTTGTGATCGAACGATTTAAGAACATTTTAAGTTTTGTTAGGAAATTGATTGATAGCTAATTAGATATGCTTTTTGTTATCATAAATTTATATTTTCCTACGCAGCTGTGATGCAAACAAAGCAATAACAAGAAAAAATTTTAAATATCTCATATGAACCAATGTTATAACAGCATTCACTACTTTTTAAAAGTTTATCAAAATATTACATAGACTCTGACCTCAAACGAGTCGAAAATCTTGATTTATATTTTGATTTTAAAATTGCAATTGATTGATAGTGAATTCATGTTTTTGTTACCCAATGGCCCATATACGAGGTGTGTTCAAAAAGTATCGCGAATTTTGAATTTTCGCTGGTTACGTATATTCGAATTTCGAATTTTTTGTGGCGTTATGTTGGTACTCATGTCTCTCACTTATGCCGACAAGCTCGGCCATTTTGAATGTTCAGTTTATTGTTGACAGCTGCTTTGCTTGCACGTGTTTTGGATCGTCTTCAATTTTTACCTATTCAAAAAAATGGATCAAAGAACCTGTATCAAGTTTTGTGTGAAAAACGAAATTAAGTGCGCGGATGCATTCCGAATGTTGACTGTGGCATACGGAGAAGCTACCTTGGACCGAAGCAACGTTTATCGGTGGTACAAAATGTTCTCAGAAGGCCGAGAAGATGTGCAAAGAAGAACAAAAATTGGCTTTTGCACCACGATAACGCCCCTGCTCACGCATCGTTGCTTGTGCGCGACTTTTTGGCCAAAAACAACACAATAATGATACCGCAGCCACCGTATTCCCCAGATCTGGCCCCCTGTGACTTTTTCTTGTTCCCTAAACTGAAGAGGCCCATGAAAGGACGACGTTACGCTTCTCTTGACGAGATAAAGACGGCATCGAAGGAGGAGCTGAACAAGATACAAAAAAATGATTTTTTGAAGTGCTTCGAAGATTGGAAAAACCGTTCGCACAAGTGTATAATATCTCATGGGGATTACTTTGAAGGGGACAAAATAGATATTCATGAATAAATAAATAATTTTTGAAAAAACACAAAATTCGCGATACTTTTTGAACACACCTCGTATATGTTTCAAGTAGGAACCAAAGTCGGACTGGGAGTTTTTTGATGGTACTTTCCGCTGTCATGAGAGCTTAATGAGGAGGGCAAAGCTTGAAAGGATTCCGTTGCTTTGTACTGCTGTCGTGGGGACATTGGCAAACGTTGGGGACTCTCTTTAAAGGTGTACGATGTGATGTTGAAGCAAATTCGCTTTTATGGAGTATTGGTGTGGTGGAGTGCATAAGAGACGGCTTCTACTATGAAAAAGATGGTGACCGTGCAGCGAATTTCGCTGGTTTGAATCAGTGCGACCGTGCGCACCATTCCTGCTCTGGTATTGAATATTATGCTGAATCTGTACACGGTTGACATTGTTGGGAAATATACGCAGCTATATATAGCTTCGACAACATCACCGTCGAACAAAATGGTACTAAAATGAGCCGTAAATGTGTCCAAGTAAGCTGTAATCATCAGCTGTCACCTAACCTAACCTAACCTGGTCACAAATTAAGTTCCAATTTTCAGTCGAAAAATTATATAATAATAGAGTAGATGAGTTCTTGTTAAGTTCAAGTTTATTTCTCAACTGAATTCACATCTTCTTCTTAACGACTAGTGAGGCTTAAGTTTAAATTTATAGATAACGGTTAATGAAAGAGAGTTATAGTTAATTGGAATGTAGATTTCTAAGAGAAAGAATGATAGCTTATAAACTAAGAGGATAATAAAGAGAAGGTGGGAGAAGAGTGATAGTGCCAATATATAACTATATGATGTTTTAAAATTTTTATGAATATTTGATCATTAATCCACTAGAGGGGTTTGAGCATTGTGCTCTCATCGTATCTCATCGACATTTGTAGTATCTAGCTCATCGGGATGTTAAAAAAAAATCTATCAAAGTAGTTTACACCTTTGCAGGAATTTTCGAAGTATTGCTTTCTAAGTGTCACCTAGCGAAAGCTTTCACTACGCTCTAATCAGTGCCTCAACTATGTTCCAAGTTTCAAAATTCAGCAATGCATATTAGAAACATTGACCAAAGCGATATCGCCGGGTTCCGGAAAATGTTACGAAGGTCGCTATCTCCCTTAAAAGTTTTATAAAAAATCAATAGCGAGATTCACAAATGTTTGAAGAATGCATCAAATATATCTACCGAACTATCACAAAGTAGAACTTGTTGTGCCTTATACTGTATCATATTGGGCTCCTCAATTATGTTCCACATTTTAGGTCTTGCCATTTTAGGGAAGTTGTTTGAAAATATTCGGTGGATTCCGTAGATATTCACGAGCTTTCTTAGAATTCGATCTGTGTGGTAACCACTACAGGCTGACTTCCTTTGGATTTTAATTACATTAACGTCGGCCTTTTGAGCTACAGCCGAAGTATGAAGTATGTCGGCAAGCCCGAAGTCCTAAAACTCGAATGGACGACCCCGAAATTTTGATAAACTAATAGCAAACCACCGGAGCTTATGTTAAACTTACATTTTAAATACTGAGTGCAACACTTAATAAATATTTAACTCAACTTATATCGGCAATCGCGCCCATACCGGCATCGTGATAAGATTAATTGTAATTATCATGCGTTCATTGTTTGTATGGACGAAAGTGCGCTTGTCTTATTTGTGACATCAACTTCAATGCGCTAAATGATAATTTGTATCGGTAACATATCAACAAGCAATGAATAAACAAACAAGATATCATATCTAAGTTTACACGTACGAAGTGTACTAAGGTAGGTAAATAAACCGAACCCATCAGAGAGCTTATGAGATTTCGTATGAGCTCAAATAAACATGCAAAGTGTGTGTTGTATCTTAACAGCTGCGCCAAATTATTGATTTATGGCGATTTGTTTTCTAGGCTGAAATGTGTATGCTCTAATTAATGTTCAAATATTTAGTAATTAGAGATAGACACAGTGAATATTTGAATTCGATAAAAGGGAAAAAAAGATGATCTTCTGGTAAAATTTCTAGAAAAATATTTTTTTCAAAAAACTGTTAGCGCCAACGTTTTTAGCGGACATTTTTGGGTCGGACAGGGTATACATGAAAATTTTAAAATCAAACGAAAATTTTTTTAGTAGGTCATGAAAAAAACCTTAAAAATCAAAGTCGAAAAAAGTCAAAAAAATGAAATTTCGCAGGCTCGAAAATAATTTTTTTGGGTATGCGTAGTGGAACTTTTTTTTCCTGAGACCAAAACCTATCGAAAAATCGATGGCGCGATATCGGTTAACTTTCGCCCATACAAATAGACCCACCCTAATGTATATACATTATAGAAACTCTATCCAAATGCATACAGGAGTTCTTTGTTAGAGTAAAGAAATTCAAGTCAAATGAGTACACGAGTTCTTTGTTAGAGTAATAATACCAAAAGAACAGTTTTGAAAAATTTTGTTTATCGGTAAGTCTGTTTGTACGCGTATCACTCACAAAATGCTCAATAGAATTGAATGTAATTTTCAATGTTGCATTACTTGACGTCAAACTTAAATTTTAAGATATCCCTTGTTTTGAAGTAAGCAACCAATATGTGTTAGTACAATATGGGCATCAAACTAAAGCTGTTACTGAATGCTGCAATATAAGGTATGACTTAGTTGCATACCGCAAATAACTTCAGAGATATACTGTTCGAAATCGGACTCATTCTATTAAAAGTTCTGCGGTGTAGCTTAGCTTGGCCATGTTTTTTAGTTAGCATTGAATTTTATACAGTGTAATTTTCACTAAATCATATTTCCTATTGGGTATCTAACTACAAATGCATCAATGTTTGTCATTATTATTTATAACGTTTTCATATTAACTTAATTAAGCGCTTAATTAGCTTATCGTCGACGGTTATTGTTGTTGGTGAATGGAAATGTGTATGCGAGCGTATGTGTATGTGTGTGTTCGTATAACATTACCAATAAAACAGTTAGCATTATATTTGTACAGCTGTTAATTCTTCTTCTTCTTCTTCTGCTTGTTAGTTATTGTCATTTAATTCACGTACTTACCACTGTATTCGCTCCACTATTGAGCAGCGTATCTTTATTTGTATCCTCGGCTGGCGTGAAACTGGCTTTTGTGCGATTGAAAGCACGCAAACGTGGAAAGCATGCCATTGTTGTTGTCGTCGAGGTAAGGTGTTGTTGTGAGCTTTTTCCCGGAATATTTATTCCATTTTACTTTTTGTTGATTTACACTTAAAATGTTACGAAAAAAAAAACTATAAAAAAAAGTTATGAAAAGCAAAAACGTGAACTTGAGTCGCGTCGCATCACATTTTATCTTATCGCCAAATTATTCAGTATTTATGAGTCAAGGCGAATTGACATTTCACTTATTCATAGCCATTTATTTGTTTGCTCGATTTGTAGGCTCAATGTGCTTTGAAATATTGCTCTAATTCGAGTGATAAGATTAAAACATTATATTTTGATTTGTCTAATATTTTTAGCATACATTTTCAAACTGAGAAAACACTTCAGAGGCCAAAAAACACTTTTTTTTTTGGAGAGGCCTATTTAATATACAACATATCTAAAAACTAAAAGGGAGTTTTTTATTTTAATTTTTTAAGTAAATGCATATCTAAAAAATGACGGTAGTAGGTAGTTTTAATCTGTGATTTGTACGAAACGGCTCAACAGCTTTCGAGAATATACACTGAAAAAATTTTATATTGGACTGAAAATTGTTTTTTTTTTAAATAAAGCTTTAATTGGGAAAATATTCCATAGGCCTGGTGTTTAAAAAAAATTTTTTTTAGAAATGTCTCTGGCGTTTCTTTTTTAATTTTTAAATAAATAGATATTTGAAAAATCTAAAAAAAAACCGCGCCATTTAGTTTTAGTTATTCAATTATTGCCACATATATATTAAATAGATGTGCCGGGCATTTTTTTTTTTTGTACTTTTTATTTACGAAAATTATTTTTGTTTTTAAATAAATAATTGAAATAAATACACATTTTTTTTGTTTCAAACACTTGGCCTTTGAAGTATTTTCCGAGTTTAAAATTTGGGTTTTAACAAAAAAAAATTTTCAGTGTATATGTTCAAAAGCTGATTTAAATACTGCTTTAAATTATGCATTGTGTTTTTGAAATCGGTTGAGCCATTGCGTAGTACTCACAAAAAGTAAAAGTATCTGTTAATGTAATTTTTCAGATATTTCAATACCTTGCCACGCCCACAATATTTTAAAAAAGGAACTTTTTAAATATGAGGTTGTGTTTTTATAGCTAAACTGTAGCTTTGTGGAAAATTGTATCAAAATCTGAGGTGGTCGTGTTCAAAGCATATAGGTTTGATGCGACGGAAATAAAAAATTGTAGTAGAATTTAGGTTACAGCTAATTGTAGCAGAATTAGGCAGGGTTCCTAATGGTTTTAGTTACTTTTTGGGAACTATTTCGAGATAACTTCGGGACACTTTCGGCGTCGTTTCCGGAGCTGTTTCGGGACTTTTTCGGAATTATTTCGGGATCATTCGGGATCATTGTGGGACTATTGCGGGATATTTTCGGAATTTTTTACTTGACTTTTTCGGTACCATTCAGGGATAATATTGGAATTTTTTTCGGGTCTTTTTGGAATCATTTCGGGATCATTATTAAAATTATTGTTATTAACATCATTTCGAGGTTGTTTGTTTTGTCACAGGGCTTTTCGAGAGTTTTCGGCACCATTATTAGGTGTTTTTGGCGATCACTTCGATATTGGTTTCGGGACCATTTCTGATGTTCTGAGAGACTTGTGCGGATTCATTTTCTGGAAATTTTTGGGACTGTTTTCGGGACTTTTTCGTAAACAATAAAAAAAACATCCTAAAATGATTCCAAGAAAGTAAGAAGTAAACTTGATTTAACGACTCATTTTTGTACCCTTTTAAGAATCTTAAAATACGGGATTAATAAAGATGAAATAGTTACATACATAACATTCATCGAGATACTCAAAAATAAAAATTTAAGAATCTTAAAAATGGAGAAATTATATATTTTCAATTGTTAAAAATATTTCAAAAAGGGACTGCAACTTTTTTCACACAGAGTTTGGTGCTATGATCAAATAAACGTTCACTGGTGAATTTGATTTGGAATAAAACACCTGCTTGTTGTTTCTTTAATTGCTTGACAACGATTTGATAAAGAAAATAAATTCAAATAGTAGTTTCTTATCAAATTCCGGCACACATACGAGTATATATGTGTGGGTAATTGCTTTATCTTATTTACTTTTATCACAGAAAACGTGTCATACTAAATTATTATAAATTTTTCTCCACCTTAATAATTCTTAGCAAATTGGATTTTTTTTTTTCACTACACTGCTATTAGGCTTGCACTGATCTAACTAACAATTTCAGTGTTTTAACTCAACAAAAATTGCTAAAAGGCTTTATTGCACGTAAAGCTATAAAAGTTAGTTAGCAAAAAATACCGCACAAATTCTGTAATGATTCAAGCTTTCACTTTCAAGCAGTTTAAAACTAGAAAAAAATCTGCAAAACTCTTTAGACACAATCACAAAAACATTAATGGTTAAACCGTTAAGCGTTTTTTTTTTCATCCACAAATCGGCACCTTTTTTGTTGTTGTCGCTTAAAACACCTTGACGCGGTTAGGGTCTCTATCCCTCCGTACGTATGGAGGTTGATAACTCGACTAATTTAATATGGCCAATTTAAATTGCCAATTTGCGCAAAATGAGTAAGAAGGCGGGAGAGCGTGAGAGTCAATGCAATGGGTTGGTATGCCAATACTCCTTGACAGTTATAATGAACTGTTAAGCGGGTGAGTACCATTCGCTTTGTTTATGTGTGTGTAGGTGTACTTTTTAAGTGGAGGGTGAAGCGTATAGTTTCAGAGGAGGTGCAAAGACTTTTTTTTCAGTTTTTCAAAAAACCCGCGGAAGTTGTTGGTTTTTTTTTGTGCTCAACCATTTTTGTGATAAGAATTGCCGCAAATACGTTTGTACATACGTACATATATACAAACGTTTATAACCATATGAGTAAGCGCTAGACTGCGACAATGCATACTCAGCTATAAATACGTTTTACATATTTGTTTATGTTTACATTGTCAAGCGTTAATAGTATAATTGCCTTTTAAAGCTTACAGGTGGTTTTCAAGTTTTTAATTGTGCGAAGGCCAAGTTGCAGTGACGCAGCTTTTTCGTGTTTTATTTGGATTCGAATGAATGTAGCTGTTGTTGGAAATAATTGAAAATTCTTGTGGAAGGCTTTTTCGCTGTTTTCATACTATTTACTTGAATGCATTTAATTTCATGATAACAGCAAAATAAAATAAAATTTTCGAACTCGATAGCGTAATTAATATATTTAAAAAGTGTTTTAAAAAATTGTGTAAATTTGCATACTTGAAGCGCGTTGTAATCTTAATAAGTACTTTGCCTTAAATTTTGTATGTACTGAAATACTTATACAGACATACATATATTTCAAAAGATTTTTTTAAAACAGATTTTTGAAGTCTTAGAAACCAAGTAATTAGAAAATAATTTTACACCTTTTGCTAAATTTTGAAAAATCTCCTCAAAATCTATCAAATCTAAATGTTTCAAAATCTTTTTCAAATTTTTTGCAAAGCATCAATTTAATCCAAATACTAGTTTAGTAAAATCCAAACTGGTAAAAGAAATTTGTAAGAAGTGAACAGTTCTAGAAAACTTTAATACTTTAAAAACTTATAAAATTATCTCTAAATATTTTCTAAAACAATTTAAAAATTTTAGATTATGCTGTTTATGTCACCGCAATATTTGCAAGACTGAAACTTTATTCCAATTGGCGAAGTCTCAAGATGTTAACAAAAACTTATATTGACATTTAAAAACACATATATATTTAAAAAAATTTTTTAAAACAGATTTTTGAAACATTAGAAGTGTGCAGCTTAGTAGAAACCGAGTATTAACAAAATAGTTTAAAACTTTTACGAAATTTTGAAAAATCTCAAAATTTTAGCTGAAACCTATCTAAATGTTTCAAAACCTTTTCAAAATATTTTTCAAAATATAAAGGCAAAACAAATATTAGTTTAGTATAAACCAAACTGGTAAAAAACTGTAAGAAGTAAAGAAATACTAGCATACTTAAATATTTTTAAAAACTTTTAAAACTATGTCAAAATGTTTTCCAAAACAATTTCAAAATTTTAAAGCATGCTGTTTCATGTCATCCCAATATTTGCAATACTAAAACTTTATTCCGAATTGACGAAAACTCAAGATGTTAAAAAATTTAACAAAAAATTTTTTCAAATTTTTTTTTTTAAGTTTTGAAACCAACAGTTCATTATAATCAAAATATGTTTAAAATTAAATGTAATTAAAACTGATCACATTCCGAAAAACATATAGTTATGTATACATATATTTATTTTATAAAACTTTTTAGAAACAATTTGAAAACATTTCGGCCATGCGCTTTACATTATTAGGTAAACAATGGAAAATATTTGAAGTGGGAAAACGGTGTATGAAGGTCTCTCAAAAATCTATGAATTTTTCAAAACTAACTGTTTAGAAACTAATGAAAATTGAGTATATTTTAAATATTTTAAAACGTTTTTCAACAATTTAAAAATTTCAGGGGATGCAGTAATGTAAAGTTCAAATATTACACAAAATTGTAACTAATGCGAATTATCAAAACATTACAAATTTTGAAAAAGCAGATGTAATTATATTACAAACTACTTTGAAAACTTTCCATTAAACAGTTCGTTTTCATTAAAATATGTAATTTTAAGTATGTTTTGATTAAACCGTGCTTTGTGCGTAGCCCTTGAGAGCTCACAATATTTTACAAAACTTTTTAAAACATTTTATTTTTTTTTTCAAATAACAAATTTTTTCAAACATTTGCAATCTCAACAAAATTTTGAAGAAAAGGTTTTATTCTAAATTTGCATATGTATTTAAAAACGCACTTGTGTTTGAAAACTTTTAACAAAAATTTCTTTGTAATAGTAATTTTTTTCATGTTTAAATTTTTTACAAACAGCCGAAATTTGAAAAAAAATTTTGAAACGGCAATGCGTTTTTAAAAAGAAAATATATATATATGAATTCATAATATTGACTATGTAATTGAAAACTTTTCAAATTTTAAAAAAGTTTTGGATTATTGTAGTTCAAATAATTGAAAAGAGCAATTTGCATTGTAATATTTCAAAATTTTTTAAAATCATTTTTTGAAATTTTCGTTTTTGTTTTTCTTGCCTTTTCAATTTTTCAACGTTCAAGGTTGAATTCTTAGTAATAACTTAATACGCTAAGAAATCAGAAGATGTTACTCTCAGCTTCAGTTTTATGTATAATTTCCCAAAAAAAAAAAAGCCATTGCAGCGAAATCTGTTGAAGAATTTTTTTAACATATTCACTTGCTCAAGTTCAATGGATAACGAGACTGAAAGCAAGCGAAATAAAAATAGTTCAAAATTACGTAATTAAATTTTTGTGCAAGAAATTAGGTTATTTTTACATTTTCAAAATTTTGTTTCGAAACTTTATTCAATTAAACGGCGAAATTTTGGTAAAAAAGTTTTCATGCCATTCAACCTTCAGTCCTTTTCTCTTGTTCGTTTATTTATTCGTTTTTTTCTGGTTATACAAGGTGGCGCAAAAGTAAGCTTCCGATGTTCAGCATATCGGTTGTGGCACGTGCAGTGTGTGCTGTTGCACCGTCTTGTTGGAACCACATGTTTTCCAATCCCAATTTATCAAGTTGCGGCAAAAAGAACTAGTTGATCATTGCTCTGTAGCGCTCACCATTCACAGTAACCGTTTGGCCCCGACCGATTATTGGTCAAATAAATAGTCAGCAATATTCCGCGTTCTGGAGCAGTGTAGCGTAACATTGTTTATTAACGTGTATTTCGCATGTGTTTACTACACAAATGTCAAAACAGAACTGACTTTAGGGGCCAATCGCAAAATTTATAGCATTTTCTGATAGGAGGATTACTTTTGCGCCACCTTGTACTTCCATCCTTATGCTTCATGCTTTTTACTCGGCATGCGATGACTTGTGCAGCTGGCGTGTGTAATTGAATCAGAAATGTGCGCATAGGAAAACTACCGTTACACAACCTCGTCCATTCAGCGTGAATCCTAAAGCAAAGTACGTTAGCTGAGCCACGAAACGACTTCAAAGCACCAACTCAATGTCGGCCAAGTCAAATGTAAACATGCCACACACACATTTGCAAATGCAGGCAGCTAAACAAATGCTCTGTTCGTACATATCGACACTGTTGCAGTGATGTGACTTGTGGGCATCTCGGTGATGATGCTTGAATGATTAAATGTTGTACATCAGTTTGGCATTTGTGTGCCAACTTTCTGCTTGCTGTTTCCTGTTGTGAGAATAAATTTTGAAATTTTACTTTTGATCAGCGCAAGCTAACGAGGTTACTTATCAGAGAAGATGTAGAAGTTTTCTTTTATGAAACTACAAAGTTTGAGTTTTGTTTTTGATGAACTTTTACGAATTTAATGAAAAAATAATATATTTAATTGTTTTCAACTGACTTTTGGACTTTTGTATTGCAGTTTTGAAAAACAATGAAAAATAAAATAATAATCAAAACTGCCTTAATTATCTGCTTGAGAAAAATGCAGTTTGTCTGTTTTGTTGCAAGTCTTTTCTTTTCGATATAGTGATGTATGCTTTGATATGGTGTAAGGGATCGTATGGCAGAGTTTATGGGTTCAATTGGGCATGAAATAAAAATTTAAAAATTTAGTAAAACTGTTTATAAACGTCTTTACTCAGGAAATGCGAAGGGAAAACTAAAAGGAATAGTAGATTTAGATTTACGAGAAGAAAACGAAGAAAAAGAAGACGAATCAGACACAGAAAATATGTCACTGTGATACTGATGGTGGTGATGCTGCTTAGGTGAAAAAGAAGACAAAGACAAAGTCGAAGATAAAAACAAAATTTTGCAGGTAACTTTAACAAAAATGTAGACTAATAGAAAAAAAATATATCATAGGGAGATTGAACTTATAGACTGCATATATATATTTACATCATCACTCGGGACCATTTCGGGACTTTTCGGGATTATTTCTAGCAGGTAGGTAGATAGGCTTCAAACCAAGTCTCCCAAGTAGCTTTAAGAAGCCGTTTTGATGCCATGAGATCTCGTTCAACCTACTAAAAGTAGTACTGATGTATGTTACAGCCAATCAAAGTTGTTGATAAACTCAAGGATTTTTGGAATCCCTATATCAGATCCTCTCTCTCCAGGTTCGCCAAAAAGGGGCTCCCAAAGAACTTTAGACGCATTCTTGTCAGAGCCTAGCATTTGCACAGGCATTTGCACGGCAATCACGTCCTAACAACTTCTGTAGTGGTCATGATGCGGAAGGCCCATCTTTTCCGCTGTACAGACCGCTATAAGTTTGTTGGTGTCAGCCCTGGACCTGATTAGTAAACTCCTTGTCCGCATTTCGCTATAGTCGGGTCAGATGGAGGGTATGTGACTTCCTGTTGTTGTTGTTGTTGTTGTGGTAACGACAAAACACTCCCCGAAGGTTTTGGGGAGTGTTGTCGAATTAACAGTCATTGGCCGGATTTGAACCCGGTATGCTCTATTCTCCCTTGCGGTACTGCCCGACTGTCGTTGGAGCGATTTATGACCAGTGAAACCTTCTAAGTCATGTCACCACCCTTCCTTCCGTAAGGAAGGATAAGATGGGTAATGAGAGGTGAGAGAAATCATATCCGTAGATCAGCTATCGAGTTGCACGTCATCACCTTTTTGCATATTAATCGCCTCTTACGACCGGTATGCCTACCTCGGGCATATTCTAAACCCCTAACACGCAGGGGGTACTTGTACTTCCTCGTGAGTGTAAGTGTAAGTGATCCGTTTTATCCGCGCTTAGCCTAAGGCCACATTCCTGTGCCCACCTACTTAGTTTTGCCAACGTTCTTTCGAGACCAGGATTGCCATATCGTCGGCGTACGCCACAATCTTTACCACATTGATACTGAGTTTTACTAGGATATCGTTCATAGAAAAGAGCCACAGTAGTGGGTAGAGGACCCCACCCTGCGGTGTGCTTCTACATCTCTGGACTCTTTAGTGATTACTTCGTTACTATTTTTGGGATAGTATCGGGACTTTCTGGGGATCATTTTGGTATTGTTTTCGAGGCCTTTTCTGCATTTTTTTGGGATACTTTTTTGGCTATCGAAACCATTTTGGCTATTTTTCCTGATCGATTCGATACTTATCAACACATTTTCGGGATCATTTTGTGACGGTTGTTGCATCATTTCAGGATCATTTCGGGATTGTTTTCAGAACCAAGTTCAGGATCATTTTGGAACTATTTTGGGATGGTCTCAAAAATTTATATTTATTTATTTATTTACAATACCGGAACCAACCTGTAAAGTTAATTATAAAATACACAATCCCGAAAAAATCATGAAATGGTTGCGAAAAGTTTCGAAAACCATCCCAAAATGATCTTTAAATGTTTCCAAGGAATGTAAAGAGTTAACTTCTATCACGTGTACTGTGCTACACACGGGTTTTTTCATCTGGGTTCGGACCGCTTTTGCAGTGTAGGCATGTCAAAAATGGACACATTAAAATGAAAATCCATCTCAAGCAGTAATAACGCCAAAAGATGTCGGCGCTAAATTCAAATATTTTGCACGGTATTATTGCTTATCGTGATTAAATTAATAATTCATGAATTTTTTTTGTGATGTATTCTCTTTTATTGACAATTTAACTTTTAAAATTTTCAAGAATAGATTTAAGAATTTAGTACCTTTTTTAATTCTTCTGTTTGGTATATATTTTCTACATTTTACGTATGGCATCCCTCTTCAAAAATACCTCATCCCAATAAAAGTTTAGATGGTATTCAAGCTTTGTCTCGTAAGAAAATTATTGTTTACTTTTGTAACGCCACAAAAATATAAATTTTGTCGTACCCCAATGTATGTTAACAAGTGTATTGTCTAAACATGTTACGGAAATTGCGTTTTCAGCATGAGCAAATTTTCCGCACAAGCTATCCTTAAATCCCAATTGTAGTCAGCTGAGCTTCGTTAGTGTCTGCACGAGATGCAATACCTCCCAGGAAGCAACAACGTAAAAATTAAATATTTACATACATATTTTCTTAGCAGTTTTATTTCCCACGCTTTCATTCACATATTTGCTTTTCATTTTGACATTGTTCATCTGCTGTGACTTTTGTTTTCATATTTTTTGTTGTTTTTGTGTTTTGATTACGCGACGTAAATATGTTTATCTACATATATTTTGTTTTGTTGTTGTTTACAATGCGGTTTTTTCTTACCTATACATATCTATTCGTTACACATATATTTCTTTGCAATTATATACTTACCTAAGTACATAAGCACATTTGCTTGCAAAACATTACTTTAGCGCTAAATTTACATCACATCGTTATTTGTTGTTATTTATTTTAGTTGTTGGTATTCTTCAGGGAAATTTAATGTTGCCGGCATACATCCGCCTCTGGGCCAACAACGCTGCGCAACGCATCTTTTGCTGAAACATACAAACATACACATTGAAATAGAACTGGTGTAAATGATAAAAACGGAAACGCATACGAATGGTTGATGCTTCCAAATTGCTGTTGCCGGATGTGAAAGTGTAACAAGTACATCTTTAGAGTCATGTATGTGCTTGCGTATACACATATATATATACTTATAATAGATATTGGTAGAAATCCACATATGTATTTTGATACCTGCAAGTACACTCTCTATATAGAGCGAAAAAAAAACGTATGAAAATTCGTTGCATGCGATCGCCTGTGAATTCCCCTTTAAATTATAAAATTAATTAAATTTGATTTAAAAACTAAAATTTACAATAAGGTTGAAACTCGAGTTAGTTATAAAACATAACGAGCCTTCCACATAATTCGCTTTTAAAACTCTTCAGAAGATTAAATTTTTCTGCAAAATTTTGCTTGATCCTTAAATTATTTGCAAATTCGTTCTTTAATATATCTGCAAGTCTCAATTAAAGATTCACCCTAAATTAAGCATTTTCACCTTAATATTGCCATTCGAACACCTCTTAATATTTAACTTAAGATTTCTCTGCTATTTCCGACTGGAATTTCCACTTAACTTCTACTTTTTAACTGCTTTGTCATTTTCGTTATAATATGTCATAACGTTGTCATGTTCCATAATACCCACATCAGGGCAGTTATCTTTCATTTACTCTTTTTCAATCCCATTCTCTTAACGTATCTTTTCACATTTCCCAATAATTTTTTCCTTTATGCTTTTTCCCTTTTCTTTCTCGTTCCTTTTAATCTTTCAGCTTTCCCTTTACCAGCCGTTTCTTCTCGAGCTTGTTTTAATCCCACATTATTTTCCTTTCTTTTTTTCTTTTTATTTGTACTTTTCTCTTTCTTGTTCTTTTTATTTTTGCTTTTTCTCTTCCTTTTTCCTTTCTCTCTTTCTTCTACTTTTTCTTTTCATTTTACTTTTTCCTTTTCTTTTTTTATTTATTTTATTTTTTAAATTTTCTATTCTTTTTTCTTTTTCTTCCCTTTTACTCTTCTCCTCCCATATTTTCTCTTTTATTTTCTTAATCTCCCTTCTTATGTTTTTTTCTTGTTATTTTAATTTTACTTTGTCTTTATTTTCATCTATATTTTTTTTAATTTCCTTTTTCTTTTACTTCCTCTTTCCCTTTTTTCTCTTCCTTTTTCTGTTTCTTTTTCTCTTTCTTTTTATTTTTCTCTTTCTTTTTTTCTCTTTCTTTTTTTATACCTTTCATGAACATGAAATGGTATTATAACTTTGGTGCGATGTTTATAAGTATGAGAAGAAGAAGAGATAGCCAAACCGATAAGTATACCGAAATGATCAGGGCGATGAGCTGATTCGATTTAGCCATGTGCGTCTGTCCTTCTGTCTCTTTGGACGCAAACCAGTCCCTCAGTTTTTGAGATATCTTGATGAAACTTGGTATGGATCCGCCATTTTGCATGAGATAATCATTCGTCGGAATCAGCAAGATCGATTGTTTCGATAAATAGGGTTTGGGCTATAAATTTTGCAATTAAAAACTAGGGACGTAAAATTTTGCAGGTTTGGTACATATTATATGTGTAATGTGTGTAGTGAAAATCAGCCAGATCGGGCTTACACAACAAATATACAATCGATTGTTCCGATAAATGGGGTTTGGGCTATGTATCTTTAAATTATCTCTTTTGCAGAGGTTTTACTAATTGTGAGTAAGGATCGGACACTTAAAACCGTGATGCGTATTCATGAAAGATATAAAGTCATCGGCACAGTCGAAGACAGCTCTCTCCTTACTTGTTTTCTTATAATTTTACTTTTTTTTTCCTTTTTATTTTTATTTTTCCATTTTGTTTCCTTTTTTCTTTTTGTTTTTTTTTCCTCCTCTTTTTTCTTTCTTCCTCTTTCTATTTTTCTTTTTCTATTTCTTATTTTCTTATTTTACTTCCTCTTTTTAATTTTACCTTTTTTTGTTTTCATTTGCTTTATCTTTTTCCATTTTTTTATTTTTATTTTTATTTCCTGTTATCGTTCTCTTTCCGTTTCCGTTTCACTTTCTCTTGTCTTTTCTTTATATTGTTGTCTTTTCTGTTTATTTTCATTTAACCTTTCTCTTTTCTATCTTCTTCGTTTTCTTCCTTTTTTCTTACTCTTTTCGTTTTTATTGTTTTTCTTCCTTTTTATCCTTTTAATTTTTTTTATTTTGTCTTTCCATTCCACTTTCTCTTGTGTTTTGTTTTTATTGTTCATTTTTAGTTTCTCTCTCCTTTAACTCATTCTCTACCTTACCCTTCTTTCTTCTTTAAATGGTCATCTAACCGCCTGGGCGATTTTGACCGTCCAACATAGCTCGCCAGTCGTTTCTTCGTTGCGCCAACTGGCGCCAATTGGAAACACGGCGGGATCGCAAATCGGTCTCCACTTGGTCCTTCCATCGGAGTGGTGGTCTCCCTCTTCCTCTGCTACCACCGGCGGGTGCCGATAAGAATACCTTCAGGGCTGGAGCATCTTCGCTCATGCGCACTACGTGGCCTAGCCAGCGAAGCCGCTGTGTTTTAATGCGCTGAACTATGTCGGCGTCTGCGTAAAATTCATACAGCTCATCATTAAATCTTCTTCGGTACTCGCCGTCGCCAACGCGTAGAGGTCCACAAATCTTTCGAAGAACCTTTCTCTCGAATACTCCCAGAGCCGCCTCATCAGATGTTGTTAGTGTCCACGCTTCTGCACCATATAGCAGGACGGGTGCGATGAGTGACTTGTAGAGTGTTATTTTCGTTCGTCGAGAGAAGACTTTACTTTTCAATTGCCTACTCAGTCCGAAGTAGCATTTGTTTGAAAGATAATAGATGCAAGGTAATCACCCTTACTACCTTACCCTTACCTTTTCTCTTTTAGATGTCATTTTCTTTTCCATTTCCCACCTCGTTTTTACTTTTTTTGTTTTACCATTACCGTCTTTTTTCCTATCTTTTTCTTTTCCATTTTCAATCCCTTTACCCCGTTTTCCTATTTTTTAAAATTTTTTACTCTTGTTTGACATTGATTTCTCAACACCGAAGCAAAGATCGTTGACCCCACCAATTCAAACTTTTCAGAAAAAAGTTATCATACAGGGATCAAAGCCAAAGCACAAAACCTTGGCTAGAAAATTGGTATCCTAACTCAGAAAAACAGGTAGCTAGCCACCAAAGGTTACACATTTTTCTTCTCAAACTAAATAAATCTCCCTAGAGCAAGAAGTTGTCGCTAAACACTATGCTATCGTAGGAATGTTCATACTAAGAAGGACACCTAATAGTTCTTTCTGCAGGAACTACTATTATGAGATGAAACTTGGGTTGATAAATCTTAAATGCTATTAATGTTCTAGACTACAGTTAAGGCTATTCGGAATGTTGATTTTTATTCTGGCCAAGATAAACGATGTTGATACCTCGTTCCTTTCCAAATGAGAAAATCAGTGTCTAAAATACGGATGGGTGGTTAGCTGCCTGAACTCAAGTTCATCAAGAAGCCAGTACAAGCATTAACAAGACATAAATATCTCAAAGTGAAATACTGAAAATCACCATGCAAGTCCTGCCAAGCTAACCCAACTAAAATTTTTTTTTTTGGAGCTGCTAGTGTCTTATTTTACAGGAAAGCTTTAGCTTGACTGTCATTTTGATTTCCCAGTGGCCTTGCAATACAGTTTTTTAAAATTTTTTTTTTCTCGTCTTGGTGCGTGCAGAAATGCTACTGTTTTTTCTGTTTACTTGACATTGAATAGGAGAAGTCGAGTACAGCGGGATTTATACAGAAAAGAAAAAAAAAAGAACTAAGGGGGACTAAATATTGGCTGATCGCTGGCTTTGATGTTGGTAACCCAGTTGTATGTTTGAAGGGTACGTAGGGCTGTGTGTTTTGCGCCAGCTTGCGCTTGCTTCCGCACTAAAAGAACTTGAGGGTATGTATGCAAGTAGGTCATGCAGCCATTGTAAATTGACATATGTGCATATGTGTTCATATATATAAATATTAGGGTGTGCACAAAAAACGCACTTGCAATTTTTTAGAAATCATATTGTTAATAGCACAGCTTATTACAAGTCTAAAAGCTTCCATAAAAAATTTAAGGTTTCATAGTATTTTGGACGGAAGTTTGTAGCCTTTGTTTTCCTGATGTTAAATTCAGAGTAAAATGAATTGATAGAAATATGCATCATCGTTAAAAAGTTCAACCGATAAGAAGGTTTTTAAATAAAAAGTCAGTAAAACAAATTTAAAAATATCGAAAAAACTACGTTCTACCCAACGGAAGTATTCATTTTATATATAACTATTTCATAAGCGCAGATAAAATTGTGCGACTATGACGTCAGTTGTTTGTTTATCATGCTATATATGTTATGGATAAAAAATAATATAGGAAAATCTACCTCCGCAGAGGCAATGACATTTTTTTTTTTAATTTTCATTGCCTTGGAAAAACCAAGCCTAGATGGACATTACTACCAAGGGCCTATCTTAATACGCATTAACAATTAACACGATCACGAAACCATTTTTAAAGGAAATCAAGTATTTTCTTTGATTTTTAAGAAAGTTCCCATTAAGTTAGAGCATTCAAACCACTAGTACTGCGAAGGTAAGAAAAATTCTCTCTGGGTGGGGCAGAAGTCGTCATAGTGGGAAATTTGGAATCTTGCAAAATATTTGTATGTTACTTCCTGGTTCTCTAGATACTTGCGCTTAAGAAGGTAATTCAGACCTAGATAAATATTCAACCAGGGGGTTTGAATCACAAATAAATCAATTTTTCTTGTTTTTGACGTAAAATTCAAAAAACATGATACGAATATTTTTTTCTTGATTATTTATCAAGATTGAACATTTATTAAGACCACAAAATCGGGGGATCATTATATCTGTAGCAATAAGCGAGAAAAGCCCAACTCAAGATTGCACGAAAATAAGATATTGCCTGCCCTGCATTGTGTTCTTCGTATACAAATCTCTGATCACACAAATTTTCAAGGCTTTTGCTCAAAAATTGTTGATTTTACGGACAAAAAAAAAATATGCACCACACTTTTTACTTTCAAAGCTTTCTACTCTAAATTTCAAAAAAAAAAATTACTTGGGTGGTTTTCCCTTATTGGCACAGATATAGTGCCAGTATTTTTCTGGAACTATCATCAGTTTGGTTTTCGGCTCATATTATCTTCATTTTTGGAGCAGAACCTTTGGAAATTATGTGTGGTTGTAGATCTAAATTTCCAGTTAATTTTAATTTGACTTTACCCGCTTATTGTCACAGGTATTTTGTATGCCTAATACAACACATCTACGGCTTTTTTTATGCAATTTTTTCACATGGTCCTTAAATGGAAAACCAGAAAATGTTGAGTTAATAAAAAAAGTACATACAAAATTTTTTGTGAACACGTACCCCCATATTCATAAAAAATCAAATTGGTTTTTAAAACTTTTTAAAATGACATTTCCATACAAATTTTGAATTATAAGAGCTTTATAGACCTTTTTTATTTTTTATGAGTATATCGGATAAACTTTAATTTCATGATGTTACTCTTAAAATACAAAATTTTGAGCTCTGCTATTTGTTTGGACAGATTCAAAATTTTTTTGTGTTTAGAGCAAGAAAAAAAAAATTGCGAATTTTTTTTGCACACCCTAATCTATATGGAGCACTAAAACGTGTTTTACCTTTCACAATCACCGCACTTACATGCTTTGTGTCTATAACGGTGAAGGATAAACGAGCCCGCAAGCTCTGAACCATAGAGAAAATAGGGAAACAATTTGAACAATTGTTGATGTTAGTTGGTTTTTGATTTCGCTTTTCTCTGCAAGCAACAACAAATAAAAAGAATCTGTTTGTTATATTTTTTGTCTCCGAATTTTGAATGTTTTTTTTGAAATTCATTTGTGAATCAAAATATATTTCACGTTAGTCTAACGCTTTTGACACGCTATAGCGTATAATTGTTTTTGTGTTGGTAGTTTGATGGGAAACTGACAGTTATATACATATGAATGCTACAGACCTAAGCTGGATTCTCAAAAAAAAAAAAAAAATTCTCGTTGTAGCTTAGAGCTTTTTTGTGCGTTTTTTTTGCGCATCAGACGGATATTGCGAATGACTTTTGCATGAGCGTGAAAAGCGAACGATTTTATTGACTTGATTTGCTAGTGAAATGAAAAAAATCCTGGGACTTCGCATCCATAAAGGAAGCTTTTGAATTTTGGAGTTAGCATTGGAATTGTAAAACCTTTTTTTTCGAATAATTTCTCAGAGCTTACTGAACGAGCCACTGGACGATGCCAATATTCCTGTTGTTATTTTTCGCTGGCAAATTCATTATTATTTAATTAGAGCTCTTGCCTTTTATCTGCTTGATTAGAGAGTTGTTAATACAAGGAGCAGCAGTCGGATGTCCCTATAAGGAGTGTAACTTTTTTAGGCAGAAATTTCTAAAGGAAGCAATATTAATTTGAATCAATAACAACTGAACCAAGAAAAAGTCTCTAAAAAATCGTGCGACTGATCTCTAGAGAGATTGATCCGCAAGCAATACTTTTGGTCTGCAGTCGGTTACAATTGATCCCAACTATTCCGCTATGGGCGTAGTTGGGATGAGTAGACTTAAATTTGTGTAGCATACTTTTAGGTGTTGAAAGTAAACTTGTCGGACCTTACCCGTAGGGAACAAAGGGAGTCTGTCTGAAGCTACCCTTTCAGGCATAAAAGAGACTAATTAGTGTCTTCATAAGACATGCTCGAACAAAGGGGATCACTTCAACCCATACAAAGAGATCAAAACTGACATTGGTCGCATGCTCCTTTGAGACTCATCCCTGACTCATCCCAGGCTAATCGCATTTTTTTGAAGGGCAGCCATATAGCACATCTGCTTAAGAGCTGACCGCAACAAAGCTCAATGCCGGACCGTCACGTCTTGCTCGAAAGTAAAAGACAAGGACAATAAATCGATGGGCAGTTGTCAGGAATATTGCTATGCGACCGGACCCATATGATGATTTTTGTGAAATAGTTTGCGCAGTACAAGGAGAGGCCTGACATTAGAATACTACCCCAAATCTCACCCCGAAGGAACTCAGATCTTCTATAGGCGCTTGATTGGCCAAGTAAATATGGAATTCCTTAACTGAAGTATCCTGGATAGCATTTCAAACGCTGCATTCTTTATTGTTATGACTTTCGCTTGGCAGAAACTAAAAGCGCAGGTTAGCTCTCCTCACTTCTATCCACACACCCATTAATCCGTTCCCACCTCTCCTGCCCAATGTCTTACTTCTCCCTCAAGTCAATGACGGTATTGGAACTAGCAGGAGGTGCATTCACTGGCACAAATCTTTTTCAAGGACGGAAATGAAGGCGCTTTGCCCAAGATATCAAGATGGTGGATGGCTACAGGAGCCATATTCTTCAAGTGCAGTGGAAATCAAATCAAAATCTGCATTGTCTCCTCTGCAAAAATTGGGTGAGAATGTTAACACAGGCTGAACTCCTTAGCAAAATGCCACACGATTGAGTTTATAGGACTGTGGATTGGCTTCACGCTGTGGTAGAGTCCAATCTAAAAGAAAGTCTAATAAACTATTGTCTGTGGATTCCAGGACAATCGAATGGCATGGAGTGCGAAATAAATTAAAACGTGAATACGATAGTCGGGCTCGTGCCAGTGTCAGTGTCTCTGAGCTTATATGACGGATATCCGGCTGTCCGTTAGGCAGTACCCCCAAACAATTTCACTGATATGGTGATAACAAAGGAGCACGTGCAAGAGAGCGTAGAAGGAGGTTTTGTAGTTTTATGACCAGTTCTTTATTCAATATTCATGTGTGTATCCAACATTCCATAACAGGGTTGTATAGCTTACAACTAATATTAGTCGGACAGTGTTGTTAATAAAAGTAGTAGTATAATAATATGTTTACACTACGATAATTATAGATTATGATTATAATAAGAGTAATAAACATATTACATCACAACAGGAAGAAGGCTGACAAGGAAATAAGAAGGAGTGAGTAAGTAGGTTAGATTAGGTTAGGTGGCAGCTGCCCGTCTTAGAAGGCAGCTCACATATTTACCGGTGATACTAATTCACAATTATTAAGCAAATCGCTTTGTAGGGACAATAAAACTCCTAATAAGTAAAACATTAACTTTCGCTATATGCTGCGGAAACCTAAAAACATCCGAAGCGGAATATCTGCGCCTAGTCCTAGCAAAAGCTTGGCAACTGAGCATGAAGAGATTTGATGATTCCACCACGTCATCTTTCATGCAGCTCACATGTCTGGGATTATCCAGAATCTACAACCGCATCGCATGAACCCCCAAAGGGTAGTGCTCCGTCAACACCCCAATCATCATGGAGAGATGTGCCTTAGAGAGCCCTAGAAATTCCCATTATCGCCTGTCGTCAACAACTGAGCAGAAGGACTCCGACACCCGACAATATGTTGTGTCAGCCAACTTTACTGAACTGTTCCGATGTTAACTCCCCAGAAGTAGAAGGCCAAGCTCTGGCCAAAAGATGCGCATGGCAATTGTCAGGACTGTCAAGTAGTCTGGCACCCCGATAATTTTTTATTTATTTCGAAACTGCTATAGGCAGTGATGCCGAACAGTCGCTTACATTCCTTGATATCACGTTGGTTGCATTCAACGCCTTAATAACTGATTGAGTATCCTTGTAAATGTTGAATTCTCTAACAGAAAACACCCGCTCCCTCTTCCCCTCAACTCCCCCATCCAGCTTCACCCTATCCATAAACAGGTTCACCAGACCCTTTCCCCGAGTGGATAAGGTAGGTTAGTTTAATTGCAGTTGGCTTGACATGTTTTGCTAGATTTAATTGATGTTTTTGAGGCAAAGCAATCTATATAAATATGTATTTATTTTGCCTACCTTTTTAAGGAAATGCGTTAAAACTTATTTCATCTTTCTTTTCATTACAGATAAAAATTAGTTTTAAAATATTTGCTGATGCCATGGCGAAGCCCAGATTTCGGGAAAAATATTAAATTTCAAAGTTTTCGAAGTCTTGTGAGTACGCTGTTGATAGATGAGGGGGAGAGAGAGAATGCATAAAAAGCTACAACCCATAATGTGGCCAACCCATTAGGCTTGTGACGGTTTTTTGAACTGAGATCAAATCAGCTCAAACAGAGAGCTGTGTGTGAGAACGTGTCGCGTGTGATCGATGACGGCCATCTCTCGCAAGTTGCCGCTTTGTATGCTGCTCTTTATAACACTACTGCACACCACAACAACAACTGACGAGAGAAATCAACAGCGAAATAGAGACTATAGAATTACAAGAAGATTTATAGAAATTGGAAGCGAGAGAGCTCAATACGAACAGAGAACACAACAGGCGGCGTTACATGAAAATGAGGAAGAATTTAGTATAAGTACGCCAGTTAAAAGTAGAGTAGATAGCGAGAGAGTATTTGAACAAACAAACAAAAATGCGCAAGAAACGCAGAAAAAAGCGAATGAGTACGAACAATATGCGGAGGCTACAAAAACACTAACAAAAAGAGCTATTCTCGAGAAGCAAGCCTCGCTGGAATCACACTATGCAGCCGCCATAACGGCCAAATTGAAAAAACCTGCGCTAAGTGAAATTGCGAAACAACAAATTGTTTTGGACGCCGCCATTGACAGCACAAAAGTTCCATATAAAGCGCACATTACAACAACAGCTCGGCCACTGCACGCATCTAATGCACCCACAGACCATATCAATTATGCGTCAAATTTAGCATTTACGCAGCACCGTGCAAAGTGGGTAACAAAGCAAAAACAACAGCAACGATTTAAGCGGCAACAAACTCAACAAAGCGCTTTGCATACCAGCAGCAACAGTACCACCACAAGCTTAAGTTTGAGCACCATAACACATTACAATCCATTACCCGCTGTGCCATTACCGCCACCACCACCTTTTCCAGGCAACTACGCAATTTCACCATTTAATAGTGGCGCCAAGCAGGCAAGCAGCAGCAGCAGCAGTGGTAACAAAAATATATTAAATGCTTTCGCTGGAATTGGAAGTTCTTTAGGCAACTCAGCCTCAGCCATTCATCGCAAAAGTTCGCCACTTTGTGGTGGCGTTCTTAAGTCGCGCTACGGCAAAATACAAACACCAAATTTTCCGCACAAATTTCCTACACCCATTGAGTGTGTGTGGGTAATTGACGCTTCTGAGTTACCAATTACAGCGGACTTTGGTGTGCAGGCAGGTGGCGGTGGTGGTGGTGGCAACATCTCGATTATCGTTTATCTAACACAATTGTATGTATTGGGTGGCCTTAAGTTCACTGAGTATATGTACTATTCGGATGATTATAAAGTGCCAGCGCATCGCGTATTTACACTTACAGAAGATGATGTCACTCAGGTGGCGTGGGTGCAGTTTAGTAGTCAATATTTGGAAATACGTTTCACGTTGGAATCATTGGATGGTACACATTTGCGCGCCTTAGATCGTTTACTGGACGTTTATGGCTTTAATATTACCTACGAAGTGCAGCAGGAGGTGAAGACGTATCAGTGTAATACGCTGCAATGTCGTTTCTTGGGACACTGCTATGCCAAGGCGGATTACAGGTAAGCTTAGACTATAATTATTTTTGCTATTTTTAATGGGTGAGGTTTTATTTTTAGCTTGGAGAGAGACGAAGTGATGCAACCGAGCGATAAAGTTAGCTTACTCAGATTTGCTAGAATAACGTTCACCAGTTTACGTTTATATATATCTTTTACTAATAAAGTGAAACACTATTTTTTGGTTTAAAAAATAACCTCACTTCAGACTAAAAAACTCCGAGCCATGTAGTAAAACATCGTTTGAGTTTCGTAGTTCGGTTCACGAGGTATTTAATGTTATAAAGAAACCTCTGTATCTAAACTTTATGGATGGCGTGTAGCTTATTTAAGTACATTTTTTTTTGTATTACTAGACTTTTCATGAACAAGAAATGGTACTATAACTGTGGCTCGATGTTTGTAAGTATGAGAAGAAGAAAAGATAACCCCACCAATAAGTATACCGAAATTATCAGGGCGATGAGCTGAGTCGATTTAGCCATGCCCGTCTGTCTGTTTGTACGCAAACTAGTCCCTCAGTTTTTGAGATATGTTGATGAAATTTGGTATGGATCCGCTATTTTGCATAAGATTATTCATTTCTCGGAATCAGTAAGATCGGAGCAATGCAACGCATAGCTCACATACAATCGATAGTTTCGATAAATGGGTTTTGGGCTATAAATTTTGCAATTAAAAAACTAGGCACTTAAACTGTGCAGGTTTGGTACTCAAATTATTGTATATGTAATGTGTGTAGTTAAAATCAGCCATATGGGGCCTCCATAACATATAGCTTCCATACAATCGATTGTTCCGATAAATGGGGTTTGGGCTATGTATCTTTAACCTTTATGTCAACAGTAGAACTTTTTTACGCACGTCAACAGCAACACACCCGGGTATGTACATACGTTTTGTATGGCAAATGGCATGCCGTTATAACCCGGCAGGTACACATCTCTGAAAAAATCGATAGTACCTGCGTTAATCACTTGCGCTAAAAAGTATAAAATAGGGTTTACCAGTATTACGGATTTTATCATCACGTTTCTGTTTATTTTGTGGAAATAAAAAAATAAAATCAAAGGGAAATGGCAGATGGTAAATGGTTTACTCCACGACAACTAAGCGCACTTTCGTACGAAGAACAGCAAGCATATATTCGTCAAACGCTTGAAAAGAGCCAAGAAGAAATAAGTGATCACGATTCAGTAGTTGGTGACGAGGCTTTAGATGAATGTGTAGGTGATATTGGTGGTGATGACTCAGACTTAGAAGAGCCCACGTTACCAGAATATGACCCAGAGGACGGCAGTGATTCTGATGAAGAACTTGAAGATGCACCAATCGAAACTGGGGAATATTTTACTGCCAGAGATGGTAATGTTTGGTCTTCGATACAACCAAAACCTGTAAGATTCCGTACGCACAACATTCTAAGAAGTGCACAATCTGGACCAGTAACAGAAACGTTCAAATTGATAATGTCAGACGAAGTATGCGACATAATTATTCGTGAATCAAATCGAAAGGCAAGGCAATTCTTTGATGATGACAATGCAAAACATCCAACAAGAGAACCGAGATCATGGATTCCCATAACAGAAAGTGAATTTGATGCATATTTGGGCGTACTTTTGCTAAGTGGCGTTACACATTCTGGTTACGTGCATACGAAAGATTTGTGTAATACTAAATCACATCCATTATATCGTGCTGCAATGAGTGTACGACGATTTTGGGAAATTAGCCGCTTCATTCGTTTTGATATTGGAAACACACGCCAGCAACGCAAACAAACTGACAAAGCAGCAGCAATATCGGACGTTTTTTTGATGCTAAACAGCTGTCTTCGTAGATATTACGTGGCAGGAGCCAACGTCACCGTAGATGAACAATTGTATGCTTATCGTGGTGGAACTGGCTTCACGCAATACATACCATCAAAACCTGCCAAATATGGGATAAAAGTGTGGTGGGTGTGCGACTCCATTTCGTTCTATCCATTGCAGGTACTATCAATATTGTTGAAAATTGTTGAAAGTATAAATAACTAATTTGAATTTAATTTTTCAATGCAGGGACAAATCTATACAGGAATGGCACCGTCTGGTGAACGTGAAAGAAACGTTGGTGAAAGAATAGTCAAAGATTTATGTATCAACCTTTTTGATGGAAGTGGAAGAAATATTGTATGTGACAACTTTTTCACTAGCTACAACTTGGCAAAATCTTTGATGATAGACAATAATTTATCTATATTGGGTACTTGCAACAAAAGGCGTACATTCGTGCCAGCAGCATTTGCCAACCCCAAGGGACGTGAAGCTGAATCGTCAATGTTTGGGTTCTATAATCACGTTACGATGTGCTCGTACGTGCCCAAGAAAAACAAGGTAGTTGTATTATTGTCCACTTCTCATTATACAACAGAAACGTCCGGTCCTAAGAAGAAGCCATTGCTTATATTGGACTACAACAAAACCAAAGGTGGAGTTGATAGCATGGACATGTGCTTGTCCGAATATAGTACCAAGCGGCGCACAAATAGATGGCCTTTGGCTTTCTTTTATAATATTGTGGACGTTGCTGCGTTTGCTGCATACATAATATACGTTGACAACAACACTCACCTGAAGTCATATACAAGCCGCCGTAGGATGTTTCTCCATCAGCTAAGTGAGCAACTATGCAAGCCAGAAATAGAGAGAAGGGCGAATAACAGCAGAATATCCAGAGTTTTTTCAACGCGCAACGCCATCGAAGCCATGATAGGTAGGCCCATCCGAGTTGTGGATGCTGGAAAACATGAAGCGGAGGAGCGTGATAGTACGGGACGCCTAAAAGTAAAGGGGAATTGCTTCATCTGCTCCAAACGACGCCCTACTCGTAAAGCATGCACATTATGCAACAAACCAGTGTGCGTAGAGCATTCCAAGGACTTGCCGCAATGCGATAGATGTAATTGAATTTCAATAATTTTAAATTTTTTCGTAGTTTTTTTAATATTTTTTCATAAGTATTTTATAATTTAAAATAATTTTTATGCCATAAGTATTCATTTCACTCAAAATAAACTATACTTTTCAAATATTATCATATTTGCATGCGATTTACTATACATATGGTATGGTATACCCAGGTATGTATGCTGTTGACGTAAGGGTGCAACTTTGTAAATGGGCTTTATCTACCAAACGGATGATCCAATCCTAAATAGAATTGGGACTATTGCGTAAAACAGTTTTCGCTAGGATATCACAGCGTTTTGAAAACGCAAAACATACCCAGGTATGTTGCCGTTGACATAAGGGTTAAATTATCAGTTTTGCAGAGTTTTTACTAATTGTGAGTAAGGATCAGACACTTTAAGCCGTATTGTGTATTCATTAAAGGTACAAAGTCTTCGGCGCAGTCGAAGACATCCCTTTCCTTACTTGTTTTATTTGGTTTTGGCTCAGGCCTAAACTAGCGTCTTGCTCAAAATTTTACAATGATTTGTTCTAAATAGAATGGGGAGTGTGGGGCACCGATTACCCCTCTTATATATTAATTGGGGGCGAGCACTGGTGACTCTGAGGCATATATCTTTGGAATATTTCATAAGCTGGTTGCGAATTACCATAGCATGCAATGCAAATGAAATAAATGAAATAAATAATTACAGCTTATGTCTCTTAAGCACTCTGGATTAAAAAAGGGTACACCCTATTAGGTTGAAAGCGCTTTATTTTATTAAAACGGAGGTCATCGCTCGGGTAGTTGTACTACAGGGATACAGGGGTACGACAGCTGAATGGATTTATTCTATTCTTATATTTATGAGCGTTACCGCAGCTTCAGGCACGCCTTTATTGAGGAAAATGACAACCACAGGAATCAATCAAGGAGGGGTCATGTCGCATGTTATATGGATATTAAGGTTGTCGAAATTTTGGAAACTCTTCTACTTAGAAAAAAGGCACACACTGATTTTTCACTAGTAAATTTCTACCAACGATTAGCAAGCTTATAAAAACAGCACTTTACGATATTTCACAGTGGGCGGGAAAAACAATGGGCTAGCGATTAACCCTAAAAAACTGAGCCAGTCCTACTCAGTCGAAAAAATATCACTCCTGTCTTCAATCTGCCCAGATAATTTCTCCTCTGAAACCAAATATCATGGCATAATTCTAGACACCAAACTAAACTAAAAAATAAATATTGAGGAGAAAACAACAAAGTGATAGCGAAAGTCGATGCAATAAACATGGCAATAAGACTGCTGCTTGGGGAAAATAGTAGCAGCAACCAATTTAACGATCTACGTTCCTAGCCAAGCTGACTGGAAAGCATTAGAATTTAACGTTATAAAGCGCGTCATATAACGAAGATGCCGGTCTTCACCAAAGTATCTGAATCAACTCAACATTTCCCTCTGATGGATTCCTAGGTACACAAATATTGATGGAACGAAATGTCTAACAAGTTCGTCCGGAAATGAGTGCATAGGATTCGTAAAACTCCGTGCTACCACCATTGAGAAATATGGTGCGAAGGGCATGCTTTTAAAGAAATTAATTTAGTATGGACTAACTGAGACGATTGTGCCTTGAGACGCCCAAATGACCATGTTAAAATAGGAAATGAATTAACTACCTCTTCAAACTAAACAAATCTCCGGTGCGTACTTGTAAGTGCCGACACAGGATATTGTGCTATTGCACAGACGCTGCGGCGATGGTGTATACACCAATGAACTCCCCATGCAGAAGTTTGTCAGAATGAGTGGAAAGAGGAGTCCAAGCACAATTTTCTTCATGATTGTCCAGGGTTGCTGACCAGTAGACTCACGCTCTGTGAGCAAGGTTTTTCAACAGTCTGGTAGACGTGAGGAAAATTAATCTTTCGCTCCTTCTTAAGTTAAATACCTGGTTGGATAGTACAATCAGTCACAGTGGACTCAATTGTCTCCAACTAATCGTAACCCTAAACTTAAAGGTGAACTTAAATGTAAGCGTAATCGAAATTAACAGTCGCCAATGTCGTCCTTCTTCTTCTGCCTCTCCTTCTGGCCATATATGTTACAGCTGGAATCAGTTAAATTTGTTATTTGCTCTCTCTATTTGTCTTGATATGTCTACTCTCCGATTCTGCATCTTGATGGCTGATTTCGCTTATAGGAATTAAATTTATGAGTAATATATAACGAGCATTAAGTATTAAATGATCGTTTCTTACTTTTTCGGAATCATTTCCAGTTTATTTTGGGGATATTTTTGCGAGCATTTCTAGATGGTTTTCGAAACTTTTTTAAAAAATTTCGGGAGCAATGCCGTATTCATTTCTAAATTATTTTGCGGCTTTTTTATAATCGAAAATACTTCCGATTTGATCCTAAAATGATCCCGAAAAAATCTTAAAAAGGTCCTGTCAAAAATCCCAAAATGATAACGTGGAAAACCCGAAATGGTCCTGAAAAAGGCAAGAAAATAATTCTGAAAGTATTCCAAAATGGGACCGAAATGATCAATCGCGAAATAGTTCTTAGAAAGTTTCGAAAAGGTTCTCAAAACTTTTAAAAAATAATGTGAAATCATTCCGAAAAAGTCCCGAAAACCACTCCACAATAATTCGAATTCTGTTACAATTAGCTATTTCCTAAATTCTATTATACTTCACTTCTATTACAATACTGTGCTACAATTTTTTATTTCCTGTGCATCACAAAAAATTGCCGATCTACTCCAAAAAATTTCAAATTTAACTCTCAATAAAAAAATTCGCTGCCTAAGCAGTTAACTTTAAATATCCTCTCGCTTCTCAAATATTTCAAGATCTACCTAGTTTTAGTGATACCATTTTCCAGTTGTATCCAACCCGTCAGCAACAACTCAACAACAGCAGTTCACACGATTCAAGCCATATGCGTAATTTTTCTTTGTGCTCATGTTCTTTTCGTTTAAAGAGAAAATGCCACACATTCTTTTTATCGTCTTATTGTTGCAGCTGTCACTTACCCTGCTCATAAACACACATTCCTCTACCCATACTTGCTTATATAGCTGTTGTTGCACAAACTAATCTACGTACAAGTGCTTGTGTTGACTGACATTATAGATAGTGTCCCTTTTGTGAGTTGTGTCATGTCAAGACCTACTTAAGTGTAACTTAATTAAGTTAAAGTTACGACCAAAGAAATTCTTTATACATTCAAATGCATATCAGTAAGTATGTAAGCATGTAAGCATATATTAACGCAGAAAATGTACAAAGTGACACAAAGGATTCAATTACATTTCCTTTTTCGTTTGACGTTCATCAAACGTGTCGATAAATGTATCTAGGACTTTTGGATTTTTGTTTTTATGAGAGACTCAATAACTAAGGCCTGTAGGTGTTGTATTTAGTTTATGAACTTGTAGACTTTTTTGGAAAATATTACGTAAAAGGATCGACTTTTAGTTAGCGCCAAGGTTATTTACTATTTACTGACGAATTTTCCCTTTGATTTGGCATGTCTATCAAACAAAGATGTGCATGAGAGACTATCAAGCGAACACGTACTGGTGGCCCTACATGGTGTGGTGCCTTTGATGAAGGTTGATTTTTGCTTTTGATGTTTGTTTGCATAAAATTTAAGTTGTTATTCTAAGGCGACTACTTAATTGCTATTGAAATTGGATAAAGTACTATACAACGTATGTATGTGAATCACCTGAAAACATCTGTGAACTTGAAATTTTTGTTCAACTTTAACACATTTTAAATTTGCGATGCCTAGTTTTACAATTCAATTCCATGAAAGATATGCTTCTTGAAAGATTTATGCCATACAATTCATCCTAGTTTATATTCCACATATTGCATTCCTGAGATGGCGTCGAAAAAAGGTTGCCACTAGAATGCAGATTTACTCTAGAGGCTATTCTAGATAGACTTACATTGAGAAAGAAAGTAATAATTATTCATTCAATTGAGTTCATTTGTTTCTTATTTGAAACTTTTCCGAATTTGTTAAGTGGAAAAGTTTATCACTTTATTGCAATGAAAAATAAAAGTTTGTGAAGTGATTTTAGCAAAAATATTGTGATTTGTTGTTGTAATGCTTTATATCATTTGTTTAACTGCCAACTCATTTTGTAATTCATTTCTTTTGTTTTTTTTGATTTTTGTCCTCTTAAGCCACTTAGTATTAGCCAGAACTGTTAAATTTAATTAGTAATTAGTAATCAATTAATTAGACGGTTCTTTTAATCGTAATCAATTAATAATTGCCTTTTCTTTAAAAACAATTAAAATAATCATTGCCAATTAAAAAAGCCGTCTAATAAATTGATTACCAATTAGTAATCAAATTTAACAGTTGTGGCTGTTGCTTTTTTTTTTGAGAATCTATTTAGTCAATAAAAGGTTAGGTGATAACAGATCTGTTAAATAATGATTACTAATGGTAATGATTACCGGTTTGATAAATTTTTTTTTAAATCTATTTAATGACTGATTACGATTAGTTTAAATTTTTAATGAGTATTTTCCAAATAATTAAAAAAATAATCAAAAAAATCATGATTTTTAACGATTATTAAAAAATATGAAAAATAATCAGAAAGAGTAGTTTTCATTACTTTTGATTATTTTTTTTTTTTGATTATTTTTGATTTTCTTTGGATTTTTTTCAGTGCTTCTACAACAATACTGAAAAAAATCAATAAAAAAATTCAAAAATAATCAAAAAAAAGAAACAAAAATTATAAAAAGTAATCAAAGCAACTTTTTCGAATTATTTTTATTTTTTTTTAATAATAATATTTTTTGATAATTTTTTTTATTAATTGGAAACTAATCATTAAAAATTAATCAATCAACCATTAAATAAATAGATTAAAAAAAAAAAATATTCAAACCCGTAATCAGATCTAGTATCACCTAACCATTCATTGACTCTAAAACTTCTCTCAGTTGTCAATAGCAGTGGCTTTACAATTTTACTAAAACTGCGGACATCAAGTGGCTTTTTAACTGTGCTTAAACTGTGAAACTTAACAGTTTTTATCCAGTTCCATCTAAACGCTATAACACAACCCAGTATCTTGTAATTGTAACTGCAAATTACGAATTCATAACTTAGCATACTAAATTTTCTAATACATCCCTTCAACTTGTGAAATTATGGCTAGCTCCTGTCATTATAAGAATTGTAAGAAGAAAATGAAATCACTTCTACTAAAGCATGCTGATTATGTGATGTTATAGCTCATATATGATGTGCTCGTATGAGCAGTAGAGAGGACGATCTTATTAGTTTTGGGAAAGGTTTATAATATTCTCAATCATCGGTGCCTAAAGGGAAGCAACCTTGAAAACTTGCAACTGTTTGGGTGATATATTAGTACCGAACCTTATTGACGCCGCTTTTGTTTCTGCGGCAGCACCTCCGATGGAGAGGAGCTGATTTTTCGTAACACAGGATGCCACTACAAGTTTAAGTTTGCTTAAAATCAAAGTGCATTTATGTGCATTTAGGGTCCTAAAAGATTAAAGGCTTTGAGGCTTTTCCGGAATAACCTTTTTGCCATCTAAAGCTAAGGCCCATAGGATTACGCTGGTGCCGTTTCGTTATCCGACATTTTTCCCTTAATATTCTCAGCTCATCATCGGTTTCACGTTGTTATGACTTTTTTTTGTCTTCAGCTGTTTTCATAAGAGAAATAAAATTTTTAATTGATGTTTTCAAATTTTGCGAACAATTTTTATAAGCCTTTGCTTTGCCACAAACTTCTTGGATCTTTAAGTTACTTAATTTTATAAGCAAACCATTTTCAAGCATACTTCTTTCTAATGTATAATTTCTTTCTTATAGAATTTCTCTTCATCTGTCACATTTATTTTTCTAGTTAAACAAATTCCCAGTGCACAGCAGAACTTTCATGCACGTTTAGTTTCTGTCAAATTATCGCCTAGTGCGACATCTAGCTCGTTGGCTTCACCTTCTAGTTCTCTTCTTTAAATGTACTACTAACTTCTTGAGGTTTAAATTACAAATTGTCTTGCAGTAAATTAACTGCATGATTTCTTACAAAACTATTTCCGCAAACTCTCTTAAGCCATCATTTCAAATGCAATTAAACTCTGAAGTTTTTCACTGCATAAAAAAAAGTAGCCAAGCTTTTTGAAGTTTTTTTTTTGCTTTCGTTTTAATGTCAAAGTGTTGTGACAGTAAAAACTACAAAACTTATTCTCAATTATGCAATATGCGACTATTAAGACTACAACTTTCAAAAGGAAGAGAGAAGAAGTTTAGTTTGAAGCATGCGATCTCTGCTTGCTGCTCATTTGGTTAAATAACGTGGCAGTTGCGACTAGTTTCTAAAATGAGGTACAACCCAGCAGAATTTGAAGCGAGATCTCCCCAAGCGATGAATAAGAGAGTACTCGCTTTGACATCCTTTCAGATCAATAACAGAGATTTCTACACTCGTGCGGGAATTTTAGTAATCTTTGGAGCAATAGGGGAGACCTCCTCAAGTTATTAATATAAGGTTACTCCCCTCTATATATTTTTATAGCAAAAGTAGATATTTCTCCAACTTGTACTCCTAGCTAACATTTTTTTGAGTAAGCCGAATTTTTCCGCCAACAAAAGAAAAAGAATTAAAGAATAAAAATCTGCAATTGTAGAAATATAAAAAATAAAGAAAATTTAAATAAAGATTTAAATTATAATAACTATTGTTAATTCATCCCTTATTTGCTGATATGTGAAATATTTATGTATGAGTTCTATTCCATTGCTTCCACTCCTTCATTTGCTTTCATAGAGGACTTGAGGGATGATTCTTCCAAGATCTTTCAATGGTCATTTAGGAGGAATGTGAAATGTCTCCCTCATTACTCTCCTGGGAGGTTTTCTAAAATTCTGAGTCAAACGGACACACTTTTTTGCAATAAGAATTGCCTAAATTTTGTTTCTTAAATTTCAATTTTGCTCATTTTATTTTCACAACAAACTATCAGAGCCTTAAGAAGACATAAAAGCCAAAGACAAAAACTTGAAACAAGTACCAGTACTTACAATCGTTTCCTTGGAAGTTTGTTTTGTCAGTTTGATAGCTTTGTTGTTAGATTATTTGAATTGACTTCTGGGTATTTTACAATAGGAAGAAGACCTAATTTCGCTCTTCCCTCCACAGTGCTCTACATTGATGTGTTGCTAAATGACGGAATTCGTGAAATTATTTGTTAATAGTTTTCATAGAAGACGCGCAAATTCAATGGAGGACACAGAACTTTAAACTTCATATAATGAACTAAGTTTATTAAGTTGGTCTCTAGGAGGCGCATAGGTAGATAGAAATTTCTAAGTAATGCCTGTGAGTCATGTCATGAAGCCGATTCGAAATGCATTCTCATTTTGCAAACTTTTCCTTTCTGGTTTTGTTTGAGTTATACAAAAGTTGTGATAATCCTTTTATATTTCTTTTTGGGCTCAGGTTCGATTTTGGAAGATTTAAATTGTGATAGTCCAGACCAACTAAATAGGAATACTAGGCGATTCGGGGATAAGTGTTTTCGTATAATAGTTGAGGGTGATCCTGTAAGTAGAATTCTGCTATTCGCTAGGCTATAAAATGAAAATTAATTTTTATTGTCTCTGAAGAAAGTTATTAACTTTTCTGTCATTCCGGACTTCCAGTATCAAAATCCTGGCCACAAATAATTTTTCTAACTTTTTTGAAAAAATTCCTATAAAAACTTAAAAACACAGACTTTTATTTTTTCTCGTCAGTAATACCAGTTTGCTTTGGCGAGATATTATTTGAGGACTGAATAAAAGTCCTTCTCAATAACTAATAAACCGTCAATCTTGACGAAATAAATTTAGCTAGAAAAAAATAAAAGGACGGTTTGACCAAACATTTTTGAACAAATAAACTAAAGTCCCAGAAGTAACATTTTTTCTTTGGATTTTTATTTTAAAAGGTATATTAGTCCCGTTCTTTGCTTTGGGAAGTTCCTAAGAGATTATTTTTGTTGTTGCACAAGATTTTCGTCCTGCTTAGTGGATACATTCATACGTAGAATGTGACGTGACGGATGAAACTGGTTTATATTTATATTGCCAGTCGTTTGTCGGATATGAACCAGGTAAGCTTCGGTAAGAGCGTCTTACGGCAACAGCCCGACTTCGTTGTCCCCGGAACTTAGCTCGATGTCTGTTTGAGTCGCTTGTTATGGCAGGCAAATTTTTTTTCGGATTTAAAGCCCTCTTTCCCGCAGCGGTTATTGTTGTTGTGCAAGCAACTACTTAACCTGACCAAAGTATCGCCTTTCATCCAACACTGTCATCATGCTCTTCTAACAGAAGTCCCAAAAACCTCGCGGCTTCAACAGGGGTGGACCAGAGTGAAATTGCTGTTAGAAGAGTAGGCTCACTTGAGCAGATGAACAGATGTTTAGTGTCATTGGGAGATACGCCGCATGCCGGGAAGACATTTGGCATGTTAGGGTTCATTCTGGATAAGTAAGAGTTTAGTCTGTTACAGTATCCAGAACGAAGTTGGGCCAGCATGACTCTTGTCTCCCTAGGCAGTTAGCGTTCTCATCGGCAACAGGTGGAGCTTGTGCCTGTTAGATTGCATTCGCCGGACGAGAGCTGGCAAAGCAGTTTACCGACTTCTTGTGGATGAGATTGAGGGCACGCCGGTGCACCTTTGGATCAAACGGCAGCGGTAGTTGCTGGGTGCTTCGAACTAAACTATCGCGACAGTTTAGAAGCAAATAGCGGCGAACGCAATTTCCAAAATGTAGTGCTGTGCCAATCCAGAGCTGAATGAAGCCGTTTTCGTTCATCGCTCATTTCTCTTTCTACCAATATCTTGCATGCTTTCATATGAGATGATACTGTTAAGAATATTTTTTGTAGAACAGAAAAGCCAGGTAAAATTGTGATTGATGTAGCCAAATAAATCGTTCCTGATACAGTCGGACTTGTAACAGACAGTTGTAGTTCCGGAGCGTACCGAAAGAATTACCAACAGCAGTTATAAGTATAGATCTATCCGCAATAAAACAATACCAACAACAACAAATTTATCGTTGGCAAAATTACTTTCTTACTCAAGTATTTAGTAGTTCCAAAGTTTCACAAATATTTGAGCTATTAAACCTAAGTTAATAAGGCACTTAAATATTTTTGGCTAAACGAAAGCAGGGAGTCGACACCTGCCAATCGCTGCTTTCTTAAAAAGAAGAATTTCGTGTACCCACCTTTTTATAACAAATTCCCTCTTAACATAATCGCTTTTACAAATTAATTAAGGAGTAAAAAGTTGAAAAATGTGCTTAAAAATATCAAAGATAAGTGCACCAAACGACTACTTGACCTGTTCTATGTTATTAGCGGTTTGCACTGCAAACCACACACTCACGAGCTCGCTTTTTTTTAACAAATTAGACTTAAACTTTTGCACTTTTACGCCTTCGTCGCATGCAGCTGGCACGCTTTTTGGCTTTGTGGAGCGTTTGAGTGTACAACTTGAAACCGTTGAGCGTTTGAGCCGTGCCAAAGCACAAATGTGGCGCTTAAACATTTTTTCGCAATTTGGCAACAACGCCAATGTCATAAGTAATAATGCTTTGCTGTTATTTAATAAACAAAAATACAAGAAAAATCAGTAAATAATAATAAAAATAGAGCTTTGTTTTACGCTTTTTTAACTTTCATTTGCATACATTTTGCATTGTTTTTGTTATTGTATTTGGGGTAATTCTAGAACCCACATCATATGCAACAACAAAAAGCATATTAACAACCAGTAGTTGTATAAGTAAGAACTGTATTTTTTTTTATGCAACACTTCAACCATTGTTGTTTGCGCTTTGTTTGCCGAACGTGTTGTAAACAAGTTTTCAGTTGCGTATACGCCAGGGTGTGCTTGACCCACACAACAGCACGAATGTAGTTTTTTGCAGCTCGTCTGGCTAATAGTGCGACGTATTCATTACAGTTTAGGCAAATATAAAATGCAAGCAATAGTGTGTCAACATTTTTTTCACAAAGTGAGGCAAACAGTAGCAGCAAAGTTAAATAAATAAAAAGTGGAAAATAAAAATAAAACAATTTCATAAATATTTATTATATTTGTCGGGTGCCAACATCGCGAGCGCATATGCTGCCGCCCACACTTTTTTCATATTTATTATGTTTGAATGTTTTACATGCGGCTGCCTTCCGAGTATTTATATTTTGACGTACTTTTATTGAATTTAAATTGTACTGGATGTTTTTAGTAGCAACACAAGGGCTTATTGCAAGCGTAATTTTTGATGCTTTGACTGCGCTTTGAATGGAATTGTCGATACTTTGACAGGCTTTTTTCTTTTCGGGGAACTTAAGGGTGTAAATTTTAGCATAGGACAGTCATGTAGTTCAAACAAGGGTAGCCTGGATATGAGCTTGATAGCTTTTCCTCCACTAGATAGCTTTTCAAAGCTAGCTGGTTAAGAATCAGTGTTAAGTTCTGTACGGACTGAGCAACGTAATACGAGAAAATGCGTTTGAAACTATCCAATATCTTGCACAAGTTTAAAAAATACAAGTTTTATAATATTTTGTATTATTATGTAGGTTTTTATAAAATCAACAACTTATATTCATGCATAATTAAAAATGTACAGGCCGTTAAAACAATTCAATTGAATTGTTGGTATACAAAATAGTCGTAAAACCGACGAGCACAGTCGGAGTTTCGAAAATGGACATAAAACACAAAACTCCTTCATTAGTAAGGCTACGTACCGCCAGATGGCGTTGCTAGCACAAAGCTTTTGCGCAATGAATAGAAATAACAGTTTATACATAATCGTTACCAGAACATGTGAAAAACTATCTCTGATGCAGAAGCCTAGCCGATTCCGTAATCGATTCATAAGAAAAGGTTTGTCGGTTGTTTCTAAGTTTTCCGTCTCTATTTTAATAAGAACTTTAGGTTGTTAATTCAAACATATTTATCTACAAAATAAAAACAAGAAAAACTCTCTTATAAAACCCTCATTTAAAACTATAAATACCTTATAATAAATAAATGAATAAAATTTTATTGATTATACAGGGTGGCTGATGAAAGCCGCTACCAAAAAAAAATTAAATAACTTTTTTTCTATTTAATGAATCTGGTTAATTTTTTTTTTATATTGCAGATTGACTTTTACATTTAACAAAAATTTATAACTGGGACACTGAAACAAGAATTTGGATTGTCCGCCGCTATCACGCACTGGAGTCCGTAGTTTCGGTTCAAAGAGAGTATAGGCGCACGTTTGGCGGCAATCCTCCGAGCAGATGGACCATAATAAGACTTGTAAACAATTTTGCCGAGCATGGGACAGTCAACAGAAGACCTTACCATCGAAACCCTTCAGTTCGAACGGAGGAAACAATCGCTGCTGTAGCTGCTGCCATACAAAACAGTCCACGTGTTTCGACAAGAAGCTTATCTGCTCAAATGGGTGTAAGCAGACAGTCATTACAGTCAATTATGCACAAAGATTTGGACTTATTCCCATATAAAATTCAAATGGCCAACAAACTGCACGCTGCAGACTTGCCGATTCGCTTGGAATTTTGCCAGAAGATGCTTCAAATGGTGGAAGAGGATGGAAACATGTTGAACTGTCTTTTCATGTCTGACGAGGCCCATTTCGATTTAAACGGCAACATAAACAAACAAAATTGTCGAATATGGAGTGCTTCCAACCCACAGATACTCCATGAGACGGAATTGCATCCACTTCGTGTCACAGTGTGGTGTGCAGTTTCATCACGCTGCATTGTCGGGCTCTACTTCTTCGAAGAAAACGGTCACACCGTTACGGTTACTGGAGACCGTTACTTGAGCATGTTGAGAGAGTTTTTCTATCCAGAATTACGCCGAATGAGAATTTCTTTCAACTCTGTGTGGTTTCAGCAAGATGGTGCAGCTCCTCATATAGCCCAACCTGTTATGACAGAATTGCGACGAAAATTTCCCAATAAGCTGATATCCAGAAACTCCACATTCCGTTGGCCACCCAGGTCGCCTGACCTTACTGCACCTGACTTTTTCTTGTGGGGTTATTGCAAACAGGAAGTCTTCAAAGCAAAACCAACAAATTTGAATGAACTAAGGCAATCCATTCTAAAAACAATTGCGGCTATTCCTGTCTCAACTCTCCAAGCAGTAATGAACAACTTTTTGGTAAAATGCGGCACATGCATCGACGAGCAGGGGGGGCATTTAAATTCCATTATTTTTAAAATTAATTAAGGTATATTTAATAAAATTTAATGAGCTTTAACATGAATAAAAGAAAAATGAATTCCATACACTGAAAAAAAAATTATTTGAGTTTCTTAATGTAGCAAAATTCATCAGCCACCCTGTACAAAAATACCTTCACTTTCTTTGACTTCAATTGAATGATGTATGGCCAATTAGTATACGAGTACGTCTTACATATAAAATCTCTGACTGCTTTCATCTTCGGGAAGTTGAAGAAAAACCTAAACATATTAGGCTAATTCCTTATACAAATTAAAACAGATTAGAGTCGCTTCACTAACTCCACCCTGACGCAAGATACTGAGGAACCCGTATCGATAGTTGAAAAGTAAGCGTTTGGCTTTGATTTGTTGAAATTCAACATTACCTCCTGGTTCTCTGTCTAGTTGAAACCTGCCCTACTCGATTTACTCAATAAAAAAGCTTAATCTCATCAAAAAACAAAAAAGTGGTTACATTGAACATTTCCCGGAATTTACGGGCGGGTGAAAGCTAATCCCCCGACAATGATAACAGCATCCTGGTTCACAAATATGAAAATAAAGAGAACTCTACTAAATGATGTGCTAAAGTCCAAAAAGGATACACTTCTCGCCTCCAGCCAAGCGGCAATTGCTAATACTTGTCGATAGAACCAAGCACAGTGTTTTAACCTTAAAGGGAGACAAAACGAAGAAGAAGAAGAAGAAGAAGAAGAAGAAAAAAAATTATGGCATACCTATAAAGGTAATATAATCTAAACAGCTGATTATATTTTTTTCATTTTAATTTTCTCTAAACTGTCACACTTGCTCTCAAACTTGCTTGCAATCAGTTTGTTTACATTTTAACATGTGCTGTGCTGTTTTGACGTTTTAGAGAAGATATTTTTAATATGGCCGCCTGTTTTACTATGCCATTGCTCGAATAAAAAACTGAACAGCAAGCGCTGGTAAGTTTCGAAATCACACACATTTTGTAGAACGTTACGATATTCTCTGGGTTTTGCTAAATTGGTGTAAACCATCACATTTTAATAGTTAGACAATTCTCTCAAGTAACTCCGCCTCCGCATAATATCAAGAGAGAATCTCCGCAAGCACTATGATGATAGTTAGCATCATAGAATATGGTTTGATCCAAGGCTGCAAAATCTTAAGGCCGATGGGCACGGTCATACAAACAAACGCACCTCCTTTAACTGAAGAGAAACTTGATATTGTTATTGAAACCAATCGCTCTGGCTACTCTTACGTCTTGATATCCGCTCAAATTCTTACAACAACAACAAAGTCGATAGAGAAGTACAGAAACTGTTTTTTTGTATTTTGTGTTTGTTCGTTTTTATACCTAGTAGTGCTACGCACACAAGGTATATTAACTTTAGTCGCCTAACGGTGGTATGTAACGGCATAAACGGATCGAGATAGATATTGACTTATATATATCAAAATGTTAAGGAGGAAAAAAGAAATTGATTAAGCCATATCCGTCTGTCCGTCTGTTAACATGATAACTTGAGTAAATTTTGGGATATCTTAATAAACTTTGGTATGCGGGGTGCTTGGTACTCATCTCCGAGCGCTATTTAAAATGGACGAAATTGGATGATAGCCACGCCCACTTGTTATATATAGAATATTTTCGAAAACACAAAAAAGGGATTACTCAGTACATAATTCACCTATAAGAATAAAATTTGCTATGTTCATTAACGTTCAGGGAGAAAATAAATTTTTCAAGAAATTTTTGAAAATGTGAGTGTCGCCTCCCACTTTTGATTAAGTCAAATTTAGAAATAATATTAATCATAAATCAAAAATATTAAATATATCGAAACGAAGTTTAGCACACATGTTTATATTAATACAAGGTATGTTCCGGAAAAAAATGGGCGAAATCGGTTAAGAAGCACACCCATTTTTACACGAAAGATTTTGAAAAGGATCGTAGATATATTGAATAGGCAATAACTTTGCGTAAAATAGGTTTACATCATTTATATTTCACTTTTAAAAATTCCGTAAACTAAGAAATCAAAAAAAAAAAAACAAATTTTCGAAAAAGGGCGTGGTCCCGCCCCTTTTATAATGGATTATTCCAAAAAACTTTTTATGCCATAACTCCGCCAAAAATTGATTAAACGAAACGATATTTGTCGAAAATATTAAATATATAAAGGAAAATGTTTGTTATAAAAATGGATGAAATCGGTTAACGGCCACGCCTAGTTTTTTACCAAAGTTGTGAAAAATTTGTTTGTAAAACGTAAAACGCGATATTTTTAAAAGCATGTAAGCTATATCAATAATATCGTGCACACATCATTATAAGCTTTTGAAGCAAAACTCAACTGCAAAAATATCTTGTGGATTTTGGGGAAGCAGGCGTGGCGCCGCACACTTTTCATCATAAAAATTCTGCTATTTTCAAAGGCGACTAATTGTAGTTGGAACTAGATATTCCAAAAATTGAGGAAATCAGATAACACACAAATAAAATATCCATGCAAGATATAATACCCCACTGCAACAGCGAAGTCATATACCTTCTTTGATTTTCATACCTTTAATGAACATGAAAGGTTTGTAGGTATGAGAAGAAGAAAAGACGGGCCCAGCAACAAGTAAACTGAAATAATAAGGACGATGAGCTAAGTCGATTTAGCAATGTCTCTCCGTCCTTCTATCCGTCTGTCTATTTGAACGCGTATTTTCCAAACATTAAATGTGCATGAATTGGTATTTTGAAAAAATGTGGTTAGCAGTTGTTGGCAGGGAAGCTATTTATATACAGATAAATTAATTACGGCCGCCGTGGTGTGGCGCTAGTGTTGGCGGCCTACCACACCGAAAGTCCAAGGTTCGAGTCCTGGGACAGGTAACATTAAAAGTGGTTTGAAAAAGTTTTTCAAAACGGAGTTTCCCCTCGGCAGTGGTTTGGCAAACTCTTCGAGTGTCTTTCTGC